>JAFJYJ010000092.1:1200000-1800000 GCA_019022615.1 Acacia melanoxylon
ACCTCAGGTTGATCACTCAGCGCCTGTTGGTGAAAGTAACTTGGTTGAAAATCATGGCAATTTTAGAACAGAATTTGGCACTGTCTTCCACCAAGATTTCTCAAATAAACTCAGATTGGAGTTATCACCAGCTGTATCCGATATGAATTTGGTATCACGTAGCACTCAGAGTTCCAATGAAGACGGGGAAAATCCACAGAAGAGGCCATCTGAAGGAACGCCCAAAGGAGTGCAGACAAGAACAACTCTTGCATTTGCTCCTGAAACATTAGAGCTTGCAGATACTGGAGCGTCTTTTTCTTTCAAGATGGATTCATGCCCATCACAAAGAGCAACAACTGCTGAGAGCACAAAACTACACTCTTTGCATCTAAGTAATGAAGAAGGTGACAGTCACATATCTTGCCATCTAAATTTGACTCTGGCATCTTCTTCTTTACAAGTTAACAGAAATCCATACTCGGCTAGATCACCCCAAATAGACTGTCAGGAAATAGGCAAATTGGCGGAATCAAGATTTCAGGAAAACGATAAAGATTCTAACAGCGGAGTCCCTTCAACCAGAAATCCAGCTCATGAGGTTGCCAATTTAGCTTCCCCACAGTCAAAGGAGACTCCAAGCAGCAACCAAGCGCCACCAGTTGCTCCAGCCAGAGTAAATGATGTGTTCTGGGAACAGTTCCTTACTGAAAGACCAGGTTGTTCAGACAATGAAGAGGCAATATCCAACTACAGAGCAAATCCATGCGAAGAGCAAGACGAAGGGCGATCAATTCCTGGAATCTCCAGAAATGTCAAGAATATGGATCGGCTCACACTTTGATCATGTTGTCTTATATCCTCCATCAGATTTAGAGAAGGTTCGCCTAGTTATGTGGATGACAAGTGAGATTTGCATCATAAATATACATATATTTACATGTATTAACTTTTAGAACTTGCAACTGAACCAGTGTATGTTACCTACTAGGAAGTTTTGTAGATATTTGAATTTCTGAATGGTTTCCTGTTAACCACGCCGAGCGTAATCCACGAATCAATGAAGCGCTTGATATAGACAAGGAATTACGAATTAATTTTAAACTGAATTTGTGAGTTGTTATTATGACTGATAGTTGGTTTGGATCATGAATTGAAAAAATTCTGTCTTCTCGCCTTGCTTGGTGGACTGGCTGATGCTTCCTCTCAACAATCTACTGTGTCTGTAAAGTAAAATGACATTGGTGCTTAAATGGAATGCGAGGAATAACAATCGAAGGCAATTTCTTGAATATTCTTAAACGAAAAGGACGCAAAGAATTTAAGGTTTGGACGATTAGGACAGAAGCGCACTATGGATACGCCATCCCAAAATAGTTTTTGTATTTGCGTGATTTTCACTGTTTGAAGATGTTTGTGAATTGTGATGACTTTTTTTTTTTTTAATTGGACTTAAAAAAAAAAAAAAAAACAGTTTAAGGCATAAGTTAAAATTTCTTATTTTTTGTTTTTCTACTATGAAGAGAGAAAAGAAGTTTATGAAAGAAAAATGTTGAGTCCACTTTTTTAATTCAAATATTATAATGGTCCTTATTATTCCCCCCCCCCTCAAATAATGGTCTTTACTATAAATTTTTATAGATGAATTTTTTTTGTCTTAAATATAAATTCACTTAAAAGTTATTAATCATGACAATACTCTAATTTTGGTCCATGACAAATTTAATTGGTGAGAATTATTTGATAATTTTCTATATAAAAATCATGACAATACTCTTATTTAAGAGGTCATTCTCACCAATTAAATTTTTAGTGGACTTTTCCCCAATTTTCCTAAAAATTTAAGTAGTTTAGTATTGTAAATTTTTTCCAAATATATGGATTTAATGTTTCTGCTTTTGATGTAAAAATATTTTTTTGTCATATTCATCTAAAAGTAAGTGGATCCTCATTATAAAGAGAGAGAAAAAAAAAATTATTATTGGGCCCACTCACTTTTATGTGAGTGTGGAAAAAAATGTTTTAAAGAAAAGAAAAGTAAAACATTAAACCAATAATATATTTTTTGTTTTTATAAAATTTCTGTTTTTTTCCGTTCTTTTACCTTTAAATTTGTTTTTCCATTAATCATCCAAATAAGTTTTATTTTTCACAATATATAAACACACCCACATATAATATATATGCATAATTTAATATGATTCAGGTCATTTTTCATTTACATTTACCTTTTAACTTATGTTATCATCAATTCAAACATAAATCACATTACAACAATCTGACTTTTTATTTAACTTTAATTTTACAAAAGTCAAATGTCAAAAAAACCACTTTCACTCTGACTATTTCAAGCACACACTCTTTCGCAAAATGATTTTCTTCTCTTAAAACAAAGATAGTCTGAATTTTTATATATATATATATATATATATATATAACATTACTAATTTTAAAATTTAATCTATAAAATGACTTACTTTCGAAGATTTTGAAAAAAAGAATGTTTTTGTGAGGAAAAATATTAACCTGGCAATCATTATTCATTAATATGGTAGTGAGTCGCTCACAGCACTAAAATGGACTAAAAAGTTGAAACCTATACAGTTCCCTCTGTTCCTCAGTGGTTCCCAATTTATGACTCACCAACCCACTGAACCCAAAAATGTTTCTCTCATTCACGAAACTCGCAACACAACAACGACAAATCTGAAAACCCCAGAAATCGAGCAATGTCGCAACCCTCCTTCATTCTCTGGACCTGTCTCTGCCTCTCCCTCGTTTTCTTCCACACCCATCTTCGTCTCTGCGACGGTGTCTCTGTTGTAGTTGACCTAAATTTACTGAAGCACGGCGAATTCCATGTTATGACGAAAAGGGTTTGCACCAAAAGCATTGGAGAGTGCCTCACAGATCCCCAGATGGATTCTGACTCAAACAGGAGACTTTTGGCGATGCAGAAAAGGTACATTAGCTATGAGACTCTGAGGAGAGACATGGTTCCTTGTGACAGGGCTGGATCTTCTTACTACAATTGTCACTCTACTCAGGCCAATCCCTATAATAGAGGCTGTGAGGTCATCACTGGATGTGCCAGAGGTATTCAAGGTATCAACACTTGATCTATTTCACCATCCAGCAAACTGAGAGTCTCAATCTCTTGTTTTGTTGTTTTGTTTTAGAGATAATATCATGAGTTTACTTTTAGAAAGCATATGTTTTGTAATATATAATAAAGGATCTAACTTTTATTTCTGTACTGGTTGACCGTTGTAGTAAATGACTGCCCACAACATTTGTATCCCTAGAGATGTTGTTCTGGTGAATTGCCTTCAAAGGCCCCTTCAATTGGAATGGAATCTCTTTTAAAAAAAACAAAACTCTAGTGAAAGTTAACTGAAATTTCATGCAGAAGCTATTAAACAAGTAAGGGAGAAAAAATGAATAGCTTGGAACACTCGAATTCCTATTTTGCTATCGCTATCCCCACCCTGTTGTTGGATTCGCACTTGAACCATATATTTGTTCTTATGTCTCTCATGAATACCTCCTAGGTCAACGTTATATTCATGGACTTTCTTGATTATTTTCTACTGTCATGCTGTGGAATCTAAACGTGGCATGGTTTTTTCTCTACGAAATGATTTTCTTCCTTTTCCACATGGGGTTAGTGCCCATTGATCGTTGTTGGTTCCCAGTTACAGATCCATGTGAAAATGCTTTTGTTTTAAAACTTAGTTCTAAATAAACTGCCTTAAGCAAAACCTTTTTTCAGTTATGTTATTAATTTGATATAGAAATAGTAGAGATAACGGATCCTTGGCAGAGAATTAAGAATTGAGCAACAACGATATTTGTCTTGGTCGTTACTTGTAGTGTACGCTGCGTGACTTTTCAATACCTGGAACGCTGAATTGCTCATCAGGTCAAACAGTATTACGTAGTTGACGCTCGTATAAAATAAGATCTGATCAGTAAGAAAAAGAATGATTAGGGGAATGATGAAGTCTTAAAACAAATCAGATTCAAAGACATAATCAAATCATTCAATGAAATTTTAATTTGAGTTTGACCAATAAGTATTTGATTTTTTTCCTTCAGTGTTGGGTTTGCAATCAGTATTTACTTTCAAAGCGAACAAAGGAGCCGAGCAAAAACAAAATACCACTCATATAGGCAGCTAAAAATCCAAGAGTTAGCAGTATTATTTACTTTTCTTTTTTAATGTCGGATGATAATTGGGTTTCGTTGAATTTTGTTGCGGCTTACTTCTAGTCTTTAGTCGTATTTATTTACTGTGTTACTATAAAAGTTTGAATAAAAAGGTTAAACTAGTATAAATATATATGTTTTGTGAAACTGATCATGACTATGTTGATTTGCAAGTAATTCTTATGGGAACGTGATATATAAACAAATATTTCCTGAGCACGGTTGTTTTTTTAAAAAAGAAAAAAGACTTAGTTAGAAAAGCTAGTTTGCCAAAAATAAAAGCCACTTTACCTTGCAATTCGCATGCATTCACATTTTAACAAACTTTTGATTAAAAAAAAGTTGCACCGTTTATATCTCATGAATTTTTTAATTTTTTTATATTATATGTAATAACTGAGGTACTCATGGTTGACACATACTCGGATTTGTTGGGTTTGAGTATAATAAAACTTATTTTTTCAATAAGTTATTCGTTGGGGTGGTAAGCGATCTCATTCTTATAGGAAGGAAAATACAAATTCAAATCTCAGAAAGAAAAGTGCATTTATTGAGAGAGACAAAAACATTTTGCAACCTAAGATCCAAAGGGTTATAACCTTGATCAAACTAAAAAAACATGGTCTTTTAAGTTTTAATACAACTGCTCTGCCCCTTCTCTTAAGGCACTTTATTTTAAAGTACTAGTATTTTGTTTTGAAATAGAATTTCATATGAAATGTTGAAGAAAGGAAGCATATGGTTTTTCCTTCCTGTACCTCCACAACTGAATCTTTTAATTATCAGGATTTACATTTCTTCGAGTCCTCCAAAAAATTAATGTATTTCAGCATGTCTTCAATAACCAGTGTGGCTTTCTATATGAATTAGACGCGAACCTCACGTGGCTTTCTATGAATTTCATAAAGTAATTAATGATTTCCATCCATAAATTCATTCATGGTTTGATTTGAATCTGAATTAAATTTAGTTGATTTTTTCCTGGGATGTTGGCCCTTCCATCACTGGTATTCCTTTCGTATCCAAGGAGCCAGGGACCACAGCAGCACACCACTTTGAATAAAACAGTCATTGACCCAAAAGGTAAACTAAAAATCCAATATTAAATGGAATTCAACAAAAACCTATCACAGGTGGAAGGAAGACACATGGATCAAGTTCAAATTCCAATTCAAGGAGCTGCTGAGGCAGAAAACTGGAGTGAGAGATCCAATCATGAGCCTCAGATTATGAAAGCACACCAATTCTTTATCACCCACCGTAATAATCCACCTCCACAACCAAAGTTCCTCTGGGAGAAAAATACTAAGCTCCTATTTGACCTGAAAAGGGCTGTTCAAAATGGAAATATACATAGCTTTGTTGAAAGTTTGGAGCAGGTATGTATGGGGAAGAAGGTATTTTTGTCCGCCATTTTTGATCAAGCTATGCCAGCAGGTGATTCGCTGCTTCATGAGGCTGCCTATTTTGGAAGAGCAGACATTGCAGAACTGATTGGCCTTCACTTTCCTCAGCTTCTTACCCACAGAGACATGAAGCTTGGTGATACTCCACTTCATGTTGCTTCCAGAGCAAACAGCTTACAAGTTATCAGAGTCATTCTCTCCCTCTTCGCACAAAAGTCGGTATTGGTTGATGGAGATGAACAGATCATAACAAGATTGGTCAATAAATATGGAAATACAGCTTTGCATGAGGCTGTTTGTAAGAAGAATGTTGATGGAGTCAAACTTCTCTTCTCTGCAGATAGGTGTGTGGCTCATTATCTGAACAGAAAAAGTCAGTCGCCTTTGTATTTGGCGGTCCTGAATGGAAGTAAGGAAATAATAAATGTTCTGTTGGAAGCTCCATTTCCTGATGACAAGCTCCTCTCTAATTGCCAGGGAATCTCTCCTCTGCATGCTGCCATTGACACAAAGAATGGAGGTATATACACACACACACACACTTACTTATTTTCTCTGTTATACCCTTTAATTAAGGAACATTGATACAAATATGGAAGACAGCTATATATTTTTCTGAAAACTAGGTTTGCTGTCTTTATCAACTACCACTTGATTGAATGGTTGGATTGTGCACCTTTTCTACAAATATAGAATTAGAATTCTGCTTTAGCTATAGGTTATAAAACTGTCCTTCTGAAGCATCTTAGTCAGCAATTTTATAACAAGTACCATTAACATCAGACAATCTTGAATGTGCAATTCAGGATTTCAGAGATTCAATTAATTATTATCATTTGAAATTTTCTGTCATGAAGGAACTTAAGACTAGGACTTTCTTTGACAAAGACAAGCAAGTTCTTACCAGATTCATCTGACTATGCAAGAGTGAAACTTGATGTAAACTCTTCTAAAAAATCCTATTGAATATTGACATGAGATACTGGTGTTTTCTCACTTCAGAGTGAGACCCTAAAGACATCTCTCAGGCGAATTTTCAATTATATCTTTCATAACAGCCAGTTTTCACTGATTGCAGATTTGATAAAGGACATAGCAACCAGAAAAACACAGCTAATGTATTTAAGAGGCGAAGATGGAGGAACTCCTTTACATTACGCAGCATTTATTGGTTACGTAGAAGGTGTTCGTATCCTACTAAACAAATCTGCTCTAAGTGCATTAGAACAGAATGCAAAGGGCCAACTTCCTATTCACCTTGCTTGCAAATGGGGTCATGTTAAGGTAGTCAGGGAATTCCTTGGACAACAATGGGCCGATGATCCTAGATTATTGCTCAATCATAAAGGTCAAAATGTTCTTCACGTTGCAGCAGAGAACGGACGACCTGATGTGGTTAATTATTTATTGAGGATCTACAAAAGAATTGACATAAACGAGAAAGACCAAAAGGGAAACACCCCTTTGCACTTGGCTTCCAAAAAATCTTTCCCCAACATTCTTTTCTCCCTGACACGCGATAAGAGAATTGATCTGAATCTCATCAACTATAAAGGCTTCACAGCACTAGATACACTTCTCTTAGAAATGTATCGTGAAACACCAGTTTCACTAATACAGGTATCATAGAGATGTTAATCAATAAAATCAGGACTTGTACATTGTACACATGTTCTAATATTCTCACATTTTTTATGTAGTTCCTGTCCAGAGCTATATTTGATTCTGTGGATGCACCTATGAGTGGCAAGGCAACAAGTTTGATTCGTGAACGGAGGAAAGCACCAAAACTGAAATGGATAAAGCAAGGAGCAAACACACTGATGCTGGTGGCTATTCTGATAGTGACAGTGACATTTTCAGCTGGCTTCACTGTGCCTGGCAGTGTTTACAGTTCTGATGCTTCTCAAGTTACTGATAAAGGGATGGCAGTATTGGGTGAGAGAACCATGTTTAAGACATTTGTGATTTTCAACACAGGAGCCATGTACTGTTCTACACTAGGATCCCTGCTTCTAATGTGGGCGCAATTTGGTGACTTTTATTTAGCGAGAAGTGCTTTCTTCTGTGCGTTTCACATGATAGGTTTAGCTCTGGCCACCATGAGTTTAGCGTTCGCCGCCGCTGTACGCCTGGTTGTGACCAATGTTTCATGGCTTTCTGAACTTGTAACGTCCATCGGAGTCATCTTCTTTTCCTTCATATTGGGTCACTATGTTGCGGCTATTTTTCTGTTAGGTTTCCACGGAGGTGTCCTCGGACGCCAGCTGAGCAATATTTTTATAAGGATTTTCATTTTGGTGTATGAAAGAACTCCCAAGATAATGTCTAGGTTCGAAATTTAACTAAGTGTCTTCCAAAATGGATTATATTGAGCTTATGAGCTCTATATTTCCAGTTATTACATGTTGGCTAAGACTAGTCAACACCTGTATATTATTGATAAGAGACTTTTTTTAGTAATTAGATCCGTTGCTTTATCCAGATTGTCTGATTCTCCCTTAAACTAGTAATAAACCATCTTTCTTCCCTTTCACACAGATCACGAGGTCAGAAAAGAAATGCGTAAAGGGTAAATGGGTCAAATCAGCAACACTTGTCGAAGCTGTCATCAACCTTTGCCCAATTGGGAAACAAAGAAACGCACCTGACACTAAAAAAATAGGGAAAATCATATGGGCCTTTTTGGAGAAAAAAAAATACCAAAAAGGGCGCTCAAGATTCGAAAATTTTGGCCTGCGGGATTTTGATTTTCTAACTTCCGCGACAATTAAATCACCACATTAACAACAAAATCAATACCCGTTAACAACTAAATCGATCGCATTAACAACAATATTTTAACAACTAAATCAGTCACATTAACAACAATATTAGCCCCGATTAACAACTATATCAATCATATTAACAACTCACGTAGATTCTGAAAATCCCAAAAAGGCCCCTTTCTGCGGGATTTTTAATCTTTGCCCTTTTTTGGGATTTTTTTCTCCAAAAAGAGCCCTTAAATGCATTTTCCCGAAAAAATAATGGTGACCCCATTTAACTTTTGTCCTTTAAGTTTTAATACAAGTGCTCTCAAGACAGTCTATTTTAAAACATTTTTTTCACAGAATTACATATGAAATATTGAAAAAACAAAGCAGTTGGTTTTTCCTTCCTGTACTGCCACAACCACAATTGAATCTTTTTAAGGAAAAAGACAAAGAAATCCTATCTGAATATGTAAAACCCCCAAAGGCCCACCGAATTTGTAAAAAGACTAAGAGGTGACAAAGATTTTAGAGAGTTATGTAAATTCATGCAAAATGACCATAATGCCCTTCCTCTCTCTATACCTTTCCTCTCGAACCAGGACCACATTTTCATTCAACTCCGCCGTGACTGCCGAAGCGAAGCGCACGTTCGCCGCCGTCTACCTCCGCCGTCAACGCCAACGCCGCACCCGCCACCTTGGACGCTGCACGGGCGGCACCGGTGAAAAAAAAAATCTGAAACACGAAACAGTAAATTTTTTTGATCGGTCAATCCAGAAGAAATTGGAAGAAGAGGAAAAAAAAAAGTCGCACTTTCAGTACACTCGAGTGTGCACTGAATCAGTGCACGATGAGTGCACTGATATTTGAGTGTGCACTGAAAGTGCACATCACATACTCTTTTTTTTCCTCCTCTTCTTCTTCCTTCCTTCCTTCCTTTTCTTCTTCCTTGCTTCCTTCCTTCACATCTTCTTCCTTCCTTGCTTCCTTCCTTCACGTCTTCTTCTTCCAATTTCTTCTGGATCGACCGATCAAAAAAATTTACTATTTCGTGTTTCATTTTTTTTTCTTTTTCACTGGTGCCGGCCTGTGCGGCGTCCAAGGTGGCGGGTGCGGCGTTGGCATCGACAGCGGAGGTAGACAGCGGCGAACGTGTGCTTCGCTTCGGTAGTCACGGGGGAGTTAAATGAAAATCAGGTAGGGCAGAGAGAGAGAGAGAGAGAGAGAGAGAGAGAGAGAGAGAGAGAGAGAGAGAGAGAGAGAGAGAGAGAGAGAGAGAGAGAGAGAGAGAGAGAGAGAGAGAGAGAGAGAGAGAGAGAGAGAGAGAGAGAGAGGGCATTATGGTCATTTTGCATGAATTTGCATAACCCTCAAAAGTCTTTGTCACCTCTTAGTCTTTTTACAAATTCGGTGAGCTTCTGGGAGTTTTACAAATTCAGATGGTATTTATTTATCTTTTTCCCATCTTTTTAATTATCAGAATTTATAGAAAAAAAATTAATTAATTTACCTAGCTTAATAAGACCGGTGTTACCTAGCATCTGTAACTACGGGGTAGAAAGAAGAAAAAAAGATAAAAATGGTAAATCATTCATTTCTTCGTTGATTACATCAGTACCACTAGAACAATCATGCTTGTGAGCTGTTTTGAGTCTGAGGGGGATTTATGTAATTCTACTACTAAATTTATTTATGCTAACAAACATTGACCGAGGAGGTCAACTAGAAATCCAATATAAATGAACCTACCACTGGTGCTTGGGTGGAAGGAAGACAAATGGATCCAGTTCAAATTGCAATTTAAGGAACTGAAGCAGCAAACTGCAGTGAGAGATGCAATCATGAGATTCTGAAAGCACACATTTTCTTTACTACCCACTGTAAAAGCCCACCTGCTCAACCAAAGTTCCTCTGGGAAAAAAACACCCAACTCTTATTTAAACTGCAAAAGTCTGTTCAAAATGGAGGTATCCATAGCTTTGTTGAAAGTTTGAACAAGGTATGTGAGGAGAAGGTATTTTTGTCTGCCATTTTTTAATCAAGCCATGCCAGCAGGTGATTCACTGCTTCATGAGGCTGCCTATTTTGAAAGAGCAGAGATAGTAAAACTGATAAGCTTTCACTTTCCTCAACTTCTCACCCACAAAGACATGAAGCTGGGTGACACTCCACTTCATGTTGCTTCCAGAGCAAACAGCTTACAAGTTAACAGAGTCATTCTCTCCCTCTATGCGCAAAAATCGGTATCTTCAATGGAGATGGATGGTGATGAACAGATCATGACAAGATTAGCCAATAAATATGGAAATACGGCTTTGCATGAGGCTGTTTGTAAGAAGAATGTTGATGGGGTCAAGCTTCTGTTCTCTGCAAATAAATGTGTGGCTCACTAGCTCAACAACTCAAATCAGTCCCCTTTATATTTGGCAGTCCTGAATGGAAATAAGGAAATAATAAATGTTCTATTGGAAGCTCCATTTCCGGATGACAAGCTTCCCTCAAGTTTCTAGGAAATCTCTCCTCTGCATGCTGCCATTGACACAAAGAACGAAGGTATTACCTCATACCTCCTGTCCTCCTTGATATAAGAGCTAGTTAGGAATTGAATTGTGTCCTAAATATAAGACCTGAATCACTTCGTCTCCCAAATTTATAAAAAAATTTTCAAAGCATCCCTATTGATTACATACATTAAGGGGTTTCTATCTGAGGGTTATTATGATGGAAGATAATATTTTATGAAACCCAGCCTATATTTTTTACAAATAACTAGCAAAATTTATCCATTCACTTTCTTTTTTATGTTATACACTTTAAATTGCGCATCTTTTCTACAAATGTGGAGGAACTCTGCTTTAGCTATAGGTTATAAAACTTCTCTTCAAGAGTATGTCATCTGAAGCATTTTAGTCAGCAATGTTGTAACAAGTACCATTAACATCAGTCAATCCTGGATGTACAGTTCAGGATTTCAGAGTCTGGATTCAATTAATTATAAAGCTAGTATTTCATTTGAATGCGCTAAACAATTTTGTTGTCATGAGTTAGCTTTAGACTAGGACTTTCTTTCACAAAGACCAGAGAAACCTCACATTCATCCGATTGACTATTGACTTTAGAGGCTGGTGTTTTCTCACTTCAACGTGAAACTCAAAAGATATCTCTCAGACAAATTTTCAATTATGCTACGTACTATTTTTCAAAACATCAACTTTCATAGCTTCCATTTTTCACTGATTGCAAATTTGATAAAGGAGATAGCAACAACAAAAAAGAGCTAATGTATATAAGAGACGAAGATGGGGGGACTCCTTTACCTTATGCAGCATCTCCTGGTTACGTTGAAGGTGTCCGTATCCTACTAAACAAATCTGCTCTAAGTGCATTAGAACAAAATGCAAAGGACCATCTTCCCATTCACCTTGCTTGCATGTGGGGTCATCTTAAGGTGGTCAGGGAATTTCTCGCACAAGAATGGGTAGATGATCCTAGATTCTTGCTCAATCGTAAAGGTCAAATGTTCTTCATGTTGCAGCAGAGAAGGGACGACATGATGTGGTGAAATATTTGTTTAGGAACTACAAAAATATTGACATAAACGAGAAAAACCAAAAGGGAAACACCCCTTTGCATTTGCCTTCCAAAAACTCTTTCCCCAACATTCTTTTCTCTCTGACTCGCGATAAGAGAATTGATGTGACTCTAATCAATTATAAAGGTTTGACGGCACTAAATACGCTTCTGTTGTAGATGTATCGTGAAACACCAATTTCACTAATGCAGGTAAAATAATGTTGTATAAGGATCAGTCTTATTGCTTACTTATTTTTTGCTTCTATACATTTAAGTTACATAGCTTAGAAGAGAAGATAATCTATCTCAACAGTTAACAAACCACATGAAAATAATTTGTTGCATCACTCAATATGAATACTTTGAAGTATAGATGTTAATTTATTATACACTTGTTGTCACATTTTGTATAATGAACATGTAGTTCTTGTCCAAAGCCACATTTGATTCTGTAGATGCACCGATGAGCGACAAGGCAAGAAGTTTGATTCGTGATAGGAGAAAAGCACCAAAATTGAAACGGATAAAGCAAGGAGCAAACACAATGATTCTGGTGGCTATTTTGATAGTGACAGTGACATTTTCAGCTGGCTTCACTGTGCCTGGGAGTGTTTACAGTTTTGATTAAACTGATAAAGGGATGGCAGTGTTGGGTAAGAGAACAATGTTTAAGACATTTGTGATTTTCAACACAGGAGCCATGTACTGTTCAACACTTGGATCGCTGCTTCTGATGTGGGCACAATTTGGTGACTTTTATTTAGCCAGAAGTGCTTCTTCTTTGCGTTTCATATGATAGGTTTAGCTCTGGCGGCCATGAGTTTAGCGTTCGCTGCAGCAGTACGTCTGGTAGTGACCAATGTGTCGTGGCTTGATGAACTTGTAACGTCCATTAAGTAATCTTCTTTTCCTTCATATTGGGTCATTACGTTTCCCCTATTTTTTTGCTAGGTTTCCATGGAGGTGTCCTCCGACGCCAGCTGAGCAATATTTTTATAAGGATTTTCATTTTGGTGTATGAAAGAACTCCCAAGATAATGTCTAGGTTCGAAATCTAATTAGCGTCTTTTAGAATGAATCATTAAGCTTAATCATCAGCTCTATCTCCAGTTATCGCATGTATATTGATTGAGACAAGTCAAAACTTGTATATATTGAGTTTCCTTCCTCAAAACTCTGAAGAGGATCCAACCAAAGTGAATGTTGTACACTAGATTTTGCAAGTTTCAAGCCAGAGAGGGCATCTTTTTCTGGAATAGTAGTCAGGATCTATCATTCTTATTGCTACGCTTGATATGACGACTGATGTTTTTGCTGATTGTATATCTGAAAAGAGTGGCCTCTATCTTATGATGACGCTGTTAATTCTCTATGTGTTTTGATGATAACTGACAATTGTAAATACAAGTTGAAGTTTGTCTTTGGTAAGTTAAAAAAACATACTGTCAAAGGAAAACTCGAGTATTGGTTCTAACACGAGTATTGACCTGACAGAGAGTAGCTCAATTTTATTAAACAAAGCAATCCTCAAGTTTCCATTTGGAAACTCAAGTATTGAACTTACAGAGAGCACTCCAAGTTTTTCACCCTGAGCCAAACTCGAGTATTGGTTTGAATACTCGAGTATGGATCATATAGAGACTTTTTCAATATTCCCTAAAGTTTTCAAAACTCAAGTATCCATTTGGATACTCAAGTATTGGTCTTACAAAGAGTCATCAAAATTTTCAAATTTGAGAATACTCGAGTATCGGATTGATAGAAAGTTTTCAAGTTTTACACATGTCTTTCAAAACTCAAGTATTGGTCATACAGAGAGTCACCAAAATCTTTCAACTTATGAACACTCGAGTAACAGATTGACAAAAAGTTTTCAAACTTTTACACATGTTTTTGAATACTCAAGTATTGACTTGGGATAAGATTTCTCAAAGTTTTCAAAATCTCTGGATACTCGAGTATTGAGTTAGAAACTCGAGTATCGGGTATACAAAGAGCTTTGCTCTTTTTCCAAATATTTGAAAAATCAAGTATTGAAATGAATACCCAAGTATTGAGGTTTTGGACTTAAACTTATTTTCATATCAATAGTTCAAAACTCGAGTATTGATTTGCATACTCGAGTATTTTTCCTATTTCAAAGATATGGTGCAAAGCTCAATTCACGACATTCCTCTCTGGAAGAGGAATACTCGAGTATCATCTTAGATACTTAAGTATTGATATAAGTGCACAGTGCCAAACTCGAGTATTGAAGAACACACTCGAGTATAGGTCGCATAGTTTGAAAATCAAATCTGACGAATTTGTGAAATCTTTTTGTTTGATCTCAATACTTCTCCTATGCATTCACTACTATTCTTAACTATGTTTAATGAGTTTGTTAGTAAGTTTCATATTGTTTAGAGGACATTAAATGAAGATTTGAACAAAAGCAAAAAAGCAATGTCAGAACATTAAATGCAAAGTCCAGAAACTTGCATCCTTTTGTACCATCATTCTCTACACGTTGCAAAGGGATTAATGTCGCTTTCCCTAGCGTAGCTGCTCTTCCAACGGATATATTACAAGGAAAGTCAACACTAATTCTCTGAACAAAAGGAATTAACTGAAGAGTAGAGAGAGAAGACACAAAAGTGCCTCCAACAGCTAGTTTAATGCCTCAACGGTTATAATGGAGTTAGCAACGGTTATTTAATGCTCTCTTAGTATAAATAGAGCAACATTCAATTCTTCTCAACAACACACCTGCTGGAAACGAATTACATTCAAGTTTTATAACTACTCTTTCAGTTTTCACTTGTAAAGTATCTTCTAATACATCAAGCTTCAGTGTTTATCATTATCTACTCTTAGAGAGAGTTCACTAATTGTAAATCATTTATTGTAAAGAATCTCAAGTCTGGGGACTTGGAGATTGGGATATTGATTGCAACTTGTAAGGGGGAGTAAGTTCTAGTGAGAGAATTACTCTTGAGTTACAGAGTGTGTAATCAATAGTGATAGTAAAATCCCGAGTGTCGGGGATTTGGACGTAGGTCAAGAGATTGGACCGAAGAAAGTATAAGTTTCTTGTGTCTTGCTATTCTTCCCTATCCTCTGTCTAACTCTGTTTTAGTGTTCGAAAACAGAGCAATTTCGAAAGAATTTTAAAATCATCAATTCACCCCCTCTTGGTGATTAAGCTCCACTTTTAGACACGTCTCAGCAGGATAAGGAAAGAGAGTTCGATTCAGATCTGAACAAGACTAAACATAAAAACTATCCTTCAAAATTACAACCGACAAGAAACATATCAACGACGGTGTAGGGAGGATGTCGTTCCATGCAACGCCTTTTTCTCATGGTCGTCACTCGTCTCCATTGAGGAACCCCACTTCTCACATTTTCTTTTTTCGTCTTTTACTTTTCCTAAAATTTAATTGTCCAAATTTATTATTTTATTCTCATCATTCTATCTATTCAATCTCATTATTCTCTCCATTTATAATAATATTTTTATAAAATGTTAGATATGAATTATTATATCTTAATCCTATAATTATGAAGAGAGTAAAGGAAAAGAGAAGTGGAGTGTCCCCGTCCGTCACGGATCGAACGATTTACTGCAAGCTGTTGGCGTCAAATGTAGAAGGTTGAACGCAAGGTGTTGTCAGGTGTCCCTCGGGTTGAAACGGTGCGCATGGGTTATAGGGTACTCCCTCCAGTCCTAATTATAAGACAACATTTGAGAGTTGGTTTTGGTCCTAATTATGAGACAACATTTTAATTTTTGTCAATTTCTTCCTAAAATACCCCTATTTTATTCTCTCAAGTGTATTTGGTTTTTGGTGAGTGTATGTATGTTGATGCGTAGACTCTTACCGTAAGTAAAACTTTTAAATTGTTGGATTTTAATTTATTTATCAATCAACTGATATTAATTTGTCAATACATATATATATATATAGACACAGATATACACACACAGAGATATATGTGTGTGTCTACACACAAATATATAAAGACACACACACATATATGTGTGTGTGTGTTTATACATATGTATATTTGTGTATCTATGTGTGTGTGCATATATGTATATCTTTGTGTGTGTTTATCAATATATGTGTGTGTACATATATATATATGTTGTGTGTGTACATATATATATGTTGTGTGTGTTTATACATATATGTATATTTGTGTATCTATGTGTGTGTACATATATGTATATCTTTGTGTGTTTGTCAATATATGTGTGTGTGTGTGTGTGTGTGTGTATAAATATGTGTGTGTAAATATATGTACACACATATATGTGTGTATAATATACATATA
Organism: Acacia melanoxylon; assembly: GCA_019022615.1. Classification (NCBI taxonomy): domain Eukaryota; kingdom Viridiplantae; phylum Streptophyta; class Magnoliopsida; order Fabales; family Fabaceae; genus Acacia; species Acacia melanoxylon. Next base: position 1,216,244 of record JAFJYJ010000092.1, read on the forward strand.
TGTATATATAGCAAAACCATTATTTCAATTAGAAAGCGTGTGGAAAGAAAAATTTTAGGTTGGAGAAGTATATAGTAGGAGTTGTTGATTTACTTATACTTATGTCATTTTAAATTTATATGAGGACATTTTAGGAAAATAAGTAAATTTAACTAATTTAACTCATCTCCTTAATCATGGTGGATCTCGGTGAAGTACGAAAAGCTACAAAACTTCTCTTACTTTTGTGGTAAGTTTGGGCATGACAGATGCGATTGTATCTCAGAGAAGGAGATGGAGGGCTCTGTAACTAACGATTTACGTTTTGGTGCTTGGATTACAACGTCTGCTAGTCGAACTTGGGAGGACACACTGGTGGTGGTACGGAACGAAGGGGCAGAAGCTGATTATATTAGGAGGAAGAAGGAGGAGATAATTCTTAATAGAGCAGCTGATTCTCACCAGATGAGGGACAGATCTCCCAAAGCAGAGACAGAGGATCTATTCTCCATCAAGCTTTCTGATATTAAGGCTAATGCTAGGGATGATGTCCGGGAGACAGTGCGGGAATCAGAGGAGTTGGAGACAACAACCTCTAGGAGGCCAATTTTGAGAAGCCTTCCAGGAATTGCTAAATCTAGTGGTGTTACGTCTAAGACAACGGTTACTATGGGTATTGATCTAAAGAAGTCTCAACATAACTGGAGGTTTAAGGGTGATCTACAGAATGCTAAAGGAGCGAAGTCTGAAATGGGGCACTCACCGATACCAAGCCCTTCTGTTGTCAGGTCTGAGCATATGTCAAGAACTCATTCAGGTAATCATTTGGCCATAGTCCCATTTAATGGAAAGGATGTGAGCGCGGTAATCAACAGCTTGAGTAATCTTGGCCTGAAGAGGAGTGCTGATGTCGACTGGGAGTCTATAGTTCCCAAGAGAAGATGCTTAACAACAGAACGTTCCAGTCCAGAAGTGAATATCTCGGCCTATGCTAATAACTTAAGGAAGATAAAGGCTCGTAGCAGGAAGGGAGTCAGGAAGAAAATCAGAGGTGATAAGGAAAATGTTCCTGCTGAGGAGGTAGCAACTGAGGAGATGGAGGGTGCTGATAATTGCATGCAGGAGAGTTCTACCTTCACTTTTAAAGCGGGCAGCGGTAAAAGGAAGAAAATGATTGCTGAAGGGTCTGGTGGCTGGCCTTTAACAGCCACCAAGCCATCATGAAACTCTTAGCTTGGAACTGTCAAGGGCTAGGAAGAACCTTGACAGTCCGTAATCTGAAGGATTTGGTGAATAAGCATCATCCTTCACTAATCTTCCTAATGGAGACGAAGATACACTCGTCAAAAGTTATGAAAATAAGCAAAAGATGTGGTTATAGTCAGGAACTGTACATTGAACCGAGAGGCTTGTCCGGTGGGTTAGTGGTATGGTGGCAGAATGATGTATCTGTGACAGTGTTATACAGATCAAAAAATCTAATACACACGATGGTGGAATCATCACTTGCAAAAACTCCCAGATATGTTACTTTTGTGTATGGTCCACCGGTGGAGGGGGAAAGGAGGATTGTTTGGGATTTGGTTTGTAGATTGGCGGCCGGTGTACCCGATTCTTGGTTATTGCTGGGTGATTTTAACGACCTCTTGACACAAGCTGAGAAAGAAGGTGGGAATCCCAGATCATTGAGGAAGATCTTAAATTTTCAGAGTTTGTTGGCTGACTGTAATCTGATGGACCTGGAGTTTAAGGGGGCTAGATTCACATGGTGCAACAAAAGGCCTGATGCTATTGTGAGAGAAAGATTGGATCGGGCTTTAGGTAATGTGGAGTTTCGGGAAAGCTTCGATCATGCCATGGTTTTTCACATCGACCCATTGGATCGGATCATCATGCTCTATTGGTCGATTGCTGCTTTTCTAAAAGAAAGTACACGAAATCCTTCAAATTCGAAGCCATTTGGGCACAACATGAGGATTTTCAATGAATTGTGGAGGAAGGCTGGCAGGAGGGTGCTTTGATCACTGTTGGCAGAATGGAAGACTTGGTTAGTAGGCTGTCAGTTTGTAGGAGGAAGCTTATAAAATGGAGCAGATTTGTATTTCCAAATTTTAGAGGTCCGTAGACCTGCTAAGGCAGAAACTGAATCAATGCATGCTTGGTGTACTAACTTCGGATAAGCTGAATGAGGTAGAGGACCTGACGAGACATATTGAAGAGGCCTGGGTAAATGAAGAGTCTTATTGGTGGCAAAGGTCGAGAGTATCTTTGCTCAAGTGTGGAGATAGGAATACAAAATTCTTTCACAATTGTGTGATTCAAAGGAGACAAAGAAACAAGGTGCTGAGACTGATGAATGATGATGGTGTTTGGCTAGAAGACAAGGAAGAGATCAACATGACTTTCAGCAACTTTTATCAGAAATTATTCTGTTCTAGTGGTTCTCACCCTATGAATCAGGCACTGTCCTATGTGAAGGAAGTCATTACGGCGGCAGATAACATTGCCTTAATGAGGCCGATTACCAACCAGGAAATTGAAGAGGCCGTTTTCCAGATAGGTGCAAACAAGGCTCCAGGCCCGGATGGCTATTCAGGCTTATTCTACCAGGCTGCTTGGTTGGAGATTACTAAAGAAGTGTGCAGCATGGTTCAGGAATTCTTTGAAGGATGCTCAGATCTGGACTTGATCAATGCCACTAACATTGTTCTCATTCCCAAATTGGATAAGCCGGAAGGGGTGCATCACTTTAGGCCTATTGGTCTTTGCAATGTATCCTATAAAATCATTGCAAAGATCCTAACTAATCGGATGAAGGGTCTGATGAACAGAATTATTTCGCCTAACCAACGCGCCTTCATAGCTGGCCGAATGATCCAAGACAACATTGTGATCACACATGAGGCATTCCACTACTTGAGACACAAGAAGGCTAGTAGGAAATGGGAGCTAGCTCTGAAAATCGACATGAATAAAGCCTACGACAGGATAGAATGGGACTTCTTAGAGGCGGTAATGCTGAAGATGGGATTTTGTAGGGGTTGGGTAAACCGAATTATGAAGTGCATCACCTCTGCTGCCTTCAATCTTCAAGTGGATGGCCATACAGTCGACAAGTTTAAACCTGGTAGGGGTGTGAGGCAGGGAGATCCCTTATCTCCCTACATGTTTATCTTAGCTTCTGAGGTGCTTTCACTCATGTTGCAGCATCATGTAGACTGCCGAGAGCTGAAAGGGGTAAAGTTGGCTCGCACAACCCCTACATTATCTCACTGTTTTTTTGCAGATGATGCAATTCTGTTTGCAAGCGCAGAGGAAGTAAACTGCAAAGTCCTCAAGGAGATTCTGGAAGTATACTGTGGAGCCTCGGATCAGCTAATTAATCTAGAGAAGTCTAGTATTTTCTTCTCTTCAAACACGCCTGTGAACGTCAAGGATGAGGTATCAGCTTAGCTAGGGGTATCCTATTCAGATCAGGCAGGCAAGTATCTTGGTTTACCTGTGGTGTGGGGACAGTCTAAAGCAGCGGCCTTGGCTTTCGTAAGGGATAGGATCGGTCTAAAACTTCAAGGTTGGAAGCAAAAACTTCTTACATTTGTGGGCTGTGAAGTTTTAATCAAGGCGGTGGCTAATGCAATTCCTACTTACCCAATGACGTGTTTCCTATTCCCGAAAAAATCCTGCGCAGAGATTGATAGTTTAATATCTAATTTCTGGTGGGGCCAAAAGTGTGACTCAGGTGCTATTCACTGGAAAAGCTGGAAGTCTCTATCACGGCGCAAGTTGGAGGGAGGAATGGGGTTCCGCGACTTACTTTTCTTTAACAAGGCACTGCTTGCCAAAACAGCTTGGAGATTGCTCCAAAATCCCCATGATCTTTGGTGTAGGATTCTGAAAGGGATTTATTTCCCCAGGGGAACTTTCTTGAGGGCTGTGAAAGGGAAGCATGCCTCATGGGGTTGGTCAAGCCTCCTTGAGGGACATGACTTGCTGTTGGATAAGGTATACTAGAAATTAGGCAATGGTAAATCCATTAGTGTGTGGAATGAGCCATGGGTCCAGGGACTCCCGGGACTGAAGTTGAAGAGGATAGCTGTGTCGGATGAGGATAATAATCTGAGGGTTGCAGACCTTTTAAGGAATGGGTATTGGGACCTAAGTGCTGTCGAATCTAGAATTAGTCAGGAGGAGAAAGAGCTGATTCTGAAATCTCCTATTGCGGATAAAGATCGTGCTGATACTGCAATTTGGCTAGCATGCAGGGATGGGAAATACTCAGTCAAGTCCGGATATGCGGTGGCAAAGGCAAACACATATGAGCCCAGACCAAAAGATCCAGGTTCGTCTTTCATTATCCCTATTTCTCTGTGGAAAGGTATTTGGAATGTTGTGGTGCCCCCAAAAATTCTCCAATTTTTATGGAGAATTGGAACAGGGGCGGTAGCTACACATGAGGCTTTGTTTAAAAAAGAGAGTACTATGAGCCCTCTTTGTCCTATTTGTTTTGTTGAAAATGAATCGATTGAGCACTTGTTATTCTTATGTCCTTGGACTAAGCTCTGCTGGTTTGGGAGTCCATTGGGTCTTAAATTCAATAAGTGGTATATACAACGTTGCGAGGAATGTCTAAAGGATTTGTTAGGTGAAAGGAGTTTGTTGGACAGCTATGGTAAATCTTTGTTTGCAACTACATGCTGGTGGATTTGGAAGGGGCGTTGTAACTGGGTATTTAACGGGATGAGACCTGACGCTAATTTTGTGGTAAGACTGGTTATGTCTCAGGTGGAGGAATTCTGGAGATCAGGGGAAAAGAGGAAGGGTTGTGTGGCAAAAATTCATTCTAGACGCGTGGTAAGGAATGTAGCATGGGTAAAACCCACCTCGGGCTCAATTAAGATTAACTCAGATGGGGCATTTTAGGAGTCTGAAGGCAGGGCTGGGTAGGCGTGATCTGTCGCAATAGCAGAGGCGAGCTGGTTGGTGGGTTGTGAAAGATTGTGACGGTTGTGTCTCCCTTCATGGCGGAGTGTTTGGCGCTGAGAGAGGCAATATGGCTCCGAGAGAAATTTCCTGATCTCCTAGTTATTTTTGAAGTTGATTGTGAAGGTCTGTACAATTTGCTGAAGTCCAGAAGTCCTTAGGGCTGTGAGTGGCGCTGCTGGGATCTGGTTAATGAAATCCTTGGTTTGCTCGAGTCTCTAGACGGTGTCTCAATGTCCTTGGTAGCTAGACAGGGTAATAAGGCTGTGGATAATCTCGCAGTTGGTGCAGCAAAGAAGATGAGACAGCATGAGTGGCTGGATCCTCCTACATCTTCTTTAAGCAATATTCTGAATCTGGATTCTGGAGTAGCCAAGTTTAAAGGTGACAATTCTTTTGTAAGTAAAGACAGGGAAGGTATAGGTTGATTGTTATTACCATCTCTCTGGCTCATAGTTTCCATAGGTTTCTTTTGGTAATGTGTGTTAGTTTGTAACTAGGTGTTTTGAGAGTTTTTTGGCTTTGGCTATTGGTGTTTGTAGTTCTTATTTTTTGGTAAAATTAGACTTTTCGGGCAAAAAAAAAAAAAACTCATCTCCTTAATCTCTTCAAAATCGGTTAAATATGTCCTATAACTAGAAGCAGATGGAGTATATAATATTTTCTAAGGCAGTTTTCTCCGCTACACTGAATGAATGACGATGATTAAAGAGAACGATAAAAAATTAGGGAATATGCTGAATGACCAAGACAATTTGATTCCCAACAAGGGACAAAAAGGCGACAAGTTATGGACATTGATTACATAACCATCCAATATATACTTTTGTTTCACGTTTTTTTTTTTCCTTTCTGAAATATACGTGCACAACTGTTTAAAAAAGGTATGTATCCATTGATTTGGAGCACGGAACAGCTGAACCATTGCAACTTTCGTATTACCCAAGTTCGTTTACGAACTTCAATATATTTCAATTGTGACGGGAAAAATCAAAACACCAAATGATATCAAAATGTGTTTTCCTTTAACAACGGAAATAAGAGGCAACAAATAACTTCTTTTTTTGCGTTTCCTATCCTGTCTTTTTCCTTTTCATGTATTTGAGATCGCAACAATGGACAAATCATATGATGCTAAATGTTTTTAACCGTAACCAGACACAGCCCCAGCCAAAAACCTTATTTCAAACCTAGTTGGTCTTATCTGAAAAGGACCAATAGATTTCCCATCCCATACCACCCCATCATGGGAGTAGAAATCCTACGAACGAAGTTCAGAAACCTACCATTCAATCCAAAAAAGAAACAATCAAGCCGAACGGTCAACCTCGCTTTTTTCGGCAATCTAATGTCCCGGTCAGCTCAGTACCTGTAGTGTGCGGGCTTGTATGGACCCTCAATGGGCACGCTGATGTAGTCAGCCTGATCCTTGCTGAGCTTGGTGAGCTTAGCTCCAAGCTTGCCCAGATGAAGAGCACCAACCTTCTCATCTAGGTGCTTAGGTAACACATAAACCTTCTTCTCATACTTGCCAGATGCCTTCTCCTTCCACAACTCAAGTTGAGCAATGACTTGGTTGGTGAAGGAGCAGGACATCACGAAGCTAGGGTGCCCTGTGGCACAACCTAAGTTCATCAAACGACCCTCAGCCAATACAATGATGCCTGAGTTTGTTTCAGGGAATACCCATCTGTCAGTTTGAGGTTTAATGGTGATACGCTTAACACCAGGGTATGTCTCAAGACCTAGCATATCAATTTCATTGTCAAAGTGGCCGATATTGCAAACAATAGCATTGTTCTTCATTTTCTTCATGTCAGAAACCATGATAATGTCTTTGTTTCCGGTGGTGGTAACAAAGATGTCAGCCTCGGAAACAACATCATCAAGGGTCAGAACTTGTAAGCCTTCCATGAGAGCTTGAAGGGCACAAATGGGGTCAATCTCTGTCACAATCACACGAGCTCCAGCCTGCTTCAAGGAAGCAGCACAGCCCTTACCAACATCTCCATACCCAAATACAACAGCAACCTTCCCGGCAATCATGACATCAGTGGCTCTCATCAATCCGTCAGGAAGCGAGTGTCGACAACCATACAAGTTATCAAACTGTCATCAGGCAGATTCAATCAAACAATTAGTTGAAACAGAAAATGACATACATAAAGAAAATCATATTTAGAACTGGGTACAACAAGCCCGTAGAATCAATAGTAATACAATGGGAAACATGAGCCCTTCTCGCTTTCATGAATATCCTTGAAAGTAACAAGAACTTCATCAATTTGTTAACATGCAAATTAGAAAGCCTATCAACAAATACATGACAAAAAGCCAGTGACATATGAAAATGTGAATTGACTTCACACATTTCACACACTACTTTCACCATAAATATCAAACACAATGTATTGTAGATTCAAGATTTAATCGGTCGATTGTATATTGCTCTCCCGCCAATGTATCATTCTCTTAAAACCTAATTTCTGCTATGCCCAAGAAACCTCAGCAAATTGTCAACCGCAAATGGATGCATGCATGCCAAAGATCTCAGAATATAGATATAATCTCTAAACGACAAAAGAATACAGTTCTAAAATGCATAAGGCCTAGACATCATTATATCCGAATAATTCAATGCTGTAACCAACCTGTATTTATAGTAATGTAGCAAGAACGAAATCCCAGATATAAATAAAATGAATCATCAGAATCAGGGGAGGGGATCTAGAAGAGCTCACCTTGCTCTTCGTAACAGAGTCGTTAACATTGATGGCAGGGAACAACAACGTGCCATTAGCCTGCATCTGGTACAGCCTCTTGACACCAGTGGTGGTCTCCTCCGACACACCGACGAGTCTCTCCTTCATTTTGTGATATTTCTTGGGATTAGTCTTCAAGCTATCCCTGATGATGGTGAGAACAATATGAAACTCAGCATTGTCCGTAGACGCCGGATCTGGCAGCTGGCCAGTCTTCTCGTAGGCCTCTTCAGCCTTAACACCCTCGTGGATCAAAAGAGTAGCATCACCGCCATCATCTACGAGGAGATCTGGCCCACCGCCCGGGCCCCAATCGAGGGAACGCTCAGTGCACCACCAGTACTCTTGGAGCGTCTCCCCTTTCCAGGCGAAGACGGCCGCGCTGTCTCGGGCAATGGCGGCGGCGGCGTGGTCCTGGGTGGAGAAAATGTTGCAGGAACACCAACGGACTTCGGCACCGAGAGCAGTGAGGGTCTCAATAAGGACGGCGGTCTGAATGGTCATGTGAAGGGAACCTGTGATTCTGGCACCCTTGAAGGGTTGGGAAGGGCCGAATTCAGCACGGCTGGCCATGAGACCGGGCATTTCGACCTCGGCGAGTTCAATCTCGAGGCGACCGAAATCGGCCTGAGACATGTCCTTGACCTTGTACTCGCGGCCAGCGGTGGTTTTATCCACGATTAGAGACATGGCTGGGCGGAGAAAGAAATGAAAACTGAGAAACGGAAGGGAAGGGTGCGTCTCAGTGTTCCGAGAGGAGAAGAGGAGGTGAGAGGCTCAGAGCGAAGAAAATGGTGGGAGAGAGCAGAGTATAAATAAGGTTCGAAGGAGCAGATGGACGGTGGAGATCCTTGATCTGGTTTCCCGGCAAGAAATTAGGTGCGCGCTATATTTCTTTTCTTGCATTCTTTAATGGAGTACTATAATTCCATTTGATGGTGGCTAAAAGAAGTAAAAAAAGAAAAAGAAAAGGCAAACAAAGTACTTCCTCATGTTCTAATTATAAGAGCTAATTAACTTTTTTTGGAGACATTAAGGAAGCAAAATAAGTTACTTAATCATTTCATATGTTGTGTATTCTTAAATTATATATTAGTTTATTAGTTAAACTAATAAGTTTGAAGAAAAAAATTAAAATTAAAATAACTTTAAAGTAATTTAATTCACTTCCTTAATCTCTCCAAAAAAGTCAACTAACTCTTATAATTAGGACCGGAGGGAGTATCATGTAAATAATGTATTTTTGTCAGCGTTTTTGGTAGTGTATCCTTAAATTATATATTAGTTTATTAATTAAACTAATTAGTTTGAAGAAAAAAAATAAAAATACTCTAAAAAGTAATTTAATTAACTTCCTGAATCTCTCTAAAAAAATCAACTAGGTCTTATAATTAGGACCGGAGGGAGTATATTAAAAGAAAAGGGGGTTGTACTTGTACTTGTATCATGGATGCTATAGGTGGGAAAGAGATCCTTGGTTTTTGGCAGAGATGGCGGTGTTAAGAAATGGGAGGCCTTTAAGTTTGGGAAAATAGACACATGTGGTGGATGTGTGCTCATTATCCCTATTAACTCGTTTTGTCTCTGTGCTTTGTTCGTGGTCAAATCATTTCCATGTTTGTTTTAAACTTAAGGGTCAAATTAATATCGTAAATAGTCTCACAAAAAAACTATTACTACGACGAGTGCCAATTAGCCACAACATATGTACATGGACACAAAACTCCATAGAGTATCGTCATCATCAATTTAACTACAAGATCATTTAGCAAACTTGTATCAGTAATAAGTAGTATTGATATTTCATTGATTGATAAGTTAGGGAATGTCATACTTTGGTATGCGATAACAAGTCAAGAGAGACGTGAAAAAAGGAACAAGCGTGAAGACGGCGGAGGGGTTGGTGAGATGGTGATTTGTGAAAGCCCGGACGGAGGCAGAAGGATGAGCAATTCGGCGTCCAAGTCCAATGCCACAACATTGTATAAGACGTGGAATGGAGGGGTTAGGTCACTAAATAAAAGTTAGAGTATTCATGAAATACAGAACTAATATTAAGAGTTACATTTAGGGTTAAGGTGTAAATTGGCCAACGAAGTGTACGTTAAGAGTATCTGACACAAAAATGTTTTGAAGGTATAAAAAATATCAATGAACAATTGAAAGGGAGCAAAAATATAAATGAAGAATTTAAATTTTAGCGAATAGACCAAAACGGGATTGTGCTGCTTTCATCAGAATTTATTTTTTCATTGGTTTTTTTGTTTCCTTTCAATTATTCATTGGTATTTTTGATACCTTCAAAACATTTTTGTGACAGATGCTCCTAACGTAACACTTTGTTGGTTAATTTACACCTTAATCCTTAAATTTAACTGGGAAAAAAGATACTATACTTAGTATCAATGAAGGGTGGGCCTGGGCGGGGCCTACTCATGGGCGGCAACTGCAAAACAACCCACCGACACCAAACCCTCTGTGATTTGAGAAAGCAAGGGGATCTTTTGAGGCAAATGCTGAATGATGGCATCGTGGTGTGATGTAGATCCGAGGCTGATAGAGTAGCATGTGATAAAGTTATAAAATCATAAATGGGAGGGAGGACACCCATTTCGTCATTTCCCAAGCCCCGCCCTTTAATTTCAAGCATGTAGTTTTATTTATAAGCCTATTTCGACTAAATTTAATAAGGAAAAGGTAGTTAACTCAATGATTGTGGGATAAATTTTTAACTTTATATTTATTTATGATTGTCTATTTTTCAGCTGCTTCTTCTCTATCTATCTTCATGGATACAATTAATATGGATAAAATTATCATAATCTTATTTATTACATGAAACTGGATTTATAAATATGACCAATTTTTTTTGTCAAAATGAACTTATAAATAGGATTAGAATGGTATATGTAGATTAATCATGCTAAAAAAACAAAACAACATTAGAGTAATCTTTTTTGTTGAATGAAAAACATAAGAACTAGTGGTAGCTAGTTAAAGAAAGCTTAAACCTAAAGTATTCTAAAATTAAAGAGTTGCTCCCATTAGGAAGTAACAGATTTATCTGATGCATTCGCTGAGAAGATTATCTTGGGCATAGTGTGTGTTTGGTTTAGGTTTTAGAGAATGGCTTTTAATTTTATCTCATTTTACAAAAAAGGACTTCTAAAACTATAATATGAGAAATTACCAAACACTTACATGGAGATGTTGTGTGGCCTCGATTGGAGTGACGTGGCGTGGCAAGAATATTGTGCGTTACGTGGTTGGCCACGCAGGCGATTGAGGTTGGTGGAGTGAGTAAAATAAGAACATTGTGGGAGTTGGCATGGCCGTATTTCCTTTCATTCAAGACCATAACTATTTCTGCCATAAATGGGTATCGCTGATCATGAACTGTGTAAAGTCAGTACGCCTCAATATTTGCTTATCAGGAGAAGTTGTGAGCTCCATTCTTCCTACGAGAGGCTTACAGGCAAGGGGACCTCTCTCTCTCATACCTCTTCATCCTAGTGGCTGAAGTTTTATCTCTGATGATTTCTAAGAGTCATATGGCTGGAATGATTAAGGGGATTAAGCTCAGTCGTGGTTGTCCTGTTCTCACACACACTTTCTTTGCGGATGATGCATTGCTTTACATAAAGGCTAGCCGGGAGACGTGTACTAATTTGGCACTTATCTTGAATATATATAGTAAAGCGTCTGGGCAGGTCATCAATTTAGATAAATCCAGTCTATTTTTCTCTAATAATACCACTGTAGAAGTAGTGGAGATGGTGGGTTCTATTCTGAGTATCCCAACAGTTGAAGATCCGGGGAAGTATTTGGGCATTCCAAGTATTTGGGGGAAGACGAAGACGCAGGCGTTAGCTTACATTAGGGAGCGGGTGGTGAAAAAGATTCAGGGATGGGGTAACTCGCTTCTCTCGTTCGCGGGAAGAGAAGTAATGATTAAGGCGGTACTTCAAGCCATACCCATTTATTCTATGCATTGCTTCAAATTTCCTATTCAGCTCGTAAGGAATTGAATAAGATATTTAACAATTTACGGTGGGAAGGAATGCGCTGGGGCGGTGCACCGGCGTACGTGGGATAAAATCTCGGTGAGCAAAGGCGAGGGGGTTTGGGATTTCGAGATCGATGGTTATGAATTATGCTCGTTGGCCAAGACGGCTTGGAGAATGATGGCCAAACCAAATGACTTGTGGGCTAAAGTATTAAAAAGTGTTTACTTTCCAAAAGGGGAATTGATCGATGCAAAGAAAGGATCAAGAGCTTCTTGGTCTTTGGGGAGTATTCTTGATGGTCGGGAATTTTAAAAAAGGATATCCGGTGGGATGTGGGATCAAAGTGCTAACATTAGAATTTGGGGGACAGTTGGGTTCCGAATGTTAATTTCCCGCAAAACCGCCGATAGTGAGGATCCTTTCGTTTTGAATGGAAGGGTTAGTGACCTTATAGTAGAGGGTCCCGGAATTTATCCCCAATTTCACAATACCTTTCGGTGAAGTCCCGCGGGCTATTTATAGTATCCCCATTCCCGAATGGCCGACCGATAAGCCGATCGCTCAAAGCTCCTAACGGGTTCTATACGATTAAATTGGGGTACCACAATGAGAAGGAAAAGCATCTGCGGGGTGGTTGTTTGGGCCCTCAGTGGTCGTCCCGGTGTCTTCTTGGAAGGCAGTTTGGAAACTGAAAACAATCCCTAGAGTGCAACACTTTATCTGGAGAACTTTGAATAGGGTAATAGCTACTAATGCCGCTTTGTACCGTCGGAGGAGATCAATGTCTTGTATGTGTTCTCTCGTGTGATGTGGTGTGGAGAGCATCGAACACCTCTTTTCAACCGCCCATGGACGAAGGGAGTATGGTTTGGAAGCTTCTTAGGTGCTCGCTTTGATGCATCGGGGGTAACAAATTTCAACTCTTGGTGGCCGCAAATTACGGGTAATTTAGATTTAATTTCCTCGAGATATTTCCCTCATTTCTTTGGATTCTTTGGTATATCGGGAAGCAAAGAAATGGAAAAATCTTTAATCGGGAAAATCTTAATCCCGTCTTTGTTCTTAGTTCTGCTAGCACTAGTAATCATGAATTTTGGTCAGCTACAACGAGGATTTATGATGAAGCAACCACGTCGGATGCTAGGACCAACGAGGTACCCCATTGGGTTGCTCCGCCCTCTAGGTTTCGAAAATTAAGCGTGATGGATCTTTCTTTGTGGATTCAAACCGTGCTTTGTTGGAGTGGTGTGCGGGGATAACTACGGCCAATTTGTTTGGGGATATGTGGATAAAGTAAAATCAATTTCGGCCTTTATGACTGAGGCTCTTGCGTTGAGAAAGGCTCTGATGTTGGCTATTGATTTAGGATTGGAAATGGTAATTTTCGAGACTGACTGTCTTTATCTGCAGAAATGTGTTGTTGCAAGGTCTTCTGATTTGGCAGATTGGAGATGTAGGAGCATTCTGTTGGATATTTTCAGCTCTCTTAAGTCCAAGGTTGGGTTCTGTTTCTTTTACCTCTAGGAAGGGGAATCGTGTGGCTGACTCGCTTGCGGCCGTCTTTATAAAGAGGTGTCACCGATAGGGTGGGTTGAGAGACCATCACCGCTTTAAGTTCTCTTCTAACTTTGGATATACAAGAAGCTGATGTTTTCAATGTGGCTGTTCGCATCTACGATCTGGTCTTGAATGGAGGCTGATTTATCTTCTTCTGTTAGTTTTAGCAGTGTTTATGCTTTGCTTTATTTCCATTTGGTCTCTGGTAAGGTTCTGGCTTAGACTCAGCGGTGTTGCTGTTCTCTAGTTTTTATATTTGTTGCTGTTTGTTTTTAGATGGCGGTTCTGGTATGTAATGGGTTTTTCAGTATTATAGATATTCTCTTGAGCAAAAAAAAAAAAGACCATAACTATTTCACAGGAAGGGCCCACCTCTATATCTTATAGGGAAATAAATAAATACTTGAGCACTGACCAATTTGTGGGATCGGGTGGCATAGGGGGTTGGTGGGGATGAATTGACGAAGATGCCCCCACCAACTCCACTCACCAAACAAGGCCTAAAAAGTAAACACACCACCAACACCCTCTCAATCTTTTCTTCTTCCATTTCTTATTTATAACGCCATATTCCTTTATATATTTCCCCCCTAATAATTAATTTGAATTTAAGCATTCTCAGCTCAACTATACTTACATCCTATCGCATGTTTTTTTGGGTCCTATCCTATTCACACCCAAGACGTCATAGAATTTAAATTATTAGTGTTTGCATGTTTGTTTTTCAGTAAAGAGTTCGGCGCCATGGCGTCGCTTTTAATTACATTGCTACGTAATTAATTAGTGTTTGACATTCTGTAAGACTATTGGAATGCCATGACCATTCTCACACTCAAGTCCGTGAATATATTTTGGAGTTTGTTTTAGTCCTAATTATAAGAGTAAGTTTTAACTTTTGTCAATTTTTTTTTCCTATAATACCCCTATTTATACTCTCTCAATAATAATTTAATAATACACCTATATATTTTATAAAGTATATTTAATAAATAAAAGTTAAAATATTTTTATTCCTAGCTTATTCCATCGACTAGGTTCAGTTAGGATCTATAACCTCTGAACACATTTCAACTTTTAGAATTTTTCCAGATTATTTTATTATATAAACACTAACACGGGATAAAGGATTCACAGGGAAAAGATGTGGATAATATTGTTGTTTGGTCTTGGTGTTTTTAGTGTGTGTGCGTTTTTCATAAATAACACGCAAGTGTATTTTCAGAAAATAATTATAATTAAGTAATTTAATTCTCTCCTTAATCCTTCTAAATTTTGATAAATAGTTCCTATAATTAGAACTGAAGGGAGTATTTAATATTGATAAATCAATCAAACTAGTTTCATAGATATAAATTTGGAAGCATATCTCCTCAGTGGCCTTTCTCTCCTCATCATTCAGAAATGTATTTTGACCATTGATTTATGTAACAATTACAAGCTTAAAGAAGAGCTCAATCCCTAAAAGCTAGCCAATAAGAAAAAAGAACCTAATAAACTTATAAACCTAAAAGTTTGGCTCAACAAAATGGGACTCATAACAATTTCATTGAATTATGACCATTTATTTAGGTTCTTTTAAAAACACAATCAAGACCCCTCATACCTCAACGTGCCTTTGACATTGGCACAAAACATTCCTATTTTTTAAAAAGAATTTGAGCTTCAATGTCCTTCAGTTTTTGAGAGGTATCATCACGATATTTCGCACAAGTAGCACCGCCTAGCGATCTTAAAGAAGTTATCTCCTGGATGATATAAACTTTTTTTTGGCCAAAGGATGATATAAACTTAAATAAGTGAAAAGTGCATATGGTTTCATATTAAAAAGGCAAAAAGGAGATGATAAAGAAATTATGCAGACTATAAACATTACATGTATAGGTGCCAACCTTTAATCCTCAGAGCTACATCAGAAACTTCAAATTCATAACGTATAAAAATAGTCATCTCCATCTTCTAATTAAATTCAATCATGTTTCATCAACATACTAAAAACTAGTACATTAGAAACTTTAAATTCATAACATCTAAAAATAATCATCTCCGGCCACCCTGTAATCGCTCATCATCCTGGTTAAATTCAATCTAACTAAGAAATTCAGAACAAAAATAACTAAACAGGAGGGGAAAAAGAAGAACGAGAAGAAGAAACACAGCATAGCTAAGAGAATCCGGATCCTATAAATTCTTGTATATTATCGAACATCTAAGAAATAGCTACTCTATTCCTAATTTGGAAATACCATATTTGTTATCATAATTATAATTTACATCAATATATTGACATTCATGATAAATTCAAAAACGTTACCCATGTCCCCCTTTATTCCCAGAAGACAAATAATACGATTTTAATTTGTAGTCATATGCAGTTTTTTATTTATATGTCAAGCCTTTGTGAGCAGAATAAGATGAATAGGAGCAGAATAACATCCGTGCGTAATTAAAGGTAATTATGTCCAAAACTCATGGTTGTCTATTCATTTTTCTCGATGCCTCTGACTCAATACTCCTGTGAGGTTGACCACGTTATCAAATTTTCTTTGGTACGTGCTTTCGATCCTCATTTGAGAGTTGTGCGACATAAACTTAGTGTCAGTCGGGAAAAAATTAATGTAAATCATGAATAGGAATAATTCACCAAAAAGGTAGGAATAGAAAATAGAAGAAGTTTTTGGAATGGCAAAAGGCACCATACTATATAATAATCATTAAGTCTAATAATGTGAAACTTGTCATGAAACTAACGGAAACTTGAAGAAAATATAAGATAAAAGGTAGAAGAGTAGAGAAGAAGAAATCAAGAGGAAGGAGGAGAGAATTCTTATTAATCTCTATGTCCATCAAATTTAGGTTCATATGGGGGTATTTATAGTAGAAGTTAATACATAGAAAATTGATATAGTGACAATTAGGTCACCACTAAATATATACTACTATATCTACACAAGATTAGTGGTATGTGTAGACATCCATATATCAATTATTCATAATACTCCCCCTTGGATGTCTATAATGAATGTGTCTCATTAAAAACTTTAACTAGGAAAAACCCAGTGGGATAAAACATAGCCAAAGAAAAGAGTACAACATTCATTGATACACTTTACAGTGCTGCCTCATTAAAAACCTTTCTAGGAAAACCCAGTGGGAGAAAAACCTAGATAAGGGAAAAAGAGTACAGCGTGTATCAACTCCCCCTTTTGACAACATCAGTATTACTCCTCTTGATAATAACATCATTTAAGATCTTTGAGTCTCCGAAGACCAATACCATGAACAAGCTTTTCAAAGATTACTCTGGAAGCGACTTAGTGAATAAATTTGCTAGATTTTCACTTGAACCGATTTCTTTGGATATCTATTTCACCATCCTTTTGAAGATCACGAGTAAAGAAGAATTTTGGTGAAATATGCTTTGTTCTATCACCTTTGATATAGCCTTCTTTAAGTTGAGCAACACATGCAAAGATTATCCTCATATAGAACTGTTGGGACCATCCTTCCTAAAGATAAATAACAAGTTGTTTGAATATGATGTATAACTTATCTCAACCATACACATTCTCGACTTGCTTCATGCATTGCTAAAATTTCGCATGGTTTGATGATGTGGGCGATATAATGTTTCATAGATCGCCATGAGATAGCCGCACCTCCACATATAAACAAATAACCAGTTTGAGATTTACCATCATGTGGGTCAGATAGAAAACTAGCATCTGCATAACCAATCAATTCATGCTTGGATTTATTTGAGTAGTATATCCCCATATCAATAGTGCCTCTGAGATATCGAAAAATGTGTTTTACTCCATTCCAATGTCTCCGTGTTGGTGCAGAACTATATCTTGCTAATAAATTAACAAAGCAAATGATATATCGGGACGTGTGTGATTAGCAAGATACATTAGTGCTCCGATAGCACTAAGATATGGTACTTACGGACCAAGTAGTTCTTCTTCACCTTCTTCGTAAATTATTTGAGGTCGGAATGAATCTTTATCCACATTTAGAGATCTCACTATCATCGGAGTACATAATGGATGTGATTTATCCATATAAAATATCTCCAGGACTTTCTTTGCATAAGTTTGTTGAAATACAAAAATCTCATTCTTTAGATACTCGATCTGTAGTCCAAGATAAAATTTCGTTCGGCCCAAATCTTTCATCTCAAATTCTTTCTTCAAACAAATAATTGCCTTTTGGAGCTCTTCAGGAGTTCCAATGATGTTGATATCATCAACATAGACCGCAATAATAACGACTTCTTTTTTAGATTTTCTCATAAAAATACATGGGCATATCGGGTCATTTATGTATCCTTCTTTCAACAAATATTCACTGAGACGATTATACCACATGCGTCCGATTGCTTCAAGCCATACGGGGACTTATTTAATTTAATCGAGTATTGATCTCGAATATTTGAACTAGATGCTTCGGCATCTTTAATCCTTCGGGACTTTCATATAAATATCACTATCAAGTTATCCATACAAATATGCAGTTACAACATCCATCAGATGTAGATCAAGCCCTTCTTTTACTGCTAGGCTAACCAAATAACGAAAAGTAGTTGCATCCACTACGGTGAATATGTTTCTTCAAAATCAATACCAGGTCTTTGTGTAAAACCTTGGGCTACAAGGCGTGCCTTATATCTTGTAATTTCACCCTTTTCATCTCTTTTCGTACAAAAACCCATTTATATCCAACTAGCTTTACATCTTCGGGTGTATGGACTACGAGTCCAAATACTTTTCGTTTGCCGGTGACTTTAATAGCATCTTTCCATAGGAGCCAATACTTTCACGGTTGGCACTCACTAATGGGTTGTGGCTCATGATCCTCATCATCATTCATCATATGCTATATTATAAGCAACGATGTCGTCAACGTTGACTTCATTTTCGGTCCCATCGGATTACGTTCATAACAATTTATTGAGATCTCATAATTTTCACATATTTCGGTACCTGGGTCTCTTCTAGGACTACAACATTCTCTTCCGGAGATATCTCTCTTTGGAGATAATATCTCTTCAGGAGATGGCTCTTCTGGATCTACTTTTTTTCTTTGATTATTCTCAACTTGATCATCTATATTCTTAGCTCATTTCCTCTTTCGAGGATTTTTATCTTTGGAACCGATGGACCTTTTACACTTCAGGCGTGTTATATATTCATTCATAATAGGTTATCCTTCAGGGACATTAATTCGAATAGGAGCATTAACAATTTGGGACATGTGACTTTGTCTTTGTCTTTGGGTCGATAAATGCTTGGCATTTTATTAGCTAAACTTTGTAAATGAATTATCTTTTGAACTTCCAGTTCACATTATTTTGTACGAGGATCGATCAAAATGAGCCAATAATAATTCATTCCAGCTAATCTCTTTACCCAACTGCTTATTTTCTCCCCCCTCATGTTGGGAAAACAATGTCAAATCATAATTGACTAATCATGTAGTGTAAGTCTCTTAAATCCATTTGTTACCTTTAGAAACATCATTCTGTTCCATTTAGAGACAAACAAGAAGAAGGAGGTCCTTACATAACATTTATCCCAACTTTCTTTCTATATCCATCTATATGCATTATGGTGGATTTATAAGCATTGCATATTTAAAAACTTTCAGATGGAATTTATGCGGTTTCGACCAAAAACCAATGTCGAGGGAGAATTTTGTTGGCTTATATAAATCTTTGTAATATATAATATCAAATATACCAACATAGTATTATGTTCTCATAAGCATTAATCCAGCTCTTTATGGATGCTTTAATTCATGATTTCCGGATCGTATAATCTGGAAATAGCGCGTTTAATTTATTCAAACATTATTGCAACTTCAGGTTGCGTTCTTACAAACTTCTGGTTTGCAATGGGCCCATATAGATCTATTTGATATATTTCCAGAGATCCATTACCATTACCAATCATGACCTATGATATTTACATAGTCATTTTTATTTGAGAACAAGCAGCACATAATTATTCTTGAACAATATGTTGGTTATATATGACTCGGATGATCAAACAAGTCATGCCAACAATAAATTTATTTAAATCAGTAAACTTAAGTTTCATCGTAACATATATCTCAACCAATCATAGACTTTTTTAGACTCTGTGTGAGAAATATATAACTTTTCAACATTTCAAAAATTAGCTCACACTTGTATTATATAACTCACACTTGTTTTCCTGGCAATCTCCCCCTCAAGTGTCAATTATATAAACATATTTTCTTTATATTTGTATTTTAAAATCACTTTCAAATTCTTTAAACTTTGAAAGGAAAATTTATGTTAATTAACCAGGAATAAACATATAATATTATATTACTTAGATAGTCTCATGATTCATGATTAATATACTTCAATTAATTTTTATATGCATAAAATATATGCGTCTATCACATGTGAAGATATTCATGTTAAAATAACTTAGAATTACCGATTTAGAGTCATTCATATGATAATTTTCTAGCAGAAATCACTACTAAAAATTTCGGTTTTTGCTACGGAAAAAATCCGTAGCAAAAACCCATTTTTCCGTAGCAAAACATGTTTGCTACGGATTTAGTCCGTAACAAAATATCGCGTGGCAATTGCTACGGATTTCGTGAAATCCGTAGCAATTGCGGCAGATATGAAAATCCGTAGCAAATTTGCTACGGATTTTAATATCCGTAGCAAATTTGCTACGGATTTTAATATCCGTAGCAATTGCCACAGATTTTAATATCGTAGCAATTTGCTACGGATAAAATATCCGTAGCAATTGCTACGGATAAAATATCCGTAGCAAGTTTTCAAATTTGCTACGGATTTGTAGATCCGTCGCAATTGCTACGGAAAAAAATCCGTAGCAAATTTGAAAATTTGCTACGGATATTTTCTCCGTAGCAAATTTCACAAATTTCCGGAGAATTTGCTACGGATTTTTTTCCGTAGTGATTTGTTTTTTCCGTAGCAAATTTCAGAATTTGCGGAGATTTTTCTTTCGGTAGCAAATTTTAAATTTTTTAATAGAAAATTGAATACAAATAGTAAAGTAATGTACCATGAATATATTAACGATAAAAAAGAGTTTACATAGTGAAAACACAATATATATATATAATCCGTAGCAACAAACAAATACAAAAAAGTAGTAGCAACAAGCAAATACAAAAAAGTAGGCTAAGAAACATTGTGATCATCGTCATCACAAAGCATGGTCATCATCACCAAGATGGTCATCATCACCGGAGTCGACCGGAACCTCGTCTTTCATAAGGGACATGATTTGAAGCCGCATCACCCTCATCAACTCATTCCGCCGAGTCATCTCCGTCGCATCACCGCCCGTTCTGCGTGCAATGCCGCTTGATCGATCTTTTTTCCGCGTAACGCCGCTTGATCGATCTTGTTTCGAATCATCTCGCCTCATCATCTCTCGTTTCTCGAGTCGGCCGGCGCTCATCATCTCCGTTCCTGGGTCATATGTGTTGCTTGCTCCTCCACCAACGCCTTCATCTTCTTGACTCATCTACAAAATTGATTAGTACATTTATTATTTGTACTTCATTTGAATGGACAAGAGAATGAAAATTATCAAAAACAAATGTATTATGTTTACCGAACAAACCCCTACGGTGCGGATGAGAGGCGCTTTGTCCGCTTCGATCGGGCCTGGCGGACTCACCGTATCCAAAGACCCTCCCCTTCTTGTCAAATCCGCCGGTAGCCTCAAAGAACGAGACTCTCGTTGTCGGATATAGAGGATGAGGGGTCGATCTCACGCCGCGTGGCTCTCTCCCGCGACAACTTCTCAAAGTTTTCCTACAAGCAAACAAATACATAACAAATAAGACATGTAAAACTATATAAATATGGTGGTGCATAAAACAAGTAATAAAGGCAATAAATGTCTAACCGCTATTTGTTGCGCCCTTGGATTAATCCATTGCCTCTCACTCCCTTCAGTCGGGAATGGGTCATTTGAAAGGTAACCCACTCAACCGATCCATTTGGAGCTTCCCAGAACTCTACCCGCAAACGCAAATGATGACCTTAATTAATTACTTCAAATTACAAAATATTGAATACGTAAATAGAAAATAACGTGTACTTACAACTTTGCGTCGATGCTCACTAATTGATATGGAGCCGCCAAAGATATGATGGTCCTTCCATTTTGGCCATATTTTGCTTATTTTTCGCACTTATGGTCTTAAACTTGTCATTGCTTTCCCAATTGCCAAATAATTCATCTCTAGTGTCTGTGGAAGCCAATCATCTTGCCTCTCGACCTTCTCAATGCATAGAGCTTTCGACGCACCATCACGCCGGCCCCGTGGTTATAAGCTTTTTTGATTTTCAAGATGCTCGGGCAACGTCATATGCTTATCACGAAAATCAATAACAAACAATTAGTGCTCAAAATTTTAAAAGTACTAAATTAACACGCATAAAAAAATAACTTACCAAGAACTCCTTGAACCACGTGTCTCGTTGCTTCTTAGGAATCTCTCGTCCACGCGGTCCAAGCTTGAGTGTAATTACGGAATATTTGGTCCGACATGAAAGTCGCCACCGGAGTATCGGCAAAAATCTGAAAACAGAGATTATCATGCAAATATTAGCATACAAACCAATTAGAAAAGAAAATTGTAACATTACGGGTAACTTTGCATGACTTACTCGTTGCGTCGGGACGGATCCAAAGAAACCCCGTCTCGGGATCTCTTGAGCCCCAGTTGGTACCTCGAAGAACTACCTTCTTCCCCGACGTGGCTACGAGGCGACGCAGTGTGCTAAGGAAGAAATGTGAAATATTGAAGATGTTTGTACATAGATGGTTTCAAGAAACTAAACAAATGTAAATCAATCGAAATGGTAAAGTAAACCTGTGGTCCTCCTTGTTGTGCATCGGGGGTAGCCGCCGTGACGACGATGTATAAAGTGACGGTGAAGATGACAAATATCCCGACGGTGACGACGAAAAATCAAATAGTGGCACCTGCGGAGAAATGCGGAGCCCTCTGCTCTCCATATGGAGCGGTTGGCGTCGCCTACCCCCTCTTATAGTACGGGGTCGGGCTCGACCCACGCCACGTCCACTACTTGAACGTCCTCTGGATGCTCCATCTCCGAACACTTATAGACATCATGGCAAAATATATATATAAAAAAAAATTAGTTAATATGAGAGTAGCAAAGAAACAAAGTATGTAGTATAACATATCGTCATAAACAAATAACTAACATAAATCAACCGGACGATTCTGTTCATCGACATCTACTTGCATGTCTTCATCGAACTCTCATAGTCGTCGAACTCAGATTCACTATCGAGAAGCTCATTTCGCCTCATCCTCATCGTCTCGATTTCTCATCGTCAATTTGTATAGGAATCAACTCTAACTCCGCACGAGAATCAAAGAGATTGCTTGGTACTTCGTCATCGAAGATGTTTATGGGCAAAGACATGTTCCACATCGCTTGGAAAGGTTCGGCCATCATACCGTCATTTGATTCCCGCTCTTTCGACTTTGGTATAATATTTCGTGCTTTGGTTTTAATAACTCCGTCCACCCTTGGCGAGATGTAGGGTATGGTGTATAGTAAACTTGTTCCACTTTGTTGAGCAAGGATGAATGTGTCATAACCAACCGAATATCTCCTTGTCTAGTGGATCTCAATATTTCCATGTTTGTCACTTTTGTCCCGCGGATTGTTATCAAACCACTCACACTTAAAAAGGGTCACCACCTTGTCCCACCGGGTAACTCGGCTGAATTATCTCAACTAACTTCCCGTAGTAGTCGGTCTCCCCCGTCAATTTGGTCACCTCGACAACATACACCGTAATTGCAACATAGTGTACCTGCGTTCGCGTCAACGGTTGCAAATCGATACCCATTGATTATATATTTGTTGCATCGGGTAAGCTTTGTCATTGCGCTCCATAAGATAAACTCCACGCAACTTCATTGGGATCTGATGGATTTTCCAAGAAATATGATCGAAACCATTTTGGAAACTCAGAATTAGTGAATTGATCAACTTGGGACACCGAGCATTGAAGGATTTCCGATCGACCCAATTAGAGAAGTAAGCGTAACAAAAAAAAAACTTAAGTTAATACTTTAATACTTACCGTAATAGTAAACAAAACAAAAACTTACTCTAGGTACTTTGCAGCCTCTTCACAGTTGTTTAGAATGTACCACTCTGCAAGTCGCTTATCTCTTCCGTCAAGAGTTGACTTCCAACGTTTTCCCACGACTCGCCCGGAAAATTAAATATTGATTTTTGATCCTCGTATCACGGCATCATCGTTACGAGGTACCCTCTCCATCTTGACATCATTTCGGGGGATAATAGTATGACGCAAATTTTGCGGCCTCTTCGACTAGATAAGCTTCGAGCGATAGATCCTTCAACGTACCTTGTATTTTTGATCTTGTGCTTAAGTGTGCGTAAAAACCTACAATAGAATATCTGAGCTAAAGTATCATGTCGGTCAATTAATAACATCGCAAATCAATATATATATATTACCTCTCAAACGGATACATCCATCTATACTGTTGCGGGCCTCCTACCTTTGCTTCGTATGCCAAGTGAACGGGCAAATGTTCCATTGAGTCAAACAAGCTAGGAGGAAACACCATTTCTAACTTGCATAGCGTTATGGGCATGCTCGCCTCCAGGTGTCGTAACTTTTCAACATTAAGCTCTGAAGCACAAATTTCTCTAAAGAACATGGACAACTCCGTTAGAATAGACCATACATGCTTCGGTAGTGCTTTGAAGGCCACGGCAACAATCTGCGGAAAAACACATGACAATCATGACTCTTCATCTTGCTCAACTTCACCTCGTGCATGTCGACACATCTTTTCCGGTTTGACGCATAACCGTCGGGGAGTTTCGATCTTTAACCCATTGCAACAATTCTAAATTCTGCTCTTTATTGAATGTGTACGGCGCTCCGGGTTTGGAAATTGTCGTGCCACCGTCCACCAAATGCAAAGCAGGCCTTCTACAAATCGCTTCAACGTCCAATCTTGCGTTGGATTGTGTCTTTCGTCTTGCCCTTGGTGTCCATCACGGTGTACGAGAATATTGCAAAACACATTCCTCTCAATATGCATGACATCGAGGTTGTGTCTTAACAATTGATCTTTCCAATATGGTAGTTCCCGGAAGATCTGCGTTTGTTCCAATGATGATCAATGCCGTACCCCTCGGGTTCGCTTGAAGCGGCCCCTCTTCGACACTCGGAATATGCGACCCTGTCCCATATTTCTTGTCCACTTAAACGACGAGGTGGATCTGCTCGTTTGACAACCTTTCGCGTGAAGTCTTTTCTATTTCTCCTAAACGGATGATCGGGGGTAGGAATCGTCGGTGCACTGTCAAACCAAGCGACCTTGCGATCGTGTTCCAAACTAAAACCCATGTTCTGTTCAAGACATACCGGGCATGCGAGCTTTCCAGACGTTTACGTTGACCACTCAACATCCCATATGCGGGAAATCATTTATCGTCCACATTAAGGCGCCCGCATGGTGAAATTCTGACTTAATGATATATCATACGTAAGAACACCTTCACTCCACAACATCTTCAACTCGTCTATCAAAGGCCTGAGGTACACATCTATCTTCTTTTTTGGGTTCGACGGCCCAGGGATTAACGCGTTAAGGAAGAAAAACTCTCTTCTCATGCACATAGAAGGTGGGAGGTTGTACGGAGTCACAATGACTGGCCAACGGGAATAATTCCTGCCCGTATTGTTGAAAGGAGCGAACCCATCCGAACATAGACCAAGACGAACATTACGGGGATCCATAGCAAAGAAAGGATTCGCCTCGTCAAATTTACGCCAAGCTTCGGCATCAGATGGATGCGTCACAAAGTTCTCATCCCTACGATGCTCCCGGTGCCATCTCATATGAGCAGCTGTTTGTTCGGATGCATACAATCTCGTAAGTCTGGGCACCAGAGGAAAGTACCACATCTTGCTTAATGCATGACGGGTCTTTTTCCTTCCTTTCCCACAACTTTATATCTGTCGTATGTCCACGGAATTTGCAATTTGTCGGCTCAAAGATCATCCTTATAATACAACATACATCCTCCGGGGCAAAAGCAATGAATTTTTTCACATCCAAGCCCAAGCTCTTTCACCTTTTTTTTTTTGCTTGGTAAAAGTCCTTGGCAAATTATTGTCTTTGGGAACAACCTTACTCATGATCTCGCATCATTTCGTTGTAATTCCTCTCACTCATATGGTGATAAGTCTTTAAGCTTAGTGTTGCTAGGGTAGCCGATAGCGATGAATATTCACTATTTTCAAAGTGGTCGCAACCTTCCCATAACGGACGTTGTGCTTCTTGAAGCATTTTATAGAACCTAGCGGCTTCCGGATGAGGATCCTCACCCATGTTTGATGGTTGAGGATGGGTACATCTGCCTCTCTCCCATGTATGACGGTTCGGCATGAGTAACGGGATCAAAATATTGGCCGATCGACGGTCCCGCAGCATCCATAACCAAGCGCTCATATTGATTAAGGTTTTTCGATGACTTTGTCCCCGTAATAACCGCTCGGTGTCGTCGGACTTCGCCATGACATTCCCAACATTCATAATCTTTTATGAATCCCTTTTGACACAAATGAATCGACCGTGTCCGCATCTCGTAAATCTTAAACACTTACATTTGGCACACGGACACTGATCTCCCTTCTTGAATTATTTGAATTCGCCAAAGCAAATTGGACGAACTCTTCCAAACCCGCGAAGAATGTTTGTTGTTACTTGTCTTCTATCGTTAGACGATTGTACATCCAACTTCTATCATGGTTGCCTTCCATACTTCCTAGCTAGTTCAAGTTACTACCCTAATTAACTTCTCAACATACCACAAATATATATAAGTCGCCTCTTATGCCTTCCAATTGCCACTTACTCAAGAAAGTGAAAAACAAACACATGCATTGAACAAAGAACATATTCCAAATGCAAACCGAGAGAATGAGGATAACACATTTGAACATTGACACATGTATGTGGAGAGGGCAAACAAAGAATAGAATACTAAGTATTTTGGAGTTTCTAACATATATGAGCTAGATCAAAGAGATTACTTAACATTTAATCAAATTTATTGTATAACTTGTTAAACATAGATTGAAATAAAAAATTTAAATGAAATATTTTTTAAACAAATTACTAACGAGTCATTTTTATAATAGCCTAAATCAAATAATAAATTCTACTAATTTTTATAACACATACAAATGTGATTATTCTTGATGTCACACCTTCCTCCTCCCAAAAGGTTGACATTAATTAATTCATTGTCTTATCCCTAAATTTCATTTCCAAACACTTCACTTTTCTAGTTTCAACATCATCCTATTTAAATATTTATGTATCAATACCAACTAATACAAAATCTTAATTTTATCACACCAAAATCAGAATTGGAATTTATAAATTCCTAAAAAGTGCTAGATAAAAATACTTCATTATTCATTATTTTCATTATTAAAGCTAAGCAAACATAATACAAAATCTTAAAGTGCTAGAATTGGAATTTCTAAATACTTCATCAATACCAACATTATAATTATATAATTATTTTATTTAATATTGAATTCTATTTTATTTTTTTATTACTAAATATACTAATTTTATTATAATAATAATATATAATAATAATAAATGATAAAAAAATTGAATAATTTAAAGCTCTACTTCATTTAATTTGTTATTGTTCTATTAAGATTTTTACCTGTTATTTTTCTATTTTTATATTGTTACAAAGAGATTTTTGAATCACTACAATTCATATCATATATACTTATACAAAGTAGATTTTTATATAGGAATCTATATAGAATTTTACTAAGTATATCTAAATGAGTATGAGTATATATAATAAATTATTCAATTTTTAATTAGAATTCTAATTTTAATTATAAATATAAAAAAATAGTAATATTGAATATTCATTTTAGAATGAATTTTAGAATAGTTAATTCTATTATAATTATATAATTATTATATTTAAATACAAAATCTTAATTTTATCTTAATTTCACAATTTATCTTATGTAAAAAAAAACGATTTAAACTCATGTAATCGATAATCTTCTACCAACATACATATTTTCATAATAAAAAGTGCTACAATTGGAATTTCTAAATACTTCATCAATATCAACTAATACAAAATCTTAATTTTATCTTAATTTCACAATTTATCTTATGTAACAAAATACAATTTAAACTCATGTAATCGATAATCCCATACCAACATACATATTTTCATTATTCCAAATTTAAGCAAACATAACATAAATATCAAATTGTAATAAAAAGAAAATATACTTCAAACTAACCGCAAAATCGAAGGGGATTTGTTTGTAACTCCGCAAAAAAAATGAAAGGTAAAAAAAAAAACTACAAAAAGGGAAAAAAGCGGACTTACATACCTTACAAAAATGGGGGATCGAACGGGAGAAGGCGCGGAGGAGGGGCGACGGAGATGGGGGAGGGGGTCGGGATGAGGGAGGGGGCGGAGGTGGGGAGGGGGAGGAGGAGGGGGGATCGGGTGATGGTGGAGGGGGGTCGTGGGTGAGGGTGGAGGAGGAGGGGTCGTGGGTGAGGGGGAGGAGGGGGTCGGGAAGAGGGAGGGTGGCGGAGGTGGGGGAGGGGGTCGGAGGTGGGGAGGGGCGGAGGTGGGGAAGGGGCGGAGAAGCGGGGGGGGGCGAGGGCGGGGAGGGGGGCGGGGAAGGGGAAAATTGGGTGAGGAGGCGAATGTTGCAGCTTTTAGCTGCGCAACATTTTGCGACGGATCTGTGATCCGTCGCAAAAAGCGCAAGTGGCGGCCTTTTTGGCGCCAGCACTGCGGACCCGGATCACGAATCCGTCGCAAAAACGCTAAAGTGGCGACCTTTTTGGCCGCCACTTTGCGACGGATCTGTGATCCGTCGCACCATTTTGCGACGGATCATAGATGCGTCGCAAAAACGCTAAAGTGGCGGCCTTTTTGGCCGCCACTTTACGACGGATCAGATATCCGTCGCAAACGGATCATCTATCCGTCGCACCATTTTGCGACGGATATCTGATCCATCTCTATCTTTGCGACGGTTTGCTATTTCCGTCGCAATATCCGTAGCTATTGCTACGGAAATTTTATTCCGTCACTATTTTTTTTTTTTTTTGCTACGAATTTAAAAATCCGTAGCAAAATCCTGACACCATTGCTACGGAAAATTTTCCGTAGCAAATTCCGTAGCTATTTCGTATTTTTCTAGTAGTGAATTTTCATGGTAATAAATTTATGATATGTATTCATAATAAGTTTAAATAAAAATAACAAATTTAAACATCGTATTACCTTGTAGGCTTATTCTTGTATTTTGAGCCTTGCTTCAATAATTCTCTGTAGCTCATTTCCTCTTGAATATTTCATTGGTAGTAAACTACTAGTTTACATTGGTAATAATTTGATTTTTATTAGCAACCTTTTGATTTGCTATATTTGTAAACTTCCGTTTACAATTCCAACCTCTTTGATTATCGTAAACTTTATAGTTTCTCGTAAACTTCCAATTTGCATTATTATCGTAAACTTCGGTTTACAAGTAACATGTATTTTCTACATGATATCTATTTCTGCAGATATCATTAAAACTCAATAGGTTCTTTTTATATTTGGTAGAATAATCAATGAATGATTTTGTTCCAAAATATTAGCTCTTTCGGAGCTTTCAATCAAATTTATACTACCATATAAATATATAGTCTAAACAATAGTTTCTCAAAATATGCTAATTAGTCCTAAGAACTATTAGCCTTTAGACTTATTATGACGCCTTCAGACTTAATTTTACATAATCTCTGCAAATTATTGTCTTCTGGACAATACTTTTCCAAGGCTACAAAAAGCATTGTATCATACAATATTTAAAACATAAACCTTCAGTACCTTATTATTTATAATAATTCAATTTTTTTTTCTTATCATGTTATTTCTTTAAACCAATATTGTTCTTTTTATAAAAGATAATTATAAAATTGCTAAACTTCTTAAACATCAAATAATAAATTTATGGCAACATTAAAAATGATCAAACTTCTTGCCATTAAATTATAATATTATGGCGATAAAAATAATAAAACATCTTACCATAAACTCATTTTTGTAGAGAGAGTTTTTTTTCGTGAATAGTAATCACTATGTATAATAATAAAATATTAAAAACACGTGGGACCCACGGCCAAAATTTTCTCCACCTTCAGCCACCTTCACGTGGGAGATTTGAAAATGTGTTGGGGAAAATTACATATCTTGACCCCAAAATAAATAACATTTTAGTACCATGTTAAATTACAGAATAATACCCCGAAATGTTAAAATTCTAAATTGGTCTCATTTTAGAAAATCACCGCCTCCAACTATTGAAATTGATTTTGTGGCTAATTTACAAATAATACTTATCTTATCAGATAGTTTATATCAAATATATTATGGCATAAAATAAATACAAAACAAATGACTCTTGTCACCACAGCAATAACATGAATTTCTATCATGTTTATTATACCCAATAATTTCACTTTATGCGGTTCTTATCAATAATCTTTCCTCACTTCCGGTGAGAATTTGGACTACCATAAATATTTCTTGACTTTTGACAATATTGCTACTTCAGGAGCAAATTGAATATTCTAATTTATAATAAACTTTTAGAAGAACAACCATCTTCTGGTGGTCATACAATCTCATTGTTGAGACATTTATACAAATGATACTGAAAATACAAAAATTATGGATCTGGCATTGTCTCATAACTTCAAGCAAATATGTCTCTTTTCTTCAGCCGATATGTCTCTTAGCCAGGCCACATTATCATTTGGCTTGATCAAATTATGCCTACTCTTAGCTTGCCTAAATTATACCAACTTTTATAGCTTTCGGCCATTTTATGGCTTCTCTTGGCTTATGGCCAACTTTTTGCTCATTCTTCTCTTCAAGAGAAATTAAATCAAGATTGCCTAATTTGTTTATCTTCGGGAAAAACAAAGGTTCGGGCCATCACATATGACGTCTGATCATATAATTAATGAGAAAGATATTAATATTAATAATAACAATAATATAATGACAAATAATAAATAAAATATAAACAATAAATGTTATGTTAGTAACATAAAAGTAAATGTTGAATTATAAATGTGTTAGCAAAGAATAAAAATAAATCTTTGAATCATAAATATGTTAGTAACATAAAAGTAAATCTTTGAATTATAAATGTGTTAGCAAGAATAAAAATAAATGTTGAATCATAAATATGTTAGTAACATAAAAGTAAATGTTATGTTAGTAACATAAAAGTAAATGTTTAAATATAAATAACTAGACTTAGGTTAGGAGTTTTAACCCCAAGTAGGTGTCATATACAAAATATAAATAAATACATAATTAAATGCTTAATTTAAATGGCATAAAATTAAATGCTTTGAATCATAAATATATTAGCAGTAATAAATAAATAACTAGACTTCCTCCTCTGCGTCTGCAACCTTCGATTCCTCTTCCTCTTTCATTCACAAACATCATATTACTTAAATCAACAATTAAAACTTGATAGAAAACATACCTGAGTGAAGAGATCGCATAATCAACGATCAAAAATCAATTTCTTAGCTTGAAACGCCTCCTTTTGAGCAATTTGAAATCTTCGCCGTGAAGGTGAAGCGGCGACAATGATGATGATTAATACAAGAAGGAGAAATTTCGAGTTGATTAGGCGCCGTCTTGATAACGTGTTATGAAACTAACGGAAACTTGAAGAAAATATAAGATAAAAGGTAGAAGAGTAGAGAAGAAGAAATCAAGAGGAAGGAGGAGAGAATTCTTATTAATCTCTATGTCCATCAAATTTAGGTTCATATGAGGGGTATTTATAGTAGAAGTTAATACATAGAAAATTGACATAGTAACAATTAGGTCACCACTAAATATATACTACTATATCTACACAAGATTAGTGGTATGTGTAGACATCCATATATCAATTATTCATAACAAAACTAATTAAATCTTGTAAATATTATTAATAGGTCAACAACCCCCAATCACCAACCACCGATTGAATAAGTAGGAATGATGATATACTACTACT
This sequence comes from Acacia melanoxylon, assembly GCA_019022615.1. Classification (NCBI taxonomy): domain Eukaryota; kingdom Viridiplantae; phylum Streptophyta; class Magnoliopsida; order Fabales; family Fabaceae; genus Acacia; species Acacia melanoxylon. The sequence goes on from JAFJYJ010000092.1 coordinate 1,247,741, forward strand.
CTTTAAGTTTTATTTATTTAATGAATGGCCTCATCTTTCAAACAAATGACGCCATGTTTTAATTTGTTCACTTTTTCATCTCCCTCCATCACCAAAGCTCCTATTATGCATGTTAAAACTTAAATCGTGTTTACTAATTTTTCCCCCAAAATTAGTTTAGGACGATGCATGTCAAGTTTAGGTGGCAAAACAACATATTGATAAAATTAGGAGCCAGGCATTAACATGATTAATCGTGGCCCCAAACCTTAAAATTTGATAATCTCACCTGCAACACCAAAAATAACTAATCTATGAAGGCTAAAACTGTAATTTCGCGTCGGCGGGCACCTCTTCATAAACGCCACCCTCCACCACCTCATCTCTCGTGCCTCCCTCCCTGTGCATCGCCCCTTTGCTTTCCTTTCTTCACCTTCTCATTCTATCTCTCCCTCTTCGACCATGGATCCCGTTCCAGATTGGGGAAACACCCCTCTCAAGGCTGTTGACCCAGAGATCCATGATCTTATTGAGAAGGAGAAGCGCCGTCAATGCCGCGGCATCGAGCTCATTGCATCCGAAAATTTCACTTCCTTCGCCGTCATCGAGGCCCTCGGCAGTGCTTTGACCAACAAGTACTCCGAAGGCATGCCCGGAAACCGTTACTACGGTGGCAACGAATACATCGACCAGATCGAGAATCTCTGCAGGTCTCGTGCGCTTCAGGCCTTCCACGCCGATCCCGCAAAGTGGGGTGTCAATGTTCAGCCCTACTCTGGTTCTCCGGCCAATTTCGCCGCCTACACGGCCGTCCTCCAGCCCCACGACCGCATCATGGGGTTGGATCTACCCTCTGGTGGCCACTTGACGCATGGGTACTACACTGCCGGAGGGAAGAAGATCTCTGCAACCTCGATTTATTTTGAGAGCTTGCCTTACAAGGTGAATTCCAGCACTGGGTACATTGACTACGACAAGCTTGAGGAGAAGGCCTTGGACTTCCGCCCCAAGTTGATAATTTGCGGTGGAAGTGCGTACCCCCGGGACTGGGATTATGCGAGGTTCAGGGAGATTGCGGATAAGTGTGGTGCACTCTTGCTCTGTGATATGGCCCACATCAGTGGTCTTGTTGCTGCCCAGGTCTGTCTTTTCTCTCTCTGTTATTTTTTCATTGGTGTTGAGTTCTGATTACCAATTGTAGTACTTGGCTCTGTTTTGGGTTCATTCTTTGTTTGTTTTTGCTGTTTAATATTAGTTTGTGTGTTCATTACTTTTTTATCGCTGGTGGCCAATAAAGAAATTATATGCTGGTTTGATTCTGATCTGCATGCCTTCTGCGGAGGAGCGCTCTATTTTAAATCTTGCTTTTGTTTTTATTTTTCATTGCGGTGTTTCATTGCTTGTTGACAGAAAAATAAGAAATAAAAGAAAGACGTAACTGATGGTGCACAGATCTACGCTCTTAAAGTTAATGGCTTGAAATATGCATCATAATGTGGTAGTTCTATCAATTCTCAGAGGAATTTTTTTATTAGATCTGAGCTTCCTGATCTATCTCATTGCATGCATGTCTGTTACATTGATATCATTGTTATGCTCTAATATGTATATATGATTAAGTGTCCTTTCAATAGTATTCTGATAATAAGTGGACAGTTTCACATATTTGTTACCATGCTGGTGCAATTCTGTTGGAGATACAGCGATCAATTTAACATTTCTCTTATTTTATTGAATCTAAGCTTTGAAAGTATATTTGATCAATTTTACTTATCTGGAAATTTGTAGTTTTAAGTCCCTCAGTGATTACTTCTTTTTTGACTACAGGAAGCTAATAACCCTTTTGAGTACTGTGACTTGGTCACGACAACAACCCACAAGAGCTTGAGGGGTCCTAGGGCAGGTATGATCTTCTACAGGAAAGGACCAAAACCACCCAAGAAAGGCCAGCCCGAGGGTGCAGTTTATGACTTTGAAGACAAGATCAATTTTGCCGTCTTCCCCTCCCTTCAGGGTGGTCCTCACAATCACCAGATTGGTGCTCTTGCTGTTGCCCTGAAACAAGCCATGTCACCTGGGTTCAAGTCCTATGCCAAACAAGTTAAGGCCAATGCAGTTGCTCTTGGAAATTTCTTGATGAGCAAGGGATACAAGCTTGTCACTGGAGGAACTGAGAATCATCTTGTCTTGTGGGATCTCAGACCTCTTGGTTTGACTGGTAATAAACTGCATCCTCACTAAGTTACTCTGTAAAATTGGGTATCAATCAATTTGTTAGTGCAAATTTTATAACTGATTTATGTACGTGCAGGCAACAAGGTGGAGAAACTTTGCGACCTCTGTAACATTACCGTGAACAAAAATGCTGTTTTTGGCGACAGCAGCGCTTTGGCTCCTGGAGGAGTACGCATTGGTGAGAATGCTTATATGAACTTGAATTTACAATTGATAATCTAAGACTATTCTATACTGGTGGAAGGAAGATGCATTCTTAGAAAACTAAGCTACGATTATTGTTTCAAGGGGACTTGATTGAGTTTATGTTTCCAAATACTTCACCTTAGGTGTGTCAATTATACCCAAGCTTTCACAAAGGCCTGTTAAGGCACCTCATAACATTACATAACGTCTTTCACTAGAAAAACCAGTGTTGGAAGTAATGTCAGTGGCAAAACCAAACTATGAAGATATAACAGTGTCTGCCTATAGATTGCCACTATGAAGATATAACAGTGTCTGCCTATAGATTATGTTTATGGTTTCATGTATCGTGTGCCTGCATTGTAAATGAGATATTGATGGAAGAGTGGGTTTACAGGTGCCCCGGCCATGACCTCAAGAGGGTTGGTTGAGAAGGACTTTGAACAGATTGGAGAGTTCCTTCACCGTGCAGTGACTCTGACACTGAAGATCCAGAGCGAGTATGGCAAGCTTTTGAAGGACTTCAACAAGGGCTTGATAGACAACAAGGAAATTGAAGCCCTCAAGGCTGATGTGGAGAAGTTTTCAGCCACATTTGACATGCCCGGCTTCCTAGTTTCTGAGATGAAGTACAAGGATTAGGTTAAAATTCTAGCCATACAACTGTTTTCTCAAATGTCGCCCTTTTTTGGGTTCCATGCGCGTTGACTGAATGTTCTTTTCAATTCACACAAGTTTTTTTTTCTTTTTTTTTTTGATAAATTCACACAAGTTTCGAGTCCATGCTTTGTAAGCCAGATATGTTGTTTTCTGAAGAATAATCAGATATGAAATTCAATGTAATATTTTGTTTGATTTTTTAAAAAAATAAAAAATAAAAAAACTAGGTTTTAACCGGTAGCATATATTGCTCACGAGAGCGGATATTTTAGCAGACTCATTAATTCAAACTGAAAATTAAAGTGAATGTTTTTTTTTAATACTGAAATTTTAGGAAAGGAGTTCGGTTCACCTAAAAGTAAAAATCTTCCTTCCTCCTGCGTCATCTAGATGTTGGGCGGGAGACGGCCGCCTCATTACTCTCAGGCGTTCTGCAGGTGCGCAGGGTAGGATGACGTCTTCCCCAGCCGCTTGAGGTCAGGATCGAACCCCTTCCCTTTGGTGAGTGTCTGACTCCTTTAACAGTTGAACTCAAGGATTACCTAGCTGATCTTCGACAGTTTACTATGGCTTGATCTCTGGCTCTTTGGAGGACTGATACTAAAAAATAAACCCATTGAACACATAGATGACCCCAACCTGGCCAGAAAAAATGACACCAACGGATTGGGTTTGGGAAAAGAGCCCAGTTTATTGGCAAAAAAACAAAAAGTGAAAATAGCCCAGTTTTGGGAAAGAGGGTAGTACAATTCCTTGAACAGACGGTTTATACTGCCAACCTACAAATAAATTTTTTCTTCTTCTTTCTTAACAAAAGAAAAGTATACTAGGAAGAGGAAATCTTAATTAAATTTATCTGAAATATCAAAATCCAAATTCAAACTTACACTTTTAACAAATTCCTCATAGGCATAATTAAAATTACAAATATTTATATTATAATCTCAATATTCATTATTGAGACTATGATGTTAAGCATAATATTATATATGGATAACAATGCTAATAATTACTTCCTCCGGTGCATTATAAAATTTGTATTAGTATTTGATCGTGTCATGATAAGTTTTGTTATTGGAGGAGTTTTCAAATTATTTGCATTTTTTTTTTTACCGAAAACTGATTCAATCACATTTTTTTGGCCAGCAACTGATTCAATCACATTGAAAGAATATTTTTGGTTTGACAAAAATACACAACGTTCAAAGAATTGCAAGGAATTTGTTAATCTTTACATTAATTAAATTTTCACTCAGTTGTTTTTTTTATATGAAAAATTTAGGAAAGGTGTTGGTTTTACCCACGATCCAAGGTAGGCGGAATCTCTCTTCCTCCTAGGTGATACCAATGTTGGGCAGGGCGAGTCTTCTATTACTTTCAGGCGTGAACTTAAGCACCCAGGAGTTAGGATGCCTCCCTCAGCGTCTTGATCAATTCCAAGATCGAACTCTCTCCTTTTGGCGAGATTATCCGACCCTTTTGCTAGTTAAATCCAAAAACGAAGGGTTTTTTGACTCAATTGTTAATTGTTGATAAAAGTTCATGAACTTTTGTAGGCAAAAAACAAAAAGAAAATAAAAAGTAGAAAGGGACTGTTTGGTATGCAAAACATGTCGGAAGGATAGAGGGAAGGGAAGATGTTTAAGTTCTCTTGTTTAGTACACTTTTGTATTCAATTTTCTCGACAACTCAAGTTCTCGGACCCACCAATCTTCTTTTAAAGGTGGGAAGATAAGATATCACCAAAATTGATGGGAACCCAAGTTCCATAATGAATCGTTTTCAGATATATTTATTCCTCATAAAATATTTATTTTCTATAAGACAAGAAAATATGATTAAATTCAAATTGATGCGATAAATTCAAACTTGTGTGATAAATTTGAATTTTGCGGGAAAATATTTTAGACAAATATAAATTTGGAGGGAGATTTTTGAGACAAATTCGAACTTGATAAAATGATATTTTAGGCAAATTCAAACTTTTTTTTAATAAATATTTTGTCATAAAATTAGAATTTGATATTAAGTAAATTCGAATTACGAAGAAAAGAAATTTCCTTTCCATTTTGAATTAATAACCTTTGAGAGAGTAAAATAAATACTCCCTCCCATTCTAATTATAAAAAGAAATTTTGGAGTTGGTTTTGGTCCTAATTATAAGAAAGCAAGTTTTAACTTTTGTCAATTTTTTCCTATAATACCCCTATCTATATTTTCTCAATAATAATTTAATAGTATACTTATATATTTTATATAATAAATAATGTTTGCAACTCATTAATGTCATATACACCTAAATTATACTTTTTTATATAAAATAATTTTGAACAATTTTTGTCATATTTTTCCCATATTACCCCTACTAATACTTCTTCCACAATATTTTTTTTTTTTTTTTTGTATAAAATGGAGGCTAGAGCCTTTAAGGGTGTGCGTGGTAATACTCCTGTAACGCATTTTTTCTTAATTTCTATGCCCAAGAACAAAAATATATGGGAATTGTGTTTGGTAAATCCGGTTTTTTTTTTACTCCCGGGATGAATCGGTTTATTTTTTATGCTGGGGAGTAAAAAAAAAAGAAGCTAAAATTTTCAGCTTCTCTGTTCCTGGGCACAAAATCAGAATCATTTTTCTACAAAAAAAAAAAGACTCCTTCCTCTTCGAAGCAAAAATTTATCCTAATTCACCACCACCACCCCAACGCCACCACCACCACCACCACCACCACCACCACCACCACCCGCCGCCACCACCACCACCGCCACAACCGCCACCACCACCACCGCCACCGCCACCACCGCCACAACCACCGCCACCCCACCACCGCCCCACCACCGTCGCCACATAAATAATTTTTTGCATATAAAAATTACATAAATAATTTTTTTAGGAAATTTAAATTTATTTGTAAAGTATAATAATTATATTAATTATTAAAGAAAAGGACATTTTGGTTAAAATATGAATTATATTTTTTAGATATTGTTTGTTAAATATGAAATATTGGCATTTTGGTTAATTTTTTTTTTTTATCGTTGATGAAATTTGTAAACAAAAAAAAATAAAGAAATAGATTTGTATTGTATTAGGTAATTCTAATTCTAGAAAAAAAAATGTGTTAAACGTAATTCTGATTCTCGGAATGAAAAAAAAAAAGTGTTATCAAACGTAATTATGATTTCGGAGTAAAAATAAAATGGGTTAACAAACGTAATTTAATTCTCGAACTCTTCCAAAAAGAGAATCGAAAAAAACTGTTTTATCTCGAACTTGTCTTTGGAAAGAATGGTTGCCATGCACGGCTAATTTAACAACACGCTTATATTCTATTCTATTTTTTAATTTTTTAATAAAATAATTTTGATTGATTTTTTTAATCTCTCTAAATGAAAAAGTCAATTTTATCTGACACTAACTATTTAATATTGGAGAGAGTACAATTTTTCGCAAATTTTTCTCCCTCATAGCTACTCCAACCTCAGCTTAAATTAGTTAAGGTTATAAAAATGCTTTTTTTGAAAGAAAGAAAGAAAGAGAGAGAGCACGATGATTGGTCGACGTTAGATATCCATTCCCTTTCCCTTCCGCAATTACATCCAAACACTAGCAATGACACATAAGTAGATATTTACCCATGCCATCACTTTCCTTAATGTCATTTTAAATTTTAGGTAAGGGTATTTTAGAAAAATATATATAATTAACTAATTTAACTTTCCTCCTTAATCCTTCTAAATTTTGGTAATTTCTTTATAATTGGATAGGAGGAGTATTTTCTAACCACCTCATCTTCTTCCAAACGGCCCTAATAGATTCCTTATCGATAAAGAAGTAAGAGATTATTGTGTTGGCTTTTGAGCAAAATGGATACAAACACAATCGATTGGCTTTTGAGCAAAATGGATACAAATACAATCGATCTCATTTTTGAAAGGCTAAATTCAAATGCCGCCCCTGATTATGGATTGGCGCGCTGTCCTCAGGTTTTAACAAGTGTCTGGGGATGGAGGCAGTAATAGGCATTAGGCACGCACCATAATGGAAAGCCGAGAGAGTCCTTACTGGGACGACGAACCTTTGTCTGAACAAGATCTACGTGCCATCGAAGCCATCGAAGATCAGTTTCAATCTTCTCTGCCAACCAAACGTCCTCTCAATCCCACCCAAGATCACTGCGTCACTGCCCTATCCTCTCCCGCCACCGATTCTTCCCGTCGCATCCGCCGCCGATTGCCTAAATCTCTTGTCGCTCTTCAACACCCACTTCCGTTTTCTTTATCACCCTGCCAAGGTTTTCTTCTCTCTCTTCCTCGTTCGCTCAAACTCATTTTCACACTTACTCGTTCCTTCTCCCATTAACAAGATTCTTTTTCCCGGGGTTTGTTTCTGGGGTTTTCGAATTAGGACTATTCTCTATCCAGCTCCGAAGCTTCGGCATCTCAATCGATTTTTGTGGTTAAGACAGTTATTAGTCATTTAACTTTGGTTAACTTTGTTATATAGCGAGTCCGTTCCATTCATTATGAGGTATTGTTTGATTTCGTTCACAGAGTCGTTTTTTTTTATTTGAATTTTGGAACAAGTCAAATGAATTTCTATCTAAGTTAACTTAGAGCGTCGGATAGGGAAAAAAGGAATAGGGCCTTTTCTTTTCTTCATTCTTACTTCTGTGGCTTCTAATTTATTTGACAAAATGTACATTACGCTAGGATCACAAAGTTTCGGGCATTATGTCGAATCAATCACTTCATGGTTCTTTCTTCTCTGCTGATTATACAAGTCCAATGTCTCATTAATTGTGAGCTGCTTGTGTGAGTGTGGAGTTAGGGGAACCACTAGATACGCTCACCTTGGGGAATAGCCTTGGTACCTACATTTTCTTCTTTCCTGAGAATTGCACCTTAAATAAAATGTTAAAATGAGATTTATGTTTCCTCTCTTATTTCTGTTCGGACTTGTAATAGTTATATTATTCTTTTACAGGCTATTCAAAGATGAGATTACCTATACTGAAGTTTGCTGGCGAAATCCTGTACAGTCAAACTGCCAATGGTGTGGAGAAAGCTGCACTGGAACTCCTAAACGTGCTGAATGCTAAGAAAAGAAATGTGGAACAAATGGCACTTGGGCTTGACATTGAATGGAGACCCTCGTTTAGAAGAGGTCAGTTCAGTTGTTCCTTTAAATTCATGATTTGCTGGTTGCATTAGTTCTACAAAATTTATCGCATGCATGATTTAATGGCCTAGTATGGAGGTTTGACGATTTATCTTGATTAGCATTCATCACCATGAGCTGCTGCCATGCACGTAATGAGTTTCTTATTTAGGTGCATTTAGTGTTTTCCTAGAATATTGTAGAATCACACTCCTTGGGTTGTGTCTTCTGCCTATTTTGGGTTATTATATTTGTGTTTCACTGTTATATTTGTTATGTGGCATTACAGATGGGGTGAAATCCAACTGTTTAGCTGCTCTAGGAGTACTTTGCTGCAGGTTTCTTTCAACGTTCGCATATTCTCCATTCTCATATTCTTTCATACTTTGCAGTTTTATTTGGTGAGAGATCGAGAGGGATATTCAGGTGTTGCTACTCTGATGATATTTTTTTAAAGAGATTAGTTAATAAATTTATCTTAAGCATCCTGTAACACTCTTTTTTGGGTTGACAGCAGCAGATTTCCACATTCATCTCAAAGAAAAGTGTTTAGTGTCTTGGCCTCTTCCTCCATGGCATCTAAGACATCCCTTAGCAGTAGGGCCTGTAATTCCCTCAAATATGCTGAACCATTGTCACAACACATAACTCCTCCCTTATACTTCTTTTAATACAAAGGAAAAGGCAAGAAACCAAGCAAGAAAGCTAAGGACTAGAATTGAGGAAAATATGCCATATACGAAGATTGCCACTAAGGTTTCCTCCCTTATACTTGTTTGTAACTGCAGAAGTTCCTTTGCCAATCTCCATTACTGAGATATGAACCTGCTTTGCGTCCATTTCCTTCCTGTTGGAACGACCCACTCTGATATCACACTTATGAAAGGGAGGAGAGAAAGAGAAATAGATGTGGGTGGGGGGATGAAGAGTAGAGAAATAGGAACTCAAATTCTTCTTATCCAGAAGCCTCACATATAAGGTGTGAAGGACCTTCACATGCCTTTTTATGGGCAAAGCATCCATAACTGCCTTAACTAGTTTAATTACAATTATGACATCAGTAGTCTTGAATTTTCTCTCCAAGCATTAAAAAATGTAATATAATTATAATTATAATTTTGCAAAACAAGTCTCAAGAGTTACTGCACCAAGTTTTGAACACCAACTTTGATTACAACTGACAGCTTAAGGAGATATTGTAACTAAGACTAGAAAACTTAGAATTCTTAGGTGCTGTTTGGTGTGAGGAATTTGGAAGGGAGGGGAGGGGAATGGAATTTTTATGAGTTAAATTTAAAAAAATTGAAGAAGTGGGATTATAAAACTTTAATGAAGAGAAGATGTAAAATGAAAGAGTAAGATAAACTGATTAAAAACTTTTAACCCCATTTTTCTAATTTTTTAAAATCCAACTCAAAAAGAAATTTCCTTCTCCCCCTTTCCCTACCCTCCCCTCATACCAAACAGCTCCTTAATGTTCAGTTTATCTAAAACTGAAGAGTAGAACTACACTTGCAAGGCTTTCCAATTATTATGGTTCATTCCTGTGAAGGCTTTTTGGACTTAAAGTGTAGAGAATGTACTATTCGTACTTGGTGTTGAAAATCTATTTTGGACAAATTGTTTGTGTGTCTGCTTTCGGTGGTGGTGATATTTTGATAGGTTTAAAATGAAGAGTGTTGTTTTTTATGAGGTTTTGTCTCCTACTCTATCACATATGTTTCCTTAAAGTTCTTATAGTAGTATTATATTGGTTAGCTGTAAAAGCTTGGTTCATTTCACCAATTTGTAGTGAAAGGGTACCTACTCTGGAGAGTAGCCTTTCCTTTCTGCCCTTTGTGAACCTTGATTCTGCAAAAGAGAATATGACAATTACTGAATCAATATTATGTAAAACTTTTCATAGGTGTTCCAAATGGGAAGGTAGCAGTGATGCAGATATGTGATGGCACTGATCGTTGTCATGTTCTACATGTAATCCATTCTGGCATTCCATCAAGCCTTGAGCTTTTGCTTGAAGACCCTACTATTTTGAAGGTTCATATTTTTTCAAGATGAAAGCCTTTTCTTTTTCCTGTTTTGATCTTTCTATCGATGGGCATCAATTATTTATTGGAACACAATGCTATATGCACAGGTTGGGGTAGGCATTGGCGGTGATGCTCGCAAGTTTTTTAAAGATTATAAAATATCCATCGAAGGTGTCAAAGATATTTCTTTTCTTGCAAAACAAAAGCTAGTTGGAGATATTCAGAGCTTTGGTCTTTCATCATTGACTGAGAAACTATTATCGAAACAGGTTTGTTTCAAAGTCCGGCTTCTGTAGTCCAGATCAGAGCATTAAACGTGTTGTAGGAATTGGAATTCGGATGCCGGGTGCCATTGCAGGGACCAATTTTATCCTTAAGTTTTGAAGGAAGCGATGTTTGGAGTATCGAAAACAGGCTTGAATTTGCCTGCTCTGTTAGGGTTTCTAACGGTCAACGTTAGTCGACTGTTAGTTGACCGTTAGAAAGCTAACGGAGGGGCAACATCGTTCCGTTTTGATACTTCGCGCAACATTCTTACGTTTCTACGCGGAGAACAATGTTGCCCCTAAAGTATCAAAATGGAGCGAACGTTGCCCTCCAGAGTTAGGGTTTCGTTGACCGTTAGTTGATTGTTAGGGTTAGGGTTTAACGGAGGAACGGCATTTCTTCAAAACTTAAGGGTAAAATTGGTTTGGCGCACAGATTTCGCAAAAATTTACTTAATTTATTAGTGCATTTTTTAACCAGTCCCACTTGTAGACAACGGACGTGCAATTTGTGGGTTTTGAACCGTTGATCTTTTCCTCCAGAGTCTATGTATATCTTATGAACCTTTCGATTAATGACAATATTGAATATGTAAATTTGCAGCTGAAGAAACCCTCCAATATAAGACTGGGAAATTGGGAAGCTCTTCCCTTATCGGAGCAGCAACTAGATTACGCCGCCACAGATGCTTATGCTTCTTGGTATCTCTATCAGGTGAATACCAAACACCACTCAAGTATTATTGTAATTCGATGCCACTTAATGTTGTGTTCTAGCCATATCGTCGTCACTTGTCGATATCTTTTTTTTGCCAGTACTTTATGGTCGATATCTGTTCGATGATAAAGCAGATGAATTACTTTTATTCTAATGCAGGTGATTAGGGACCTCCCGGATCCCCCAGTAGCTGCTGTAGAGGCTACAGTTGAAGATATAAAGCAACAATGAGACGAAATTGTTTGATCATTGTTACATACTCCATTCAGTATTAATTTATAATTTCGTGTAGAAAATATCCCTTTTGAGACATTTCTCAACAAATTAGAATCGAAATGGCCATTGCTTGTGGCTATATGTATTTATGGAAAGCAAACAATCTAGGGGGAAAATCATCCATTTGAAAATCTTGAACTTACTCGTGGGTGTGATTGAAAAAAGTAGTTTTTTTTTTTTTAAAAATACTATTATTTTTTAATATCCGATTTGGGATTCATAACTGTTTTTCCTAAGACATGTGTTTCCTCTGGGATTCGAACTCAAGATCAAGAGAGATTTAGTGGAATCTTACACCGCTACACTAATTATATGTTTGTAGAAAAGGTAGTCATGTGAACATTGTGATATTTTGGAAGGCCGAACATTTGGCTTCATGGGGAACTAGATATTTTGTATACTCAGCACAGTTCAATTGATCATAGCATCTAAGACCCAATGTCATGCTGGTTTTGCCCCCGAAAGGAAAAAAGGACTCGTTATTTATGATAAATTATTATCGGACAATTCACATCAGTATTGGCATCAACAGCAAACGCCTTGAAAAAGACCAACCATAAATTGCAATTCCCAATTTAAAGACGCAAAGCACTTCATCAGATAGTTACTGCCCAAACAAAATATCCAAAGGGCAGGGGTTAGAACTTAGAAGTTAAAACCATTTTCTGGCGTTCCATGCTGTACTTTAAAGTCCAGGTTTAAAAGTTGCAGTTTGTTATTATAACTACGTATCTATTATTCAAAAGGATATTGGTAATAAAGACAAGAGTAGGAAGCACAAGAGAAAAGAAGAATGGAGGAAACGAATCTGAGAGTGAGAAGTGATAATACGTTTGTCAAAAATTGAAATGAGATGACAACTGGATGGTGTGAAGTGTAAGGAAGCGAATAAAATAGAATGGGAAGGAGCATGATTTGAAATATGCAAAGATTAGAGGGAAAAACTAGAGAAGCAAACAAGTAGGGCCAGTGGGCGAGAAGTATAAAATTACTTTATCTGATCAGTGTGAAGGGAAAGAGAAGTACATTTGAACCGTGTAATAGAATGAATGCTATGTGTCTTTAGCCAATTATATATATAATGGGTGAAGTGGATACGCAGTCAAAGATCTGGATATACACGCTTAGGGTGGCATCCAAAGCCTATGGAATATGGAAGGAACTAGAAACAGGGAAGTTTTGTGAGTCCGTAAGAACGCCATTTTAGTTGCTTTAAAGCACGAAAGATTACCCAAAGAATGCAAAGGGTCAAAAAGATGAAGGGATCAATCATTATAAACTAGCTGTGGATTCATATTTCTTAAATAGTAGCTAATGATGAATGATGATAGCGTTGGGTTGGGGAAGGTAATTAAAAACTGAAAAAGAGAAAGATTCGTGAAAACAAAGGAAGGAAATGGTGGTGGTGCCGACAGAGAGAGAATGGAAAACGACAGATGAAATGGGTAAGGCTAAGTCGTAACGTGTTGGGAAGTGGGATGGGGAAAGTGAAAGGTGTCGCATTTATATGATTTATACGTGATTTTCATGGGCTAAAAAGAAACCAATTATTAGCCACATTCACTCAATCAAACAGCCTAACGGTAAAAAGGTTGTAGGTAGTAGTAAAATCAATGTCTCATAACTTTTTTTTTTGTCCAAAGAAAAACCCTGTGTGATAGATCGATCATCCTTTGCTAGTGTTATGATATGGGGAACAACATGCACAATATTAAGCTCACAACAAAGAGAGGTTTCATGAGATGCTTCTCGGTTTCCAGAATTCAACACATCCATATATTTCTACTGATTAAATCTCTTTATCGTCAACATCAACTAATGTACTATTGACAAGTCGTACGTACGTTGGTAGTGTACAATCCGTGTTATTGTCGATTTGTGTGTAATAAAGAGTTCTAATTTGGTGGTAACTTGGAAGAGTGAAAAGGATAATGATCCAAAAATGAAAAGCATATATATAAATTAAAGAGGCAGGAGAGTACGTATGAGAAAGGGATGAGTGAGAGAGAAAAAGTTAAATGAGATGGGATGCCTTAGAGATGAAGTGGGACACAGAAAGAAATGCAGGTGGCAGGAACCAACCGCGTCTTGCATTGCCCCTAAATCTAAATGGATCATCAAGTCAAATGTGGCCCTCTGTCGGATTTCTCAAAAAGCAACTTATTTAAATTAAGATTCTCATTATTATTATTATTATTTCTTCTCTCTTTTGGGCTTTGGTTTCCTTGTTTCCCATTGAAAAATGGGGCAAAGTTTTGGACACATAGAACCTGTGTGAATTCACTTTTAAGCTTCACATGGTGGTTAAAATATGCGAATTGTCTTGTTTTGATGCTGCAATATAATTAATTAATGGGAACCAAAAATGCCCCACTTATACCAGATGGGATCAATAAAATAATGTAGCTCTGGCTAGACATGAAGAAGAAGAAGAATAATCAGAGCAAGTAAATGTAGATGTACGTATGCACTGTTTTGGTGGAACTCGCGATCTGATGAACACTTATTCCTCAATTTAATTAGAATCAGACTTTTGTGACCCCAACGAGTCCTCTTGTGTTGTGAATAATGCATGATAAGGTTCGTAGCAATCATTAGCTTGTTCAATTCCCATGTAATATAATTCTATCGAGAGGCTTGATAAATATTTTATTGGTGAATGTGTTTGTTTTTTAGGATTGATGGGATATATATATCTGAATAAATGAGATATCCTATTGTTATGTTACATTAAAAATGAATATGGATTATTGGTGATCCGCAAAAACATCTACATATAAAAATCTTCATTATTATCTGGTATTTGTGGTGTCAGACAGTCCAAAGCCAAAAATATCAGCAGATGGCCCAATGAATGATTTCGTGAATATATATATATATATATATATATATATGAAGAACTGTATATGAATAATAAGGAAGAAAAGGGGGAGTGGTGGGGTTGTGATAAAAATGGGAGAAAGTGAAAGAGGACGTGTGTGTGTGTGTGTAATGAATGAAGGTTCTTGGAGGTTTCGTTAAGGAGTGAGGGGCATCTTGATATGTTGTTATTGGAAGGAATGGGGCCATGGAGGCATTACATGAAGTAAAAGGGAGCTATGCCCACACCTTTTTACTATTACAGCATCCTTCATCGATATCACTTCCTCTCTTTTCATTTTATCAACAACACCAACCAGCACTGGAGTGGGCCTCTCTTTTACATCCAATTCCTTTATTTAGAATAATCATACTAAAAATACACACTGATGTTGTTAGTTAGTGATCGAGTAGAATTATTAGTTAGTTATTTGTCGATGTCATCACTCACTCACTCAATATAATTAAGGCTTTAATCCACATAAAGTGTCACTCACTTCGTGTATGGGTGTGTGAAAGATGGTTGAATATCGCTGCTAAAGAGGGAGGTTAATAACATAGGTTCTCAGTAAATCATGTTTTAGGGTAAATCATACTTTGAAAGGGTTTATTGTACTCATCATCATTCACTGAGTTGATGATCAATGCAAAATGTTCAGTTGGTAAACAAGAGAGGTGAGTGGTATATATACCAGGTTAGTTCCAAGTGTGTGTGTGTGTGTAATAGTAATATACAACAAGACATGGCCTCGCTGGGGCATGTGTTTATATATAAAGGGTTTGCCAATTTAATTAGCTAGGTACCCAAATTCTCTTGTTTCTCATCTCACAATCATAAAAAGTAGATAATACTTCATTATGTTCCATATTATCGTGTTCCAATATATATCGTACCAGTAGGCACCAGTATTGCTGAATATATATATATATATATGAAGACCAGATTGTTCAACTTACACACACACACACACTCACATGGCTATAGACCATAGAAAAAAGAATATTATCATTAAACTAAATTCATATGCATGCATGTGCTCCTTGTGCACTGCCTTATCACTTATGTACCCTCTACTACATTCAATTCTATTTTCATCATTCCGATTTAAAATAACTCCCATTCATTCTCTACTCTTCCCAACATCTCTACAGTCCTCCAGATCTGGATCTTTTTTTTTATGGGATTTCATAATATATTTATTAAAATACTTGACCATAAATGATATACTTATCGATCTGAAAAACACCACGACGTTATTTACAAATAAACTAAACATAAAAAAATCAAGTCAAAATTTAACTGCCTCTTCTTCTTCCTGCCCACCCACTAATTCATATAGTAGATCGATCAGTATGCCACTAGCAATCATTATTTATCAACATTATATATATTACTTTAAAAACGTGTCAATACATATAATTGACATAAGCATACGAAAAGAAAGTTGTGTTGCTTATCAACTACTATAATCGTATTGCCTCTAAAGTAAAGGAAACAGATACCTTTTTCTGTATACAAAACAAAAAAACAGATAATTATTTTTTGTGGGTATATAAAAATAGAGAAAAAGAGAAATGATGGTCAAAATAAAAGTGGCCCTCACACTGACTTTAGGAGGCGTCGGTGACAACTAATCACATGCTGTGTTTAGTGCTGCTCCCTCTTCATTATCCCCTCTAATCATGCCTCCTTCCCATTTCCATTTATATATATATGCTTTTCTCTGAAGAAGCCTTTGAATTAAATTATAATTCTCTCTTTTCTCATATATATATATATGTTATAAATATATGTATTATGTGGATGTCATTCGTAAGAACCCCCGAAAGTCTATAAATAGAGGATATGTGTAAACATTCGAATACACTTGAAATGAGAATTCCTTCATCTCTAGAATTTCTCTCACTTCTCTCTACTTTTCTTTAGATTTTACCGAGTTTATAACACGTTATCGCTTGACTGGCTCTAATGAATTGAGTCTCCTCCTTACCCTGTTCATCATCACCGTCGTTATTTTTCCTTCTTCATCTTTACACCGAAGAAGATTTCTAGATTCACCCTCCATCGCTCTTTTCCACGCTCTCGTTTTCCTCCTCCACCGGCAACAACAAAATCACAACTACACTGTTTCTGAAATATACTGAAGGAATCAGTTAGTACTGGCTTGTTCCTAATCCCACCATCTCCTGTGTCATATACAAGAAATCCAGAACTACTGGGTTTTCATTATGAATCGATCATGAAGGAGCTCTGGCCATTAGAACACGGTCTTGAGCTTCAGAATTCTTCATTGTTGCCGGAGAAGGAATAGAATGGTGGCCAATTGCTTTAGGGATTTTTCCCATTTTCATCATCAATGATTATCGCTGCTAGAAGAACCTTTATTTTCTGTGTTGATTTAGGAGTTCTTGGAGGGTTTGAGAATTCAATATCGCCGGCGCTATGCTAAATTTTAGGATCGAATCTGTGAGGAAGGAGTTGCAGGAGAAAGACAAAAATGTTGAAAAATATTTGTCTGTGGGCCTCATTCTTATGCATTGAATCCAGGTGCGTTTTTACATACCAAAACAAATTTGATTTAAATTAATATGCACATGGACCCTACGTGTTTTATATATTTTAATAGGTGGATGTGTAATAATGGATTGTGTTGTCTTGTGAATTTTGGACACATGTGCATGATAATTGGAAAAGTTGTGTGTATGTCCATTCAGCCGAATAATGGAGAAAAAGAATTAGGCATGTGCATGTGAATATATTTTTGAAACGAAAATATGAAATATGGTGGTCCATATGTGATTGAAATAAGAAAGAGAATGCACCAAAGTCAAAAGTGGGTATTTGTTTAAGTAAGTGATGATGAGCAAGGAAAATGAAGGGTACTAATTTCAATGATGCATTTGGATGACTATTTTTCTTCACCCATAAATATTAAATGGTATGTACTAAATGTCCTTAGCCTTAAGTTAATTTTGTATAATTTTATTTATCCTAAAAATAAATAAGTTAGAAACCATATATATAATTTTTGTTTGTCAATTTAAAAGTGAGGTACAGATTTGGCTGAAGCCGTGTGGAGACACAAATTTGCGCAAGAAAGTGATAATTTGGCCGAAGCCATGAGACAAATTGGAGTAAATCCATATTCATGATTTTTATATGCCACAATTTTGTATGAATATGAAGATCTTAAAGTTGTATATTTGGCATCTAAACCCTAATTGTTCCCTAATTGTTCTTTAGAACAAATTAAAGGGATTGTATAACCACCATGAGAAGATGATTGTTCTTCTAAAGGATTATTATAAATTGATGTATCTAATTTCTTTCTTGTAATAGCGATATTGTGAAGGAATCAAGAAATATTTTGAATTAATTTCTTGTATTTATATGATCAAACAAAACAATGAGTTTTTTGTTTTAAGGATTATGAATTTCCTCCAACATAATCAACTACATTCCCGAAGTGAATGTAGTAATGAATGAATTTAATTATGGTTGTAATTATGGTGGTTCAAATTCTCACCAAAAGTGAGGAAAAATTATTGATAAGAACCACAAAATGAGATATTGGGTATAATAAACATGATTGAAATTCATGTTATTGTTGTGGTAATTTGGGTCATGATTTTTGTATTTATTGTATGTCATGATATATTTGTTAAAAGTCAAATATTTTATATTCAATATCTGATAAGATAAGTATTATAAGCCTCAAAATCAATTTCAATAGTATGAGGTGTTGATTTTTGGAAATATGGACCTATTTTGAGTTTTAATATTTCAAGGTATTGTTTAGTAATTTACTAAAATACCATTTATGAAATTTGGGGTCATATTTTGTAATTTTCTCCTAGGACAAAATTCTCACCCACGTGAAGGGGGGAGAAAAATTTGGCCGTGGCCCCATGTGTTTATATTATTTTATTATTATGAATAGTAATTACTATTCACGAAAAAAACTTTTTTAAAAAAAAGAATTGATATTTTTGAATTGCAGTAGCATAATATTATGTTTTTATGGCAACAAGTAGTCATAATATTATGATTTTATGACTAGAAAATTTATCATTTTTATTGCCATTAATTTATTATTTGATATTTAAAGAAGTTTATCAATTTTTATAATTGTTCTTTTATAAAAGGACAATATTGGTTTAAAGAAATGACATGATAAGAAAAATTTTATGGATTATTATAAATACTAAGACTCTGAAGGTATATGTATATACAAAGAATTTTAAGTTAATATGTATATACAAAGAGTTTCAAGTTATTGTCTTAAAGACAAATAACTTGCGTAGAAATTATGCCACATATGAGTAATAATTTAAAGGCTAATAGTCTTGGAGACTAATTAGCATAGTTTGCCCACTACATTTGAAAGACCAATGTTTAAATTATATATTTGGTAGTATAAATTTAAGGCTCAGGAAGAGTTATGAAAGTATAAATTTGATTTATAAAGGCTGGAAGAAGCTAATGTATTGTTTCTTGAAGAAACAAAATTATGCATTAAATATGCATTTTATTCTACCAAATATGAAAGAAACTTGTTGAGTTTCAAAGATATCTACACAAAAGTATTGAACCATATACAATTGTAAACCAGAAGTTTACAAATAATAATGGAGGAGATTGTAAGTGCAAACTAGAAGTTTGCTAATACAAATCCAATATTTGTTAATGCCAATAAAAGGGCAATGAGTTGCAGAGAAATATGACCATATTAATTTTGAAGCCAAGGGTCAAGAGACGAGAATAAGCCCAGGAGGTAATACGATGATTAATTTGTTATTATTTTGTCATCACATCTCATAAATTTATTGCCATGAAAAATTTCGCTAGAGAATTATCATATGTATGATTTTAAATCTGTGTAATTCTAAGTTATTTTAACATGATATTCACATGTGATAGCGCATATATTTTATGCATAAAGAAATTAATCGAAATATATTAATCATGAATCATGAGATTATCTAGCGATGTAATATTATATGTTTATTCCGAAGAATTAACATAAATTTTCTTTCAAGGTTTAAAGAATTTGAAAGTAATTTTGAAATACAAATATAAAGAAAGTATGTTTATATAACTCACACTTGGGGGAGATTGCCAGGAAAATGAGTGTGAGTTATATAATACAAGTGTGAGCTAATTTTTGACAAGTTGAAAAGTTATATACTTCTCACGAGTCTAAAAAAGTCTATAATTGGTTGAGATATATGTTACGAAGAAACCATGGGAAGTTTCTTGATTTAAATAAATTTATTGTTGGCATGACTTGTTTGATCATCCGAGTCATAAATAACCAACATATTGTTCAAGAATAATTATGTCTTGCTTGTTCTCAAATAAAAATGACTATGTAAATATCATAGGTCATGATTGGTAATGGTAATGGATCTCGGAAATATATCAAACAAATCTATATGGGCCCATTACAAACCGAGAAGTTTGTAAGAACGCAACTGGAGTTGCGATAATGTTTGAATAAATTAAGCGCTATTTCAGATTATACGATCCAGAAATCATGAATTAAAGCATCCATAAAGAGGTGGATTAATGCTTATGAGAACATAATACTATGTTAGTATATTTAATATTATATATTGTAGCATTTATATAAGCCAACAAAATTCTCCCTGTAAATTTGTTTTTGGTCAGAAACCAGACAATTCCATCAGGAAAGTTTTTGAATGTGCAATGCTTATAAATCCACCATAATGCACATAGATGGATATAGAAAGAAAGTTTGGATAAATGTTATGTAAGGACCTCCTTCTTCTTGTTTGTCTCTAAATGGAACAGAATGATGTTTCTAATGGTAACAAATGGATTTAGGAGACTTACACTGCATGATTAGTCAATTGTGATTTGACATTGTTTTCCCAACATGAGGGGGAGAAAATAGGCAGTTGGGTAAAGAGATTAGCTATAATGAATTATTATTGGCTCATTTTGATCCTCGTACAAAATAATGTGAACTGAAAGTTCAAAAGATAATTTATTTACATAGTTTAGCTAATTAAATGCGGAAGCATTTCTCGACCCAAAGAAAGTGACAAAGTCACATGTCCATTGTTAATGCTCCTATTCGAATTAATGTCCCCGAAGGATAACCTATTATGGATGAATATATAGCACGCCTGAAGCGTAAAAGGTCCATCGGTTCCAAAAATAAAAATCCTCGAAAGAGAATAGGAGCTATAAATATAGATGATCAAGTTGAGAATAATCAAGAAAAATTAGTAGCTCCGGAAGAGTCATCTCACGAAGAGATATTATCTCTAGTAGAGATATCTCCGAAGAGAATATTGTAGTCCCGAAGAGACCCAGTACCACGAAATATGCAAAAATTATGAGATCTCAATAAATTGTTATGAATAGAATCCGATGGGACCGAAATGAAGTCAACATTGATGACATCTTTGCTTATAATATAGCATATGATATAATGAATGATGATGAGGATCACGAGCCAAAATCCATTAGCAAGTGCCAACAGTGAAAGAATTGGCCCCTATGGAAAGATGCCATTAATGCAGAATTAAAATATTGGTAAAATGAAAAGTATTTGGACTGCGAGTCCATTCAACTTATGATGTAAGGTCGGTGATGTAAAACCAGTTGGATACAACTAGGTTTTTGTACGAGAAGAAATGAAAAGGGTGAAATCACAAGATATAAGGTACGTCATGTAGTTCAAGGTTTTAAACAAAGACGACATTGATTTTGAAGAAACATATGTGGATGCAAATACTTTTGTTATTTGATAAAGTCTAGCAGTAAATGAAGGGCTTGGTCTGTATCTAGAGGATATCATAACTGCATGTTTGCATGATTCACTTAATAGTGATATTTATATGAAAAGTCCCTGAAAGACTCAAGGTGCCAGAAGCACATATCCCTGAAGGACTCAAGGTGCCAAAAGCACATATCCTTGAAGGACTCAAGGTCTTGGAAGACATGTCCCCAAAAAGACTTAATGTGCGGAAGTACAAATCAGGATGGATTCAAGATGTTAGAAGCATCTAATTCAAGTTCTCTAGAACAATATTTAATTAAGTTATATAAGTCCCTTAGCTTGAAGCTATTAGAGGCGCATGTGGTATAATCGTCTCAAAGAATGTCTGATGAAAATAAGGGTACAAAAATAACCCAATATACCCATGCATCTGCATGAAAATATCCAGAAATGAATTTGCACTAATTGTTGTTTATGTTGATAATATCAACATCACTATAACTCCCTGAAGAGCTTCAAAAGACAAATAATTGTTGAAGAACTAATTGGTCCGGGTAAGTACCATATCTTAGTGCTATTGGAGTACTATTGCATAATGCTTATTAGCAAGATATAGTTTTTCTTCAACACAAATACATTGAAAGCAATTTTGGCATTAGAAGAAGCAATATTGATCTTGTCATCGGGAGGAATCATCGGGAGGAATAAAGCGATGTCATCAAGAGGGAGTCCATACTCGCTATACTTTCTTTGTACTCTTTTTCCCTTATCTAGGTTTTGTCACTTGGTTTTTCTAGAAAGGTTTTTAATGGGCAAAGATCCGAAAATCTTATGTAATTAAGAGGGGGAGTCGATACACGTTGTACTTTTTTTCCTTATCTAGGTTTTGTCCTTTGAGTTTTTTCCTAGAAAGGTTTTTAATGAGGCAACATTAGAAAGTGTATCGATGGATGATGTCTTTTTTCTTTACCTAGGTTTTTATCCCACCTTTGGGTTTTCCTAGTTAAAGTTTTTAATGAGGCATATCTATAATGGACATCCAGGGGGAGTGTTATAAATATATGTATTATGTGGATGTCATCAGATAAGAACCCCCGAAAGTCTATAAATAGAGGATATGTGTAAACATTAGAATACACTTGAAATGAGAATTCCTTCATCTCTCTGAATTTTCTCTCCACTTCTCTCTACTTTTCTTTAGATTTTCTTCAGTTTTATAACAATATATATATATATATATATATCATCATCATCATCATCTCTCAGAATAAAATCGATCAATTCATTTATGACCATTAAGACGCTTTGATTTCTGTACACTACGTTATGTCCCTCAATTAATCAAAACACATGGCCCATGCCTCTCCAACACATCATAGAGTTGTACTTATAACACACATGTATCATATATACACCATCCAATAATTTTTCAAATTACCAATCGCGATTGACAAAGCTTAACGAATCAAGGAAATTATAATTAAACCAGTAATTGATCTGTTGGCAGATGAAATTGTGTGTGTGTCTGTGAGAGAGAGTAACAAAAAATACTCCAGGTTGTCAAATTAAACTCGTGATAATGATGTAATCTCATAATTGTGAACTCTAATCGTAAACTCGTAAGAGTTTACTTTTACTATTAAATAAGTATTTATAGTGTATAATAAATAATTTAAATATAAAAAATGATAGCAATTTGATTTAAATATATTTTAAATCCAAATAATTGAAATTAAATCCATCAATATTTAAAATTTACCATATTTAACAAATAAATTTCCATAAAACTCATATATAAAGCCGTTGAGTATAATTAAATAAAAAAAAAGTTAACACGAGTTTAAGGGTAAGTTAACACGGTTTTGTAAGTTAGAAACGTAAAAACGGTAAACTCAGTGCATAAACTCGCGAGTTTAACCGAGTTTACAATGGTCACGGGTTTACTAGTAACTCGACTCAATTTGGTAAACTAAAAACGTAAAAACGGTAAACTCAGAGAGTCAACTCGCGAGTTTGACAACCATGCTCCTACATGTCCTCTTCAATCATTTAATTACACAAATGATCTGTCAATCAATATATCATACTATTAATTAGCATGTAATTAATTAAGCAAATCAGCTTTCTCCTTGACAGGATCTCTTCTGTATTCTCTAAGTTGTCACTTTCTTTTAAATAGAAACGTTAAATCGCACGTCTATATATGTTTTTTGTATACCCTTCCTTTTTTAAAACAAAATATAATCGCCCTAAAACATGAAAAGGGATTAATAAAATTTACTTAGTAAAAATTGAATTAATGCACGTCAGAGAGCGTGTTATTAAACTTTGACAAGGAAGGTTTATGTGGAGGAAAGAATATGAAAAATATGTACGAACGTGTTGAAGGAGATGAAAAAGAAAGCTTATTAATATGACGGGAATTAACTCTATTGTTGACAACCAACGAACGTACTTGTTTCAACATGCATGCATGCATGGATGTCCAATGAAGCTATACTGATTAATATAATTGTGATTGAGATTTGTTGGCAAAATGTAATAAATTAATGTTGGGATCAATTAAGTTATTGTTGGAGGCAATTAATTAAATGGTTAGTCATTTGTTTATGGGTTGAAAATGACTCCATACGTGTGTTAAACGGCTCCATGCTATTTTGCAATTTACTACTTACACTGTACAATCATTATTCTTGTCAAACTAGCGAGTTGATTCTCCAAGTTTACCGTCTTTACATTTTAAACTTACTAAATCGAAATCAGGCGTTAGTAAACTAAACTTGACCATAGTAAATTCGGTTAAATTCATTTAATTTATCATTTTTACATTTCTACTTTACAAAATTTGTGTTAACTCACACTTAAACTCGTGTTAACTTTTTTGATTTGATCATATTCAACATGACAACATCCTTTATATATAAGTTTTACAGAAATTTCTTTGTTAAATATGGTAAATTTTGAATGTTGATGGATTTAATTTCAATTATTTAGATTTAAAATATATTTAAATCAGATTGTTATCATTTTTTATATTTTAATTATTTATTATACATTATTAATATCTATTTAATAATGAAAGTAAAATCTACTAGTTTACGATTCAAGTTAATCATGAGTTTACGAGTTTCACGTCGTTTCGAGTTTTACTTAAACTCGCAAGTTTATGATAACCTTGTCTACAATAATGCTAATATTTACCTGAATTTAACTGATTCTAATTCTGTTAAGTAATAAGAAATTTGAACTACTCTATGATCTCTCAACAATTACTATTATTATTTTGATGCATGCATTAATTGTTCAGATGTTACGGACGGGCAGTTACAATCATCCCCCCTATTAATATTCCACGTACTCTACATGCATTAAGTGCGAATGAAAGTCAAGTATGATGAGCTAGCTAATTTTATATATGTAGTAATAAGTAACTTGCATTCATCACAGTTATTAATATCTTGTCTGGTTCAAAAATAACATTCAATTATAAGGGCTGAGCTCGCGAAGTGTCTATATATACATGAAGAACTCTTTTCTTTCCATTCTCCAACTTTCAAGTGTCACTACTCACTACTCAGTCTAAGCTATATATGGAAGAAGCCAAATCATTAGCAAAAAATTAGTGTTCTCTGCTGATTTTATTTAATAAGCAACACAAGATCGAAACCATTCATTTGGGGAAAAATATACAGAATGTGAGTATATATATATATATATGTAAAAGAACTGGTTGAGTTGAGTAATAAAATTTGGTCTTCACCGTTCAGTTTATATTATAATTGACACTTAGATTTGAGAAGGGCGGGAGAGCACAGTTGAAGTAAATTTGATTCTTTAATATATTCAACTGCTATTCGTATTTTTGTTTTATTCCCAGATTACACTTAATTCCTCCCAAGAAAAGAGCACTTTTTTATGTAACAAAGATTAAAAAAAGTGTGCATAAAGATGTAAAAAATGTTTATTGAAAGTATATATACATGCAGAAGCAAGTAGTTGTACTGTGGGTAATAAGACTTTTAAAAAAGGGTCTTCACTGAATAAACGAATGAATGAATGAGAAGGAGAGGAGCAAGGTGGTGTGTGTGTACATTAAATGGGGAGGATCGGAGTCATTTTAGGATGAAGTTAAGCAAGGAACACATGTAATATGACAAAAGCAAATAACTTTCAAAATGAATAATGGCTTGATTGCCATGTCCCCATAACATGTTCATAAATCTCACAATGAATCCTAATCTTTTTGTTTAATAACAATTTGGTAGTGTTTAATGAGGGTCGTACACCACAATAAAGAATGATTGACTCTTTATTATTATATGGTGTCGGTGGCCCGTGTCGCATCACTTGAGACTTGAGTTGATCCTATCACATATTTCCATTTTTGAACAGGAAATAATTGCAGACATCACACGCAATATTAATTAGTTGATGTAGAACAAACAAGGAAAGGAGATGGGGGGAGGCCTAATTAATGGGAATGGCGAGGGGCCAAACCTTGAAGGCCTCATTCATGCTAATGGGTTTCCCACTGCCATTTCATTAGCTAATTGAGACAAAAAATATCAGTTACATTTAAGAATTATATATGTTCAAGATATTGAGAGAAACAAACAAGTAAGAGTTCTTTTCTTTTTAATCCAAAAAAATCACGTTTCAAGTAAACTCTTTTTTGTTTCTCACATTTTGAGTTTTAGTTTAAAAGCGACTTTTCAACATATTACTCATTCAGGTTCTAAATAAAAAACTTAGTTGACTTACGTTTTTTAAAAGAGATCAATTAAACAAAATAAATTATGTTGATAAGTGAAGCAAATTAATTTGAAGAGAAATAATAAATATAAATAATATAATTTATTATTAAATCTCTTAATAAAAATGAAGGAGGCCAGGTTTACATTGGATATATGAAAGTGAGTGTTGGATGCGAGGATTTGCATAGATGTGGTATGAGTGGAACAAAAAGTCAGTTTTAGGAGAAGGATGAGTGTAATTGATGTAGGGGCGGTTCACACGTGAGAGAGTCGACATAGAATACAAAGTGGCAACACGGGAGCCTCACATGCTTCTCTCTCTCTCTCTGTGTGCTCATCCATTTCCATTCATAGCTGTCACTCTCTCTTCTCCCCCCTTTACACCCCATATTCTTGTTTTCAGTTTTAACTCTCACTCTTCTTCCGTACGTCATCCCCAACCTCAACTCTACTTTTCTACACATACTTCCAATTCCAACCCCTGTTTTTTTTCACGTATCTTTCTTTATCTCATTAATTAGTCTCAATAATAATTATTACAATTACCATTTCCCCCTCAATCTTACACTCATTCACACTAACAAATTTGTGGGCATGCATGCATCTCCCCTTCATTACAACTCATCACTCCCACCTTCTATCCTCCTTCCTCCATACTCTTCAACACGCTTGCCTCCAACACATGCCTACTCACAAATACATAAATATATATGACATACACAGTGCTATATATCATTTTATTTTGCATTTACAAGATTTCAAATATTATATTTGTATCACTAATAATATTGGTCCGTTTTATTCAAATTTTAACTGACAAGAGTTTATTATACAAGTCATTAAAAAAAATGAAAAGGGAGAAATTGGAAATGATAGTGACGAGAGTAAATAACAGAAAAAGGAAAGTGGCCAGGCAACGCCAACACCGCCTCAGCAGACTCTGCCTTTATATCACCCACTTCCTCCTCCTCTCTTCTTCAGGGCTCTCACTCTTATACGTGATAACCCCCTCGAGCCTGGAGCCCACCCTCCCTTTCATTCATTCACTCACTCCCCTCGGCCTCAATGGCTTCTCCGCCTGACACCAGCAAGACCCTTAAACTTGAGCGTTACAACAGCTACCTCCGCCGCATCAATAACACCAAGCTCCTCAACGCTTCCTCCAAGCTTCTCTTCCGTGCCACCCTCCTCGTTGCTCTCGTCCTTGTCTTCCTCTTTACCCTCAATTTCCCTCCCCTCTCCGACTCTCCTCCCTCCCTCCATTTCCACACCCGCCACAACTTCCTCTCCTCCGCTTTCTACGGCGCCGGCTCCACCTGGGAGAAGCAGGTCCGCCACTCCTCCTCCCCCCGCCGCCCCAATGGCATGTCCGTCCTCGTCACCGGTGCTGCTGGCTTCGTCGGCTCCCACTGCTCCTTGGCCCTCAAGAAGCGCGGCGACGGGGTTCTCGGCCTCGACAACTTCAACGACTACTACGATCCCTCCCTCAAGCGCGCCAGACAGGCGCTTCTTTCCAGGCACCAAATCTTCATTGTCCAAGGCGACCTCAACGACGGGCCCTTGCTCTCCAAGCTCTTCGACGTCGTTCCCTTCACTCACATCCTCCACCTCGCCGCTCAGGCGGGGGTTCGCTACGCGATGCAGAATCCCCAATCGTACGTGAGCTCCAACATTGCCGGATTCGTCAGCCTCCTGGAAATCGCCAAGGCTGCGAATCCCCAACCCGCCATTGTGTGGGCGTCTTCCAGCTCCGTCTATGGTCTCAACACAGAAAATCCGTTCTCCGAATTGCATCGGACCGATCAGCCGGCGAGTCTCTACGCCGCCACCAAGAAGGCCGGCGAGGAAATCGCCCACACTTACAACCACATTTACGGACTCTCCCTAACCGGCCTGAGATTCTTCACGGTGTACGGACCCTGGGGCAGACCCGACATGGCGTACTTCTTCTTCACGAAGGACATATTGCAGGGGAAGACCATCGACATCTACCAGACGCAGGATGCGAAGGAGGTGGCGCGTGACTTCACGTACATCGACGACGTGGTGAAAGGGTGCGTGGGGGCGTTGGACACGGCGGAGAAGAGCACCGGAAGCGGGGGAAAGAAGCGGGGGCGGGCACAGCTGAGGGTGTACAACCTGGGGAACACATCGCCCGTGCCGGTGGGGAAATTGGTGTCGATACTGGAAGGACTGCTGAACAAAAAGGCGAAGAAGCACGTGATCACGATGCCGAGGAACGGCGATGTGCCGTACACACACGCAAACGTGAGCCTGGCTCACAGAGATTTCGGATACAAGCCCACCACAGATCTGACGATGGGGCTGAAGAAGTTCGTGAAGTGGTACGTGAGCTATTACGGGATCCAGTCGAGGGTAAAAAAGGAAAGTCAAGGGAGCCAGCAGCAAGCCGAGGAATCCGCCTGAGTATAATTATATACCCCACCATTTCTGCTTTCTATATATATACTTTTTACTGGTTAAATTATTGTCTTCTTTTTTGTTTTTTGTTGATCAATATTGAAGAACCTTGTGAAGATGATGTAAAGATATAAGATTGGTAGAGAAGGAAGGAGATGAACTGGGGGGAGATATGTGGTTTTGTAAGTAATAATGGAGGGTCGGGTCTTGCTGCAAAGGCGGTAGATCTCAGGCCTTTGAAAAACAATGACAAAAAAAAAAGTAATAGCAAGAACAACAACATTATTACATGAGCTGCAACATGCTTCTTTCTTTCTTTGCCTCTCCCTCTATCTGTTTTTCTATTTTCATTATTCATAGCTTTTGCTTTTCTGGATTTGTTTTGGGCTTTTAGAGATCGATGCCTCCTTGTCATTATCACCATCATCATCAAGTATAAAGAGTCCCAAAGAAATGTGTCTACAATCACTTTGCTTCGTATTCTCTCAAACATGCATGCCTGACTGAATCTAATCTATAATTCGCACCTTTTAAATTTATTGGTAACCAGTTTAATTTCTAATCATATACATGTAGACACACCTACTTTACATTGTTTGTTTTTTTTTTTGGTATGTTGCATTGGTGATGATGAGGTGCATGAAGTTTTGATTGAAACAAGGTAATGTCAAAATTCCGGATTGAATGAAAAGAACCATGGGTGAGGTGCGGGAATTAAAATCCATGAGCCATATTTATACACATAATTAAATTAAATTTCACTTACCTTATACCTTAAAAAGCAAAAACTTTAAAACCAATTTAATCACGGTTGTATTAACACTAAAGAGCCTCTAAACAAATCACAAACGTTATTGTAATAACACTAAAGAGTCTTTGAACATAACATTAAACATATTGTGAACTAACTCATTCTTATAAAGAAACTATTAGAGTCGATCATCAAACAATATATAGTATCCTCCTTAGTTGTTCATTGTGAGTAGTATACCAACACACACAACTGATGTAACTCAATAAACATAATTTTTTATGAGAAGGGGCTTTTAATTAATTAGGTTTACTTTAATGTATATAATAATAGCTAGATATGAAAAATAATGAGGTATGTATATATATATGTGTGTGTGTGTAGAAAGAGGATAAGGGGGCAAGTAGGATGAGGATATATATATGAGAAGGAATATAATCAAGGAGCAAGTGGAGTGAAGTGTATGGTAGCTGCAGAGTGTACCTGTTGAGTCTGGATGGAGCATATAACTATGTCCTCCTTCTCTCTATTATATTATTCGATGGATAGGAAGCACTTGTTTGTTGAATAATGACAGATCCATATATATATACTTGCATTGCGATAATTAGGAAGGAAATGGTGTTGCTCTTGAATTGCTGCCTTTCCTTTTTTTCTTTTCTTTTATTCCTTTTTCACTCCTCAAACATGCTTGCATCTGTATATATTCCATCCGGTGACCTCCAGCTAACAACAGAATATAATATATACGTACTATACACACGCATCATAAAATCCTCATAGTTGAATCTATTCTTATATATATATAGTGTTTATAATATTTAAAAGCTAGCTAGTAAATGAACGATTAATAAATTTGTATGAACTTGTGCAATAACACGTCGTTGAAACATTTTACATAGATTGATTATGTTATATCCCGTAATCAAAATAATAACGTTCTCTCACTGGAAATTTTGATGATTATATTTGTAGGAAACTATAGAGAGGTCGTATTATTGGAAGACTTAATTAATAACAAAATATTCATCACCTTCTACTAGAACAATACTCTTGATAACTTAAATCTGGGGGACTTGATGAATGAAATTATAAAAATAAATAAATAGAATGATCATTTGATGATCTGGGCATGAAATGAAGCTGCCATTGGTATATAGAAGAGGCAGGCACATGTACATTAATTATAGAGGAACAAGGTCGTGCTTGGTGGGGGTTTCATTTGAATACAAATAAGAATCTGTCATCATGTTGTTGTCCCATACACGCTTTCAACTTTGAAGTCAAGCAAGCTTATATAACAATTAAATAATATTAGTACAGTTTATAGTATTGAATTAATAGTAGATATATTATTTATTCAGCCAAATTGATCGACATATATACACTCACTTGAGATCCGGATGTTTTTTAAGGTTGAAGTGCAACTTTATTAACAAAGTTTTTTCAATGGGCATCTAACACAAGTAAGTTTTAGAAGAGTTAAAAATACTAACAAATAATTTAAAAGTGTGTAAATTCATTAAAACCATTAAATTTCATCAAATGTCGTTAAGGTTTTTCTCTCTTCTAATTTAATGACTTGATCAAATTTAATGTTTTGGTGAATTTCCACCCTTTTAAATTATTTATTAGTATTTTTTTCTCCTTCCAAAACTTATTTAAGCTAAACACTTAGTAAAATTGAACATTAACCTTTATTTTTACATTATATGATTCCACTTTAAGGCTGTGTTTGGCTTAAGGAGGAGAGCTTCTCTCCTTAATATAAAAAGTCAAATATGGTCATATCTAATTTGTACTCCTGTCCTAATATGTAAAATGTTAGCTCCCTGCGGTCCCAATTATAAGAGTTAGTTGACTTTTTTGGAGAGAAAGCTAATTAAATTAGATTAGAGTATATTTATTTATTTATATTTTTTTTTTCTTCAAATTAAATAATTTGACCAATAAACTAATATATAATCTAAGAAAATACAACATACTTATGAAATGATTCTAATTTTTTCACAAAAAGAAGCTCTTTATAATTCCCTTAATTTGTAATATTGGAGACAGCCGGATCTTTTTTTCTTAAATATTACAAATTTGCCATTGGTTTGTGTGTTTAGGTCAATCCCACCGAGGAGCTAGCGTCCAACGGAATGATATATATATCGCAATTAAGCTATAAATTAATTACTACGAGTGGATGTTTTTTTTTTTATTATCTATTTTAAAACTATGAGGCCAGCCATTTTATTTTTCTTGAGATTACGTGGAGATATGTCGAGTTGTCAACAACGTGTACAAGGAATACATCAGAAAACACACAGTTCTAACTGGTTACTCTATTAATTATCTTCGTGGCAAAAAAAAAAAAACGAGTTTTTGTCTCAATTAATTGATGAACACAACCTATTCATTCTTCAATCCCAATACAAAATTCACTTCGCCGCCCAACAATTGCATCTCGTTTTTATTTAATTAGATAAATAATCCAAGATCCCAAAATTTAATTAAATGTTATCGATTATAGTATCCAACTTACCTCTAATTCATTTTTTAACGAAATATTAACCTTTTTTTTTTTATTTGTATGAATCGTGATGATTGTCATCTCCAAGCCCTCTGTTTTTAAAGGGGAAAATTGATTGGGGTGGGTGAGGAATTTATGTCATTATTCAAAATGTAGCTTAATCTCTAAAGCATCAAAGTTTACTATTAATGACTTTTTGATCGTATTTGTCGAGTTGATTGATATATAAATTCATTACCTATATATGCAATAAAGAAGAAATAAATAAAATAACTTTAAAAGTAATAAAAATAGGTAGATACCCTTAATAAATAATAATGATAATAAATGTATGATAAACATTATAAAAATACTTCTTTCTATTTTCCCAATTTCAAATTTGAAGCCAAACAAGTAATGTAGGTGTGACATTAGAAAGGAATTGGTACAAGCC
This sequence comes from Acacia melanoxylon, assembly GCA_019022615.1. Taxonomy (NCBI): domain Eukaryota; kingdom Viridiplantae; phylum Streptophyta; class Magnoliopsida; order Fabales; family Fabaceae; genus Acacia; species Acacia melanoxylon. The sequence continues at coordinate 1,279,739 of JAFJYJ010000092.1, forward strand.
CATTCTAAATTTCAACACTTATTGCAAATGTCTAACCTAAATTTGATTATTAAAAAATGAGATCAACCGATTAAGTTAATTATTTATCATCAATTAAAATCAATTTAAGAAATAGGGATAATGTCTAATAACTTTGAAGGGAAGCCTCTTGATGCTATTGTTTCAAATTTCCATTTTTATCAACTATCTCATGAGCTATATGACCAGTCTATATATCTATTTATGCCTTCCTTATGGCACTGTATGTGCCATTAAAAAAGAAATTTAAAATTAAATGCATTTGATGTTTGGTAGAACATGAAATCAAATTTAATTAACAACAACAACATTTGGGACCTCATTTTTTCATTAATTCGATATATACAAACACTATTTTGTTTCTTACACTATTAATTTACAAAGCACACGATGAGGTTGATAGTTAAAAAGAATCCCAAAATATTAATCACCTTTCAAACTCCACCTTCTCCCACTATCATGTCGATTAATTAGGTTTTCAAGTCACAATTTTTTTGTCAAGTCTTTTATTTTTTTGTTTGGTAAAATTGTCAAGTCTTTTATACCAATCCATATTTCTCCATCAAGTGGAACCATCACTTACCATTGTATAAATTGAACTGTACCTAATTTAGGTTGGAATTTTGACTACACACACCAAGGATCAGATCAATAGTTGACTATGGAGCTGTATTCATTTCTAATCAAAAATCAAATATTTTAAAAGTATAGACTTGTGATGAGTAAATATTTATGTGAAGAACGTAGTTGAGACTCCCCAGTTCATCTTCTTTGTAATGAATATATTTATTAGATTGAGAAAGATCTGAGCACAGAAGAAAGTAGTTGGATCTGCATTCTGCAATTAAAGTCAAAGTTTTTAATTTTGACCCAAGAAAACTTCAATAATGTATATATATATTTTAAATAAATCTGCACATACATTCGTCAAGGTTTATTGAAAGTTTTGAAACGAGAAATTATAGCATGTACAGTGGACAGGCAATATTAATATTCAAAATGGGTCCATATAATAAAATCAGAATCAAATTAATACGTAAATAATGGTATGGGGACCAAAGGAGATGCATGCGACCGATACAAGCTAAAATTGTCAAAATAAAATATGTGAAATCCTATTAATTATTTTTTGTTCAGATTATAAATAGAGTCTACAGATCGATGTGATTAGATTATATGTCAAGATTTCATTTTTCCATATTGGGTCGGTGCATTCTAAATTTTATTGGCAACAGAATACTCTCTCAAAAGAAATGAAACCTAAGCTGAGTTGAGTTGAGAAAATAACGTTCGAACAAACGAATTCTGTTTGGAAGGTTATGTTCCAAATAACTGAAAAGAAGTAAGATTTTGAGATTAATGAAGAAGCTGATTCATTTGGCAATATAGACATAATAACATAAGCAAAGTAAGAAGAAGCCAGTTAAGAGGTACATCATACTCCTCATGTTCTTTTAAATAAGATCCTAATTCTTAAAATGATTTAGTTCTTTTTACAATATTCAATTTGTGCTTATTAAACATGTTTTTGTCAATTTTACCCTTAATTAATTTTATCATCTCTTCTCATACATTATCTTTCATCACTTTTTTTGTAATTATTTCTTACCATCACATGTCCTCTTATAAATATAGATATACTTTAAGAAGAAGAAAAAAAGTTCATTTCTTATGTGTTTATTACTTTTAATTAGTTTTAACGCATTTGTTAAACCATGTGAGTAGGTTAAAAGGATCGGATGGCACATCATATCAATGGCAGAAAGGGAAATGAGTGTGAAATCTAGGGCTTGTGAGTGGAAGCAGATCATCTTCTCATCATTGTTTTTCATCTCCTCATTTTTTTCTTTTTCTCTCATCAACTCATCTGGACTATTGGTTAGAAAGATGAGAAAAAAGTTAAATTAGTATTGTGACCTTTCAAATTGATTGGACAAATATTATTTAGAGATTACAAAGAAAGATGAAAAAAATGATTTCAAAGGAGAGGAAAGCCCTAAGGATGGAATTCACATGAGATGAGATGAGAGAGGAGTGAATGGTGGGATCAGCTTTGGTCCGCTGCGGACTTACGTCCGTTGCGGACCGCTACATTAAACTGTGTCGTTTTGACATAGTTTAATGCACCCTGATCCCTTGTTTGCACGAAAAAAAAAATATGTTGGCACTGTCGGGTAGTAAAAAAATACTTCTGAATACTAAATGGTACTAAATTTTTTTTTCATGATCTTGAAAAATTATTTTATGATCTTGAAAAAATATTTTAAGGTAGTGAAAAAAATATTTGATGATACTAACTAATACCAAAAAGATACTTTAGGATACCAAAAATGATTTTAAAAAATTATTTTAGATCTTAAAAAAACATCATGATTGAGACCGAAAAAATAATTCAAAAATGATTTTAAAAATTATTTTAGTATCTTAAAAAAACATCATAAAACATATTTTTATTTTCCCAAAAACACAAGGTCTTCAAAACGCGTCTGCGCCGCCGAGCATTCAGGAAGATGTCAATAAGAAATACGCGAATTATTTTTTTAGTATCCTTTTAGTATCGCCAAAGAAAAAGACATCATTCATTGATACACTTTCCACGCCGCCTCATTAAAAACCTTTCGGAACTATTTTTTTAAGATTCAAAAATAATTTTTCAAAATTATGTTAAGTTGATGTCATCAACATAAATGGCAATTAAAGCAAATCATTTCGGATCTTTTCATCATCCCACGGTACCAGATTTTTTTTGGTACAAAAAAGGGATCAGGCTGCATTAAACTGTGCCAAAACGACACAGTTTAATACAGCGGTCAGCAGCGGACCAAAGCTGATCCCGTGAATGGTGCATGATGTCAACTGTTGAACACTGATTGGTGGTAAACAGTGAGAAGGCTTTTTGTTTGGTTGTGATTGTGAATGTGATGTGGGCGCAAGTGGACAAAACTGGGTGGGACCAACCCACGTTGTGATGTAAATTATAGTTTTTGGGGGGTCACAAAGAGGCACATACATGATATTTATGTCCCAAATGAGGCCAATAAAAAGAAGGCTCACTAAAAAACTATCTGTCACTATACAATAGTCTTTCATAGGTATGTGTATACATACATAAGGGGGGCATGTGTCAGTGTTTGACCAGTTATGAGGCCACTCACCGACACACAGAGGCCAGTCATACCAAGAAAAGATCACCACTCAAACTCACAGTCTCACACCCATTCAGCCAAATGGGCAAAACTCGAAACATCTGTTGCTTTTATCTGTGACATCGTACCAGGAAGTGATATTAACTCAATACCAATGGACTCTGTTCATTTAGCCGTATATGCATGTACTCGTACAAGATTCCCTCTTCGTTCAGTCTCCATCTTCATTTGTTTGAGGACAAACACAAATCATACACTTTTTATTCCATTTTTCAAATTGAGCCAATACTCAAGACACACATACCCATGTAGTTATATTATTTGCAAGTTATAAATCTAGTGTAGATCTTATATTAAAAACTGGAATGATGATTTATTCATCTCAATTTCTACATAAATGTGTTTAGTTCCTTACAATTTAAAAAATGGGAAGAAAAACCAACCATGTATCACAGATGAAATTCCCTCGCTGGCTCATTTTTTCATGTGTACTTGCATTTCTGGAAATATCTCACACGCTAGAAGACATTTCAATAGCAATATGAAAATGACAGTGTGAATATCAATAAAGAGTTTTCTACATTGATTGCATCTAAAATGCCATGTTCCTTCTATAGTCTACATAATAAAATTGAGTGCTACAGCCATTTACTCTTATTTGCTTATCGGTTTTCTTCCACCCTTCCGTTGGAGGTTCACTATCAACTCTTTCTTCTTTTCTTTTCTTTTTTTGTGGAAAATATTTGGGTTTTTTCCAACTTGGAAGTGCAAACTAAATAATGAATTATCGCACATTACCGTTCCATTGGAGTTTCACCAGAAAATACTTGGGTTTCTTATAGCACTGAGAACTTTTGGAGTGAGACAGTCACGCTAAACTTAGTATACCCTACGTATTATTGGGGGGGGGGGGGGGGGTGGGATAATGATTAATTATTTATTACTACATCCGGTCTTAATTATAGAATTGCACTACAAAAGTGTTCTTATAATTAGGATCGGAGGGAGTAGTAAATAGTATAACTTGTTATAAGTCTTTCTTTTCCTAGGGGCATAAAATATTAAATTTTTCTGCATGAAATTAAAAACTTTAGAACTTGCTAGATCCCTCTGGATCTTGAAATCTAGAAACACTGGTGTTAGAGGGGATAAACACAAACCCCCAACTGAATATCATATATATATATAAAAAAAAAACATTAGGACCCATATCACCGAAAAGTAAAAGCAAATCAGGCTCATACAAGTCACCTAACAAAACGGGCCTATGTAATTTAGAACCGCAGAATTGCGCATCTTTAAAGGTAAAGCCCACACTTACTTACCCAAAAATACGAATGTCCAATTCTCTGCTTGTAGGTTGCAACTACACTCGTCGTAAGTCCGTTAGGTTATGAAAAAATGTCGCGCGAATGAAATTGTGAGTGAGAATAGAAATGCCAGTAATAATGAAAAGGATAGAATATTTACATTTTACTGGAGAATAACGTCACGAACGTAAAATATATTAAAATATTTGTGAAAGGATGTAAAAGAAAGAAAAAGGTGAGGGAATAAGAGGAATCCACATTACATGCTTATAAGCATGTAATGTTTAGGTCTTTATACCTCTTATAAGAGGTATAAGCATATTTTTTTTATTTTTTTTAATTTTTTTATATATTGTATTTATTTAAATTTAAATTATATTTTTTTCGATATTTTTTTTGTAGGTTTCAAATTAATTAATTTTCATAATCTGCGGTGTTATATAGATGCAGAATCGAAAATTAATTAATTTGAGAAACCGGGTAAAAAAAAAATATCAGAAAAATGCATATAATTTAAATTTAAATTTAAATAAATAAAAATATATAAAAAAATTAAAAAAATATGCTTATACCTCTTATAAGAGGTATAAAGCACCTAAACATTACATGCTTAATGCTTATAAGCATGTAATGTGAACCCGGAATAAGAGATAGCAACAGCCCAACACAGTATGCATTGTGAGAACTCATTGCTGAGAAAGGCCCCTCTTTCTGACCCGAGAAACATAGTCAGTCCAAAATTATCTAAATAGCACTAATATTAAATATTATTTACCACAAACTAGTTAGAAAAAATTGCCATGGTCAGTGTCCGTAATGCCACTTCCAAGAGATTAGGGAATAGGGAGGAGAAATGTGAAAACCTGCAGCCCAGGACAGCATCCGTACAAGTCCAATCCTTATGTCGCGATAGCTATTGCTCGCTCGCGTAATTTCAAATGCGGATAATTCATTGACAAGTTTCAAATCAACGGTCATATGAAAAAAAAAAAAAAACCATTCCTGAAGCCAATGCGTTTATCTATGCACTAACAAACTTTAAAACTTTAGTTGCTGCGTCACAAACTTAACTAAAATCAAGTTAAACATAGCCACAATTAAACAGAGAACATAGGAATAAAGTGCGAAATCTTTTAATAGGATGAATTGTCAAAGCCTCCATCATTCCTAGGGTAACCACCACCACCCCCACCAAAACCGCCACCCCCGCCAAAGGATCGAGGTGCAGATGATCTGTCAGTCGCATAGCTCACCCGAATGCTTCTCCCATTTAGCTCCTGATGAACCAGATAAGGTCAGTCAAACCTTGCTTTGTTACTAGTAATTATATTTAAAAACGGGGAGGGGGGACCAACCTGCCCATCCATCGCAGAAATAGCTGAAGTAGCAGATTCATCACTGGAGTAATTGACAAATCCAAACCCTCTTGACCTTCCAGAGTCTCTATCAGTTATAACCCTTGCTGTTAAGGAGAAACATGAATATTAATACGCCAGAACAATGACACGGCAAGGCAGACATCTTTCACAACAGGAAAGGGGTCTCACCTTCACTAACGCTCATCCCATTGATACTACACTATAAACAACAAAAATGAAGCACACACTTATCTCCCCAGCTCCAATTACCCATGCCCGCAAGAAGATATTTTCATAAACTCAGAAATATGCATGTCACAACCCTGCTAGATTCGTCATGTCCCCGTGAAATACTCAATAGAAAAATAATGATACCAGTAACTTGATATTACATCAACAGTTCTACTTACATACTCCTACATGGAACAAACATCTAATAGCTTATCTAAAATTGAGTTGTTGTCAAATAGAACCACAGCCAAATTGCAAAGAACAGTTGATTTCAGGCAAAGGGGCTGATACTCTACCGTAAATGAAATGAGTGATGAATAAGTGATACAATATAAACATTAACATGTAACCCCAACAGAAGTGCATCGTGCAAAACGTTAAGAAAATAGAAATCGATATTCTCAGAGCTTCTAAGATAACCCATATAGAATGTACAATGCTTCATTATGACCAAAAACTAAACACAGTAGCTTAACTCACCCTCGACCACATCTCCAAAGCTGGCAAACGCATCCCTGAGAGATTGATCATCAACTCCATAAGACAGGCCTGAACAGTAGGAAAGTACTAGTCATAAAATTGGCATCAATATATGCTGCTTTGATCTAAAAAGAACCTCCCAACAATAATCAATACCGCCAATGAAAAGCTTAGAGGATGACATGCAGCGAGCAAAATTCAGCATTGACGCAACTGGCACTTGTCTGTTTTGTGCGGCACCCTGCCTTAATAGACTCCCAAGTTTGTTATACAGTGCCATTGTAACTTGATGTTTATGGCCTGAAACAACGAACAGAACCAACATAGCATTTAGCAGACAGAACAAAAACTACGCACTGTCAAGCCAGCCAGAGAAACCATGAACTGGTCAGCACAAAAAAAAAAGCAAGCGAGATAAAAAAAATAAAATAAACGGCAACACCCGAATGACAAAGCAAAGAAATATACAGCCAATTCAAAGACACAAAGTAGTCTTGGCAAACAAAATACGAAGATACTGAGAATATTCTAGCCCTCTCCCCTGAAGCCAACCCAACCGCGCATCAGCCAGAAACTAGTCAGGCAAAGCCTAAATGTGCAAACAACTATCGACGAAGACTTCAGCGTCGCATCAACAAGAAACAGGTGAACCTCGGATTTTACACCGAGAGACGAATGAACAGGCGCGAAGCCATGACAACCGATTACCATCAAACAACTATTCAAATTAGTAAACAAAATAAGATGAATGGCCACCTAGATATAAACCCAAACAGACCATAAAAACAAAAAAGATTATCGGGAAAACAGAATAACCATGATAAAAATAAATCGGAAAAGTCAGAAATTCAAAGGAATGAACGAAGAAACGTGTACATATAAACGCATGAAATCGTTCACAATACAGAAGCCATGTCTACGAGATTGAAGACGCGGGAAGGGTTTTACCTCAGGAAAGGAGACGAGGGTTTTGATAGAGAGGATCAAAGAATGGAAGCGGCTAGGGTTTAAGCCTGAAGGCCGAAGAAGTGAGTGAGGAGGAGGATAATATGTAGCATCTTATAGTGCGAGGGGTTTTGGGGGATGGGATCACATGCGGTCTATGTTTTTTAATTTTTTATTTTTTTATGATACACCACATACGGTCTATGTTATGTACAACCTCTCTGATTGTGGGCCTTGTGGAAATGAACGGGCGTCGATGTCTTCGTGAAAGATGGAATAGGCGGTCATTTCGGAACAAAGATAGACAGGGACGTAGGGGATACTGTCTTCGTGTTTATCCTATTCGACTTGCGTTTTATGATACACCACATACGGTCTAGGTTTTGGGATAATTTATCTTGAGAATTTTCACTAAGAGACAATTTTACTCCTAAATTCATATGTTATGTACTTTATTTTTAAAAATTTGGATTTAAAATTTTCATAACAAATTTTTACTTTACAGCTTAGCATATTTGGTTAGCTGAGATGAGGAACAATATAGAGACCGTCATTTAAATTATTAAGAAATGATAAATGTATAAAGTATTTATAAAAAAACTCAATAAATGTGAGCATATTTTAATTCATATGAGGTGAAATAACAAAAAAATCTCCATTTCATTTTTGACCCGTATTGTTTGCATTATCTTACCTTCTTTTATTGTGAAACATAAGTAATAGAGTGTGGGCAAAAAGAAAAAAAAGAAACATAAGTAGTATAGAGCTTAGATAACAAAAAATACTAGTCCAACTAGGGTTTTTTTTTTTTTTGGGGGGGGGAGTTAAATCCCTATTGCAGTAGTAAATATTCCAAACCCTAACAACTTGCTTAAATAATGGAGAAAGTAGTTAGATGGGGCCTCTGCTTGGTACATTGGAGTAATTGGATGATAAGGCCCATTTGGAATAGCCCAAGACAACATACAAAAGGGTTGGACCAAGCCCATTAAACTAAAATGGACTCCACTTTTGAGATCCGCGTGCTCGGATCTCTCTCCGGTTATGCAATGCACGTGATCCAATTATTAACCGTTGAAAGCATGAATGGCATGAACTCAATGATTTGAGTGTGTAGACTGGAGAGAGATTCTCATACTCACGCGATGCAGCTCCCCATCGGTCAATTTTCCCCAAAAAAAAGATATGCGAAAATCAAGCAACTCTACTTCCAAATCCTATAATGCTGTATGTTAAGTGAGAGGGGAAAAAAAGAAGGTAGGAGAGATAGCATTAGTGGACAGTGATGTCGGTAAAAATAAAAAATAAAAAAAATTATTTAATTAATTTTGATATTGATGAGACTGTGGTGTGCGGAAGAGAGAATTGGGGTGGTGTGGTAGGAAATAAGAGAGTTAAACGTATAAGGAGAAAGGTGAAGCAAAGGTATGAGATGTTGCCACCTATAGACGCTGCAGGAGAAGCAAAACCAACCAGCCCCATGTGCCTTTGGCAAATGCCTTCCCAACTCCCATCCTCACCACTTGTGCTTACCTTCTTCTCCCTCTTACTCCAACAGTGGCCATTCCTCGTTTAATCCACATATTTAAATAATTTAATTAGATGTTAGTTAAATTAGTTAATATAATATATATTTTAAAATATTCTAATCATCTTTTTTAATCCCTTCATTCCCTCTCTTCCTCAATTATTATTGAGAAAACATTAGTAGGGGTAAATTAGGAAAATATTGACAAATAAGAAAAATATGTCTTCTATTTAAAATCAAGATTAATTTTATAAATATGTCTTATATTAAGGACATAGGGATAATTATTTTTTAATGACAAAAAGGAAGGAAGGAAAGATAATTGGACACATTGATATTTTCTTTAATGTCATCTTCTATTAAAGTCTGAGAATATTTGAGTGTGAGAGGCATGTAATATTCAACACGACCATTAAAATGAATGGAGATAGGATTGTCATTTTATGCCTGCATGAACAAAAGTTCTGATAGTAATATGGGATAGGTTATTCTGTCTACCCTTATTTTACCTACCTTTGTCTACCTCTCTTAATACCATTAGATTATAATTTCATCAAACGATGAAGTTTTGAGGGAGAAAATAAACTTTTTTACTCATTCCTCTCTCCCACTGCCTCCTACCCCCCTCTCTTCTCCGCTAGCATGTACGAACTCATCCCTTACAAAAAGTAGAGAGGTACAAAACTGAACTTTCTGGGTTAATTCATAAATTCAAAACCTTTATTCAAGCATAAAAAGTGAAGCCTATTGTTATTTCGGCTTCTTTTTTTGTGCATATGCAGGCACGCCTCTTTTTCTAATAATAAAATCAAAAGTTTTCAATTGTGCGGTTTAAAAGTGTATTTGGTTTATTTTTAAAGGATTGAATACATTTAAAAATAATCCCAATCGAGTGTGCTTTCCGTCATATGCAACTTGAAATCTGGGTCAAGTCGAATGAACTCAATGATAGCAGTGAAGAGGTGTTTGGCAACAGATTTCTGGTTTCTGGGGATTTCACTAGGGTTTGAGGCGACACTGAATCTGGTTCCAATTGGGCTATCGAGGAAAAGGAGGCCGAAGATTCTATTCTAAGAGCCAAGATTGAGGGCGGTGGGAGAGAAGAAGGGGTAAAGAGGTTTATTCTATTCCTCAAATCTCTGCCGTTAAATGATATTATAATCTAACGATATTAAGAGAAGTAGACAAAATAAGGGTAGGCAGAATAACCTATCCCTAATAATATTTAACCATTTCAGTCCATGTAAAATGAAAATTCACAAGTTTTAAATGACAATATGGACTTTAAAATGCCTTATAAGCACAGTTCAGTGAACAAGACCAATCAAAGCAAATTTATAATTTAAATCCAAGATTGTTATGACATATAGCAATGGATAGGCAGATATGTACTTCTTCTAAACAACTAATAAATCCATTCTCCTGGCAACTGGGATGGTTGATTCAATAAAGGAAAGGAATAAACGCTATGGGCCAGAAGAAGAAAAGAGCAGCATTAAAATCTTTTGTTTGGTTTATTAACAGGGAAATGAAACCCCGTTTTCATCTCACTTTCTTCTTCATCGGAGATATTTCAAGGGATGCTTTAAGTAATAAATAATGATTTTTAACTTGCATAGTTATGTACTTTTATAACTATGCAAGGAAGGGAAAAATGATAATGACAATATCCAATATTCTAGTAGGAAATGGTGGACTGTAATAAAAAATGGCACTGACAATATTTTATCCGGCATAAAGAAGAGAAAAAAGATTGAAAGGAAATGAAGAGAAGCCGCGTGACAGAGTTTGGGTTAGACCCAAACCCGCCTAGTTTTATTTTTTATTTATTTATTTTTTTTTATGAAAAGAGGTCTCGTTTTTATTGCGCAGCCGTAACACCAACACAAAACGAAGTAATCTCCCGCGAGATTTCTCGTACCCCTGCATAACATATATATTCATACTGATATTCATGTAGATGTATATTACGATTTCCTTTTCTTTTGATCTATCCGCGTGAGAGGGATCTTGTGCCTCCTACAATGCTCGTCTTGTAGTGGACAAGATCATCTCTCCTCATCAATTCCCTTACACCTTCCTCACAATCCAATTTCGTATTTTTCTCATCCAAGTTTTCCTCTTCACGCTTCGAATCAAGTTCCATTTCCCCTTTTGATCGATACCTATTATTACTTGGGTGTTACAAAAGAGAGTCTTTGATTCTTTTTATTGCCTTCATTCTGGGCACTTTTTCCACTGTTTTTTAAATACATTTTTTTCAGAAATAAAATTAGGGTTTTCTATCGGGGTCGGTGTTACTAAACCTGTGCAGTGGATTTTCTAGGGTTTTATTGGCTCATAACTTGATAGTTACTGAACGAAAATTTCTGCTTGATCATACCAGAAAACTTTCGGTTTCATCAGATTACTCTGCATCAGAGCAGAGGAGTGAGCTCCGGGCTCATTGTCTGTGGGGCTTGCGTGGAATGGGCATGCGCACTGATCTTGTCAGAGATTTGAGGTGTACATTTGGAAATACACTGATTGAGCATTTGCACTTGGCAATTGCCTAAGATGGTTTTTAACACTGAGCATGGAAGAAGATTGCATATACTAATTGATTAATTGCGTTGTTCGTCATCAAGAATTTGAAAAACCAATTAGCAGTTTTTTATTTCGGCCTTTACTGGGTGATGATTTTGGTGTTGGACAATGGAAATAGGAAGGAGCTGATGATTCTTTATCGGCCTCCAAGACCTCTAGCAGGAATTGATTGCAGTACACCATTTCCAAATCTCAAGAAACCGTTTGGATTGACTTAGTTTCAGCTCAATATTCTACAATCACCGGGGTCGTGTTTTCATTATTAGTACGGTTGAGTGGTTGCAGTGCAGCACATTGATTTGATCAAATATCGGAAATATTCAAAGGGAAGTAAACGTGGGTAGTTTCTCTAACTTTTGTCTGTTGCGAGTAAAAAGCTTATGGAGGAATACTAAAGTTGGAAATGAATGCATTGACATGGTGCATGGACAGGAGCCTTGTTGCTGGTTCGTTCCCTTACTGGAACAGCAGTACTGCGGAATAATTGAAGCATTCTCAATTTCGGAAGGATCATACACTGGTTACATCAGGATTTTGCGCAATGTCGCGTTGCTTTCCATTTCCACCACCAGGATATGAAAAGAGGGAAAGAACAGATGACGTAGACCTATTGAAAAAGGTTATTATACTTTTCATGTACTTGAGAGTGCATATAATTGGGATGCAAAAATAATTTTCTGGTGAGTCACAGGGTTTCAACGTCCATTGACAATATCTTAACCGAAGCTTGATTTATTTTTAACAATATCTGCTGCTGTGTCTCAATTAAATCTGAAAAATGTTTTATGCATTACTTCTGAACAAGTTAAATTTCTGCAGAACCGGCTATAAGTTAATTGATGACGTAGAAAAGTTTAAATGGCATCTATCACAGTATATGTCTGAAACTGAAGGGGGAAAAAGGTCTTGTAAGATGTTGGGCTGCTGATTTGAATTAGTGTTTTGGTCTTCTCAGTTAAGATGACTGGAGATTTGTATAGCAATATCTCTTTCCTTGTTATGATTAGTTGTGCTTATTCATTTTTGGTTGATTGAAATTGGTTATTGGAATACAAAAGCAGGTCTGAGAGTATGTCATGTTAAGTGACGCGTCTTATTTCATGTCATTGGATTTTTTGTGACATGCTCAAAATTTGGACCTTTTGTTCTGTAGTATGAGGGTATGAGGAATTTTTAAAGGACAAAATTGAGCAAATCTGCCCTTTCCGATGAGTGTGGAACAATAACATGATAATTCTTAGTTGACATGCTCAGCTTACTTTATGTGCTTGCCATTGATTTTATGAAATTCTGATCACTATATTGGCTATTGCTGAAAATTTGTTACCTCAAGTTAGTCCATATGTACTTCCATGATAGGAGTGTTGACATACTGCTTGTTTAAAATCATATTTCATCTTCCACTCCTGGTAGAGGAGAAACAATGTTCGAACTTAGGGTTGTCCAAAAAACCCGTGGTCCGGTTGGTCTGGCCCGGTCCGGTCCGACCCGGCCCGGTCTAGTGTAAGGAAAAAACGGTCCAAGACAAATCTGACCGGACCGGACCAAACTGCTCGGGTTGGACTGGACTTCGGTCCAGGGGCTTAGATCCCCTGGACCGGTCCGGTCTGACCCGAGGTCCTTTTAAAAAAAAAAATTATTACTACATTGAGCCACTTACTGGAGTCTAAACATCCTAATGTGCTTTTTAATTTATAGGAATCACTTTTCACTATGTCACTTTTTATTACTTTAGGAAGTCAGGTGAAATTAGAGCTAAAATATTGCATCCCAAGAAAGTTTTTTAAAAAAAAAACTGAAAAAAATTGGAAAAAAAAATTGAAAAAGAAAACTGGACTGGTCCAGGCAGTCCAGCTGGTCCGGTCCGGTCCAGCCCGAGCTCGGGCTGGTACCAGACCGGACCAGACCTCGGACTGATTTTTTCAGCCCGAGGTCATATCGGGCCAGACCTCGGGTTGACCTCCAACCCGGTCTGGCCCGGTCTTTGGACAACCCTATTCGAACTTGTCTCTTATGGTGTAATGCTGTGATTTCATTTAAAAATGTTTTTGGTTCTCTAACAATTTTCATATGTAGTTGCGTCAAAGCAAAGGGTGACATCAGTTTTGTGTCATCATCTCATCATCAGTACTTTTCATGTGGCAACTTTTATAGAACCTTTATTCTATTGAGATCATATGTGATAATTGATGCTGGTTTTTAGAGAGAGAGTATACCTGCATAAGCTTTGAAGCCTTTTTCTGTGAAAGGGTTCTAACTTCAGAGGCATTAGTATACCTGCATGCATTTGTATTCACTTTTTGAAGTTATGAGTTGTGAACATCATTGGCTATTTCTTCGTTTTGATGATTTTATTTTCTTGCTTTCTATTCGTTGTAGAACAAAGCTTAGCTTTCAAATGTTCAGGTGGCTTACCCAGATTTGTCCCTCCTAGGCTTTTCTGAAAATAGTTAAAGCGTTTAATAGTACAATCAGATGAAGGGTACTTTTTGCAGAATAGTGGCCATATTTTGTGCTTTAAGAGGGTACAAAGGAGATGGTAGTTATGAGCTATTAATATGGTATTATTATTCTAGCCTCCTTGATGGTGAAATAACGCCAGTGAGGTTCAACTACAGTTCTAAGTTAAAAATATCATGTCTTATTTCTTTAGCTTGAACTATGTAAGCAAAATCAGATGCAAATTCTCATCTTAGTTGTGGTGAAAAATGTCAAAATGGCTATTGTCATCACTAAGGGTGTTGGCCAAAATGTCTTCATAATGTTCTTGACTTGATACTGTCTTCATGCTTGCACTCTATTGATTTTGCATTAGCAGGAACGAGAATTTTGAAATTAAGACCTCTGATCATTTTATTGTATGCATCTATGCTAACATTTGCTTAGATAACTAAAGAGTGCTCCTTGACAGTTATTTTTGTATGTTTTTTTTTTGGTTATTCATCTCGCGACTGTCAGTAGGTATGAGCTAGTAATGATTTTTGGTTGTCCTTTTATATCACTACTCTGATTTTTTTGGTTTCTATTTGGGTTATTCTTGACCTGCATAATCTATTATGATTGATTATCTATATTTATAATAATTATGATAATCCTGAGGGTATCAAATGAGTTTTCAGAAAATGCAAAAATGAACTAACTTTTGGTCCGGCTGTCTAGCAACTTTCTCTCCTTAGATATCAAACGTCTCATTGCTTGATGATCATTTTTGTCCTTTGTTCAAATTTCCTTGCCTTGCACTGTCTATTTGTAAACTTCTAATTCTGTTTTTGTAAGTAGTGCTGGGTTTTCCAACAATTGTGTTTTTAATTCATCTCACTTCCTCTTATGTTTCTATTAGGCATATATTTTATCACCATAAGGAATTTGTCATAATTAATTAACTAATTATGCTCTGATGACTGAGGTGAAAATGCATTTTCCTGTGAAAGAAGTGGCATTATGTGATCAGAATCCCACAGAAGTAACTAAAAGTGGCCTTAATAAAAAAGAATAATTTGGCTTGATGACCTGATTAGAGTTTATTGGCATATTGCTCTTTTGAAGCTTCTTGCATTTTGTTTAGGAGAAAAAACATACTGTCCATTGAGTCTGGTGTTACTTTTTATATAGATAACATTTAACATTTACCTCCAGTGACATGGTCCTTTCTGAGCTTACGTATGGTATAAAATGTTTAATTGCTGGATTCATTGCAGTCTGTACTTTTTACTGTGATGCAGTGAAGTGGTCGTAGATTCATTTGTTTCTGCCCCTACTTGGTAATTATTCTTGATATTTGTTTTCCATCTGATGAATTGCAGGATCAGCAAAGTGAAAAGAAACATAAAAAAGAGAAGAGGGACAAAGAGAAGGGGGGAAGTAAGGATAGAAGAGAGAAAGAAGGAAAGGATGGAAAACATAAAGAAAAGAAAGATAAAAAAGAAAAGCACAGAGATGAAAAGAAAGACAGAGACAAGGAAAAATACGAGGATAAAAATAAAAACAATACTGCTGATGAGAAGGGATTGCCAGGACAAACCGAAGGTCCCAATGCAGGTAAACTCGTCCAAAAGGAAATTAAGCAAAAGGATAGGAAGGGTGTCTTCTTGGAGGAGGAACTTCCCAAACGTTTTGCTGATAACAATGGAGAGAAGGCTAGAGAGGAAAATAATCACCTGGCCGAGGAGAATAAAGATTCAATATTCCTTCAGGAGTTGGGTAGGAGGATTAAGGAGGATGGTGGGGGAGCCAGCGATCAATTGGGTCAGGAGTTGGGCAAGAACATTAAGGAGGAGGATCGAAGGGCTGGTAATAATTTGGTTCAGAAGTTTACCTTTGCAAGCCATAAAAAGGATGGGGGGACTGCTAGGCTGGTGGCTAAGGATAGTAGTACCTGGCTTGACAGCAAGGCAAAAATTGAGGATAAGAGTATTGATGTTAAGAAGATTGATCGGCAAGGAATCCGGGTTGAGGCCCGGCCTATTGAAACTGCAACAATCAGGAATCGTGCTGGACATTTTCATTCCAGAGTTGGTGGTCCGTCCAGATCTTTGGAGAAGAACTTTGACAGAGCAGTGGAAGCTACAGTACAATCAAGAGAAACAAGTAAGGAAAAGAAAGATGATAAACCAGGAGACAAAAGGAAAGATAGAGACAAAGTGAAAAAGGGGCATGGGAAGGACAAAGATAGGGATAAAGAGAAAGAGAAAAAAAAGGAAGAGAAAGTGAAGGAGCAAACTGAACACAAGAACACAGACCAAAATAATTTTAGAGTTGATAACAAAGGTCCTATGAGTACAAATTCTTTCCCCCAGATTACCAAGAACAGCCATGAGATTGCTGTTGGTGGGGAAAACCTCAAGAAACGGAAGGACATGGAATCAAATGGAATCCTGCATGGTGAGTGCTTTTCATGACAAATCATGTTCTCATTTCTCTTCATTGAACCCTTAAAGTCCTATGTGAATTCAAATAGGGCATCTAGTGTTCGAGTAGTATTTTGTTGACCTGAGTACCAGATACTGCTTCCTTTGGCATAATGTTGGGTTTCCCGTGAATGTGTGTGTGTGTGTGTGTCTCTCTCTCTCTCTATATGTGTGTGTGTGTATGAAAATTCCTTATTTTCAATACCGTGGGTAAATTCTTTTCCTAGCTTGTGCAAAGCTCTCTCTGATTTGATATTGGCTCACAAGTTTATCATTAACACTTTTTTTTAACAGCCAGTGACAATTGGCCTTGTAAGTTGCCTAGAGCATCCTCTTCCCCTCATCCATTCCCTGAGAATGGAAGGACAGTGAATCCTTGTCAAAGTTCCATTCCACATTCCTCCAATGGTCCAGTAGCAGCCACCAATTTTAAGGTGGATAACAAGAAACATAAAAAAAATGGCATCATCGGAGCTCGGCCACCTGCAGGTCCTCCAAACAAGCCTATCAGTGCAACTATGCGGGCTGATCCTGTAATTGAAGAAACAACTGCAAAACCGCCCCATCCAGATTCAAAGTACCTAAGCCAGGTATATGCAGTACCAAAAATGGATGAGCAGCCTGATTTCGATGATCAAGAGTGGTTGTTTGGCAGCCGCAGTTTCCAAGAGAAAAGGCCAATGGCGGAGTCTTCAGAGATTGTGGGAACAGAACAGGTGTGGGCAGAAACTCTGCATCTAGAGCCAGATGTTTATGCTCTGCCATATGTGATTCCATACTGATTGGTTTTTTGAGCTGCAAGTGGTACCGCAATTGTATCTGCAAAAGGAGCCCTCCATTTACTTAACCCACGTGGCAGAACAGCAGCGTCTGCGCCTAGAAATAGATTCCGAGATTCTTGATCCTGTTACTTCACTCTCTGTCAGCAAAGTAATGATTGATCGTGTGCTTTGATCTTAAAACTGTGTTGAGATGAGAACTTTTGACTTCATCTTGATCTTACACTGAATGCAAAGGAGCTTCTGTCATGAACGTTTGGGCGCCCTGGTGCGTTGCCTGCAGGCCAAGATCTGGGCGTGCCGATCTTGCTTCCCACATCTTAGTGCAGAGATGACGTCACAAAGGCAGCTGTAGGTTGCAGAGAAGTATAGACTTGAGAGCTTTGGCTTCTTTCTTTTCTATTTTTGGTTGTAGCTGAGAAGCCCTTTCTAGTAGAAAATGAGAATGAGAGAAAGAAACAGACTAGATGTGGCCTCCGCAACTCCACCTCAATTTTGATTTGTAACATAGAACTCCTATTTACAAAAATATGTGCGATAGAAAGAAAATAGTAGTCTCATTCATTGTTCAGTTTCCTGTAGTTTCTTTTAGCTCCCATCATTTTGCTCCCACCCATAATTTTAAACGAGTGAGGTTGAGAAAAAAAGCAGGTCGAGTCTTTTGGACGTAGCAAGTCTTTGAAAATCATAGGAGCATGTAGTATTTAAGGTTGAGGGTTTAACATTTTTTAAGCAAAAAAGGGTGGTCATTGATGTTTTTGGGTTGTGGTCATTTCATTATTATTAAATTTTATTCTATTACCAACCGCCCGATTTTGAACTAGATTTTTATACGCACCAGGCCGTTCTTCCAAATCCCTTGGATATCATCTGTGCGTGTCAGCTCCATCTGAAATATAGCCTGTTTTTCGTGGAACTGAAAAATATCTTTCACGATAGTAGAAACTATTTTTATTTAAAGGAAAATCATTATTGGTGGGACTAAATCCGTATCGTATAACAGAGGGGAAGCAAAAGGATAGGGTGGCGCCACCTGGAAACGCAGCAGCAGAAGAAGGAACCAACCAACCCACATGCGCTTTGGCAAATGGCTTCTCTCCATATTTTCTTCATTCCCTCCTTCCCCACCTTCACTGCTCGCGCGTACCTTCCACTTCTCTTCCTTCCTCCACTTTTATCATTTATATCCTCATATAGAGATTAGTACATTAACCACCTTTGATGAATTCAATTTTGATGAACATATGATACTTGTTAATCTTTTGTGCTGCGTTTAAATGAATAAAGCATATAGTTCTTGCATATAATATGTTGATTGAGGAATGAGTTTTATTACACACAACCCAAACAACACACATTATTGTAAAATTTATATATTTTGTTATTTGTGAAGATTTGTCTTTATCCCATTTAATCCAACATCTTATTTGGATTTACAAAGTCTATTCATTATATTTTGAAGATATTGTGGTATACCTTATATTCACGTCTTATTTCATCTGAAATATTTTAAAGAAATCTTGATTGATATGTAACTTTTTATCATTGATGAAAATTTTGCTTATAAATATCTGCGAGACAGGAAAATAAAGTTGCAGCTACACAAGTTATTAAAGGAAGGAGAGTGATGAGAAGGAAAATCGATGAAGGAAATTGGACACATTGGAACCTAATATGTCAATGCAAATGTATAAGAAATAACAAGAGTTTTTAGTATGATTGTTGAATTAAATATGAATATAAATGACACAACTTAATTGTATAAGCGGAGGTTTAATAGTGTCTACTTGTATGAGTCCACTGTCCACACATCAATTACTAGTGTTTACTTGTATAAGTCCACTGTCCACACATCAATTACTAGCTCATAAGTTTCAAACAGACAGCATGGAATTTTGGATATCTTATAAAACCGTTTACTCATTGCAAGCAAAGTGAACAAAACTAAAAAAAAAAAACACCCTATACAATTGTTGGTTTTAAATCCAAGATTGTTAGGATAAACAGTGGTTGTTAAACTAATACATCTTTTTACAAATTAAGTCCACGCTCTTGGGATGATTGGTAAAAAAATATCAAGTCAGAAAAAAAGGAAAAAATAATACTACATTCAATCTTTAATGTAAGCTCACGAAAATTATAGTATTAATTTATTTTCAAGGTTTTTATGACTGACGAATTTAAACCCTCCTCATTACACTAGTTTAAGAGGGATAGGAGCATGCATTTAGAATTATTAGTTATGCATTACGGATAGCCTCATAAAATGGAAGAAGTTATTATACAAAATCCCACAATCCACAGATACTAAGTACACATTAAAATTTCAATGACTATGGTTCAATCTTTTGTAGCTAAAAATGATAAATAAATCAGATTTATTTCCATGTGTGCAAAATTTGTTGCCAGAACTGATGTAATGAAGCTGAAGGAGAGTGGAATTATAAATAGGGACGAATCCTGGAATATTTATTTCAGGGGCAAAACTTAATATAAAGCCTTTTTGATAACATAATTAATATTCATTAAAGAAAAAAATACACACATGGATTCGTCTCTAAGTGGTTTCCCCGAACTGCCCCTGCTCGTGTATTTTTGGATTTAAGGGATTTTCATGGTTCGCGTGTAACTTCCGAACAAAAACCTATTCAGAAGTGAAAAGAGAGTCCTTCTCTCTCTCCCTCCCTTGGAAGAAAAGAGAAACACATACCCCGCACACAAACACAGACTTACATACAAAGAGAGGTCACAGACAGACGCTGGAGTGGAGAAGAAAAGAGGAAGAAAAACCCAGAATCTAGCTTCCAGAGCATTTAGCTCTAGCATACCACCACACCAACACAAAACAAAGTACTCTCTCGCGAGATTTCTCATAACCCCTGCATAACCTATGTATTCATATTGATATATATTACGATTTATTTTTCTCATCTATCCGCGTCAGAGAGATCTTGAACCTTCTACAATGCCCACCTTGTAGTGGACAAGATAATCTCTTCTCATCAATTCGCTTACACTTTGTTTCTGACAATCCAATTTCGTTTTCTTTCTCATCCAAGTTTTCCTCTTAACGCTTCGAATCGGTTTTCTTTTCCCCTTTTGATCGATACCTATTATTACCTGGGTATAAAAAAAGAGTATTTGATTCTTTTTACTTCGTTCAATCTGGGCACTTTTTCCACTGCTTTTTCAAATGCATTTTTTCAGAAGTAAAATTAGGGTTTTCTCTCTGGGTTGGTATTACTAAACTTGTGTTAGTGGATTTTTTAGGGTTTTATTGGATCGTAACTGGATAGTCACTAAATTCGAAAATTTCTGTTTGATCATAGCAGAAAACTTCCGGTTTGATCAGTTTACTCTGCATCAGAGCAGAGAAGTGTGCACTGGGGTCATTCTCTGTGGGGTTTGCGTGAAATGGGCATGAGCACCGATCTTCTCAGATATTTGAAGTTTAGATTTGGAAATACACTGATTGGGCATTTGCACTTGGAGATTGCCTGAGATGCTGTTTGACATTGAGCAATGAGCATGGAAGAAGATTGCCTATACTGATCAACTAACTGTGTTGGCCGTGATCAAGACTTTGAGAAATCAATTAGCAGTTTGGGCACTTTGGCCTTTACTGGGTGATGATTTTGGTGTTGGACAAAGGAAATAGGAAGGAGCTGATGATTCTTTATTGGCCTCCAAGACTGCTAAGAGGATCTGATTTCAGTACTCCATTTCCAAATCCAAGATATCACTTGGATTGACGTAGTTTCAGCTTAATACTTTACAATTACTGGGGTCGTGTTTTTATTAGTCAGGTTGAGTGGTTGCAGTGCAGCACATTGATTTAATCAAATATAGGAATTATTCAAAGGGAAGTAAACGTGGGTAGTTTCTCTAACTTTTATTTGTAGCAAGTAAGAAGCTTATGGAGGAATACTAAAGTTGGAAATGAATGCACTGACATGGTGCATGGACAGGAGCCTTGTTGCTGGTTCGTTCCCTTACTTGAACAGCACTACTGTGGAATAATTGAAGCGTTCTCAAGTTCGGAAGGATCATATACTGGGTATATTAGGATTTTGTGCAATGTCGCGCTGCTTTCCATTTCCACCACCAGGATATGAAAAGAAGGGGAGAACTGATGACGGGGACCTATTGAAAAAGGTTACTATGCTTTTCCTGTATTTGAGAGTGCGTATAATTGGGATAACGTTAATTGGGATGCTAAAATGTGTTTCTTGTGAGTTGTAGGGTTTTTAATATCTACTGACGATATTTTAAGGGAAGCTTAATTCATTTTTTAATATTATATGCTGTTGCGTTTCAGTTGCATCTGAAAAATGTTTTATGTATCACTTCTGATGAGTTAAATTTGTGTAGAACCAGTTATAAGTAAAAGTTTAGATGGCATTTATCAGAGTAGATGTCTGAAAGAAGAAAAGGTCTTGTAAGATCTTTGTCTGCTGAGTTCACTTAGTGTTTGGTCTGCTCAGTTTAAGATGATTAGAGACCTACATAACAATGTCCCTTACCTATTTATGAAAATTGTGATTATACATTTTTGGTTGGCAGAATTTTGTTGTCGGAATGTGAAAGCAGGTCTGAGCGCATGTCATGTTAAATGATGGCTCTTTTCTGTTTTCATATTATAAGTTTCATATTTGGATTTTCTATGTGATGCTCAGAATTTGGACCTTGTGGTCTATAGTATGACTGTGTGAGATATACAAGGTTTTGAATGACAAAGACGTGGTCAGCTTACTTCATGTATTTCACATTGATAATTATGAATTTGTGCCTGTTTATTGGCTCGTGCTGAAAATTTATTTCCTTAACTTCTCTTGTACGGTGTAATGCTGTGATTTCGTGTAAAGATGATTTTGGTTTTATTACTTCTTATTTATGTTGTGTCAAAGCAAAGTCCTTAACATCAGTTTTTTGGTCGTCATCAGTGTTTTTTGTCGTGCAACTTTTCTAGAACCTTTATTTTTTGAGATATCATGTGATAATTGACGATGGTTTAGAGAGAGAGAGAGAGAGAGAGCATGTGTATGTTTGGGCTTCTAGCGTGAGAATGCTTGTGTGTGCGCGCGCACGCTCGCTCGCACGTGCACCATGTACATGTAATGCTTTGGAGCCTTTTTCTGTGAAAGGGTTCTGACTTCTGAGGATATACCTGCATGCATTTGTATTCACTTTCCGATGTTGAGTTGTGAACTTCTTCGGCCATTTACCTTTATAAAAGGAGAAGAAAATCTAGTATGAACCACACTGTTTTTCACTGCAAGGAAACATTCTTGGATATATTATTATGGAATAAGCATTTACATTACATGTCTTAAAACTTGAGAGCCCTTTAGGTTGGAAAAGTTGTATTTGATTGAAATAATTGTAGTTATTTAGAAATTTGTAATGAAATTGAAATTGTGGGGAGAAGTAAGTCATTTGTCCACTTGATATGGGAAGTATTTGGGACTTTCCTTTGTGGATGATATATACGTAAAACTACCCTTTAAGAATAAGGGTTTTGACTGAGGTAATATTTGGTCTAAATAATTTCTGGTTGTGTAAGCAACATCCCTATTAATATTTGATCAAATTGCATAAACTATTTTTTTACGTTAGATAAGCAAGCTGTAGAGCTGAAATTCTTGGAAGTAACATGGCACAGTTAGATGGAGGACTAGTTTCAAGAAGCTCTCGAGCAAAAATTTATTGCGGATGTTTGTTGTGTGCTCTGTGTGATGCTATACTTTTTATTTTCTTGTTTTCTATTCATCATAGAACAAAGCTTAGCTTTCAAATCGTCTGGTGGATTACCAGATTTGTGCCCACCTAATAATAATTAAAAAATAATAATTCTATATTGAAATAATAGGAGTATGAGAGCTTTTTGCAGAATAATGGCCATATTTTGTGGCTTAAGAGGACACAAAGGAGGTGGTAGCTATGAGCTGCCAGCCAATATGGTATGATTATTCTGGTCCCATAAGTTGTGAAATAACAGCCTAGAGGTTCAAGTGCAGTTCTATTTTAGAAATATAATGTCTTTTGTCTGGTTAGCTTGAGCTATATACGTAAAATCAGATGCAAGCTACTCTTACTTATGGTGAAAACGGCCAAAATGACTATTGTCATCACTTGGGGCGTTGGCAAAAATGTCTACATAATGTTTTTTGACTTGTACTATCTTCATGCTTGCACTCCATTGAATTTGCCACAGCAGGAGCGAGAATTTTGAAAACCAAGACCTCTGATCATTTGATTGTATGCATCCATGATAAACATTTGCTTAAAGAAATAAAAGAGAGATCCTTAACAATTATTTGAGTTTTTTTCCCCCCCCAATTAGGTTATTTTTTAATAACTGTAAGTAGGTATGAGCTAATATTGACTTTTGGATGTCATTTTGTATCACTAATCTGATTTTTTTGGGGTTATACTTGACCTGCAGAATTTGTTGTGATTTATTTTCTCTTTGCTTGAAGATTAGTTTTGCCCTTTGTTCGAATTTCCTTGCCTTGCACTGTCTATTCTGTACTTTTGGATAAACTTATCATTCTATTTTCGTAAATAGTTTTAGGTTATCCAACAATTGTGATTTTAATTTATCTCACTCTCAATCATATTTCAAATGGCCATAGATTTTTTACTCCCATAAAGAATCTGTCATGATTAATTAATTATGCTCTAATCAGTAAAATGTGAAAACATTTTCCTATGGAAGAAGTGTGGGGATATAGCTCAGGATCCTACAGAAGTATCTAAAACTGGCCTTAATAAAATGAATAGTTTGTCTTTATGACCTTATTAGGGTTCATTTGCATATTGATCGTTTGAAGATTCTTGCATTTTGTTTTGGAGAAATAAATGCATGCGTCCATTGAGTCTGATGTTATTTGTTTCTATAGATAGAATTCAATATTTACCTCTAGTGACATGGTCCTCTCTGAGCTTGCATATGGTGTAAAATGTTTAATTGCCGAATTTATTGCAGTTTGTAATTGAAGATTTTCTAGATTGGATTAAGAGAAGTGAAATAGCCCAATCGGGAAATGCACACCGCTTGATAAGTTCAGGTTAATGTGTGCTTATACCTTTCTATAAATGCTTCATAGCAAATGACTCAGGAATTAAAAAAGGTAAAAATCAAGAGAAGCATGCCTTGGGGCATGGCAAAGTCTTAGCATGAGGGTAAAGTTAATGTACGGATAAAAAATGTGGTGTATGGCCAATGGGCTATGCCTGGTATTGTTGGAGCTTCCTGGTATATTTGTGGGTCATATTAGGCTATGTAAAGATCTTTTACTTCCAGGAGTCTTGAGACAGGTGGATTTCACTTATCCAACAAGCCAACAGGCTACACATAAAGAATAATAACTAACATTATTTTATGGTTGTTGGTATCTAGTATTAGAAGATAACTGGGATTGCTTTGATACTTTATCTTAAATCCAACAGCAGACTGCTTAAGTATGCTTGTACATGTCTGTTTTCCTTGTGAACATGATTTTTATTGCACGTTTTACTTTGATGCAGCGAAATGGTTGTATATTATTTCTGTCCTCATTTTGATATTTGTTTTCTGTCTGATGATTTGCAGGAAAAACAAAGAGAGAAAAAACATAAAAAAGAGAAGAGGGACAAAGAGAAGAGGGAAAGTAAGGAAAGAAGAGAGAAAGAAGGAAAGGATGGAAAGCGTAAAGAAAAGAAAGATAAAAAGGAAAAACACAGAGATAAAAAGAAAGACAGAGAGAATGAAAAGGACAAGGATAAAAATAAAAACAGTACTGCTGATGAGAAGGGATTCCATGGACAAACAGAAGGTCCCAATGCAGGTAAACTCGTCCAAAAGGAAATTAAGCAAAATGATAGGAAGGGCATCTTGTCAGAGGAGAAACTTCCCAAACATTTTTCTGATAACAATGGAGAGAAGGCTAGAGAGAAAAATAATCACCTGGCTGAGGAGAATAAAGATTCAAAATTCCTTCAGGAGTTGGGTAGGAGGATTAGGGATGATGACGGTGGAGCTGGCAATCAATTGGGTCAGGAGTTGGGCAGGAGAATCAAGGAAGATGGAAGGGCTGGTAATCAGTTGGTTCAGAAGTTTACCTTTGCAAGCCAAAAAAAGGATGAGGGGACTGCTAGGCTGGTGGCTAAGGATAGCAGTACCTGGCTTGATGGCAAGGAAAAGATCAAGGATAAGAGTATTGATGTTAAGAAGATTGATGGGCATGGAATCTGGGCTGAGGCCCGATCCATTGAAAATGCAACAGTCCCAAATCATGCTGGAAATTTTCATTCCAGAGTTGGTGGAACACCCAGATCTTCGGAGAAGGACTTTAACAGAGCTGTGGAAGCTACATTGGAGACAAGTAAGGAAAAGAAAGATGATAAACAAGGAGACAAAAGGAAAGATAGAGACAAGGAGAAAAAGGGGCATGGGAAGGACAAAGACCGGGATAAAGAGAAAAAAAAGGAAGAGAAAGTGAAGGAGCAAACTGAACATAAGAACACAGAGCAAAATAGGTTTAAAGTGAGCAACAAAGGTGGCCCTATGGGTACAAATTCTTTCCCGCAGATTACCAAGAACAGCCATGTGAACTCTGGTAATGGGGAAAACCTCAAGAAACGGAAGAACATAGAATCAAATGGAGTCCTTCATGGTGAGTGCCACTGCTTTTTTTGACAAATCACGTTCTCATTTCTCCTCAATGAGTCCTTCAAGTTGTATGTGAATGCAAATAGGGCATTTAGTGTTTGAGTAGTATGTTGTTGGCCTGAATACCAGATGCTGCATCCTTTAACCTGATTTTGGGTTTCCCTTGATTTCACACATGCACGCACACACACTTCAAAACTCCATATATTCATTGATATGGTAAATTCTTTTTCTAGCTTCTGCAGGCCCCCTCTGATTTACTTTCGGTTAACAAGTTTATCAGTAACATTTTTTCTTTTTTCTTTTAAACAGCCTGTGACAATTGGCCTAGCAAGTTGCCTAGACCATCCTCTTCCCCTCATCCATTCACTGAGAATGGAAGGATAGTGAAACCTTACCAAATTTCCGTTCCGCATGCATCCGATGGTCCTGTTGCAGCCCCCAATTTTAAGTTTGATAACAAGGAACACAAGAAAAATGGCATCATTGGAGTTCGGCCACCTGCAGATTCCCCAAACAAGCCTATCAGTACTACTGTACCAGCTGACCCTGTAATTGAAGAAACTTCTGCAAAACCGCCCCATCCAGATTCAAAATACCTTAGCCAGGTATATTCAGTACCGAAAATGGATGAGCAGCCTGATTTCGATGATCAAGAGTGGTTGTTTGGCAGCCAGAGTTTACAAGACAAAAAGCCAAAGGCGGAGTCTTCAAAGATTGTGGGAACGGGGCAGGTATGGGCAGAAGCTCTGCATATAGAGCCAGATGTGTATGCGCTGCCATATGTCATTCCATACTGATTGGTTTTTTGAGCAATTAGTGATACGGCAATCTTATATCTGCAAATGGAGCTCTCCGTTCACTCAACCCACATGGCAGGACAGCAGCATCTGGATCTTGAAGTAGATTCCAAGGTTCTCGATGCATTCTTCCGTTAATTCACTGTGGCAGCAAGTAATGATTGATCGTGTGCTTTGATCTTAAAACTGTTGGGATGAAAACTTTTGACTTCATTCTTGATCTTGTCCTGAATGCAAAGGAACTTGTGAATGGTTGGGTGCCCCGGTGCATTGCCTGCAGGCCAAGATCTGGGAGAGCCGCTCTTGCTTCACACATCTTAATACTGAGATGACTTCACCAAGGCAGCTGCAGGTTGCTGAGAAGGGGAGACTTTGAGAGCTTGTGCTGCTTTCTTTTCTATTTTTGGTTGGAGCTGAGAAGCTCTTTCTAATAGAAAAGAATGTAGGAGAGAAACAATGTAGATGTGGCCTCTGCAACTTCACCGCAATTTTGATTTGTAACATAGAACCCCTATTTAGAAAAAAGTATGCATGAGAGAAAGAAAAGTAACAGTCCCATTCATTGTTCAGTTTCCTGTAAATTCTTTGTTCCCATCATTTTGCACACATCCATACTGTTAAATGGGCGAGGTTGATTAAAAAACGGATTGTCGTCTCTTTTGCACCTAGCAAGTCATAGCAAGATTGATCTAGTTGGTGAGTCAATATGCTGGTGTGTATAATTAAGTTCCTGTTTGGAAACTATGAAACTATGGTTTTAGAAGTATTTTTTTTTGCAAGTTGATACAAAAGTCCTTAAATACTATTCTCGAACACTGTAAAAGTACTTCTAAAAAGTTAATGAATAGGTACTAAGATGATATGAGTTTTTTTTTTTTTTTTTTTTAATTTGCTCAAGAGATGATATGAGCTTTTTGAGGTTTGGGAGAGGGAGATTGGCTTTCATTTCCGCTGAGGGAAGTCAGTCCGCTCTGACCATGTCAGTGTTCTTCCTGGCAGTGAAAATGCGCTTCCATCGCCTAAATGTTAGTACTAGACTACTAGTAAATCAATATGTATATAATTACCTTCCTACGCAATAATTACTACTCCATAAATAATCTTAATGCCCTACTACTTTTTCATCTCACGCTTTTTAATTAAAAGAAGGAATATTATTGCTTCATTGGAAGTATTAGTAAACAGATCTTGGCAATTACCTACTTGTGGATGGGTTAAATTGAATGTGGACGGAGCCTTATGTTCAAGATCAAATAGAGCTAGCTGTGCAGGGGTATTGAGAGATTCCCTTGGCAACTGGATTGCAGGCTTCGCTGCTCCAACTGGACTATGTAACTCTCATGAGGCTGAAGAGTGGGCTTGTCTTAAAGGATTGCAATTTGCATGGGATAAGGGTGTCAGGAATGTTATTTGTGAATCAGATTCAAAAACCTTGGTTGACTTGCTGAGTAAAAATGGCAATTCTACCAACTCTAGTGTGGTCATCTTCGGCATTCAACTCTACTTCAGCTGCAGTGGAATGTAGACATTCAGCATATAGGGAGATCTCAGAACCAAGTAGCTGACAGATTAGCTAAGGAAGGTTTTTCTAATTATCTTGCTTTTGATGTTTGTCCTAATTTCTTGAGGACATTAGTGCTACAAGACTGTATGGGAATTTTTTCCCCTCCTACCTTACTTTAATTTAAAGGCACTAGCCTCCGTTTATAACAAAAAAAAAAAGGAATATTATAAGAAAATTAAGACATTCTTTACAAATAACTTCTTTCTTTTATGGAAATAACATTTTATCCCCCCCCCCTTTTTTCCTGACTGCAGAATAAGGGATGTTGTAAGGGATGTTGCTTTTTGACTGAAAAATATGAATTGGACCCCCACCAACTAAGGATATTTTTCTATTTTTCTAATGTGTGTTCTTCGTTGTTCCATACGTTTTAAATTTAGGACAAAATCAATGACATATATAGTATTAGTGAAACCGCCAATGAGAAAATGACTTGTATTATGATTTGGATCCATCCGATTCTTCAAGGCGGAGTGATGTTTTTGGATAAGGTTAGAGAAGTTCTTGAAAAGGAAGACATAATTTAATAGGATGCAATATTAATGCCAAGTCATGAATTACTATCTGTATTGGTGAGCTGTAAGTAGTTGGGCAGTTAATATGGTATTTATGCTCCCCCCCCAAAAAAAAAAAAAATCTATTACAGTGTACGTGTTGGTGTGTGTGTGTATATATATATAATCGGCCACTTCTTGCTGGAAATGAAAGCAAGGAAGTAATAAGGAGCAGCAGGAGACATACAGGGGCGGACCCAGAAAATTACAGATCGGGGCATAATTGGTGGGGGGGGTTGGGGCGTTGCCCCGATTTTTTTTAAAGGAAAGTTTTAAATGCATTAAAGAACAAAAGAATATAAACAAGAAAACAAATAATCAAAAAAATATTTATAAAATCAAGTGAATACCGATGATGTAATAAGAGAGACAATTATTTTACAAATCTATTATTTAGAAAAGCAAGACTAAGTACTGTTAGAAATAAATGCAGCTACATAAATTACTGATGAAGGGTGGTGACTAATAAGTTCGAGTTTTAAATCGATTAAAAAACAAAAGAATATAAACAAGAAAAGAAAATATAATTAAAAAATATTCATGAAATCAAGTGAATCTTGATGATATAATAAGAGAGACAATTATTTTACAAACCTGTCATTTAGAAAAAGCAATTTAAGTCTTTATTAGAAATGTAGTTACATAAATTACAATAAAAACAAGACTCAATAAGTTCAAGTACATATATTTTAATAACAAAAGTATATTACAATAAAAATAATTACAATGTCATCCTTCTAGGCCTTATTTTTTAGAATTCCATCATAATTGTCTTATCATCAATGCTATTAAATACATCATAATTTTAATTCCCTTATTATTATTATTTTGAAATTTCATCATAATTCAAGGGGGGCACTTGCCCCCTTCTCATACACTTGGATCCGCCAATGGAGACGTATGTATTATGAAATACTCTCTCTGATCCTTAATATAAAATGTATTTATCTGATTTGATTAAATTAAGGAAGTTAGTTAATATAATATGTATATTTTAAAATACCAAAGTCATGATCCTTGATTCCCTTATTTACTCTCTTCTTTTGTTATTGTTGAGGGAGCATCAACAACGAAAAATTAAAAAATATTGACAAATATAAAAATGATGTCTTATATTTATAACCAAGATCAACTTTCCAAAATATATCTTATATTAAAAACTGAAAAAAATAATGAAGTGCTTTGGTTTGGTGGATGAAAATATATGGCAGCTTATTGAACTGGGTTATGGCCACTTAATCTTTCTTATTTTTGGAGCCGTACAAGACTGATATTCATGGAAAGGAATTAATGACGCAGGTCATGTATGGTGAGTTTAGATAAAAGGTGACATTGCTGGAGCTTTACACGAAAGCATTCTACACCATCTTATTTTTTTGTTTTATTTTTAAGTTTTTTCTCATAACCCTTTAGACCATCTAGTGTCTGACACTTTTTCTGAATCTTATTACTAAATATCCGATTAAATGAGTAGCTAACTTTTCGACGATGATCCCACTTTGTAGAAATCCTTTTGAGCAAGACGGGATTTGAAACATAGTTTACTCTCCTTGTAGTCTAGCTAATCCATATTATTTATAAGTTACTCTCAACATTTCTCATTCAAATCAAGTAAAATCTCATAAATTTTTATGAAAAAAAGTCCATGTTTAAAAATTTTATTGGCCATTAAGACCTGATATGATTTTGTATACAAGAAGTTCGGCACTGCATGATTTCATACACAAAAAATATTAATACTTAAATTTAGGTTTTTTAGGAAATAAAATTTGTAAATAAAACTTATTTTCACCAATTTTCCCTCAGAAATGATTGAGAAGACTTGGATAAACATGCATGTCGCTTATTATAAATGTTTTCATGACTGATTTAAGAAAACATGATGTGATGTGGGCGTGGTGTGTTAGAATTTAATCCTCAAAAGCTGAATGAGAAGAGAAGAGTACATACAAAAACTATTTTAAATCGTTAGAGACGATACATATATCATTGGAAATCAACGGCGAATGGTTGTTGAGAAATTCGGATTCCATTTAATTAAGCAGGCTGGCTATTTCTTTGGCTAGCTCTCTTGAATCCTCCCTCATTCAAAGCCATGGACCTCCCTCGATCTGTGCTTTTTCCAATTCTAGAGGAAATTATATTATTGTTGTGGTTATCGTCTTTTAAATGTGTGTATATATTGGTGACCAAACTGGACATGACTACTCTATGCTATCATTTGTCACCCACCGACTTGGCGTTCCCAATTTATATATCTGTCTCTCCCACAAATAAAAGATAAAACTCTTCAGTGTATTTTATAGTTATAGGATGAGTTTTGTAACCAACACTTTCTTTTTTGTCACTTCTAATCTTGGGATCCAGGAGGCTGGTGTAGTTTATGATTATATTTTTATTCTCAACTCTTCAATGTGTACGTGATGATTGGTTCACTTTTATATTTAGTTTGTTTTGTTGAATTTGTCTTGACTTTGTTTGTATTTTTTTATGTTTTACTTTTAGTTTGTTTTCATATAGTGTATTGGTTTGCAGTATTAATATAAATATCTGTTGACAAGAAGAGAAAAAAAAAAACAACAACGCTAAAACGAATTAATGGGCTCTTATTAATCAATGTTTATATTTAGAAAATTAAACTGCTGCCATCATATAACTTATGGTCCCCACGCCCACGCAATTTACCAACAATAATCCCCTCCCAAAAATTCTTAAGTATCACTACATATTTATCATGTAAAGGAAATTGATAACTAATTTATAAATATTAAATTTGTAATGATTTCTCTAAAATATCTCATTTAATCATTATTCTTGTTAATGGAAACATCATTCAATATACGCAATCATGAATAGAGATAGCTTAAGGAGAATATTATTTTAAATTTAGGAAATAAAGTGAATTAATAAATATGTTCTATATTTAGAATCAAAGAAAGCCCCTAATTAACTTTTAGGTTAATTAACATTGAAATGAGTATTTTTTTTTTTTTTACAATTTTGATGACTCTACTGCATGTAAAACAACAAACCAAAAAAAAAAAAAAGATAAAACAAAAGAAACTGTTAGGATCAAATAATAATAAATTGGGATGGTCTATGTGTTTTATGTATTATAAGAACTATTTGTAAGTCACATTCTCAATATGTTTCACTCGTTCATTAAGAATTTTTTTAAATCTGATCAACTTTTCCTTAAAATTTAACTTTATTTTTATTAAATATACATGGAACCCCATGAAAATGAAGTACACACGCAGTAATAAATAAATGATATATTTATGATTTAACTTAATGATGTGACTTACAAACTGACTAGAAGAGTATTATATTGCCTTTGCAGATTTTGATATTATTATTTTATTTTATGTTCTTTCTTTTTTTCCCACAAAGGAATGGCTGACTAATATTGCTGCGAAACAAGGAATAGAATTGTGGCAGAGTGAAGTACTGAAGTGAAATGTCAAATGACTCGATTTGTAGGAAGAGATGTGAACTTTAATGTTCAACGCCCCCTCCCATCTATCTCTCTAACTGTTCCTTTGTACGAACCAATATAATGGCGCTTACGTACATTCACCTTCCATTCATTAAAATCACCACAGAGAATCACCTTCTTCTCCTCCTCCTCTATATACTCCTCATCATCACTTAGCTTGCCCCCCCATACTCTTACTATATCCTTCTCCTTCCATTCCTTATTACTTACTGATCCCTCCCAGCCATGGTGCTCCCTCAAGAAGATGAAAGCTTGGTCTACGACATCAGGCTCTCCTCCGTGGGCCCCTCCCACTCCTCTGGCACCGATGTCTTCCACAGCCCTACCGGCCTCGACCTCGCCATGAAGCTCCACTACCTCAGAGTGGTCTACTTCTTTCACAGTGAGGCTGTCCGTGGGCTCACCATCATGAAGATCAAGGAGGCCATGTTCAGCTGCCTCAACCACTACTTCATCACCTGTGGCCGCTTCCGGCGATCGGAGTCCGGCCGCCCCTACATCAAGTGCAACGACTGTGGAGCCAGGTTCATGGAGGGTAAATGCAACAGAACCCTACATGAGTGGCTCCACATGAAGAATTGGCCTCTGCACAAGCTCCTCGTTTCTCACCAAGTTATTGGTCCTGAATTATCCTTCTCCCCTCCCGTTTTCTTGCAGGTACGTACATCCATACATACATATGAATTTATTACCATTCATTTTAACAGTACACTTATATCTATCTATCTAGGTACAAAGATATTCATCTGTTTAAATCAGGGAATATAATTGTAAATCACGAGATGGCACATGAGAAGAATATAGTACCCTACTGCCAGATGGATATGTGTTTCTCATTTTAATATTCAAGCAGGGCAAAACGCCCCCACACCTTCATTAATGGCCGAGGAGGGTGGTCATGATTGTTTGGCAATGTCAGCCAACATTAATACTCACTCCCACTGGATTTATATACCCTAGCTACAACGTATATATACATAACATGCAATTTTAAACGCTGCCTTTTTTTTGTTTGGCACCAAAAAAAAAAATATTAAACAGGGGGTTGTCACTTTTATAGTATAATTTCTACTATAAATTTTATCTTATATTTAAAATTGAGAGTGACGAGTCACACACCCCTTTAAGATATACATACACAAGTGTTCTTAGAGGGCATAGGCGGCCGCTCCCTCGATATAATTAAGAGTCGATCACCATATTAGATAGACCTTGTTTCTTATCTGCATCAAACTTGGTTGACATCCTTAAAAACTGGACTAGATTTTTGTTTATATATAAAACTCCCTCCAGATTAAAGTAGATTTTTTATCATCTATACCATATTCTACAGGTGTATAATCACAATACAAAAATAAAAGATAGAGATATATCCTACGCACGCAACACTTTCATTTACAGTGGTACTGTATATGTGGGCCAATTTTATTTTATTTTACAGTAATGTATAGGAAAACTAGTTTTTTTTTTTAACCATGTATATGACAACAAGTTTAAACATCAAAAAAATAAATTATGATACTACTATATCAAGATAAGGCATCTTCTTCATTATGCCATGATAAATGTGCCTTTCGTTCATTTATTGTCCTCGAACGAGAAGCCCCACTCATGGCTTACACTCTCACACAATTTTACATATTTAAAATTCCTAATTCAGCTTTTTATTTAAATCTATTTACAAAATTACTCATTTTTTCCAGTTTGGTCTCTAAGCGAAGATTTTTATCACTTTTTGTGAATCAAATTCCTTTAATTTTTCTCTTCCGTAGGTGACTCATTTCACGTGTGGGGGGATGTCATTGGGCATGAGTTGGGCCCACGTTCTCGGGGATCCTAATTCGGCTGCTGAATTTATCAATAGCTGGGGCCTTGCCATGGCCGGTTTGGGCCTGAAGCCCATCAACATTCCACGACCACTCCCAACAGCAGCCCAAGAGCCCCATCCCCAATCACCACCGGGACCGGGTCCAGTCACGGTAAAACGGATTGATCCGGTGGGAGACCACTGGATACCCGCCAATAACTGCAAAATGGACACATTCTCCTTCCACCTAACAAGCTCTCAGATGAATTACCTTCAAGCACAGATCTGGGGTCCAACAGCTGACCAAACCCCTCCTTTTGAATCTCTGTGCTCTGTAATCTGGCGGTGCATTGCAGCGGTCAGACGAGGACCCGGATCTGGATCCGAACCCAATAAAGTGACAGTATGCAGGAAAGATCCAAGTCCTGAGAAAAACCAGGATGTGCTAGGCAACAAACAGATCATAAGCAAGGTTGAAGCTGAATGTTCAATAGTGGAGTCAGATTTGAAGAGACTGGCCACGATGCTGGCTGATGAAGGAGTGGATGAGAGGAAAGAGATTGAGGAAACAGTGGATAGGGACGAAGGTGTGAATGATTTATTTGTGTATGGGGCAAACCTGACATTTGTGGATTTGGAAGAGGTGGATTTGTATGGATTGGAAGTGAATGGCTATAAACCAGAATTTGTGTATTATAGCATTCAAGGTGTTGGAGATGAAGGAGCTGTTTTGGTGCTTCCATGGCCAAAAGGTTCAGTGAAGAATGGTAGTGAAGGCAGGTTTGTGACCATCATATTGCCAGAAGATCAATTAGGAAAGCTCAAGTCGGAACTCAAAAACAATGGTCTCTTGCTTTGACGCTCATTATTTCAAATCCAACTTCATATATACATGTGTGTGTTTAAGCAATAGTGTGTTTTGTTGTTACTTGCAAGGGTTTGAGCTTATCAAGAGAGTTGCCTTTTTAGTACGGAGTATGTGTTATTGTACTTGATGATTAGTATTAAATAAATTGTTTTCATATTCTAAAAAGAAAAGGTTATTTCATCATGTGTGTCTATGCATGCATACCAAGCATATTTTGTGTTTTGTCATATTTTCTTTTTGTTTTTTTTTTTAATTAAAAAAGTAGACACTAATGACCTAAAGTTATAAGTAGGATCAAACTCATTATTTCTCACTTCAAAGGAGAGTGTTCATACCATTAAGATTTCCTGTAAAGCCGACTCTTCACCCATTTTTCTAATTTTAATTGTATGATAATTAATTGAATGCTTGTTGGAGAAAAATCTGATTAATTACTAGCTTTTAATTGGAGACTGATGTAAGAGGTTAAATAACAAAAAGAGAGATTAAATAATAACTTGTTGTTGGTGTCATTTGAGTGATAAACATAAGGGAAGATGTAAATACTAGTAATAAAGATTTAAACATGCATAGCTTTGTTGACATTAAGGAATATTCTGGATTTCTCATAATAACCAGAACTAATTATAAATTGTGTCTGTCTCTGCTGGTTTTAAAAGGAGAGGCCATATGTTTATGTGGTGAAGATATATTAGTGGAAGAGTAACATCACACGAATGAAAGCAGAACAGATGATGATGGGATTTATGCAGAAAAGAAAGTGAACTACGACTATCATTTTGGACATTGGATTGACTCAAATCATTAATTAATTAAATGATGATATAAATCACAACTACTAATACTAAGCTGTCTATTTATTATTATTTGAAAAGGCAACTTGACATGAAAGATGAAGCGCGTTTAAACTTATCATTTTGGTTCTATTTATAAGTTATTTTTGACAAAAAAATTAGTCATATTTATAAGTCCAGTTTCAAGATAGTAAATGAGGATAAAATTAAAAATTTATCCTGTAGTCATTGCATTAACTACGTCTTTTTAGTATGTAAGATTAAATTAAAAAAGAGTTATAAATAAAACTAAAGTAGTAGAATATTATTATGGAGGACCTTGGAATATTAATTAATTACAACGATTAATCCTTCATGAGACTGCTGCCTCAACTGAAAAACTTTTGTTATGGCCTTTATGGGTGTGAGCTATACACGTGGCTGCTTTACAGTTAATCATGCTTCATTGATAAACTCAATATATTTATTATATAATCAATGAGTGATTATTAAGAATATTGTATTCACTCTTAAAAAGCATGCATATTTCAGTAATGGTGAGAAAAATGATTTATGAATTTTCTAGTTTTTAATTAGGTAATAAGTCCCATCGATAATCTATTCATGCATGGTACTAGTTGGTATGGGCTTTATTAGTAGCGTGATAATTAATTTCAATGTCTCCCTCAGTTATTAATTCATTTACTCTTAATTTAATTTTGTCAACTTTTTTTCTTCATGAAAGCAAACTGCTATTAATTTTGTCTCCCTCAGTTATTTGCAGGAGGTGTTGGTTCCTGAATCCTGACCTGTTGGGCGTTGCAAATTTAATGTAAAGTCGTTGGGCGTTGCTAAATAAACTTAATCAATACATAGATTATATATTAGTTTATTTAATTATTTAGTTTGAAGAAAAAAATTAAAAATTTAATTTAATTAAATTTTCCTTAATCCAAAAAAATCAACTAAATTTCTTATAATTAGGATCGGAATTAATACAGCCTATTTTTTTTTTATTTTTTTTTTGGTATCATTGTTCGTCGGACTAAGTCAGATTTAAGCATTATATTGTGAAGGGTAGTTGTACCTTTCTCAAAGATGATTACTAGTGATGAAGGAGATATTAATCATTTATGACTCTTAATTTATTAAGAAAATATTAGATGTTGGTCAATGATTCTTTTGATTTCAAATAATCATTACGAAATTTTGGGATAAATCAATATTTTTAGCAATGCGTCTTATGGTTATCTTAGTCACAAATACGTAGTGCGAACTTGCATTTACACAATGCATGCACATGTGTTCATTCTGTGGCAAAGGGGGGAAAAAAAACCATTGTCTTGAAACAAACTACTACCTCCGGTCCTAATTATAAGAACTAGTTGACTTTTTTTTGGAAAGATTAAAGAAATTACTTAATCATTTCATATGTGGTGTATCTTTAAATTATATATTAGTTTATGGGGTTTAAACTTCTCATGTTGTATGAGAAGAAGAAGATCCTTAAATTATATATTATATATAATTAGAATTATATAATTAATTTGAAGAAAAAATAATAAAAACATGAGAAATGTTTTCTTAGTTTATTACCAATTTGTTTGAAGGAAAAAAATAAAAATTTCTAAAGTTATTTAATTACTTTCCTAAATTTCTCCAAAAAAGTCAACTGCGCCTTATAATTAAGACAGAAGGAGGGAGTAATTACTAACATAATTCAACTTATTAAGATTACAATTTCATTGTCCAGTTCTATCCACGAGCCAGATTATAATTTGTTAGAATAAATTATATATTTCTCTTTAATTTTAATAAAATTGTATCAACGTTTATTCCATTTTCGAAATATACACTTTTTTATACAAAAAAGATTCGTTTTTTTTTTTTTTTTTTACTTTACTAGATTATTTTCAGCTATATCTTAAATATATTTTTCAACCGAGTCAATTGTAAAATATTTAGGTGACTTTTTAAAAAAAATTAAACTATGGCATCATGTTTTTAAAATATGTATTTTTTTAAATTTTTTTCCAGATGAAAAATCATACGTAATTTTACCCCAAAAAAAGAGGAATTATTGCATCATGTTTACCCAATAAAACAAAAAATCAGTCCTTACTCTTGTCAAAAGCATTGAACTACGGCCATGTTCTCTACCCAAATGCTACATCCGTCCTAAATATAAAAGTTAATTAATTTTTTTGGAAGATTAATGAAGCTAATAAAATTAATTTAAAATATTTATATTTTTTTTCTCCATACTAATATGTGTAACTTATAAATTGATATATATATGGGAAAAACATCTTGTTAACGATATACGTGAAATGGTGGGGCCGCGACCCACCCATATATATATAATTAAGATTATATATATGTGGTCCTCCCATTTCATGTGTGTAGGAATCTTTTTTTTTAAATCGGAGAAGTTTAAACCACATAAATATAATGATATAATTGGATTTAACCTCTAAAAAAAGATTAATTGGATTTTATACTTAGGACCGGAAGGAATATATAGGAGTATATTAAACAATTTATTATAAGATGTCAAGGAGGTTAAATACATTTTTTTTTAAGTCTCAATCATTATATAAAAGTAGTGAATAATATCTAAAGGCTCCAAAATAATAACTAGATATCAGAATTACTTACCCTTGTGTTGGACTACTTTTTTATTTTTTATTTGTTTGCTATCAACTACTTCTTTTATTGTTTGAAATACAATGTCTAGAAACAAATCTAAGAAACTTTTGAAATGATAAGAGATTTTCTTGTTGTCTGAAAAACAATAAAGGTGAGTGTTCTTTTTTTTCAAAGAATAAAGATGAGTTCATGCACGATATATAAGCGTTTAGTTTAAATAATGACAAAAAAGGGTTAAGGACGATGCAAAGATACAAGTTACTTAAAAAATAGTGGTGAAGGAGAGGTTCTATTATTATGCGGCTGCAGTTTATATAAAGTGATATTTAGGGGATAAGGACAAATCCGGAATAAGAATTGGGATCAGTCAAGCTTGTTCCGCCATAGCCTCCGTTTCCCTTTGGATAACCTTCCAAATTATCCCACACAAAAAATATTAAAATAATAATAATAATAATAAACAAAATAAAGAATATTGTTCTCGCCTGCAAGCTCAGTGAAAGAAAATCTGGAGAGGGGGAGAGAAAGCGAGAGGCAGAGAGAGGGAGAGCTGGGTGATTGTACCAGTCAAGGTGAGTGGTTTCTTTTTCATTTTAATTGGAGATTGATGCACCTTACTTAACTTTGATTTGAGAACCTTCATTTGTATCGGTATTGGGTTTTGATCTTTTGATGACAGAAGCTTGCACAGAAATGGTCTTTAGATAAAATGGGGTTGTGAGCAATCACTTGCAGCTGCATTTGAAATGAAAATGAAATATCAGAGCATTTCAATCAGAAACAATCGATATGCTAGACTTGTTCTATGGATCACGAGATTTTAGAGTGACATGCATTCTGTGTATTTCTGTTTATTATACGGAGAGAAGCAGAAAAGAACTTCACTTACTTAACAGTCCATTTTAAGTCAAGTTTCAACTTGTTTGGTTATTCTGAGTCTGGATTCTGGAGTAGCCAAGTTCAAAGGTGACTGTAGGAACTACAAGTAATAATAGAATATTTAGTGACAATTCTTTTGTAAGTAAAGACAGGGAAGGTATAGGTTGATTGTTATAACCAATTCTCTGGCTCATAGTTTCTATAGGTTTCTTTTGGTAAGCTGTGTGTTAGTTTGTAACTAGGTGTTTTGAGAGTTTTTTGGCTTCGGCTATTGATGTTTGTAGTTCTTATTTTTTGGTAATAAAATTAGACTTTTCGGGCAAAAAAAAAAAAAAAAACTTGTTTGGTTCTTTTGTCTTCGAATCACTTCATGTTGGTGTCCATTTTGTTTATTTTATGGTTATCATCTCCCGGTTTATCCTTATATGCATGTGTTTTCCCCCAACAGAAGTAATTAGCGGCTTGATATGTCCTTGGGCCTTTATCATTCGTTAACATGAGAATGTTGCCTGTTTGCTCAGCCACCCCAAGCTACACATTGTCTTCCCAGGTGAAGTTTAATTCCTTTAATCCTCAAATTCTGCATGCTTTCTTTCTACAAGGTAATTGATTTTACTAAAGGTTTATTTAGTAAAATATGACACAGTGAACCCAATGTCAATGTGACATGACTCTTAACAACTACTATTTGGAAAAGTTAAAGAAAGAGAAAGGCTTGACAGGATTGTAATCTCATTGGGGTGGAGAGTCCCTTTGTTGTGAAATCAGTTCGGGATCATTGAACCTTGATAAAGTATAAAACTAGAAGTGCTTTATGTTCTTTGTATGTGTGCTCAGAAATGTGTTGTTGAATGAAAAGGAGAACAAATCTGACAGTTTGGTGTTACCTGTGAAATTGAGATGTGTGATTATCGTTTTCTTAGGCCGGTGAGCAGTGCTTCTCACCTTGTAACAATGAATCTTGCAGATTCCATTATATGGTGGATCCGTGCACCCGTTGCAGAAGGATTTTGAAGGTAGATGCATTGTGGATGAGGTACATCTGGGTTTGCAAAATGGAACCCACTCCCTGAGGAATCCATTTATTGCACAAGCTACAAAGTCTGTCTACTCTAGCGTGGCTAATAGTGCCGAACAATCGGTTTATGTGGAGTTTCCTGGCAGATTTTCCTCTCCAAATAAACCAGGACACATTGAGTGCAAATTTACAAACACATGGAATTGTTCACCTGTGACAGCAAGTGGACACCATTCACTGACTAATGGAGAACTCATATATGTTGAAAATTATGATTCTTCATCTATCCCTGAGAGATTGGTGGACCTAACTGAGCAGTCAACTGAAGGATCAGATACTTTATTAAGTACTGACATTGTACCGGAGAAGCTCATCCCTCCACTGGAACCAATTACAGTGGACAATGAATCATTAGGCAGCACAAAAGCAAGTATTGGTGATATTTTTTCTGGAATTAGCAAGTCATTTAATGCAACAATTAATGAAGCTGAAAATGCTTTACAAAGCTCACTTGATACGGCCACTTCTTTGAAGAGATCAGTCATTGAGAATGCTACTAAATCAGTAGACAATGTTTTTGGTGAAGCCCTTTCTTCTGTCAATCAAACAGGGGAATTAGCTAATAAGAAATCGAGTAGCTTTTCAAGTAATCTAAGCGGAATTACAAGCAAAGTACCTGCTTTTGCTGTTGATGTGTTGCGAAGCACAATCATAGCAGTAGAGAGTTCATTAATAAGTGGGGCTTCATATGTTGTCTACCTATATGGCTCAGCCAAGGAGCTTCTTCCTGTAGGGATCAGGGATGCAGTAAATGTATATGAATCTAAGGCTTCACAAATATTGAGGCCAATTGGTTCTGCATCTCAAGAGGTAACATTTGCTGGCTTAATAAAGTTTTTATAAGGGTAGCCTACTCTTAGCCTTCCCTGATCGTAAGCCTTAGCTTAACTAGCCGCTTTAATGTGTGGTTAATGGTTGTTTGAAACTAGATATCTGAATTATCAAATGAATACCCTGCATCTTTGTTGTGACTTGCAGTGAAAATCTCATATATTACATGTTCTAAATATGCACTGTTTGATTTCACAGACGAGATTAATTTGTTAGAATTATTGCAGCATTCCATCTATTATAGGATAATGGTTTATTTCCCGTTAGCAGATATACGCAACAGTTTATTCATTGGAGAAGAGTCTTGGCTTGAATCCAGATGATCCAGTTGTTCCATTTGTTGTTTTTGTGGGCTCTTCAGCCACAATATGGTATGAATTTGTATTTTCCCAGACTTCATTTTGTTGCTTCTCTGTATAGGAGGATTAGATATCAATTAAGAAGGCTATCTAAAACAGTTGTCAGATATGTGCAGGGCTGTCTATCGATTGTGGGTATATGGAGGTTACTCTGGAGATTTATCTCCTGAATCAGCTTTGGATCTCTTGTCTGGGAATGAAAATGCTGCACTTATAGATATCCGAAATGAGGCAAGTGATGCTTAATTTTCTTGCTTAGTAGTCTATGGATTCTGAAAAAAGTTATAAAATATATGGAAGAAAAGTCAGGTCACCCTTGTCCCTTGTTGCCCATTCTATCTCTTCAAAAAATATTTTCACAAATCCAAACTACGGTCCTTTTTATAAAGGAAACTTTGTGTTTGTGTATGTTTTGGTTTTGGCCAAGTTTTTTGATATTATGTCATAATTCTTCTATTCTCTTGTTTTTTCTGGTTATTTCCGTTCTGCAGGATCTGAGAGAAAAAGATGGTATTCCGGATCTTCGGCGGGCTGCACGGTTTCGCTATGCGAGTGTAACTCCACTAGAGGTTAGTTTACATCATCATTGTTTTGTTAAAAATAGGTGGCAGGCAGGGATGATTGTTGCATGGTGTTGTTTTGTTAATTGAATTGTTAAACAAATTCTGAACACTAGCTCCTTGCTTTATGGATCAAGATGTGCTAGCGATCTGGGATCAATGATCTTTGTGTACTAACTACTAAATGAACATATTATGTTATCTTCAGGTTGATAGTTCTATTAGGAACTTGATCAAGAGTGAACAGGACCTTAATGACTCCATGGTCGCTGTTGTTATTCGAAATTTGAAGATTGTAAAGGTATGTAGACTTATATCTCTGAACTAGATATGGTACTCTTTCCTTTTCTTTCTTTGTATGAACTGCAAAGTGCAATCATGAAACTAAAGAGAAATATTGGCGAACGTCAAGGGTTTCTTCCTTTGAAAAGCTTAAGTTATTGAGGAAAACCCATCAATTAATTGTTTAATTATGATTAATATCTAACAATGATTAAACACTAAAGTTTTATACACTTTATAAGCCAAGAACTATTTCAAACTCCCCATATTAGCCATGCTTGAGGATTTTCCACTTCACCAAAATAGTTTAAGCTACTTGGTTAGACACGTTCCAAGCTTTCTATGGTCCTAATCCACCTAATTCTTAGATGTGGGATTTCTTTCTCTAATATTCGCTACTATTTTCTCTTCTTCATTTTGGCCTATGCATGTACTTCTTTTTTAGTCTTAAAGGCCTGCCTAAGGTACGTAATCTATTTTTCCCCATTTATTCTCTCTCTTTTTTCCTCTTGTCTTTTTTGTCCCAAATTGTATGGCTCCAATACCATTAACAGTGTGAGGATGAATTGTGTGTATTATTTACACTGAGTTAGTACATATTTATAGGGTAAGATGAGCTGCATAATTTCTCGCTATTCAATCCCCATAAATCTTGGCTCAAAAAAATCCCCATAAATTAGTGAGAGATAAATGAGAGATTTTAACAAGTAATAATCCCAAAAGATATGGAAGAACAAGAGAGAATATTTACAAAAAATGCATTATATTTAACCTTAATAGTGCGTTTACACACTACATTCTTCTATGGATTTTAAATGGGATTTTGAAGTGCCTATAGATTTTATATCTTGCAATGATAGTCCGTGGTGAGAAATGGTGATATGTATTTGATTAGATGAAGTTTCTATCTGTTTAATCATCATATGTGGCTAGGATTTTGACATGTGGAATAATATCTAAGAATGTCATTTTCTCTGACCTGTAGGACAGTTCCAAGGTTATAGTCATGGATGCTGATGGTGGTCGTTCTAAAGGCATTGCAAGATCCTTGAGGAAAAGTGGGGTCAAGGCAAGTCTAACTTTGCCTTCTGAGACAGTTATTGGAAAATTTTTAATACGGTTTCCCTTTGTAATGAAGATGAGAAAACAATCTTTTTTATCCTTGTTAGACCCTCCTTTGTGTTGTGATATTTAGGGCCTTGATAAAAGAGTTCATTGAAATTAAAATTTGTCTTTGAAGGCTAGGGTTGAAGTTAACTGACCTGGGAAAGGTATTGCAGCTGATTGAAGAGGATTGTGATTATACAAGTTGTTGATATGTATGTAAGATGAAACCTTGATAATCTAAGTTAAGAATATAACGGAAAATCCAGACAATAATTCATTTGACTCAAGAATGACTAGGTGCTAATAGGGTTTTTCTTAGCAGTAGATTATAAGCCTTCCTTGACCTAATAAGCAAAATGCACACTTACCTAATCTTAACATGTGAAGTCTAATTAATCCAAATCTTGGGGTATGATATAATAAGTTGATAACTCTGCATAATGTTACAGACTCCATACTTGGTTCAAGGTGGTTTTCAGTCTTGGGTGAAACAAGGCCTCCGCGTAAAGGAACTCAAACCTGAGACAGCAGTTACCATACTC
Source organism: Acacia melanoxylon (assembly GCA_019022615.1). Lineage (NCBI taxonomy): Eukaryota > Viridiplantae > Streptophyta > Magnoliopsida > Fabales > Fabaceae > Acacia > Acacia melanoxylon. Next base: position 1,323,832 of record JAFJYJ010000092.1, read on the forward strand.
AATGAGGTATTACTCAAATTGTTGCTTTATATATGTTCTTCGGCGATACCAAATTTTGCTTATCTACGTTATCAAAAGCAACGGGATGAAAGTTCTATAGAGTTAGGTACATTGGTGCTACTATGTGGCAAAGAGTTGGAAATCAGAGCTTGCCTGGTCCTACAAGGCTGGCCCTTGAAGAGCTAGGACCGAAAGGGCCGGCCCTTTTAGGCCTGGGGTAAGAAAAAAGTCTCTTATTCAAGGCCCGGCCCGAGAGCATACAAGCTAGGGTCGGAAGACATTTTTATGAATTAAAATTAATTTTCCTGTGTTTTTTCTTTCAAAGAAATATAATTAGTAAAATACAAAAATCAAAGTTCTAATTTATCAAATTAATGTTGTCAACATTAATGTTTACACAACACACTTAATGCAATAAACAAACGCAGTCACTAATTCATAATCAAGAGTAAACTAGTATGCACAAGTAACTCACACAAAGCATAACAAGCTTATCACTAAGCAACATGAGTACGATGACTATCATTTTCATCTTCTTCACCACTATCATCAATTTAAAAAACATTTGATTGTGCTTCACTTCAAGTAGTAGGCTCTTCTTCATGGGTAAAAATATTAAAAATATCTTCTCTCACATCATGAATACATCCATAATCTTTATCGGCAACAAATAATAAATCAAATCATAAAATTAAAGTAGAATTATTATGTATTTGTAATTAAATGGATAAATAACTCTATAACAAATACAAAATACATATAAATTAGTAAATTAAATGGTTAAGTCAAGTTAACGAAACCAAAAAAATATATTTAAAGGGCATAATGCGCCGGCTCTTGGCCCTACAGGGCCGGCTCTTTTAAGCCCTCGGTCCTATAAGACCGGCCCTGCAGGGCCAACTTCATTTAGAAGTCCCAATTTACAAGTCCAACCCTTGCAAGGCCAGGGCTTAAACGGGCTCGGCCCGATTGCCTAGCTCTTAATATGAGGGGTGCGTTTGTGTGTGTGAATAAACAATTTTCTTTATAAAATTAACATTTTGTTTAGCTCAATTCGTTGGTAACAATGTACATTTTCTTGGAGTTTATATTTAACCAATGGATATTGTAATTGTTTCACAGGAAGCTGAAGCAATTCTAGAGGATCTTAGCCCCTCTCCTTTGCAACTTTTTGGATATGGTGTGGTAAGTGTCAATACCTGTAGCAAATCCTTTTAGTTTTTTAAACAGAGTTATGTGTCACTTTTTTTATCTGAAAGTTACGTGTCACTTTGGATTTTGAGTAATTATAAGGTTATAAGGTTATTATAGCAAGTTACCTTTGTCTTGCCTATATAACAAACAGCTCAAATGAAAGTATAATTTGGTTGTTATATCTGGTACTGTCATTTATTGTGATTGCTCTATCAGTTTCTGAAATTAGCTTGTGTTTTCTAAATATATAATCAATGGAATTTAAACAGATTGCTCTATGTAGTGAATATTTCAGCTATTTTTTGAAAGTTATGTTATTTGTCACTAGCTACTAAATACAACTACTTTTGATTCAGGCTGTTATTGCTGGGTTCTACGCATTATTAGGTATGTACCTTTCCTCCCTCAAGACTTCCAATTTGTTGAGAATTGAAAACTGGTGATTCCTAGGTTTACATCTAATAGCTTCTCAATATATTCTTCTAGTCAAACCGTGATGCTTCTTATATGAAAATCTTATGTCTCATCTGTAATATTGTTCACCATCTCAAACTGAGATCAAGCTGCTTCAATTGCTCTGATATGACAATGTATGATCTCTTTGGTCACAGAGTGGGAGAAGACATTACAGTTAATTGGTGTTTTTGGCCTCAGCCTGGTATGCATTCTTCTTTCAGCGAACACCTTCATTTAAATTCTTCCACTGCAGTTTTGTTATGTGTGATTGTAATGAAACCTTTACCCTATGTTTGGAGAAAATTATAGGGGGAAAGAATACTAGGAGCGAAAACTCCTAAAAATAGTAAATTTCTTTACCGTTTTTGGAAATTTTCATTCCTAGTATTCTCTTCCCCCACTTTTCTCTCCATCCAAACATAGGGTTAGGTTTTGGAGTAATAAAATGAGATGATTAGATGTCGTGAAGCAAATCCACTTGTGAATCTTTATCAATTTTGTTTGAAAATAGCTTTTAAACTGACCATACTTTATTCAATGTATATTCACCAGACAATCTATCAGAGAGTGACGTCATATGAGAATTCTGAAGATCTTAAGCAAGATGTCAGGTTAGTATACTCCATCATAGTTTAATTGTTTACTGTGACTGTTTAAATCAATTATATTTTCTGGTGAAATTACGAGCTTTTTAACTGATGAGATTTGAGCCATTGAAAAGGTTGTTGCTCACACCTGTGAGACTTGGAGCTCAAGCGGTTTCATGGATTTCTGGAAAAGTAGAAACAAACCGCATCGGGTTGCCTACTTCGCCTTCATCGTTAGATGTTCAGAACCGAGTTTTGCAGGCGGCTGCGAAGCATGAATCTCAGCCGTCGGATGCCAAAAGCATCCAAGATGCCCCTGTTACTGAACCATCGCTTCCTCTCAATGAGAATGCATGATGGTCATGTGCTAATTAACATGAGAAGAGTGATGGTCACAGCAAAGTTAACTTGCATGACTAATGTTTTAGAGGTGACATTGTTCCACCTTTCTAAACTAAAACATCTTGTAAGGTTATTCTGTACAATTCATTTGATGAATAAGCAAGTTCTGTATAATTCAACAGATGAAATAATGAGCAAGTATTACGATGTATTTACCACTTAAAGCACTAGCACACAAGATTTCTACCAGGCATGAGATGGAAAACTATTATTATAAAGTGGCAATTTTCATATCATTTTTAGAGTGAGAATAATGGAGGCAACACAAAAGAGGGGAAGTTCAATTTCTTTTCCTCATTATTTGGAGTTACACAGAAAAATAGGAAATTGTGAATATATTAAGTAATAGTTTTCGGGGAAATTGTTGAAAAATCTCTACACTTGATGTCAGCCAAAAACGCCGAGAATATGTTTTTGAGCTAGGAACAAATGTCTTGTTTTCAACGTCGTTGAAGTTGAGTTGTATGTAATCGAAGAAGAAGAGTTGCATCCACTAAAAAATGTTACTCACAGCACCTTACCTAAATGTTAAGTACTTTTTAGTAATAGATTTGACAAGGAATTTTTCAAAAAACAAAAAATCATTTTTACTTGTTCATTCACGTCAGATAATTTTTAGTGTTTACCTGAAAGAAAAATACAACAATGAAAAAAAATGTCTAAATTATTGCTTGAACTCAAATATGAAAGCGGAAGACAAACGGCCTGAGAGAAGGTGCCATCAAATCAGGCGTGGATTAGTAGAGCCCAGATTCCAAATTGTTAAAGGATTAAGAGGTCAGGGTTTTTGCGGTAAAACCACTCGTAATCACCTTGTATGGAGCTACCACTGCATTTGTTGGGAGGGTCGTCGCTGCCGTAACGAGAACGCAGGTGGTTGCACAGACACTTGCCACCATTTTTATATCAAAAAAAAAAAAAATCACTCAAGGAGGAAGTTGGATATCTGCCGGTTGATGTGAGGCGCCGTTGATGGGTAATCAGCAATGCATCAGAAGACTTCTCTACGAGCCTAAAGGCATGCCCGGCGGCACGGTGTCTACCCTCACCTAAACTTTTTCTCGTCACAAAATATATATATATATATATATATTGAAAGTCTGAAAAAATAAGTAATTTTTCTCTGACCATTATCTCAGTTAATTTTGACCGTTAATTAATTAAATATGTTGAGTTGACAGTCCACATATCATCGATCATTTTTGTTAAGATGCAAATTTGCTCTGAAAGTCAACATGTCATCTACTTCATTTTTTTAAGTTAGATTTAAAACTTTTGAGGCAAATTTACACCTTAACAAAATGACATGAATGATATGTGAGCTGTTAGTTCAGCATATGTGGTTAAGTAATGGTCAAAATTAATTGAAATAATGGTTAGAGCAAAATTGCTCTACTTTTTACACTTTCGAGACAAAATTGCCCCCCGAAAAACTTCTAGAACAAAATCACCTCTTGATGAAAACTTCCGAAACAAAATTGCCTCTTAACCCTTGTTGTGATCAATTCTTTTTTCCTTGGATGAAATGTTCTAAATTCTAATCAATTTTTCATAATGTTTGGGTTGCGTTCACATACCAAAGCAGTGACGTATCGATGTCTTTAAACTACTACTCCCTCCGGTCCTAATTATAAGACATAGTTGATTTTTTTGGAGAAATTAAGGAAGCTAATTAAATTACTTTAGAGGATTTTTATTTTTATTTTTTTTCTTCAAATTAATTAGTTTGACTAATAAACTAATATATAATCTAAAGATACACAACATATGAAATGATTAAGTAAACTTATTTAGCTTCCTTAATCTCTCCAAACAAAGTCAACTATATCTTATAATTAGGACTGGAGGTAGTATTATTTTTCTTAGTTGTATGTGAACCGTGAACGTTGATATGGGAAAGGAAAGTAAAAGTTAATTTTCTTTTGTTTGTTATTCGTTTAATATTATGACATATTTACCTAATTTGATTTATTAGATAGATATAAACTTTCTCGTATAAGTACAAACAACAATACTTACTTTAAAAATTGGGTGAGAACAAAAGAAAAAGAACTTGAGCCATTACTTTGGACTTTGGAGGTTATGTAGAAAAAGGAGGAGAAATAATGAGAGGGTCAGCTGCTGCACTTGCACAGCGCTTAGTGGGGTAGGGATGAAGATGAATTGAGAATCACTAATTATAATTCCCAATCAATATCCATCTTTCATAACCACTCCAATAATATTATTCAGACTTTTCTCCATCCATTTTTTATTCTTAAACGCATGCTTCCAAACTGAAGTGACAATAATGTCTCTTTTGTCAAATGGTGTTGACAAATGACAACGCCATATGAAATAATATTTTCAAATAATTAGACACGCCCTCTCTTTCCTTTTGAGTGTCAGTTTAAGGTTCAAGAACACATTCATATAAACCGAGACAAAACTTTTCTAACATATATATTATAAATCACGTTGAAAAAGCAGCTTCTACCGCTAACTGAAAGAGACACTAAATGAAGATATGTTTTCTTTGTGCATTGTATGAACCATGAAGTTATTATAGTTTATTTGTTGGATATCCTCAAAATATAAAGGAAAAAATCATTCTTGAGGTACTTATAACTTCCTTCAGTTTTTAAGGACTGACGGGGTTGAGGTTTTAAATTTTTTTTTTTTTTTTGATAACATGTTGAGGTTTTAATTAACCATAGGCCGAGACAACAAATTTCGATTTCTCATCATTTTGCTTCAAAAAAACCCGGTAAGTTTATAGAAATGGCGCAGCCCAACCACACCCCAAAATAAAATACTCCCTCCGTCCTTAATAAATAAGCCCTAGGTTAATTTTTTTTCTTTTAAAAATTAAATAAATTATTTTAAAGTATTTATATCTATAGTTTTTCTTAAAACCAGTTTTCTATACTTATTAATTAATATAAAATTTAATAATACACAATATATATTATCATAAGTAATTTATTCAACTTTTTTAATTTTTTTTAAAAATAAACTGAACTGTATGTTAAAGACTAAACACCGGAAGGAGAAACTTGGATGCAACGTTTCTAGAATGGTATTTGGGAATTCAACGTGGCAATTAAATTACTACTATTAGTATACTATATGTTTATTTTCTTTGCCAATCTGAACCTAAAAAGGTGGAGACACTTGCGGCCACTAAAAGCCCATCCCAATCACCGCCCAACCCTATTCTCTGCTCCCTTTTCCACTTCGGTTTTCCCTCCAACTGCAATATGTCCCACTCTATTTGACTTTCTCACTCTTCTCACACTTGGTTATTGCCAGCCTGGTCTTCTTTATAACTCTTTTTTGATTAAAAAAAATGATCATATTTATAAGTTGAGTTTCAGAATAATAAATAAGAAATAAAAGTAGAATAATAAATAAGAGTGTGATAATTTTATCTATATTAATAATGAAAATAGAAAAAAAGAAAAAGTTGATAAATACTCATTCATAAATAAGGACAAAGATAAAATTTTATCCATAATCATTGAGTTAATTACCTCTCATTGATAGATATATGTAGTCTAGTTACATTTCATATTCCTTTCCCATTTTAACAGTTGTACACACATAGTGATGATTTACAATCAGCAGAACAATTTCAATATACCCAAATATATACTGCAGAAAAGCCTTTCTTAATGCAATAATATATACAATCGTTTGCGTTCAAAACTAGAAAGCTAGCTTCATCAAGTTCAGAAAAGTAGAGCTCCATATGAACAATGGCTTAAATACCCAACTTACAGAGTCATAGACTCAGGACTTTATATTAAGGAGTCGGAAAGAGATAGAAACAACACTCGATTCTTTCTTTAGTGTGAGCCTGAGGTGAATCGAATCGAACATGAAGTAGTGCTTCTCTATCTCTCTCTTTCTCCTCAATTTATCTTACTTCTATACACAGAAGACGCCAAGCTCATATCTAACTATAAGTATTGCATATTCACACAGTGAGAAGCTATAACTGGTTAGGACTCGTCACTCGTTTCTGCTCTTCGACAACGCATTCGAGCTGCCCATGACAGATTTTCTCCGTTCTCCTTCGCCTGGCTTCTTCTCTTCAGCTCTGATAGCTGACTCTGCCAACGAGCTTTCCACTCACTTTTTGGTTCAATTGCCTGAAACATCCCAAATTCACAAAACTCAGATCACAACCCATCGCAGTGAAAGGGACCAATAGGCAACTTTTAAAAAATCACAATAAGTTTTAAGATTCATTTCCCTTCAGTGTACAGAAAAGCTCCTGCTACTTCATATCACCAATAAAGAAATCACAAGATCTGATATCCTCAATTATTATTCTCTAATTTTTAATGGCCGTTGGCAGTGCCTAGTGTGTGATTCTACATAAAGGCGCGGGTATGAAATAGGAAAAAAGAAATAGAACAGCTCGATTCAGCGATGATAATATCCACAAAAACAAAATACGATCAAATCACTATTTATTAAATTTGCATAAATCATCTGCCAATTGATGCAGCAACGGAGGTGCACTTTCTACATAAAGGCGCGGGTATGAAATAGGAAAAAAGAAATAGAACAGCGATGATAATATCCACAAAAACAAAATACGATCAAATCACTATTTATTAAATTTGCATAAATCATCTGCCAATTGATGCAGCAACGGAGGTGCACTTCTTGTGGGGCAAAGAAACCAGAGCACGGCTTTATCTAAAATTGATGCAAAAGGGGATTTTTTTTTTTTTTTTTTTTTTTTGGGAGAAAAGGGGGGGGGGGGAACTCGGGTGTTGCAAAGTCCAAAGGATTAGAAGTCGTTCCTAACCTTGGCTAAAAATAGTCAAACCTTCTCTTCAGTGAAAGAAAAAATCAAGAAAACAAAGGAAAAATCTCCAAACAAATTTCAAGTTTCCAATCCAATCAAGGTAAAATTCCTAGCATATCACCAAACACAAAGGACGAGGGGCATGAACAGAGTCACATGACCTGTCCTCTCTGAGCATAGCTATTAACACCTAAACTAACAGTTACAATCAGATAACAAAAGTAAGAGAAAAATCAATCGGAAATCTCAGGACATGGTTATAAGAAATTCAAAAGGGGGAAAAGAGAGGAGCCATAAATCATACAGCCCAGAAAAGCAGGAATATAATACCTCATCGTCGTGGTAACACCGGCGAGCGGAGAAGGCAAGGTGAATCCCTCTGGCCATGTCGCCATCATACATAGCCCTCCTTCTTGGATCGGACAAGGTCTCATAGGCTTCCTGCACCTGAATGAACCTCTTGGTATATTCCTCCACCCGATCTGGCGGCGACACATCAGGGTGGTACTTGCGGGCGAGCTGCTTGTAGGCCTGCTTGATCTCGAGCAAGGACCCAGATTCCGGGATACCTAGAAGCTCGTAGAAGCTCAACTTGGAGGCCTCCGCCACATAGCTGACGTTGACGGCAGCTTTAGCTCTGAGACCGCCGATTCGATATGGGAAACTGAGAGACTTGGGATTGAAGGTGGTGGTGGCGGGGACAGATAAGGGCGTTGGGGAGAAGAAGCGATAATCGCTTCCGGGAACAGTCACGACATGGCAACGCATCTCTGTTCGATAACGTCTCAATCTTTGTTTCTGTTTAGCCCTCTCTTATTATTAGAGTGAATATGTGTGATCCGAAACTTTCGGTCTTTATAAGGCTCAGATTTTTTCTTTTCTTTTTATTTTTTCTTTGTTTTCTTTGAGTTTATATTAGAAAAAAATCCAATTTTAAAATTGCTAACAAAAATATATTTGAAATCTCAAAGATATGTTAGGCTCAATTTATCATTTTTAGAATTAAGAAAATGACTAAATTGCCCTTATATATAATTTTTAAAAATAGATGTTGGGCTCAATCCTAACTTATATGTTTTTATCAATTAACGTTTTTGTCAAAATTTTTTGTCAAAATCATTACTAAACTTGTTAATCCTATTATAATTTTTGGTGAAATGCCATAAATATTGATGAATCCTGACTTACATGTTTTCGTCAACAAACTCTTTTATAAGAACTAGTATAATTCTTGTCCAAACCATTACTAAACTTGTCAATCACATTACGAATTTTGTGAAACTCGTTCTACTGTTCACCTTCTTCCTCAACCTCCTGGCTTACATGTTTTCATCAACAAACTTTTTTGTCAAAATCATTATTAAACTTGTCAATCTCATTACGAATTTTATGAAGCCCGCTTTACATTTAGTGATTAAACCATTACTTGAATTTTCACCAGTCACCCCCCCGGTCGAGCTTAGAATCAATGGTGTTTCTACTCCGTACCCCAACCTTACTTTAGTCCAGCAGCTCTTCACTCCCCCATAAACTTTGTCTCCCTTAAACCCTTTTTGAATCTCTTTTTCTATGCCTCTACCTTCCCTTCTCTCTAACTCACCCTTGTTGTCGACACTCCTATGAAACCATTCTCTCCCACTTTCCCATTCTCTCCAATCGTACTTGCTGGAGAGGGGCTTGGAGGCATCCCAGGTGGAGCAGACAGCGATAGCCATCAAGAGATGGAGAGAGGGAGAAGGAGACACGAGAAGAGGAAGAGGAAGAGATGAGCAGTTTAGTAAAAACACTTAAATTTTAAAATCCTAGATTCATCTCAATCACCTTTGTATTTTGTTAATTTTTTAACAAAAGTTTTAAGATTTTGAAATTTCATATGATATTTGAATGAAATTTTCCCTCATATTTATCCTTTTTATACTAAACTAATTTGTCACGTATGCACTGATATATAATGAAGTGATACATGGGATATGCTATAATTAGTTAATTTATTTAGTTTTTTTAACTATTAAAAAGGTCAATTAGATCTTATATTAAAAACAAGAGGTAATACCAACAGTCCAAAATATAAATTCACTCTTTATTTTATCTCTATTGAACTGATGAGCGAAAATGTATTAATAACATCTCTTTTTCATACTCCATTATTAAATAAAGGTAAAAAAATTTTAAAAATTAATTTAAGATATATTAAAAATATTAACTTCTATCATCATCAATATAAACTTAATAGCAATAGCAAAATAAGTCATGCATTGTTCATCCTCTCACAAATTACTGTTCAATTCAACAGTGTGGCTCAGTCTTGGGCTTCGTGCACAGATGTGGTTAGTTGGTTTTGAATTTTGAAATTCCTTCCTCTGTTTGTGTAAGAAATAGGCATAGGTTTGCTCCCAACTTTCAAGTTTCAAATTCATTGGTGTGTAAATTTAAAATCAGCTTTCTCCTCTTCCAGACGTCCCCATCGTCTGGAAAAAAATACGGACACCTTTTTGGTCCCTCAATAAAAATAACTCGTCACGTCATCCCTGTGAAATCAAAAACCATCCCACGTTAGTCCTTCCGTCAGTTAGCTCCTAATGGCGTCACTAACGGTGCTGACGTGTAACGTGAGTTGCTGACGTCACATGCCACGGAGGAAGGCCAAAATAGAAAATACCCAATTTGGTCCCTGGAAAAAAGTACGGACACCTTTTTGGTCCTTCAATAAAAATAACTCCTCCCGTCATCCCTGGAAAATCAAGTCTGTTTGCCTTATGTTAATGGGAAAAGGAAGAACATATATTAATTAGGGTTTAATATACTTACACTCTAACTCGATCACGGCGATCTTGAACCTCAAAAACATATTTGTATCAATTTGTTTCGACCTAAATGTATCAATTTAGCGGTCAAAACTTAGAATCGAAAAACGAAATCGGGCGGTATAATTGAAGATTATACCCGTTTCAGATCAGTAGCCTTAACTCGAGATGATATGCGGGAATTAACAAAATGAAGAATAAACCGTTTCGGATGACCAATGTAGGAAAACGCATAATTGGGTGAAAATTTATCATAATCCCACCAAGAAAACAAAGCAATCGGCAAATCAAGAGGGAGCAGAGTTTGCAATAGTACTTAGCCTATGAAAATGGGTTGCTGAGCAGAGTTAGTCCTTCTGTTTTTCATTTGGGATTTGGAAGTTGCCTCTGCAGATGCAAAATGCAGTCTTCCTCCGTGGGTTGTTGAGGAGTGAAGATGGTGACAAGTGGGGACGACATCGTTTTGGCCTTCCTTCCGTCAGTTAGCTCCTAACGGCGTCACTAACGTTGCTGACGTGTAACGTGAAACGTTGCTGACGTGTAACGTGAGTTGTTCCACTCACATGCCACGGAGGAAGGCCAAAATGACGTCGTCCCTACTTGTCACCATCTTCACTCCTCAGCAACCCACGGAGGAAGGCTGTGTTTTGCATCTCGCAGAGGCAAATTCCAAATCCCCAATGAAAAATGTAAGGACTAACTCCCGCTCGCAACCCATTTGCAGAGGCTAAGTACTATTGCAAACTCTGCTCCCTCTTGATTTGCCGATTGCTTTGTTTTCTTGGTGGGATTATGATAAATTTTCACTCAATTATGCGTTTTCCCTACATTGGTCATCCGAAACGGTTTATTCTTCATTTTGTTAATTCGCATATCATCTCGAGTTAAGGCTACAGATCGAAATGGGTATATTCTTCAATTATACCGCCCCGATTTCGTTTTTCGATTTCGAGTTTTGACCGCTAAATTGATACATTTAGGTCGAAACAAATTGATACAAATATGTTTTTGAGGTTCAAGATCGCCGTGATCGAGTTAGAGTGTAAGTATATTAAACCCTAATTAATATATGTTCTTCCTTTTCCCATTAACATAAGGCAAAATGGACTTGATTTTCCGGGGATGACGGGAGGAGTTATTTTTATCGAGGGACCAAAAAGGTGTCCGTACTTTTTTCCAGTGGATCAAATTGGGTATTTACTATTTTGGCCTTCCTCCGTGGCATGTGACGTCGCAACTCACGTTACACGTCGCACCGTTAGTGACGACGTTAGGAGCTAATCGACGGAAGGACTAACGTGGGATGGCTTTTGATTTCCGGGGATGACGGGACGAGTTATGTTTATTGAGGGACAAAAAGGTGTCCGTTTTTTTCCAGGGACCAAATTGGGTATTTACTCAATTTTGAAATTCCTTCCTCTGTTCGTGTAAGAAATAGGCATAGTTTCTGCTGGGTAATGATAGATGTTGCCTTTATTTTATTTTGCTCCCAACTTTCAAGTTTCAAATTCATTGGTGTGTAAATTTAAAATCAGCTTTCTCCTCTTCCAGACGTCCCCATCGTCTCTCCCTCGTCCCTTATCGGTGGCATCATTGCCGTCATCATCAGAGGTGCTTCCGGTAAGAGTATTTCTTCTCATTCCTTCCATAAAGCACAATCCATTAACCTGGAAATTTTCTTAAACAAACAATTCTTCAAGATTTTTTGAGTCATTGGGTCTGTGAACAACTTGGAATTTTTTTTGTTTATTTCAATTGCTTCCTGCGTTTTCTAGGTCCTCAAGAGCTCACCAAGCAAGGTACATGGTTGATTTGGAAGTTCACCTTCCCACCCACTTCGATCCATTCGCTGAATCCAAGGAATCGGATGCTCTCGGAGCCAAAGGGTATGTGCATTTTAAAATTGCATGTTCTTCTTTTTAAATTTCATGTTCTCCTTTTTGTTCATGTTTCCCAAGAAAGCAAAATTTTTTCCTTCATCCTGATAGCTTTATCTTTATCGGCCAAAGCCTTAAAAGCCGGGTGAGTATGTACTGTATCTTCGTATCCCTGAACACAAATTAAATGTCGATCATTCATTCGAGCCTCAAAAATATTTTCCTTCATTTCGTTTCAAATGCAGCCCCATCTCTATGTAGCAGGAAATAGCCAGAGCTGGATAAGTGGGTCGAATCTGAAGAAGTAGAGGCTAAGAGCTACGGAGCTTGAGAAGCAGGTGACTTATTCTAGATTCTCACTAAACATTGAAAACTGGCTTTGTGTATTTTTTTTGGAGATTACTGGGTTCTGTAGATTGACAACGATTATTAGTATGTTCTGATCAGCTAGCCCAGCAGAAATTACCTTTCTGTAAGAAAATTAGTTTTGCTTATGAAAGATATATGGTTCAGAAAAGTACCTTTCCTGCTGGCTGCTTACCTATTTTTTGTGCTACTGGTCTCAAGAGAACAGAGATCATTCGAGGAACTTGGAAGTTGAAGTATGGCATGATCTTGCATGTGTATATAAGCTTGTCACAGTGGCATGATGCTGAGATGTGTCTTTCTAAGTCTAAGGCCATCAAACTTTACTCTGCTTCTAGATGTCATATGACGGTACATATGTACGATTTTTATATCGTATGAATTTCTTTTCTTCCATTTATTTTTTCGTGAGGTGGAAATTATTTACTTTGACTTTGATTTGATGATTGTACAGTCTGTGTTTTCATACCAGATTGATTATTAATACTGAAGGCATGAAACTAGACGTGCCTTTTCAACCATATTTGATTCCATTTTGGGTGAAATTTATAGAAGTTTAATGTTTGGCAATGAGTTTTCCCTTTCAAAATTTAATTGGAGCAGGCTTATTTTTATGGGAGTATATTTAAATGTCATGGACTGTTTGAACTCTACTGTACTTTCTTTTCCTTTTATGCTTCATGATGTATTATTAAGAACCTTGTATTCAAATCAACCCATCACAAATATTCTTCAAGACTGTGGTTCACTGAGCTGGATGACAAAATCAGGCTTTGTTCATGGTTTTACACATGTTTGTTTGGTAGAAAGTCAAGTTTCAATCATGTAAGCACAAAAGTACACGTTACCAAGGCATTCCAAATCCTGAAAATCCAAGGGAGTAAGTAAGTCCAACTGGTATGCTTGACCACAACTTCATTGACTGTCATTCAATTTTTGCTGAAAATCCAAGGGAGTAAGTAAGTCCAAGAAGCATGTGTTGGTTCATTCTTTCAAAGGGAAAGAATAAAGTCTCAATTTTAGAATTTCATTATAAAGGTGGAAAACGAATCCTTCTAGGTAAAGATAATTACTAGTAGTTACTATCAATTAAGTTTGGACAAAGGTTTTTAAAAACTTACTTAGCTTTTAGTCTTGCTTATCCAATTGCATGAGTGATCTCCTTCTTGAGTGACACATATCATTGAAGTGTGTGAATTTTAGGAATATGCTCCTTGGTTTAATATCTATTTCTATTTGCCATTTTGTTTTCCTTATTCTTGCACCATTTTGATCAGAATTACTATTCCTGTTATGGACCGAGATAAATGGGCCTCGGAAGATAAGGCCCGCCAACGTGCTCCTACAGGGACAGGACCCATGATCCCATGAACCCATGATCCCATGACCCCATGATCCCATGATCTCGGATCCACGATCCCCATCATCATGAATGATGGGAGAGGACATCCGAGCAAAGCGGCCACAGAGATGAAGAGAACCATTCCTCTATAAATAGGAAGGATCCAACAGTGCACGGTACACACATTCTCCGAACCTATATACATATCGCATACACAGAACACACACCCCACGCCTTTGGGTGAAAACCCTTGTGTTTAAAGCTCTGTGATCTCTTATCTATCCAGATATCTCCCCCATAGATATCTGGGAGAAGACTAAAAGATCCTATGTCGACTTACTAGCTAACCTAAAGCTAGACATTTGTGTTCTACACCAGAACAATTCCCAATGCCATTATAGATTGTTGATAGTTCAAATCTTGCTTCTTTCTGCCATATTGTGTTTTCCCTCTGCTGAATATAAGAACATGAATAGGTAATACTCTTCTGGCATGCTCATAATAATTACATATTTGCATGACTAATTAGTGATTTAGAATTTTCTAAAAAAACTGATTCATATAAATCATCTTTGTTGCTGGGTAAAATCGGCATAGAAAGTTTGTATCCTTCATTATAAAAAGATTTTCATTGAAATGCTCTTTCAGTCTTAAGCCAATGTCCACACATGGACAATTGTACGTCACTTTATCAAGAATGAACAATATTGCTGGTATAAAGATTCTTATACAAGATAGTGCAAATGGTGGAAAATGTACAACCACCAATATCGCATACAAGGAAATATTTAGAAATGTTGTAGTAACATAGTTGAAATATATTTCCTGTTCATTCTACATGTTCAAAAGTTGATGTATTCGCATGTCTACCATGTTCATGTTCTTTTGATTATGTTTTTGAGTTGCAACATATATTACTAAATTTACAAGAGTACAACACCCTCAAAGACTATTTATCCTCTTTTTTTTCCTCGATTTGAAATGCAATTCTTTTCTTTAACAATTCTTTTTTAAATTGAATTACTTGAACATTTCAATGAATTTAAGGTCAAGATGACCTGTAAATTTCCTAAGCTGTTGCATCGCGCAACGCGCGGATGTCCTGCTTGTTTTTGTTTATGTGAGATTAATTGTCGGATGAATTGTCTATTATTTGATTATTTGAAGTCATGAATGAAACCACTTGATCCACTTGAGGGTGGACGGCGAATAAGAAAGACAAGTGTCATTGTCAAAGATAGTTAAAGTTTAATAGAAATCAATAAATTAGTAAAAGGAGCGTTTCGATTTCATTAATATAAGAATTCTTTTAGAAATAATAAAAAAGTTGATTAAATTATTTTAAAATATTTATAAATATCATTTTCTCTTTAAAATATTTTAAATATAATTTAAACTATTTTTATTTATATATAATTTAAAGATCATGATATATAATATGATTAAATAACTTATTTAATTTCTAAAAAAAATCAACTATACCTAATATTTAAGATCGAAATGGTAATAGTTTTTAACGAGGAATTAATCTATGTGGCAGTTAGACATGTCACATGTGTTAAAGTCTTGACTTGCAATGGATTTTTTAAAATGAATTTTCCTTTCATCCTTAAAAATATAACTTTTCCAAGATAATATAAATTAGACATTCTTGATTATAAAATTATAAAGGGTTAAGGGAAAATTTTACCCAAATTTCTTTTAACGAAGAGCAATTTTGCCTCTATTTGTTATATCAATTAATTTTGATGGTTAGTTGGACCAAATATATTGATCTAAGTACTTCATTTTTTTAAAAGTTAAATTTCTATTTATTTTTTAAAGTTAAATTCAAAATTTTCGGGATAAATTTTCACAATAAAATTGTTCGTTTGAAAAACTTTTAAAGCTTTGTCTCTCGAAAAACTAGTGAAGCAAAATTATCCATGGGTAAAATCACCCTGACAAATTTTACCCTTTACTCAATATAAGTACACAACAAACTATTATAGGTACCATATGTCAGACAGACGGATGGATAGATGTGTCAATAACTTTATTTTTAAAAAACAGAAGATACGATTCTTTAAGATGTATATCGATAAAAAAATTCATAAAAACACACTTAAAATATAATTATAACAAAAAAAATTAAAACTAGCATATTTGTACAGTATTTTGAGAGTACTAAATACTAAGAAAAACATAAGGTTTGTTTAGGTTAGCGGTGACTTATTTTCTATGTAACTTTTTTAAAAGTCTGGTAGGAAAAAATTCAGGTTGTAAGTATAATTTTTATTTGTATTGATAGTAGTAGAAGTGGCGAGACCCAAGTAAAAAAGCTATCCCATGAAGCTTTTTTTTTAAAACCCAGTGAACTTAAAACTCAATCCAAACACCTCACTTCTTACTTTTTTTCTACTGATACTTTTTCCTGACTTTAAGCTACTTAAAGCCATCTCCAAACACGCTCATAATCGTTATATACTAATCACATTACCATCAACGCCTAATTAATTACCCAATACCTTCTAATAGGCTTCTCGGTGGGAAAAGAAACCTATGAATAGGCATGTCATTAATTTTGTCATAGCTTAATTTATAGGGTTAAAGTCCTAATTTGTCACGGAAGTTTTGTTAAAGGAGATCCAAAGATCCGGAAGTTTTGAGGTATCATTTTTTGCCTCAGAAGTTTACAAAACGGAGCAAATATACCCATCAGTTAATCTTGACCGTTAAATTGATATCATTTTTTTAGGAAGTTTATAAAAATTTGCTCCTAAACAAAACTTCCGCGGCAAATTTGATCCAAAAAAAAACTTTTGGGGCATATTTGCTTCATTTTGTAAACTTAGGGGCAAAAATGATACCACAAAAACTTAGGGTCTTAGATCTTTCCTTTAGGAAAACTTAAAGTGACAAATTAGGTATTTAACCCTAATTTTTATATATATAAAAAAACGTTTCTATTTTAAATATTAAATAAGATAAAATAAAATCTGTAAATTTATAAACTACTCAATTGACAACCTAAAATATGAGAATATTTAAAAGTAAATAGTAAACGATGTTAAGAAATAAATGTTTTCGAAACATTTAAAACCTAATTTCTATTGAAATATAGTCTTGTATTTTAAAATAAAATAAATAACAAGATATTAGGAATAAAACTATGAATATTACAATCTTAAACAAAACTTAATTGATTAATTTCTAAGTATTAATTGCCTTTTATGCAGCGTGAAGAACTGCATCATCCTTTTTTAGTGTTTCATAAATCTCCAAGCAAAGCTTGTTGGCTACCTTTTGGAGTTTTCTTAGGCGGGTGAATTATAACACTTCCAGTTTTAAATATAAGATTGTGTTTGACTTTTTTTTTTTTTTTTTTAAAATTATAGAAACTAAATAAGTTACTAAATCATATCATATGTTGTATATTCATAGTTATATATCAGTTTATAAGTTAGGCAAAATAGTTTTTAAAAAATAATAAATATAAATATTATAGAGTAATTTAATTAACTTTCTTAATATTTTTTTTTTAAGTTAACTTTATCTTAGAGTATTTAAAACTAGAGGAGTATAAACAAGGTGTTTTCTCAATTAACAAGTGATGGTGTGATTCATGTACCATAGGAGTATATAGTACACAAAAAACCCAATCAGCGACAACTCACGCAATTTGCATAATTGGCTTCTTTGATTGTTTTCTGGGTTTGGTGTCTGTGAATATGCAACACGTCAAGTAGTTTCCTTTTGGAACTTGAAATCTTCAATTTCAGATTCTCACGTTAACTTGAAACACCCTATCAATAATTATTTCAACAGAGTCGGCACCGACTCATCATCGCCAACGTTTTTTCACAGAACCAAGTCGCATCAAATATTACAAACACCAGGTGGCAAAGAAATTAAAACACACTAGTGTTTGAATTATTTTTTAAATTCACGTGGATCAGCATCAATCAATTAAACATAAATTACGAACATTGCTTGTGTATGCAATTTTCTCATAGCTGAAGCCGTCCGTGAAAAGGACCAGATAGAGCAATGAGTTGACTTATAGGCCACAACCATTTCATATTATGACCCAGCAAGAGCAACTGGCAATTCATTAGTTGCAACTTGCGCCTTTGACATAATGACATGAAGATTCCCCAGTGCTGAATACGTCGTAGGTTCCCAGTTCGAACACATACAATACAACTTGTATGAGAACCTGAAAAAAAAAGAAAAGTTGCTACATGCTAACTTCTTTGTAAGGTGAATGCAATATTTGGTATCTCGTGTTTATCCTCATTGCGGGTTTGCTTAATCAAATTTCAAATCACGAGTTTTCATCTCTCAAAGGGTAAAATGATCCAAGTTTTGTTAAATCCTAGTTGCCAATGTTTTAAATGGGATTAAACTCAGATGGACCAAAATTTATGGTTCAAATTTGCAGACCGTAACTAAAGTGAGAGTGAATTTAATAAACCAAATATAGTATGTATTAACCCTTTTCTAAAAGGGGAAAATAAGAAAATACCATTTAGAATTTAAAATATTAAATTATAAGAGTATATGTATCAACTACAAGAGTCAACTCAACTGACAACTCATTTTAATAGAAAATCACTTATCACTCTGGCCCTATTTATAAGCCTATTTTGATCAAATCTCACATATCAAGGAGAGGTAAATAACTCAATGATTAAATTTTTAACTTTGCCCTTATTTATAATTAAGTATTTTTCAACCTGTTCTTTTCCTC
The DNA here is from genome assembly GCA_019022615.1 of Acacia melanoxylon. Lineage (NCBI taxonomy): Eukaryota > Viridiplantae > Streptophyta > Magnoliopsida > Fabales > Fabaceae > Acacia > Acacia melanoxylon. The sequence continues at coordinate 1,342,393 of JAFJYJ010000092.1, forward strand.
CGCCTTATGAAGACAATTAATATGAGTAAAATTATCACAATCTTATTTATTACATGAAACTGGACTTATAAATAAAACTAATTTTTTTGGTCAAAATAAACTTATAAATAGAACCAGAGTAATATTTAAGATTTTAAAATTTAAGTGATGGGTTTTTTTGGTAAATTTACAGGAGCAGAAATTAACTTTAAGTATTCAGTCCTTTTTTTCTTTTTGGGGTGCAGAAACACATAAAAATATGGCTGTTATTGTTTTCACCATCAAAAGAATTCAGAAAAGCCGAAAAAAGGAACCCTGTTGGCCACTAGCATCTACTGGGATCACGACAGGCTATTATTAATAACTTCAGCGTCATCCTTATCCTCATCATTATGTGGGTGGTTGCCACTTGCCGTCATTATCAACGATGTTGGGCGGCCATGATTTTGCCTCCAAGTCACCGTCTCTCTCTGATTATGCTACCTCACTCTAATTTCAATTTTAAATGACTTCCATCCACGTCACATCACACCCCACCACACCAAAAGCATCACTATTTATTTGTATATATCAAAAATACTTTGATAAATTATATGGCCTCTACAACTTCACATGGTCCCAACTCCCAAGAGAAGAAACTTGAACTCCCAAATGGGACTTCTCATGTGTATGCAGCGTACCGATCTATCCTAAATAAAATAAAATAAAAATAAAAAAGTCCATTATAATATTAAATTTGCAGTGACGTTCTATGAAACATTTTACAATATATTTTCATTGTGAAAAATCTAAAATAATGCTGTTGATTAAATAAAAAGATGAAACATTGTGTATTCATTAAAGATATTTTAAAATTTTTATATTTAGAATATATTGCACAAATGTCAACTTCATTGTAAATTTGAAATTTTAAAGGTGTAACATTTTCTCTTACTTGTGGAGTAAGTGCAGTTTTCCCTTGTTCTAAAAAAAAGAAGGTAGCCGAGTTTGAACACCATCACGTTAATTTTGATGTGGGCATTAAAACATACACCAAACGAATGATCTCTCATTCCACAATCCCAAGAGTCAGACCAATAAAGTCATACTCTTTCTTTTGTTTGTCTTCATAAAAACTCTTCTTATCTTCAGTATAGAGAGTTGTTGTTGATCATAAATATAAAACCCATTTCATATATTTATCAATTTTTCTCCTAAATTAATCCTATTAATATTTCCTTAAAAATATTCAAGTAAAAGAGGGAGAGAGGAAATTAGGGATATGATTATGGTATTTTCCAAAAACATTAACTACTTTGTCATACTAAGGGCCCATTTGGATAGGCTTTTAAAAAAAATACTTTTTTTGTAGTTTTTTTTTTTTTTTTTTTTTTTTAAAGCTCTAAATTGGAGCTTTTAAAAAAAAACAACATTTTAGCTTTTTTTTTTTTTGTGATTTTCGCTTTTTTAAAAAAATATCATCTAAACACATAAATTAATAAAAAGAAAGCATTTTTTTTTCTTCATAAAAGCCTATCCAAACGGACCCTAAATCTACTCAAATTAGTTAATGAAATCTTACATTAGAGATCAAAATAGTAAAACATGACATTTGATTTGATATCGCACAAAAGAAATTGCCTAAACAAAGGATCGCGATTCGCGACAGTAAACTATGCTCAATGCACATGAAAATAATTCCAAGGTCCGTTGAAGATAATTAAAAGCTAAACGATTTCCAAGGCCAAAATTGACGCTCCTACCAAAACTTCAACATGCAAACTACACCCTCCATGATACAACATTGAGAGGTTGCTCTTAATTTTAAATATAAAACATAATTCTCATGTCTATCAATATTCTCCTAATTAACCCTATGTTGATACCCCAACAATAATTAAGAGAGACAGAATAAGGAAATCAAGAAAAATGACTTGGATATTTTAAAAAACACATTTCATATTAACTACTCCCTCCGGTCCTAATTATAAGACATATTTAACTGATTTTAAGGAGATTAGGAGAGAAGTTAAATTAGTTAATTTTACTCATTTTCCTAAAATAACCTTATATAAATTTAAAATAACATGAGTAAAAGTGAATTAACAACCTCTACCACATACCTCTCCAACTTAGAATTTTCCTTTCAACACACTTTTTAATTGAAATAATAGTCTTATTATATACATATGTGTGTGTGTGTGTGTATGTATACATATAGATACACACACATATATACCCACAATACATAGATATAGATACACACACATATCTATGTATGATATGTGTGTTTATATATGTACACACATATACATATATGTATACACACACACACATATACACAGATATACACACACATATATACACAGATATACATACACACACACTCACAGATATATGTGTGTTTGGGTATATATGTATGTATATTTGTATACAGACACACACACATATATGTAATCACAAAAAACCAAACATATTTGAGAGAATAAAATAAGGGTATTTTAGGAAGAAGTTGACAAAAACTAGAATGTTGTCCTATAATAAGGACCAAAACCAACTCCTAAATATTGTCTTATAATTAGAACCAGAGGAAGTAATTTAGATATAGATTCACACACATATATACCCACAATATATAGATATAGATACACAGACAAATATATATATAGACATACACATATATATGTATGATATGTGTGTTTATATATGTACACATATATATTAACAGACACACATATGCATATAGGTATACACACACATATATACATACACACACACACTCACAGATATATATGTGTTTGTGTATATATGTATGTATATTTGTATACAGACACACACACACACATATATGTAATCACAAAAAACTAAACACATTTGAGAGAATAAAATAAGGGTATTTTAGGAAAAAGTTGGCAAAAATCAGAATGTCTCCCTATAATAAGGACCAAAACCAACTCATAAATGTTGTCTTATAATTAGAACCGGAGGGAGTAATTTATAATCTAATCAAATTAAATAAATATATTAGGTAAATATGTCTTAAATTAGAGTATCTCCTAAATATATACTTTCCACTAACACCCTTCAATATTGAAGGGAGTCTTGAGCAAAAAAAAAAAAAAAAAAAAATATTGAAGGGAGTGCATCAAAAAGTTGATCGTATGATATGGGGGCTAATATACTAGAATTGTTAATTTATTTATGCTGCCTGTTTCACAGCCTTCAATCTCTTTAAAGCAAATCTCTGTTCTTTTAAAGAACTGCGCAAACTGAGAACAAAATCTTACTGATTGATAAAGCTTAATCTGATTGCCATCTTAGGAGACATACAATCAGCAAAGGCTGTCACTTCTCGGTGGCAAAAAATAACTGGTTATGAGAGAGAGAACAACTTTTTTTTTTACAAAAAAAAAAAAAAAAAAAAAGGAGGAGGAAAAAACAATTAGAACTGCCAAGATCAAACTTCATACAATCATCTGGAGATGAGATTCATTGCAGCTGCTCTCAAGATCATTCATATCCTCAGCTTATCCTAACCAAAACAGGAAAATAACCGAAACGGGAGGGTGGGTCTCAAGGAGAAAAGATAAAAGGGGGAATTACACATGTCATTGAAACAATTTTGTTTTCCCCGTTTTTTAAAAAATCTCATTTGCATTTAAAGGAAGTGTGAAACACAGAACATGCCCGTTTTCCATCTTCACTCAACAATGCCACAGTTCAATACATTTTCCTTGATATAGTTAAAAAAATTGTTATGAAATCATAGATGACACTATCTGATACCACCAATATGTAACCAAAATTAAAATTTAGTGTATAAACAAACCATTAATTTGAGTATAACAGCATAAATAATTAACGAATTATGTAATAAGCTGACAAGATCAAGCTAATAAAGGAATATTTGAATACAGATGTTATTGGTAATTGGGATCGAATAGGTTCCCACACAACTAGAACTCAAACCCAAATAGTTTCATGGAAAATTACCTGTCAAAATCAACATTTCCATTTCCCATTTACTAAAGTAATGTGTAACAGCCAATTTGCTCACATGCAACATGATGTAGCTCATTGCAGCAACATCTGGTTTCACTTGAACTTGTGTGATATAGCTTTACCTATTATGAAAATATTTCGGGAAGAAAGAAAAAAGAAGAAAAAATGGGGGAAAAAAGAAGAGAAAAGAAAGAAAAAGAAACAGATGCAGGACAACATAAGGAACTAGATGATGGTAAAAGTATTGGCAAACAATACTAAGAGTAACAGTACTTAATGCAGCCTACGTAGATTCAGTACTCCAACTACTTTCAGCCCTTGGCAGAAAAAGGGAAAAAAAACGGAGAGATATGCTCTAAGCCAAGAGCATCAGAATCTATCATACCTTCATTTACACAAGAGAAAATCAACCCAGCAAAATTGTATCTCAAAAAGCTCCAACTGAGTTCACTTGAATATAACCTGCATTTGTTTGGAGTGAATGAACAAGATCCTATGGTTGCCAATATTAAAGAGGACTCTTGCATCATATAACAAGTAAATTCCTAAAAGGGCATAGAATCTAGACCTAAAATACCAAGACCAACAATAAAGTGGGCAAGGTAGCTTATGTACAAGGTTCAACTTTACACATCATAGCAACGCTAACATAAGCCCACCAAACTTGGGATGAGTAAGATAAGGATTACAAGTTAAAAGGGTTTCCTTGCTTACTAACGTAATTGCTGAACGACATAAGCTCTAAAATTTCAGATTCCATCACGTTCTAAAATCAATAAATACATGTGAAGATCCTAACATTGTAATATGACCATACATCAAAATAAAAAGGAGAATAGTATATTCAGTAAAGTAACATTCAAACATACATCAACCAAGCAGTAAAACAAGCATGATATATGTGCTGCAAGGTTGATCATGAGACATCGCAAAAGCAGGACACTTCTTGAAACCCTAAACCATATCGATGGGTTCAGGAATTTTATCACTGATCTGTTCCATAACCACCTGCACAAAAAAAAAAAAAAAAAAAAAAAAAAAAAAAAAAAAAAAGGACAAAAACTTCCATAAAAACCAACATAGAAAATTCCCAAGGCCAAATCAAACAGTGGAAGCATCTCCCATGTGATATGAGCGTGTCCTAAGAAGCAACAGTTTACTCCTTGGAAAGAACTTATTCATGAAACTTGAGCTCCCTTAATAAGAATGTAGGCTCATCAGCAGCCATGACCATTGCCACATGCAGAAATCCTCAACCATAATCATAATCCACGTCACGCTCTACCAAGAATAATACTCTGTCGATCAGAATTCATAACTACCAAGGTTGACACAGCTCTCAGCCACATTTCTAGGTGAAGAAACTAAATTACTTCTATCTCCCAGTATTTCTGAATCACAAATACAATAATACAGATCTTTTGTCATAGTTATTCCTCATCAAAACCTAAGTTGAATCTTCAAAAACATTGAGGCCCCACTCCTGAAAACCACAAAAAGTAACCGAGCTTTAGTAAGTCTTAAAAGCATAATCAATTTTTTTCTATATTTATCTTCATTACCTGCTACACAAAGCTTAGTGTCCTTAATAATATTCTGTTCCCATTCACTTTCCACTTAGATCCCCTGCAAAATATATGATTCTCAGATCTTGTAATGCTCAAGTAACACCACCAATTTACAGGAGAACTCATACCTGGATTATCTTCTGCTCCTGCATTTTCAGTTGGCACTGTTGAGTTGCAGCTTTGATTTGATGAAACCAGCATCTGATCATCACTCATGTTTGCTGAAATCTTCACGTCTATAATCACATCCTCCATGGTATCTTCATGAAGTTTTGAATTTTTACCACTATGTTCATTCTCCTGATCATTCAAATGATGTTTACCTTCCCCAGATCCAAAAGCAGATAGGGTAGCGTCTTTAAATTCACACTTCTTGAGACTCCCTGGGGATAACCCACTTCCCTCACATTGCTGACAATTTTCTGACACTGATTTAGACAGAGATTCCGCTGGATGCTCTAAATTTTCATCTCCCCTTCCATAAGAGCAATGCTTTCCCTTGGGTGATTTTGATTTGTAGTATTTTGTGTGTTCAAAACAGGCCTCATCAAAATTTCCATGGGATGTGCCTCCTTTTTCATGCTTACGATCTACAGATCTTGACCTTGAACTCCTTCTATCCCTATGCTTTGCTTTCTTATCTTTGATTCCATCTGATTTATCTTTAAAGTGACGCTTTCCTTCATCAGATTTTGAGCTAGACCTTTTAGCATAAGGATGTTTTCTGCTCTCATTCTCTCTTTCATCAGTTGGACTCTTATTTTCCACAGATCTAGAGTGCCTTTTTTCACGATGCCTTGATCTTCTATTCCTGTGTTCATCCACCTTCTCAGGAGAATGGTAATTGCTGTCTAAAGATTTTGACTGGGACCGCCTCCTGGACCTGGATCTACTTTCATCCCCCTTTCTTGGGGATGACCGGCTCCTTCTGTGAGGCTCTGGTTCCACTGACTGCCTCCTCTCAATATGTTTAGATTTTCCATCTATTTTATCACTATAGCGATGCTTATCCTCAGTAGATCTTGATCTGGAGTGTCTTCTCATTCTTAGTTTGCTCTCATCATCAACTTGAGACGACTTAATTCCTCTGTGATTACTTGGAGAGCCAGAACTACCACGTGATGACTTCCTTCCTCTATGTGGTGAACTTTCTCTGCGTTTAGGAGAAACAGAATCAACTCGATACGATTTCCTTGCAAGAGGGCTGACACTCCTGCTCCTTTTTCTTCTCGAACTAGATGAATGATGATCATGTGATCTATCTGAATCCCGTCTTCTATATCTATCACTGTTCTCCCATTTGTCTCTATAAAACCTCCGTTCCCTTTCATAAATTGAATGATGAGACCTCAATGGTGACCTAGACCTACGATCCTTTAAATAGTGGGGTGAGTAAGAACGAGACTTCCTCCTTCTTCGATGATTGACAGGAGATCTAGACTTTGATTGGGATCTACCATGAGAAGGGGAAGGTGACCTAACAAATGAAAATTGCATTTTACAGATTTAGATCAGAAATTTGCGAGAGAGTTATGAGCAATGATTAATAATAAATATCCATGCCTCAAAAAAAGCATGGTATTGTAAAAAAAAGGCACCTTTTCACATAATCTCAACGAGAAGTAAATTAAAATTGCACCACTGTACTTAATCATAATTCTAAGTAAAATACAAGGTAAGTTCTACAGAAAGAAATGGATATCCAAATGACTGATTACCACCAAAAAAGTTATAGTTAATTAAGGAATAGATTAGAGAGAGAAGGCCGGAAGGGAAGGAAGAAATAATAGATACGATGACTAGATCAGCTTCATGGCAGGGCATTCATAATGAGAAGCGTGGTTTGCTCAATTTGTGACTTCTCAAGCTTACAATTTTCAAGCAAAACATGGCTAAATCATGCAGAGCACACCATGTTAAAAATCTGAACAGCTTGCAGCATTATAAAAAACTGCAAGAAAACAAAGTATATATTCCCCTTTAGAAAAGATTGACAGAGTTATCAGACCTAGATTTCAGCTTGTCATCTTTCTCTTCAGTCTCGTGCCCATCAGCTTTCAATTTCTTACTTATTTCTGCAGCTCGGGCTGCTGCTAACTCTGTGGCAGATTTCATAGTAGCAGCTCGGCTAGCAGCTTGCTGTGCAGTTATAGTTTGTTGCATGAGCAATGCTTGCTGGAACTGCATCTGTTGCATAGCAACAGCTTGCTGCATCATCAACGGAAGAGAAGATGAAGACAGTGAAGAATTTGAAAGAGATGGCTTCTGAGGAAGCGATTTTGCCATCTCAACATTCAAAGGGCGTCCCCCAACATCCATGTTATTCAACGCCAGAGCTGCAGTTGCTTCTTCAGGTTTTGAATATTCTATATAGGCAAAATGCTTCGAATCAGTGATTGTACATTCTACAACAGTACCACAGAAACCAAAGAGTTGTTTCAGCTGATCCACTGTAAGAAGTGGACTAAGATTGCTAACTTGAAGAGTTTTCTTTAATGTTTCAGCCTTTGCAGCCTTGTCAGGTGAACCTAAATAAAAGAGCATCATTAATTATAATAAAACATAATAAAAAGAAACACAAAATAACATCACATAACAAGAAAGGAAAAATCTTGAAAATGCAAAAGCAAAAGCAACAAACTATAAATATAATACTACCAATAGGAAACAAAATAAATATAGCATACCAGCAGAATCTTTTACAGACTGAGCTTGAACCTGAGCTGCATGGGCTTGGAGGGCTTGGGCGGCAACTATTGCCTGAGCAGCAGCCATTGCAGCAGCAGAAGGTGCCATAGGAGCTTGGCTAAGTGTCCCCATGGAGGTTGTTGCAGCTAAGGCAGTCATGAGCAAATTATGAGGGGGATGATTCAGTTTACAATCAACTTTTGCACATTGTCCATTGAGATATTCTCGACAAACTTCCCCCAGCGATGCCCCTATTCCCGGCAAAATTGCTCCACCGGAAGCCCCAGCAACAATGCCTGGAATCATTCCTAATAACCCAGGAAATGAACCTGAAACAGATCCAGAGTAATTTGGCATGTTGGGCATGGTTTGATTGACCAGATTGGGAAAGTTGGATGAAGGAGCTAAACCCAGCAGTCCTCCATTATTATTACCTACAAAGAAACATATTAAAGTCAAGAAAATTGGTAAGTTTGAACATCAACCTAATGAAAAAAGAAAAAAGAAAAAAGATGAAGCATTTGCTGTGCTTTGCACAGATAGAGACCCATTTCAAGTATGATTAAAGTAGAAGGGTAAAGATATACTCACCCAAATTAAGAAAAAAAATTCCATCTATATGCAAAGTATATCTTTCGTTAATACACAATATAAAATCTATAACAAACCGCATTATTCATAAGTTATGAAAAACATGGCCTCATATTCTATACAATTTCCTGGTCCACATCTAGTTAGTAATTCATTTTTATATCGACACTTGTAATCCCTATCATCATTTTCTCTTTGAATGCCCTCCCAATTTCTATCTAATGTGTACAAGTAGAAAGCAGGCTGAGTTGTAGACCTAATAAACAGAAAAATCAGAGCCAAAGTGTGCACAAGTTGATCTAGCGAAACGAGGATGGAGGAGAAATCAGGGATATACCTGCACTGAAAAACACAGGGAATGGACTACCCAAAATTGGCTTGCCATTACACTCAACACTGACCATATAGTTCCCTCGTTTTGGCACAACATAACTAACTGTATAACTTCCATCACCCATATCCTTGACTATCCCCTCTTGCTCCGACCCCCCAACACCCAATCCCGGGGAGACTCTGACCTTCACCTGGGCACCCCCCGTGGAAATCTTCCTCCCATCAGCGTCCTTGGTCACCACCATAAATGAGGATGGAGCACAAGCTGTCCCCCCAGCTATCCCTGTACCGGCTGCCGTGCACTTTGCAGGATCCACGGGACCAATTGGTTTATTAGCCAAGTCCTCGGATTCCTCAGATTCACTGTCCGATGGAACAGTGTCCTTTTCACGATTCTTATCAACCCCTTTGAACGTGGCTTCAAAAGCAGCCTTCGCTGCCGCAGCCTTCTCAGCTTCACTCTTCAGCTTCGCCTCCTCTGCTTGCTTCATCCAAACCGGCTTGACAACAGCCAAACTTCGATCAGCCATAAAAGTGAAGAATCTATTAAGAAACTAAAAATAAGCGCCCAAAACCAAATCAATGATAGACGCCCGTCGTTCAATTCGACTCCCTCGACCAGACCGAAAAGTAGCCCTCAAATTCACACAGCCGGAAGTTATGATTATGCCTCACTTTCTAAAGAGCTACAAAAAATTGTAGATTGGTGTTAAATTCCAAGATATTGGATTAAATAAGACAAAAAATGCCCAAGATCATGAGGTGTTAAAGAGGTTTCGCAGGTTTAAAAAAAAATACAGGTAAAAACTTTTGCCTGCAGATAATTTAAAAATTGATAAAATCGGCATATGATTACGAATTCTCAGTAGATCGGTAAACAGGAAAGCAAAAGGACGGAGGAGAATGACGAATCTCTTTAGCCAACCAGGGGATAGCGTCGACACCAGAAAGAGGGGCCGAAGAGTAAACTGGTTGGGGGCCGCGTATCGCTTTCTCTCCAGCTTCGACGGCGATTAAAATGGGGTTAGAGCCGTGACTTTGAACTATAGGTCCTGTCGCTAACGGGCTTGTTTGGTCTTTAGGAGAGCCTGTCAGTCTTTACGGTAGAGTTAATGGGCTTGGGAGAAAAAGCTCAACGTAGTGTGTTTGGGTTGAGCGTTAAGTTCACTGGATTTTAAGTCAAAAAAGCTCAAAAAGTTCGTTAAGGAAAAAGTTTCGAGAATCCAAACTTTTTTTTTTTTTTCCAAAAAAGCTCTCATTTTTTAACGCGTGGCCCTGTCACTTTCACACCATCAATCCAAACACAAATCATTATCTATAACCTGACTTTTTTCCTACTGAGATTTTTTAAAGTCAGATAGCTTTTAAACCACCGCTCATGAGCCTGTTTGGTGTGAGCGTTAGGAGAGCGTTGGGAGCGTTTGTGAGAGAGTTAATGGGCTTTAGAAAAAAGCTCAAGGTGGTGTGTTTGGATTGCGCGTTAAGTTAACTGGACTTTAAGTCAAAAAAACTCAAAAAACCCGTTAAGGAAAAAGCTATAGAATCCAGAACTTTTTTTTTTTTTTCTCAAAAAGCTTTTTGACGTGCCCCGCCACTTCTACAACCATCAATCCAAACATAAATCATTATCTATAACCCGATTTTTTGATTTTTTTTTCGCGCAGAGCTTTTTTAAAGTCGGATAGGCTTTTTTTGCCCACCGCTCCTGGGCCTGTTTGGTGTGAGCGTTAGGAGAACGTTAGGAGCGTTTGCAGGAGAGTTAATGGGCTTTGGAAAAAAGCTCAAAGTGGTGTGTTTGGGTTGCGCGTTAAGTTTACTGGACTTTAAGTCAAAAAAGCTCGTTAAGGAAAAAGTTTCAGAATCCAGCTTTTTCCAAAAAGCTCTCAGCTTCTTGATGTGAGCCCCGCCACTTCTCCGACCATCAATCCAAACATAAATCATTATCTATAACCTGACTTTTTTCCTACCGAGCTTTTTTTAAAGTCAGATAGCTTTTAAGCCACCGCTGCTGAGTCCGTTTGGTGTGAGCGTTGGAAGCGTTTGCGGTAGAGTTAATGGGTTTTAGAAAAAAAGCTCAAGGTGGTGTATTTGGGTTGCGCGTTAAGTTCACTGGACTTTAAGTCAAAAAAGCTAAGAAAACCCGTTAAGGAAAAAGCTCCAGAATCCAGCTTTTTCCAAAAAGCTCTCAACTTTTTGACGTGGGCCCCGCCACTTCTACCACCATCAATCCAAACACGAATCATTATCTACAACCTAACTTTTTTTCCTACCGAGCTTTTTTTAAAGTCAGATAGCTTTTAAACTACCGCTCCTACCGCCAACCCAAACAGGCCCCCTACCGCCAACCCAAACAGACCTAATGTTGTTTATTAATGGGTTAAGGGCCAAAGTTTTATGAGGGTCCAGCACTTCCAAAATACCAGAAAAACATTTAAACATGTAAAGTTAGCACAACGCCCGAAAAAAAAAAATCAACGTCCGGTTAAAATATAAACTGTTAAGAGTTAAAGTGTAGATTGACCAACAAATGAGCGCCTAGCACGAAAAATTTTAAAAGAGTAAATGTAACAAAAAATCACAAATGTAACGAGTATATTTTATTTTGAGTAAGGGTGGTAAGTTTTTGAATTTGCCTGGGTAAGTCCATGTGCAATCCACCCAAAATACGACTGTTGGAAATCCTTGTCCGGAACCCCCAACCATGTGCATTAAGGTTAGAAAGAGTGAATGCAACAACAACAAAAATCACAAACGTAACGAGTAGAATTCATTTTGAGTAAAGGTGGTAAGTTTTCGAATATGCCCGGGTAAGTCCATGTGCAATCCATCCAAAATCCGACTGTTGCAAATCTTTGCCCAGACCTTCCAACCATGTGCATTGGGGTTCAAAAAAGTGAATGTAACAAAAAAATCACAAATGTAACAAGTATATGTCATTTTGAGTAAGGATAATAAGTTTTCGAATGTGCCCGGGCAAGTCCATGTGCAATCCACACAAAATCCGACTGCTGCAAATTCTTACCCAGACCCCCCAACCATGTGCATTAGGGTTAGAAAGAGTGAATGCAACAACAAAATCACAAATGTAATGAGTACATATTTTAGGTTTACTATAAAAAAAAAAATTGTACTGGGCGCTCATGGAGTAAAACTTTGTTGGCCAATCTGCACCTTAACCCTTCAAAGCTTACATTTTAACGGGGGTTGATTTTTTTTCTAACAGCGTTGTGCTAAGTTTACATTTTTATAAGTTTTTTTTGTATTTTCGGTTCACTTAAAACTTTTTTGTGCTAGGCGCTTTTTGTTAGCCAATTTGCATCTTAACCCTTTATTACATATAATTTGGATTTGGATTTTTTTTTTGAGCTAACAGTTGATATAAAGATTTTTTATCCACTAAAAGGAAGCAGTACTTTTATATAAAAGACCCAAAGTTATAATAAGTTCATAAAACATAAAAGGGAAAAAAACTCAAACAACATAAAACCCTAACTCTAAATCATACAAACAAAAAACACTACCAGACATTTTCATCCCAAAATTTCCCATCCTGTCCGCGACCAGGACAGAAATTGAGATCATCTTTGCGATCCCAGTCCTAATCCAATATTATAATAATAAAAAGACCGGAAATCGGGATCGCCTTTGAGAAACCAGTCCCAACCCTGATCCTTTTTTTTAAAAAAAAAAAAAAAAAAAAAAAAAAAAAACTTACCTCACAAGTTCAGGTCTTTTTTTGTTGTTGTATTTTTTACCCCGTAAATGAAATTATCCTTCAATAAGATGTGTATAATCTTTAGTTAAAGTTAAAATCATGTTGTTAATCCTAACTATATAATGTCAAAAATAATAACAATAATGATGATGTTATTATTCAGCTCTAGATGAATTATGTACTTAATATGACTTATTAATTGCTAAATGACCACTTTAAACAATAACATATGGAGAATTTAAATAATATAATGATCGTTTTTAAGTTTTATTGTTTTTTTAAATAAACCGGGATTTCCGGTCCTGTCCCATTACTACCGGGACCAAGAACCACCAGGATTGGGGTATCTCAGCCCCCATCTCAGGTTTTGAACACCCGTAGGGCCTGTTTGGTACACAGATTTGGTGGAAAAGGAAAGGAAAATTAGAAAGTTCCTCCGTTTGGTACGCATTTTGGATAAATCTTTCCGGAAAGTTAGGTTCTTAGGTTGACCAATCTTCCCTTACATGTAGAAAGATCATATCCCACCAAAATTGATAGGATTTCAAGTTCTCACGTCATTGTTTACATTTTTTTGACAAATTTACCCCTCAAATTTGAACTTGGCGGAATTTTTTTTTATACAAATTTGAATTTGATATGAGCATATTTTTAAGAAATACATTTTAGCAAAAAAAATATTTTCTTTTTTATTTTGAATTAATTACTTTTGAGAATAAAATAGACATTTCTTGATTATTTACCAACTACTACCGCTTCATTTTCTTCCTATCAAACAACTCATCTTTCGTAATCTTTCCTTCCCTTCCTTTCCTCCTCAAATTTTTTCCGTACCAAACGGGCCCCTAAGGGTTGAGACGACGGGACCAGGACACTTTGAACATCTCTAATAACTAACAGAAACCCTGAGCCAAAGAAATAAGCAGAAAATCAGACTGCCACACATTAGTCATCAATATCTATAGATTGTTTAGATTCTACTCCCTTCGTTCTTATATATTGGATATAGTTTATAGTACAAATCATTATGTATAATTTACCTATGATGTATAATTACAAGAAAGCATAAATTTTGTTGAATTGTTTAACCTTCTATAAAAGGGGATTATGAGTTTTCCACGTATAAACCAAATAGTCACTTTTTTTTTTTTTTTTTTTTCATTTTTCACCCGATGAAAAAACACAAGCATCCAAACAGACTAAATTATAAAAGTTACATAGGACTGATCGATAGAAAAATTATATCCTGCATGGCCAAAAAAAAGGAGACAAATTATATCCTTAACCTTGCATATTTAATATACTTATTTTCTCCCACTCCAAGAGGGAAGGAAAGTAGTTGTTTCAACAAACATAGTAGAATTTTACTCCAAAAAATAGCAGAAACATCAATTACTCCAAGAGGGAAGGAAAGTAGTTGTTTCAACAAGCATTGTTGATAGTGGATTCTCAAAACAGCGGTTATTCTCAGGGATTAGAATCAATGCTCATACTTGAAGGACCTCCCCAGTTTAAATTGAAATAATTGTTTTCCCCTAAAAAATGTACTTATTTTCAATGAAATTAGAAGGAGGGGATGCGGGGTAAAAAGAGAGGAGGTGATGACATACCTAATAAAAATTCTGTACGGCTTACTTCTTTTCCAGAGCGATTTTACTTAGAAGTGTAAAAAATTGAGTAATTTTACGGTGGCTATAATTTAAGTTAATTTGAACCTTGAGTTAACCAAATATTATGAGATGATAGTCTACATTAGGCATGACAGTCCAGTTTTTTTTTTTTTTTTTTTTTGTAATTCTTTTTTTCCAGTTTTGTAATTGGTTTTCTTGGGGGCAATATTTTAGCTCTAATTTCACATGACTTTCGAAAGTAATAAAAAGTTGCTTAATGAAAAGTGATTCCTATAAATTAAAAAGCATATTAGGATATTCAGACTCCAATGACCAGCTTAGTGTAGTGGTGATTTTTTTTTTTTTTTTTTTTTAAAAGACCTCGGGTCAGGACGGACTAGTCCAAGGTGTCTAAACCCCTGGACCAAAGTTCAGTCAAACCCGAGCAGTTGGTTCGTTCCGGTCTAATCAAATTGTCTTGGACCAATTTTTTTTTACCCCGGACTGGGTTTGACTGGACCAACCAGACTTCAAGTTTTTTGGACAACCCTAGTCTACATGTCACCTACTACCTCTGGTCCTAAATATGAGACAAAGTTTGTACTGAACAGAGGGAGTACTTCATTTTTGTTAATAAACAGATTCGCTTGCAATTTTTAAATCTAACTTTAAAAAATAAAGTAGATGATAAATTGACTTTCGAGACAAATTTGCATCTTAACATAAATGACGTAATGATATCTGAATTGTCAGCTTAGCATATTTGGTTAACCAACCGTTATAATTAACTGCGATAATGAGTAAGCCAAAATTGCTCTTTATTTTTTTTAACTGCTAAAAAAATAAATAGAGACAAAACTCCTCCCACATATTTACTTCCTATATTTTGAAGTACCATTAAAAAACTACTATCTCTTTTCCTAAATATAAAATATATTTTATAGTGTATTTACATTATAAACTACTACTACTCCTCCTGCCCTAAATATAAATATAAGACATATTTTATAATATAATTTTCACTATAAATTATATATTTAGGATTAGATTGAGGACGAATATTTTTGAAGGCTCGGAATTCGGATGCTATTCCAAAACAGTCGGGTTTCTGCTTTATACTAGTATTTTGCAGGGTCGGTGTTGGCGCTCAAGAGTGGCGCGTTCTCTCTTCGACCCGAGACGGTGTTTCCCTGCCTTCACTGGCGCCACCTCTCACATCATCGTTGCTATCCCAAAATCCTTTCCTTCGTTCTTTATTGCGCTAGTCACAGCTGCCCACCATAGTTTATTTTCTCCCACTGCTTTCTGTACTGCATTTGTTGAGTGATCATTACACAGCCGCTGCACTCAGGCGTACGCATCTCTTGCTTCGTCTTCAAACATGGAAACGTCGTCTGTCAAGTCTCTTAACAAATCCCCTGGGCGCCGCCGCTTTGTTGTAAGTTTTCTATATCTGCCACTGAGAAGTGATAGCCTTTGCTGATTGCATGCCTCCTAATATGGCAATCAGATTAAGCTTTATCAATCAATAATATTTTGTTCTCAGTTTGCGCAGTTCTTTGACAAAAACATAGATTTGCTTTAACGAGGTTGAAGGCTGTGAAACAGGCAGCATAAGTTTTTAACTTTTCTAGTATATTAGCCCATATCATACAATCATACAATCAACTTTTTGGTGCACTCCACTCAATATTATATACGCGTGTGGCTGCCGGACGATGCAGTTTGGTCATGAATTTGTAGTGAAGAACGTTAGTGGAAGTGTATATTAAGGAGATAGTTTACATGTCGAACCTTTGATAGAATCGTCAATTTTGGCCGTAGGAATCGTTTAGCTTGTAATTATCTAGAACGCGCCTTAGAATTATTTCCATGTGCATTGAGCATAGTTTACTGTCGCGATCCTTTGTATGCGCAATTGCTTTTGTGGGATATCAAATCAAGTATGTCACATTTTACTATTCTGATCCTTAATGTAAAACTTAACTAACAAATATGAGTAGATTAAGGATGACTAGTTAGTTAGTATAATATGTTTTTCTTCTAAAATACCCTAGTCATCTTCTTTAATTCTCTCCCTCCCTCTTTTACTTGAATTTACTTGAATATCGTTGAGGGAATATTAATAGGGTTAATTTAGGAGAAAAGTTGATAAATATATGAAATAGGTCTTATATTTAGGATCGACTCTCCAATTAAGTTTTTCCCATCTAGTTAATATTTCATATATGGTGGCAACGCAAGTTTGAGCCCCAAAAACTTTATGTGCCATGAGCAAAAGTTGGTTTTTGGTTAAGCGAAGATTAATGGTTTCTGCTTTTGTTAGTGATTTTCATGCCATTATCTAATTATTTTTGTAGTGTGCTAAAACCCTGAACCTTTGTTTGAGGCAATTTTCTTTCTTTGCGCTTATAGTGGGTTATTTGTCAAGCTAAGATTAATGGACTATGCTTTAATATTTTATTTTGATTGTAAATTTTTTGTTTTGATGTTCGGTTGATGAGAGTGTATAATGTATAATCACTTATTTTATTTGCAATTATACGTTTTTGCTTCTGAGATTTGGTTAATTATCTATTCACTTTTTGTGTCCTTTAATATCGAATCTGTTGCTTCTATTAGAAGAATTTCTCATATGGTTGCTCTATTATTTTCAATTT
Organism: Acacia melanoxylon; assembly: GCA_019022615.1. Taxonomy (NCBI): domain Eukaryota; kingdom Viridiplantae; phylum Streptophyta; class Magnoliopsida; order Fabales; family Fabaceae; genus Acacia; species Acacia melanoxylon. The sequence continues at coordinate 1,359,518 of JAFJYJ010000092.1, forward strand.
GTTTTTACTTGCCCATTATTTTGGATTAATTGTTTGGCATATTTTCCTTGGATGTGCAGTTTAAGACATTCTATGAGAGAATAGATGATATAGACATAAACGTCTATCGGAGTCTTGAAAAAGTCAAGTCTGAGCCATCTGAGAATTCCTCCTTCTTTAGAGACTGCCTGGTAGAATGGAGGGTATGGTTTCAGTTACAGAGCTTATATATTTACATTTTTTGCGCTCTTTGCACAAAAGTTATTGGCTTTGTTAGATGCATGCCATTGTTGTAGTATTGTACTGCTTTTCACTACTTTGCTATTGATTGCATACTGTATGAGATGGAATTGGAGTGGGAATAGAGCGAAACATTCCTTTTCACTACTTTGTCCCTTCTCTTCATAAAATTTTTAGAAATGAATATTCTTCTTTTCTGCTTTTCTCCTGAACATCTGCCAAATCAGGGTAATGTCAACTTGATTATTTTCCCTTTTGTTTTTTGATACACACACATCTTTTGCTTATGCAAGATTTTTTGGTTAACAATTTATCCAAAGATTTGGTCGTTAATAGAGTACAATGACGCCGTACGATCCATGTAGCCGACCCCACCTAGTGGGATAAGGCTTTGTTGTTGTTGTTTTATACTCACACATCGTTTTCATGTTCATGCTTCATAATTTTTTATTGGCGTTAGTTATAATGAAACAGGAGTTGAACACTGCTGAGGATTTCATCTCAGTGTATGAAGAAGTTATGCCCTATACACAAACATTGCCCTTGGTACTGTTGCACAAGGAATCTTTAATCTCAAAACTCCTTTCTAGGTTGCAATTAAAAGCAAGACTATCGCTTGAGCCGATTTTCAGGTATGCTATCCCTTTTATGTACTGCTTCATTTTGTGCAGTTGGGCATGCAGATTTGTTTAATGATAGAAAGGCTACTACAGATGTCATTCTTTAACATTTTAAACAAGGCATCATTCTGTGTGAATCTGTTAATAGGGCAAAGATCTTTTTTTCTTTATTGACAACAATTTTAGTTTGTCCCTGACTCTAGTTTGCAATAGTAATTATTAGAAATTTATATGGTGTTCAATTAACTAGGCATTCTGTTTGGGCCACAGGATTTTGGTTGGAGCATATATTTATGCTATAGAGGATAGGAATGAGCTCTGTCCAACGACATGTGTCAACACAGTCTAATATCAAAATCTAGCCATAAAAATAAAATAAAATAAATGTTTTGACAAATACCGATTACTTGCAAAAAATAGTAACCATTTGTTTTATACTTAATTTTCTGATTCCTTCAATCAAGTAACATTTGACCTGGATGATGACAGACCAGATCTTGTATTATTTAGGCCTCTTTTTTTCTATCTTCTAGTGTTTATTTTTGCACTTCTTTGTGGATTTTAATTCTTTGTTTCTGCAGGTTAATTGCAGCTTTATCTAGAGATCTCCTGGAGGAATTTGTTCCGTGAGTTGATTATCTCATGGACTGGATTTAATTCAATTAATTAATGCATGCTTTTATAAGGCTTCTGTCTTCTATAATTTATTTTAACTGTCAGGTTCCTGTTCTTATATTGACAGTAGGCTGTAATGTTGGTTATGAATCTCCTTTTCTGCTTTTTGTGAACGATTTTTAGTTAGTGTTGTTTCCTGTGCGTTTCCTTCAATTAATATTCTCACATTGCTTACTTAATCACTGTGCATCTTGATTTTACTAGGCTTTTGCCAAGAATTGCTGATTCTTCAGTGTCTCTCCTGGAAAGTGGTGCTGATAGAGATCCTGAGATAATTGAGTGGGTAAGCTAAAATATGTGGCTTCTCATTTTGAGACTCATGTAGTTTTTTCTTCCCCATTTTGGTGTGAATGCTAAAACTATGTTCATTGTATTGTTATGCAGATGTTCGTTTCATGGTCATACATAATGATGTATCTGCAGAAGTATCTAATACATAACACATTACATGTGCTCAAGTGAGTGATGAAGTTTGATTTCTGTATACCCTTCCAATTAAAATATTGAATGTTTGGCAAACTCTGATTTGTTCATTCATATGTATTTTTTCATACCATCACCTCGTTGATAAATGCCAACTTGATCAATGTGTGTGCAACTCAAAATGGACTAAGACGGAACTCTCATTGTTGGAGTGATATTAATATTATTATTATTATCACTTCGATATACTCCTAGTGGACTAGGTTGACTTTGCATATCTTGTCTTTATTCGCTTTTATGTCAGAATTGTTTTTTAAGCTGTTGTGCTCTGTAATTTTTCCTCGTACCTTGCTGAGACAATCTGATCCCTATATATATATATGAACTCTTGTGAATAATGCACATGAATATTATCCTCCATGCTTGCACATTCACTAAATTTAGTCACATTCATAAGTTGCATTAACCGAATTGTGTAGATAAGGCCTTCTATTTCCTAAATGTTCTTAGATGTTTGTTGTCTCATTTTTCAATTTGATGTGCATACTTATTCTACACGAGCTAGCTCAAGGCATGTCAAGAACTTTTATGGCTCCAAAGAATTAAATGATAATTATATCTCTGGTACCAAAGGGTTGGTAAACAGAATGGTGACTTTCATCTTGAGATTATACAATTATGTTAGCCTCCCTTATTTCACTAAGATGAAAAGATCTTTAAACTGCATAGTACATGGATATTGTGCAAAATATTTATTGAACTTTCAAGTTTCTTATATTTGTTTTGGCACTTCAAGGGTCACAGCAAAATTGAGATATTACCCAAAGGAGTACATCCAACAATTCATGGCAGAGGCTATGTCATTTGTTCTAAGAAATGCACCAGATGAGCATCTTAAGAGAGGTAGTGATCATTTTGTTCCTCTTCAATTGCAGACCAATTAAGACTGTTTGGATCTCTTAGTGCTTTTGACTTAAAAATAATAAATCTCAGAACGCTTTACAGTGCCTCCTAGTTTCACATTGTTTTGTTTGGTTCTCATTCTTTTCTTCTTTGTTTTCAATTCATGATTTGGGAATTCATTTCCTTAATTTTTTTGGATGGCTGTAAAACTTATAATACCAACGGATTGGACAGGAATTGGAAAGGTCATGCTTGAAGCGGTGAAGAAGCCCTCTCCCTGCAGAGAAACAGGTGTTCAAGCTCTACTTTATCATGTTATGACAGTTTCCTCATTAAGACTCCATTCAAAAGCAGAGCGAGTATTGAAATTACTGACAAGCAAAGCAGTATATTCTATTGGTGATAAAGATAACCAAGGCAGGCTTTCTTCCTATTTTATGCAATCTCTCTCCCTAATATATATTCTATATATCAATAATATTTTTTCTTTGGGGGGAGGGGGTTGTGCATCTATGTGTGTCTGTATATCAGTCTCTGGTCAATGGAATTCATGCATCTGTGCCTGTGCGTCCCATGTTTCTGTCTGTCTATTGATGTGTGCATTTCTATGTGCATCAGAGTCCATGGACTGGGTGCATGTCTCTTTGTGCCTGTCCTTCCTATCTCTGGTCACAGGATTTGTTGGTCACAATTGAAGTGGGAAAAAATTGAATAGGGATTTTTATGTGGCAAAATTAAACAGGGATTTTTATGGTGTCCTGCAACCTTTTTGTCCTTACGTATTTCATATCGATGGTACCTAGGAAAATAACTGTGATTACTGTAACTAGTGATATTCTCCCTCAGGGTTTTGTTGGATCTTCATAGTTGGCTGTTGTGGCTGTTTGTAAATATAGATAAGTTTTTCTATCTCTGGTCACAGGATTTGTTGGTCACAATTGAAGTGGGAAAAAATTGAATAGGGATTTTTTTGTGGCAAAATTAAACAGGGATTTTTATGGTGTCCTGCAACCTTTTTGTCCTTACGTATTTCATATCGATGGTACCTAGGAAAATAACTGTGATTACTGTAACTAATGATATTCTCCCTCAGGGTTTTGTTGGATCTTCATAGTTGGCTGTTGTGGCTGTTTGTAAATATAGATAAGTTTTTCTGTTACTTCTAATATATTGGTTCATTACTTTGACTATCGTTCTCTCTCCTCTCCAGAGTCAAGGACCGTGCTGAAAATTGTAAAATCCATCTTTAAGAAATTATGTGAGATGATGGAGCCCGAGGAATTGAAATTGGTATGGAAATGCTTATATGAGGAAGCCAAAGAATGTGCTTGTACTGGAGGAATTTTGCATTTAAGTTGCCTTCTATCACTGCTAATTTCAGCTGTAAAGGCACATAATGGACGGAAAGTTGTGGGTGAGTTAATATATATGAAGTATCTTCTGCTTTTTTTCTTTATTACTTAAAAAGAATTTATGTGCACAATGATGTGCTAGTGGAATAGGTTTAGGTGCTGACAGTTTCCTTAAATTCTTATTGTAATTTGTGTTTGTGGTGTGCACATGTGCTTTTGTGTTTTCCAAATTTATATTCTTATTAGTGTACTCATTTTAGTTGTTTGCAGAGTTTGTTTGGATTTGTTCTAATCTTATTTGCCATTATATTTGCCAGATTATAAACCATTGCTTGAACTTGTCTTGTTGCTTGTGCGGATGTACATTACACCTTCTGGCATGATCAAGTCCCAAGATGAAATATCGTTGGTTATTGACAAAATTTTGAAATTAATGTTGGGCATTCTTAATGGGCTCCATGGCTACGATGACAAGACTATAATACCTGAGTGTGCCTCCCAGTGGGCTCCTATTTTTAAGTTACAAAGCTCAAGGTATTGACCAGACTAATGTGTTTGTGATATCGGCATTTTCTTTTGTTTGTTTCTGTTCCGTCTTGATGTTTTTATTGTTTGTTGCAGTTTACTTCATTTTATTAGAGAGTTGTTACTCATGGAACATTGCCTACATGCATTCAGTGGGGATGTTATAAGGTAGCCTCAAAGCTATATAAATATACTTGAATCAGTTATGGTTTGGTTCTTTGTAAATATGATATTTAACTTCTACAAGCTGATTATTAGGGCAATAGATGATGTGATGGAGAATTCAGAGGAAGAAGTAATATTTTTGTTAAAGTCCTTCTGTGAGAAAATGCAATTGAATGTACAGAATGAAGACTTCGTGGATAGTGCAAGTGCGGAAGCACTTGCAAGGATTTCCAGCCATTTGCAAGGAATCATCAATAAAGCAATAAGTGATATTACCCATTATGATGTATCATGTCCAATTGATGAAGGAAAGTTGGCACTTCTGTGGGGAGCTGTTAATTGCTATTCCCACATGTCAGTTGTCAAGGCCAATCCATCTTTGTTAGTGGATCTTGTAGATGCAGTAGATCAGCTTGTGAAAGTTAAACCTGGTACCATCTCGACCCTTTATTCTTTGCAGTTTACTTCTTTGATGAACAACTTTATAGAACCTTGTGCTTTTAATTATGTTGATCAGAAGGCAAAGATATGGTGTTTGCTATTGTAATTGTGGATGGGGTTGACCCATACTGTGAAAAAGAATTCTGGCCCTGTTTATACATTACAATGGGTGCATTGTTTTGTTGCTATAATAATTCTTTCTTATTCTCATGTTTTTCCTTTTAACCTTGTGGACAATAAAATGGTAGAGTTTCTCTTAATTTTCTTGCTTTTGGCTTTTTTTTTTTTTTTTTTTTTTTTTTTTTTTTTTTTTCTTCTTTCGATGTATTTTCTTATTGCCAGATGCTGTTTATTCTGGCTACATTGCAGACAGCTCAAGAAAAACGTGGGAAAGTATTATAGGTGCCGCATTAAGTTCTTATAACAGCCTAAGTCACAACAGTAGCTCTGGAGTTGATGCGACTGAAAAGTTCTTGAGTCTTGCAAAAAGCTATCGATCATCTTCACAAGTGTTATCAGCCGTTGCTGATCACTTGGAATCCAAGTATGGGTAAGTGGGCAAGTGGCTTTGTGTTTATAATTGAATGTTTTTATTCATATTTTCATATATTCTTTATGTGTATTGTATTCAGTCTTTGTATCTTATGTTTATGCCAGTCAAAGCTTTGTTCTTATTACTCTCTCTTTTGAATTTTAGTTCTCCTCTAGAAGAAGCTGGCTTTAGAGAATATCATTCAGAGATTGAAGATAGGTTTGATGGTGTGGTCACCATATTTGCTGATAATCTGAGCCATTCAGACAAGGAGATTCGCATTTCAACTCTCAAAATACTGTGTCACTATAAATTTCTGGATGGGGAAATTCCTTCAGCAGAGCAGATGGCTCTGAAGAGAAGGAAAACTGAATTTTCTCATATTTCCAATGTGGATAGCACATCAAGTAATGTATGTATTTTGTAGACTGTAGTATGAGTTGTTATCTTTTTACTTCAGCTTTTAGTTAATAGTGCACCAATTTTGGTGACATAACAGGTTCTTCAGCTCCTCCTCTCAATTGAAACAACTCCGATTTCAATTGCTACTAGCAGATGCATTCAACGAGTGATTTCCAAGATCCAGATGGACCTATCTGCTGGAAGGATCTCTGACGTTTATGTGCCCCTTGTTTTGAATGGATTGCTTGGCATCTTGCATAATCGTTTTAGCTACCTATGGAATCCTGCGTTGGAGTGTCTTTCAGTCTTGATCAAGGGACATTTTGCCCTCGTGTGGGATAAATTTATGTGTTATCTTGAACGATTTCAATTGATATCACAGACCTCTTCTGGGGTAGATCATTGTGTGAATGCTGTATCGCCTGATAAGCCAACTGGTATTGTCCAACTTGATTGATACTTTGATGCTATATTTAGTAATTGAAGCTTGTCTCACACATAGGTGCATGTGTAAAATTATACAAATTTCAAAGAGATGAAGATGCTACAGGAGTACTAGGCATCCTCCTAGAAAATTTAAACTAATCTAAATACAACAGAAACACTGTTTAGAGATGATGTATGCAATTAATAATTGATCACTGAATCTGACTTGTTACTGATATGTTCTATGAATATTGCAGTTAATTTAATTAATGTTTTATACTTAATTTTATTGGTAATTTGTTTTTGTCAACTAATTGATAAAAAATATTACTCATAAATTATGTAAATTTGGACTTGCGGAAATTTAATGTTCCAGTCGTTAAAGATAAACAGAGAAATTCACCATGTTGCTATTTATGGTTGTATAAACCATACAAAATAAGTAAAGGAGAGATGAGTCTAAGAAATTGCATTATCATTGTGCTTGGTTTTAAGCTTTAGTTGCCTGTCTGATTTCGTTTTGATTCATTATTTAAGCTTATTTGTTTCTCAGGTCTTGGCGACTCTTTCAAAAAATTTGTCAATTGTGCCTCAGATAGTACTCCTTGTGTAACAATCTTGTCATTGTTGCTGCAATGTTTACAAAAAATCCCAACTATTGAATCCCAATCCCGGTCCCTGTCCCAGTCCCGGCAATTGATACCTTTATTCCTGAAGTTTTTAGGATACAACATTGATGACCTTATGAGGTATGTGTGGTCGATTTTTTCCCTTGCTTTTTTTGAAGTCTGAATTAGTGTTACTCAAATTACCTAGTTTGAGAGTTTGGTTTCCTTTGTTATATGAAATTACAGTGTGGGATTGTTTGACAATCATGCTTGTAAAGGCAAAGAGTGGAAGGCTGTTCTGAAAGAATGGTTAAACTTGTTGAAGCTGATGAAAAATCCCAAGTTATCTTACCAGAGTCAATTTCTTAAAGAGGTTTTGCAAAACAGGTTGATGCGCACCTTTTTTTTTGTTGGGGGAGGGGTGCTATTTGGCAGTTTTATCTCGTTTAATTTCATCTGCTCATTAGTTACTTGCATACTTCATGTTGGATTTTCTTTTGGCTATTTTACAGTTGTATCTTGCTCAGTTTCCTTCTGCTCATGAGTTACTTGCATACTTCATATAGGAGGCCTCCCTACTTAAGACATCTTTTTGTGTGCTTTTTGGTAGGTTTATGGAAGACAATGATCCTGAAATTCAATTGAAAGTTCTTGATTGCTTGTTGACCTGGAAGGATGATTACCTTGTCCCATATGATCAGCATTTGAGAAACTTGATCAGTTCGAAAAATTTAAGAGAGGAATTAACAACATGGAGCTTATCTAGAGGCGCTGGCACCATTGAGGAATGCCACAGGACGCACCTTGTTCCACTAGTTATACGTCTTCTGATGCCAAAAGTCAGAATGCTAAAGGAACTTGCTTCTCGAAAGGTATAATTAATATGAACCTCTGAGTCAGTTGCTTTCGTTGGCCTCAAAACAAAGGTGTTGATTATTAGGATGTGATTTTCATTTGGCTAGTTTTAAACTGAACATTCATTATTGTTTTATTTTGGCAGAATACAAGCATATATCATCGGAAGGCTATTCTGCAATTCGTTGCTGAAGTTGATGTCAATGAGCTGCCAATTTTCTTTGCATTATTGGTAAAGCCATTGCAGATAGTAAATAAAACAGATGGACCTGCCAAGTTGTTTTGGACTTTACCTGGAGGTTCTGTTAGTGAGTTTCAAACGTCATCTTTGTTAGAGTATTTCACCTCAGAAAGTATAGCAGGGATTTCCTCGAAAAAGAGATATGCTTTTCTGCATGTTATCGAAGATGTCCTTGGAGTTTTTGATGAACTGCATGTTAGACCTTTTCTTGATCTATTGATGGGATGTGTGGTTCGGGTATTGGGAAGCTGTGCATCAAGTCTTGGCAATGCAAGATTGAATGAATTCCCTTCATATCAAAGTGATTCTGGAACTGATTCATTTTCCCAAAAGGAAGGTGTCACTCCAGGAAAAAAAATCCAGGTAATGTTATGATCATTACCAACGTAGATTTTTGTTGTTGTTGAACTTTCCTCAGTTAACTTAGATAACAAACGAATGATGGGTGGCAGATGTTGGTCTCGATGGCAGTAAGTGCGATGTATACATCCTTGAAATTAATTTTGGTATTTTCCCATCAATATTTTCGTTGAAGTTTTAGTGGCAGCAGTGCAAGTAGTTGCTTTCTTTCTTATCACAATCTCAGTGTTTCTTAGGTGCCTTCTTCAGAGCCATGCTTAATGGCTTGAATCACTGTCCCACTAGTGGAGTATAAAACCCCTATGTGGACATTCATCTTGACATTCAAACATGCTTATATGAGAAGTCTTTCTGCAATATGCTTGTATGATAAGTCTTTCTGCAATTTTTTTAAGTTACAGTAATGGGAAAGAGAAGCGGACTATGCTCCATTTTGCTGTGGCATGGTTGTAGTTCCTGGATGACTATATATCCCCATCTAATCTATCGTGCTTGGCCAGAAGCTTACCCTTGAAGATGCCCAAAGAATACTTAAGACTGCCAAAGATAACTAAAGAATTCTATTTAAAAAGAAAACTTTAAAATGGAATGTTAACCACATTAATCTGTCTTGCAGTCTATTCCATTGAACATTTTTATGGCGTTATTCATTGCCCTTTCCCTCATATATATATATAGGATAAAAATTCCCTCTTATATTTTAGAATTATAATTGTAACATTTAACTTTGTAATTATCAGCATATAATTCTGTATGAGAATCTATTATTCTCTTTCTCCCTTGCTCTGTTTTTTGTTTAATTTCTTTTAAATTTGAATTTATATGTGCAGACCACCACAACTTTGAAGCAGTTCAAGGATATGAGATCTTTGTGCCTAAGAATTGTTTCATCTGTTCTAAATAAGTATGAAGACGATGAATTTGGTCCTGATTTGTGGGACTTATTCTTTGCCTCAGTAAAACCTTTGATTGATAGATTCAAGCAGGAAGCTGCTAGCAGTGAGAAACCAAGTTCGCTCTTCTCTTGCTTTGTGGCCATGAGTAGAAACAATAAACTCGTGGCTTTATTATGCCGGGAAGAGGGTCTTGTATCTGATATATATTCAATTCTCTGTGTCAAATCAGCTTCTGAGGCTGTTATAGTTTGTGTTCTAAAGTTTGTTGATAACTTGTTGATCCTTGACAATGAATTGGATGATGAAGACAATCCCGCACAAAGAGTTTTACATTCCAACATTGTGGGACTTGTAGGCAGCTTGTGCTTTCTATTTGGAAGTGATTCTGCAGCCAAGAGGTGTGATCTCATCTTACTGATGCGCTTGTGTATTTAATTTTAAATATATGTGATGTTAAACATTGCTTCCATTATCTGATCGAAATATGCAAACAGTTGAGATTTCTGATATCTTATTATTATTTAAGTTTGTGAGATCATATATTCTGCCATTTTGTGTGAAGTCAAGTTCCTATGTTATGGTTTAGTGTATGGTTTTTATAATTGAATAATTGAGATCTAGAGAGGGATTATCGTATCCCTTGATTACTATGTTTTCAAATCTAGAACTGTAAATATCGACTGATAAGATTCTAAAGGGAGAAGAGAAGAAAAATATTCCGGAAATATATGAACATGAAACTTTCATCATATTAATAACTAGTAAACAAATACAATGTCCTTTGATTGCACTGATTCCATGTTGTGTTAGAAAGAAACAGTCTCCATATAATCATTAAAAAATTCAGATAAGAGAATTTGTACTTGGCACTCAATGTTTCTCTCTTTTTAATGCCAGAAAGCTGGTCAAATCTCCTGGGGAGATGGTATTAAACATTTTAAAAAATTTACCGAAGTACATCAAGGATGTAGATCTGGCAAAGCAATTTGTTGATATTTTGCTCCTGTTCATTGAGAAGAAATCCCTTACTTCTGGTGAGTGCCTATCATGCATTTCCTGGTTTTTTCTTCCCCCAGACTGGATTGCTGCTTTGATATTGAAATTCTATTGGTTGTTGTAGATGCCTGTGCTGAGGTTTTGGAAGTCATTCAAAATTTCATACCAATACTAGGAAATGGTTGCACGACTAAAATTCTGAATGCTATCTCTCCTTTATATATATTGGCGGAGCTGGATATGCGGTTGAGGGTCTGTGATCTTCTTGATGCACTTGCTGCATCTGATACGTCTATTCTCTTAGTGGTAAATTTTGCCCTTGTCACTTTATCTGATAGAACCCTATACATCGTATATTTCAGTAAATAATCTGCTATTTTGAGATGCAGGCAAAACTTCTTCGCCAGCTGAATGCAACATCTTCTATGGGTTGGCTTAATCATGATGCAATTCTAGAGGCTTATGAAAGCATTAATATTGATTTCTTCAGAGTAGTTGAGGCTGATCACGCACTACTTGTTTTGTCACACTGTGTGCTTGACATGTCGTCTAAAGAATTGACATTTGTGGTTAGCGCCTGTGGTTCGTTGCTGTCCTTTGTTGATTTTTCTGCCCTGATCCTTAATAAAGAAGGAAACAGTGAGGGAGAGTTGTCTGTAATGAGAGACACTGATGGTTGTTGGACAAGATCATGCATCCAGCAGATCACAAGCAAATTCCTCTTGAAGCATATGGCTGATGCAATGGATGGAGTACTTTCTGTTAGAAAGGTAATCTGTGTTCTTAATTTTATTCATTTTTTATCATGATACTATGTAATTGTGCTATACAGATTTTCAAGTGACATAAAGTTAGATAAGCATGTGCATTTATAAGCAAAACTTACGCTTCTATTTTTTTTGTTATAGTAGTCCTTAGCTATCCTTCTCCCCTTGTGATCATGGCCTACCACATGTAGATATGTGATTTGGCACCTTCTTAGTTTCATGCATTGTGAGACAGGGTGATTAGACCAATCACACTATCATATATTAATCAATCATATTCTTATGTAGTTATATTTGTTTTGTTTACTTGTTGACATTGAAATCACCAATGAATTTTCACTTAATCCTCTACATTTGTGCTTTGGCCAAAAACATCCTCCATGTATACTGAATGATGTTGTTGCAGGGATGGATAAAATTGTTGCATCAAATGGTCTTAAAGCTTCCTGAAGTGTCAAACCTTAAATCACTTGTGGCTCTGTGCAGTGAAGATGCTGAAGTAGATTTTTTCAACAACATAGTTGACCCAAAGGTATGTTTCTGTACTAAGGTGCATTTTGCTTGCTTAGTTGGCATTCTTAATTTCCTTGCTTTTCTTCGTTTACATAGGCATGTGTTTTTTCATTTCAATACATTAAGCTGCACTAAGTATTTAGAGCTCCTAGTTACCTTGCATTTCATTTTTTTTCAGTTCATTTGTTTACATAGGATGAAGAATTTTCACTTCCAAATACGCATGATTAACAAACTTCCTTGTTTCAAGCCAAAATTATTTTTTGCTGTTTTTCTTTAACTCTATCAAACTGTTTTACTTGTTATTCTGTTATTACTTTCTATATTTGCTCAGGTCTTTAAAATGATGCTACATTTCTTAAATTATTACATTTGATACTGCAGTTGCATAGGAGAGTTAGGGCTTTGTCACGGTTTAGAAATATTATCAGTACGAACAAGATGTCTGAGGTAATGACTTTATCCTATGAGTTATGATATGGATAAATATTTTTATGTCATTGAATGTAGCATGCTACTGGTTACTTCTAGGTCATCATCAAGAAAGTGTTTTTGCCTCTCTTCTTCAACATGTTATTTGATGAACAAGAAGGAAAGGCAGAACATATGAAAAATGCATGTATAGAGAGCATTGCTTCAGTGGCTGGTCAGATGGATTGGAAGTCATACTATGCATTACTGACCAGATGCTTTCGGGGAATGTCCAGCAGTTCAGACAAGCACAAAGTGTTTATCCGGCTGATATGCTCTATTTTGGACAGATATCATTTTTCCGAAACCTCCTACCCTAAAGAACCACCATTGGATGCTACTTCTGATTCTGGGACTGCTGTCACTTCATCGTCTGCCGCATCAAGGGACCGTGGTGCTTCTGTTGTGGACAGAGAGATACAAACTTGCCTATCTGCGGTTATTTTTCCAAAAATACAAAAGCTGCTAAATTCTGATTCAGAAAAGGTCAATGTGAATGTCAGTCTTGCAGCGTTGAAAGTGCTTAAGTTGCTTCCAGCAGATGCAATGGATTTGTATCTTTCGAGTATTGTTCATCGAATTTCAAATTTCTTGAAGCATCGTCTAGAGAGCGTTCGTGACGAAGCTAGGTCTGCATTGGCAACTTGTTTGAAGGAGCTTGGATTGGAATACTTGCAGTTCATTGTGAAGGTTTTGCAAGCTACCTTGAAGAGAGGATATGAACTTCATGTGTTAGGTTACACACTCAATTTTATTTTGTCAAAGTGCCTTTTGAATCCAGTGAATGGAAAGTTAGATTACTGCTTGGGGGATCTTCTTTATGTGATTGAGATGGACGTTCTTGGAGATGTTGCTGAAGAAAAGGACGTGGAAAAGATAGCTTCAAAGATGAAAGAAACCAGGAAGAAAAAGTCATTTGAAACCTTGAAATTGATAGCCCAAAACATTACATTCAAAAGCTATGCACCGAAGCTTCTTGCACCAGTGATGACTCATATGCAGAAGAATATCACACCAAAAGTAAAAGCAAAGTTGGAAAATATGTTGCAGCATATTGCTGCTGGTATTGAAAGCAATCCATCAGTAGATGAAACTGATTTGTTTATTTTTATTTATGACCTTGTTGAAGATGAGATCAAAGATAAAATTTGTCAGCATGAGAATAAATTGATTAACGTGGTAAATAAGCCTTCTTGTATTGATGCTAATAAGAAATCTACAAGCCGTGGAGTTGAATGTGGCTCATTATGCTCACATCTTATTAGGGTGTTTGCGCTCAGAATATTGCATAAACATGTTAAAGGCATGAAACAGGATATGAAAGATGCAAATATTCTGTCCCTGCTAGATCCTTTTGTCAGGATACTTAGTGAGTGCCTGCGCTCCAAATATGAGGATATTGTGTCTGCTTCCCTTGGATGTCTGACTGTATTGGTAAGGTTGCCCTTGCCATCCCTTAAATCCCAAGCTGAAAGACTAAAGGCTTCCCTATTGAACATTGCACACACTACAGTGAACTCTAGCAGTCCTTTAATGCAATCATGTTTGACATTGCTGACTGTGCTTTTGCGGAGCACCAATATTACACTTACACCAGACCAGCTACACCTTCTAATTCAGCTTCCATTGTTTGTTGACCTTGAAAGGAATCAATCTCCTGTGGCCCTTTCACTCCTCAAGGGTATTGTCATGCGCCAGCTTGAAGTACATGAAATTTATTATCTTATGACTAGGGTTCGTGAACTGATAGTGACAAGTCAATTGGAATCAATTCGTAAGAAGTGCAGTGAGATTTTTTTGCAATATTTGCTTGGTTATCCTCTTCCGGGAGAACGCTTGCAAAATCATCTAGGTTTCCTTCTTGCTAATCTGGGGTAAGTGATCTTGAATAGTTATGTGATGGTTGGTTATTGTAGCCATTTTTCTCTTGTGCTATATGGTTATGAATGTTTTATTCTTTTCAGGTATGAGTATTCAACTGGACGGAAATCTGTTCTTGAAATGATTCATGCTATTATAGTCAAATTTCCAAGAAGTGTTTTGGATGAGCAATCGCAGATATTATTTGTCCATTTAGTGCTCTGCTTGGCCAATGACAGTGACGATTCTGTTCGTTCTATGAGTGGGGCTGCTATAAAGGGGCTCATTGCTTCAATAAGCCCAAATTCTCTAAATACCATTATCGAGTATGCTCTAACTTGGTATTTGGGTGAGGAGCAGAAATTTTGGGGTGTTGCTGCACAGGTAATATTCTTGTAATTATGCTGTCAGTAATAAAGTTAATACAAAGCATAGCTTTGGGGGTCCCCCTCTTTTTATTTCACCTTGTGTTTGTCCGCTATGCAAGTATTGGGTGCATTATTTGTTAGGTGGCATTAAGGAGGATTTAGAGAAGCTTTCTAGGTAATGTGTAGTTCAACCAAATCGAAGGGTGTAAGTGTCCATTGTGCCCATAGATTATATATAGAGGTAGAAGGTTTGTTTTATGTACACTCTCATTGTCTTTCAAAAACTGCAGTATTGCTTTGCTGTATTGATTTTTTTTTTTTTAACGCTGCTTGGTGTGCAATTTGGTTGTAATATTTTGTTATAGTTTGTCTTAAAAGCTTATCTTTTTTGACATATTTCTGTTTGTTCTTGAGTTTGTTGTGAATAATGACATCTAACTATGTTGCTACAGGTTGTGGGGCTGCTAATTGAGGTATTGAAGAAAGGATTTGATAGACATATTAATACTATCTTACCAGTGACTCGTCGCATCTTACAGTCTTCCATAGATGTAATCAATGACAGGAAGGTTGACTCTTCCGAATCTAGTATTCCCCATTGGAAAGAAGCATACTATTCTTTAGTTATGCTGGAGAAGTTGATTCATCAGTTCAACAAGTTATGCTTTGCCAGGGATCTTGAGGTAAATTCCTCATCAATTTTTTTTTTTTTTTTAATGCTTGTAGGATTTAGATAATAGAATGCTTATTGCGCACATGTTAATATTGTAGTTAAAATTTTGTTTTCCTTTCTTTCCTTTTATTAAAATATATCCTTTGGTGTCATCGTCATTGCTTGCAATTTTTGTTTATTTCGAAACATTTTTCTCCTTTTTAAAATGTAATCAGTTTCATAAAAAGCTTTGTCATGAAGAAGCAGTTAACATTCAGTCTAGTCAAGATAAACATTTTGATCAATCTCATTGTTGTTTAGCTCATTTAATTTTTCTTAATATCTCTCGAATTACTAATAAGAACATGTTTAGTGGAAAGATAATGTTGGATATATCAATGTATATTAACTATAGCTGATTGTCAGAAAAAATAAGTTTGTATCAAAGCAAGAACTCCAAATTCCTGCCCCCTTGATTAAACAGAATTTTTTGCTGTCACTTGAAAGCAATTTGTCTCGGCCAAACACAAAAAATTATTGAAAAATCGTCTTTTAAAAAAAGTTGGTTGTATTTTTCTTTTCCACTTGTGCTAAATCGACAGAGTCTCCAAGGTTCTCAGATATAAGTGCACAAATTTCAGGTTATATGGGATGCAATATGTCAGATGCTTTTGCACCCACATTCATGGATACGCAACAGATCGATCCACCTCATAGCCCAATACATTGCACTTGTAGTTGATGCTTGCAAAGAACATCGTCAAAAGTCTTTGGCAAGTTTTTATCTTATGAGTCCTAGTAAACTATTTCATATAGCTGCTTCGCTTTGCTGCCAACTTAAAACGCCACTCTTGGATGATGCTGATGCCCACCTGATGAACCAAAGTATTGTCTTTGCTGTTTGTGGGGTCCATTCTGTGATGGGACACATTGCAACCGTGGATCCTTCTGTATTCTGGTCTTCTCTTGAGCAGCATGAGAAAGACCGATTCCTTAAAGCTTTTGACTTACTTAATTCAAGGAAGGGAAGGGTCTTGTTCTTACCTAATACATTTAATGTACATGAACAAAACAACCAACAGAGTGCAAATAATATCCAACATATTCTTGTCTCAATATTGCTCAGGAAAATGGGGAAGATTGCCCTTCAAATGGAGACTTGCCAGGTTTGTATGCAAGTTATGAGTTTTTTTTCCCGTTTTGCCCCTTCGTTTTGTGCGTATAACCTTTCTCTTAACAAATGTGCCCATTGGTGAAAATACTTTGACTTTTTGAGTGCAGATGGGAATAGTCTTCGACAGTTTTAAAAGTATCATGTCACAGATGAGTCAGGATGACTGTCTGCATTATGCATCTGAAGTCTTGCTACCTCTGTATAAAGTCTGTGAAGGATTAGCTGGCAAAGTGATCCCTGGTAAGTTCCTTTCTTCTCTCCTTTTAATTAATCTGGAAAATTAGGAAAACGACCAAAATTCTATTGTTTCTTTGTATATCTTACTATTATTCTGCAAGCCAAACTCTCACTTTCAACTTAAGTGTTTCTGAGTTTATCTTTTATTGAAATAAGCAATGCGTCTAGAGTGTAGGCATGCTTGGTCAAAAATTCTGAAAAACCACAGATTTATGAATCCCTCTGTCTTGTTTTGTTATGCGTTATTTATTATTGTTTACTTGATTGATTTTATCCCCATTGCCAGATAATGTGAAGCAGTTAGCGGAAGAAAGCCTTGAGAAAGTGCAGAACATTCTGGGGACTCAGAACTTCGTGCAAGTGTACAACCTTGTTGGGAAGAAGCTTAAGGCGAAGAGAGATAAGAAGAAACAAGAAGATAAGATCATGGCCGTCATCAATCCAATGCGACATGCCAAGCGCAAGATGAGGATTTCTTCCAAGCATCGTGCCAATAAAAAGAGAAAGATGACGACTCTGAAAATGGCCAGATGGATGCATTAATTTATTTAGCACTAGTTGCACGTCAATGCAACAGTCTTTTTGTTTCACAGTAATTATTGCTATTTTATTATGGTATATTCTGTTATTTCGAGTTTGTATTCTTAACACGGTATAATACCGTTGCGGCTATTAATGTAACCTTATGCCTTGAGCATTTCATCATATTTGAAAGGGTAAAGGAGTAAAAATACACGTATCTTTTACCGGGAGAGCCTTAAAGACCATACGCTTTTTGGGGAAAAAAATACACGCGTGTAGTTACTATTTTAGAGCAAAAGTCACACCCAACCGTTAAGTTAACTAACGTCCGTCATTTTACGGGTTTACTGGTTTTGGCTGATGTTGTAGATGATTTTATACTCAAAATAAAAGTGAAAGAAGAAGGTTCTGAAGCTCAATAGTTGAACGTGCATACATCAGGACACACAGATTCTCATTTTGAGGGGAAACACTCGTTTTGTGATGAAGCTCCAGATGCTCTTCATTCTTCGACTCCCATTGATCTTCTAAGATTCTGCGTTTTTTTTACCATAGAGCTCATAGCATGAGCATCTGGGTCTTTAACGGAGTGGATAAAAAAAGAAGGAAAGAAAAAACCGAGCTCTTCAGTGAGAATGAAAAACATAGCTTCAAGCTATGAGCACTGTGGTAAAGAATGTGTGTTTGCCAAGGAAGGGGGCCAATGATTTTAAATATTCTTGGCGGTAAGTATCAATAGGCAAATTGCAAGATCTGCTTTGTGTTAAGGGGTAAAGGATTGCACTTGCCAGGGAAGTAGTTTATGTCGATGACGTAATAAACATCTTTTTTCCCAAACTCTCGTACGATATCCAAGTTGAATAGACGGAGGCCCTGGAAAGTGAGCACGATGACAGAGAGTGAAAATATAGTCTCATCAATAACGTGCAGCCATCAAATGAATGGATTGTTAAGTTACCAGTCTCCTTCAAAGTTCCTTGGCAAGTCTCTTAAGTAAAGGTCTTGGAGAAAGAAAAAACCAAGCTCTTCAGTGAGAATGAAAAAATGCTCTGTTTCTCTGTAGAAGAATCTGCATTTTTTTCATTCTCACTGAAGAGCTCTTTTTTTTCTTTCCTTCTTTTTTTATCCACTCCGTTAAAGACCCAGATGCTCATGCTATGAGCACTGTGGTAAAGAACGCAGAATCTTGGAAGATCAATGGGAGTCAAAGAATGAAGAGCATCTGGAGCGTTTTGTGAGTGTTTCCCCTCAAAGTGAGAATCTGTGTGTCCTGCAGATGTATGCGCGTTCAACTATTGAGCTTCAGAACCTTCTTCTTTCATTTTTATTTGAGTATAAAATCACCTACAACATCAGCCAAAACCAGTAAACCCGTAAAATGACGGACGTTGGTTAACTTAACGGTTGGGTGTGACTTTTGCTCTAAAATGGTAACCACATGTGTATTTTTGCTCCCAAAAAAAGCATATGATGCTGGACGCTCCTAAGGGTAGAGCACATGTGTATTTTTGCTCCTTTACACTATTTGAAATGAAATTTATCTTGTTGATTTTTTGAAGACACAATTATCCTCAGTTCTAGTATCCATAAACACTGCAAATGAGTTTAGTACAACTAGGAAAATATTTGACCCGGAATAAGCCACTAAAGAAAAATGAATCTTAAGAAGAAGATGATGATGATAGAGGTTAAAATCTAAATTAAGCCTAAGAAGTCAATAATATAATTTGTCAAATTTTACAAAAGATATCCATAATAATGAAAAAATGTCGCGTTATTCCATTTTTATTAGGTAATTGTAGTTACTTCTAAGGATCTGGCTTAGGCCCTAACCTAAAAAAACATGGAAGGTAATGAATTGCAAGCTATTTGCTAAAGACATGGATCCTTCTTATGAAGACAATCACGTTGGAAGCACTATATGTAGACGCCTTTCTCATTGCACGATATTTGAACTTTTTTCTTTCTGTGCATAATTCTAGTTTCTTTTTTGGTAGAATCCAAGTGGTATCCCTCAGCTGACAACTAGAGATTAATCCTCCCGAAGTATAGAGATCATCGAAGTGGGTTTTGCTTCTTTCAACAAAACATTTTCCATTCACATGGCAAAATTTGAACTCAGGAGACATCATGTTTAAAGGATCTAGTCATCTACCAACGTGCTTTTGTTGGTATATTTCTAGTATCTTTTTATATATATATATATATATATATAAAATTTTAGGTGGGGGTAGACACCAGTATCCCATTAAATTAGGGTCGGGCGTCAAGACGCCCCAGCTCAAAGAAATGAGCGCTTCGAGGTATATTTGTAGTTTCTAAACATGAAAATTTATTTTTCTTTCAATTTCATGCTTCTCATTTTTTTTTTTATAAGAAAAAGTTTTGGAGGGTTCGCGTCTCTCCTCTCCACCGCCACAGCCCCAGTTCTCTTTGGAAAGACTTAATGGGAACTTACGAGATCGCCTACCAAAGCGAGTCTCGGACGACAGTGACAAACAGATGCTTCTCATGTTGATCCAGCAAGATAGGAAGAGAACAAAGCCCATTTCTGGAGGGAGAAAATGCCTAAGCTTGGTGGAATTATATGCCAATAAATTCAAGGATCCGGCCCAACATAGAAAAAAGCCTAAGCTTGGTTGACTTAACGGTTAAAGGCTTGGTGTCCGATAATAATGTCCTGAACAGTATTACTTTCATTATCGTGATATTTATACCTAAACAAAAAACAATTGCAGGTGCCAATGTGAGTTGGCATAGATGGTAAGAGATTCAGGATTAGGCCCTTGAGTCGTGGGTTCGATCCCCTCTACCGTCATTGGGGACTTTTCTTTGGTAGAGCGATCTCGTAAATTAAAAAAGCTCTCATGGGCGGCGTCTTGCATGCCTTGGTGGGGATTGATGTCGAACCCTTCCAAAACATGTTTGTAACAAAAAAAGAAACAATTGTAGGTTATTTTATCTCTTCTCTCAATTTCTCTGCATAGTTTTGGTTTATAAACCTAAAAAATTGCTACTTCTTTCAATTTCTAGCTTACAGCAGCTGGAAAGGAAACCCAATATCAAGATGGAAAGAGTTCAAAACACATTTTATGATTTAACCTCTTCAATTCGTAGATTTCTTCCATTCGAAATTTAATACTTATTTAATATTATTAAGAAAATCCATGCATAGTACTTGTAACCAATTACAATTTGCCACAGGAGAGTCGCCCCATATTAAAAATGTTTCACATCTTTTGAACACTCGGACAGATTTAAAAAATAAATATAAATTTTCATATTATTTAGATTAGGCATTTTGGAGGAATAGACAAGGGCGAAGGGGAAATTATGAGTATTATATTAAAATGTAGAATTATTTGAGAAAATAATTAGAATTTCAGGGGGAATATCAGAGAGGAATATCATTTGAAATGAGATTGACAATATAAATTCATTGGTGACACCGAAGATATTAATGGTTACGTGGTCGCAAGCGTTGATGAATTCAATAATCGCACGGCAATTAGAGGCCCACGCAACATGGATTATTAAATGTAATATTTGGCTGTCCTACGTTATCTTTCCCTTCCAACATTATTTTAATCAACCTTTGCCTTTTTTTTTTTTTTTGGGGTCAAAACCTTTGCTTTCTATTCCGTGATCCTTATATTTCATTAGATTTCCTTTCTTTTTACGATGTCACGTGAGGTTCATGCACCTTTTAAGTTTTAGAAGCCAACAAGCGTTATAATTCACTAATGATTATTTAATAAGTGAATTTTGATTACCCAATTAGTGAATTATGAAGAAATATAAAAAAAATAAGTATGAAATAATCAATACTCCCTCCGGTCCTAATTGTAAGAGCTAGTTGATTTTTTTGGAGAGATTAAGGAAACTAATTAAATTACTTTAGAGTATTTTTATTTTTATTTTTTTCTTCAAACTAATTAGTTTGACTAATAAACTAATATATAATCAAAGGATATACAATATATGAAATGATTAAGAACTTATTTAGCTTCCTTAATCTCTCCAAAAAGTCAATTATTTCTTATAATTAGATGGGAGGTAGTAATAAATTATATTTATTGATTCAAACCGAATTATTATCTTATAAACGGGTATTATAATTTTTTAAGAATAAAGTTGATGATTGATTGATTGATTTTTTATTATGTAGAGTAAAATATATCAATCTCTCATCTTTTACTCGAACTACAAAGACCTTCTTTCTATATTAAAAATTCATATAAACATTTCTTACGATTAAAATATATGTTGCAGAAATCTCGCTTCTAGGAGATTCAATTTTCATCCACACAACCGTTAATTAACCGTTAAATCACAACATTGACGAGAATGCCCTTCATTAATATAAATATTACTTAATAATCATTTAATTACATATCTTTAACCAAATTTTTTTAAAAAAAAAAATTACAAATTTTCTTCTAAACTGATTGCCTTAATACAAAGTTAATTAATTATATTTTTTTATTTTTCAATAAATTTGAATGTTTAATCTCACTTATTTATTACATTAACTTATGATGTAATTGATATTTTACATACATACGTTGGCTAAAATATATTTCATTAAACATATGTTTATTTAAAACATTACTCAAATTTTTAATAAGTTGCTAATATTTTTCACATAAAAAATTTACTTGAATTCTTCCCTAAATTTAGTAAAAAAAAATTAGATAGATCATTAATACTTTTATTAATGTTAAAAGATAAATCAAGTATTTGGTAATTCGTCTAACTCAAGGATAGCTATAATGTCTAAAGTTTTTTGTAACGTTGTAAAGTTTGTTTAACTCTTTGCGTAGTTTCATAGTGTTCTTCGCCAAAGATTTGAGGCTGTAGCATAGTTGAAGTTGAATCTAAAGGATCTATTGCTGGATAGATACCTTTGGCAGTCAATTCTCTTGATAGTACGGTAATAGCATCTAAATGGGCAAATGTTGTGGCAAGAGTAGGATCGGTCAAATCGTCTGCAGGTGCATAAATGGCTTGAATAGGAACATCCATGCCTAGACTAATAACTATTCATAAATGAGGGGTAAATTAGTAAACATGATTTACTCTAATATGGTTTTTAATTAAAAAATATATTTCCAAAATATTCTTTAATAGTATTAATAATTTGGATTAAAATGTATTTTTAAAATAGAGGGGATATTTGTGTAAGTAAGACAAAACAAAAGAGTGATCGAGTGTTTTACTTTATTGACTAATACAAGGATAGTTGGGTGTTCTACGGGGTGTTAAGCATAAAACGTAGTCTGTTGTTAACTAATATTTATTGAGTCCAATTCTTGAATCAAATCTTATTATATGAATTTTTTAATAATAAAATTTAACAATACTATTAGAATATCCTTAATAATAAAGATCACACATGATAAGGTTTAATTAGAGAATTGGACCTAATGAATTTTATTCATAAATTAAATAGTATGTGTTATATTGAGTCAGAATTAAAATTGTATACATTAGAAAGAGGCGAAAAAAAGTTGTTGAGCTCATGGCCAACATGTGCAATATGATGATACTTGAAGTTATTTTATATTTCGTAAATTATTTATTGATAAATAATGTGAAATTGATGATTAAGTCATACATTTCCTTGCATGTTGTTGCAATCATATAGAATTATAGATAGATTGTTTTATAAAATTCATCAACCTCATTTATATATTGCAAGTCATTCTTTCACAACAAGTGAAGAATATGTAGTGCACGTTTCAATTATACTTCTGTAAGTCAAATGGATTTTTAAAAACCATACTTTTCTTGGATTAGGAAAAAAAAAAAACTACACTAATTAGTGTTTAGCTATTTTCCATATATTATATCTGCAAATTCAAAAAAAAAAAAAAATACACACGAAAAAATAGTTTTGTAAATGCAATTCAAGGTAGCCTTCGAAAAAAACAATTCAATTCGAAAAAAAATATTTTTTTTATAAATATCATACCAAATTAAACATGTACCTAATATAACTAGAGATCATTAGAGTATATTTGGGTACCACATTTGCAATTTCTGTGAGAACGAGTAATTTGTAGTTTTTGGTAAAAACACTTTTAAGATGTATATTCAAACTAAGGGAGACTATTGACACTTTCTTGCTTGAAAATTTACCTAAACTATTGTGCATTATATGCAATCAAAATATCAAATAAAGAGAAATAAGATCTCCATAACTTCCGAAAAAGAGGAAAAAAAAAAAGACTTTAACATTCTTCAAGACTTGGTTGAAGGTAAAAAAAAAAAAGAGACGGTTGAAATTGAGAGGCATAATCATTATCTGAGAGGGAGATTCGAAATGAACGGTTTAGATTATGCATGATGCACGCGAGGAAACCGTGAATATTGCGTGGCATAATCGTATCCGTCGATTAAAGCAACGGGCGAGATCGCAAGTGAGGAAGAATATATAGAGGAAAGAAAAGCAGCCAATCGAAATCCGCGGAAAACATGTTAAATTGTGGCCGTATTTTCTCATTTGTTCGTGGGTTGCAAATGTAACGGACTCACCGTTGCTTGTTGCTCCCACCCCTACGTTTCTCCTCGTGCCCCATTTCCCCCATCCACCTTGCCCTCCTCCTCCTCTCTCCGATCCTCCTCACAACAGCTACCTGAAGAACCCTTTGTATAATTTTCCGACTCACAAATGCGTTTTTCTCTTCCTTTCGGCTTACGGTTTGTCGCTTGATATATATCTGTCTGCAGGGTGCCAAGAAGGTATGCTCTGTTTCTCAATCTTTCCTTGTTTTTTTTTTTTGCCCTTTCTAGATTCTGAATTCTCTCTAATGTGCGATATTTTGAAGAACTTGTGCTCATCTTGGCGCTGCCCTGCAATCTTCGGTCAAGAATCTTTGGGTGCTTTTGTTCTTTCTTCGTGATATATGGCGAATTCGTCCGACAACGTAAAAGGGCTTGTTCTTGCTGTGTCTTCGAGCGTTTTCATTGGCTCTAGCTTCATTATAAAAAAGAAGGGTCTCCAAAAGGCTGGGAATGCGGGGAACAGAGCAGGTTCACCTTTTTATTTGATTGTTATTTTCTTGCATTCTTTACTAAACTTAAAATTTGCTCTCATTTTCCATTGTTTCGTGCTCTTTAATATGATCAGCCTCCGGAGGGCATGCATACCTGTATGAACCATGGTGGTGGATGGGAATGATCATAAGTAAGTGATTTGTAATTGTCACTCGTTTTAACGGTATTTTATTGCTATATCATGTAGCATATCACAATACAATGTGTTTTCTGCAATTTCCAATCAACGATTTCTGTTATAAACATATTCATTCTTTTCTTTTACTATTAAAAGGTTCAGGTGGTACCGTAGTTCTCTTGTTTCCAATTGAGTAAATTGTTTCCTTTCATGCCCCAAAGACAAGGATATAAAATCTCACTCCATATCCTATTAAGTTCAAAATGAGGGCTCGGCAATCATATTCACTTGTGGCACGTGAGGTTGGATTAGAGTTACAGAAACAGTTCAATCCTTGAAACGTCTACTTCTCTAACAGAAGCCGCACACAGGAATATGATTATTTCTTCCTTTCTTACACGTATAAAGTGAATGCCATTCTATTATTTCTGATAACATTCTGTTCTTGGAATTTTTATATGGTTTCTGAAATAAAGTCAGAGTAATTGATTTTAAAAAAAATCTAGACTTTAGGTGTTGTTTTTATTTTCTTAGCTGATAGGAAATTGAGAGATGCAAAAAAAAAAAGACGGAAAAAGCCATGATACGCGAAGAAGACACTGTTACACTCACAATCAAACTCCCTTTATTGTCAAATGAAAAATATGCCAACACCTTTCGAAGTGCTAATTGCTATCTTCAGAACGCCCTATTGGAAGTGTTATCT
This sequence comes from Acacia melanoxylon, assembly GCA_019022615.1. Lineage (NCBI taxonomy): Eukaryota > Viridiplantae > Streptophyta > Magnoliopsida > Fabales > Fabaceae > Acacia > Acacia melanoxylon. Next base: position 1,384,604 of record JAFJYJ010000092.1, read on the forward strand.
CCCGCCTATATTTATATTTCTCAGTCCTTCGATGTGTATACAACTCCATATACTTTTCATGCTAGTCTGTAACGGCAAACATGTCCTTTGCTTCTGAACACCTAATGCACATAATATTAGAAGGACTAATCCAATGGATGATGCTAAATTTTGTGCTTACATTATTTCTAGTGATAGTTGGGGAAATCGCCAACTTCGCGGCTTATGCGTTTGCTCCTGCTATACTTGTAACTCCTTTAGGAGCTTTAAGCATCATTTTCAGGTAACCAACGGCATTATTCACAAAATAAACTGTTAAGGGCCTTTTTTGTGTGTGTCTTTGACCCGTTGTGGATGTGCATTTTCAATCATTACCTTCAATTTCGATGCGCGCATGGAAGAAAAATATTACAACTCATATCATAATGTGCAGTGCAGTGCTAGCTCATTTTATCCTCCGCGAGAAATTGCACGTGTTTGGTAAGCTTGGATGTGCTCTGTGCATGGTGGGCTCTACCACTATTGTTTTGCATGCACCGCATGAGAGAAACATTCATTCTGTTAAGGAAGTGTGGACACTCGCCACAGAACCAGGTATATTTTGTGCCTTAGTTATTTTTGTTTTAACAATTTCTTTCCATTAATTAACAAATTCATTTAGATCCTTGTTATACATTTGTTTTTTGCTTAATCTAGCTAACAGTAAGAAATTGTTCAACAGGCTTTCTTTCGTACACTGTTGCTGTTGTAATTGCTGTTTGTATCCTTATATTCTGGTGTGTACCACGTCTTGGGAAGACGCATATGATCATTTATGTCGGAATATGTTCTCTCGTCGGCTCTCTTACGGTGAGAATTAATTATATTTTTGAAGCTCACATGTGTCATGGCTCCTGCCAGAAAACCTATCCTCCACATAATTCCCCTTGTTCCAATCTGTGCAGGTCATGGGTGTGAAAGCTGTAGGAATAGCGTTGAAGCTTTCATTTGAAGGGATAAATCAGTTCAAATTCTTTGAGACCTGGTTCTTCACCGTGCTTGTGATAGGATGTTGTCTTTTGCAGATTAATTACTTGAACAAGGTGAGTGGCATTATTATATCTTTCAGTTAATCGAAACCAGGTTCGCAATTAATAATGCCAAGTAGACTGGAAACCAGTAATATGCTGGAGTCAAGGTCTGATGTTTTCAGTTTCATTTTTAAATAATTTTTGCAGGCTTTGGACACCTTCAACACAGCTGTGGTATCACCCGTTTACTACGTGATGTTTACAACATTTACTATACTAGCCAGCATGATCATGTTCAAGGTGCGTGCCTAATACATATGGTCCTGGATTTTCTTTGCATTTCCCTCCTTAATTCAATGAAGAGTTCAGCAAATTAAATAGACAAAATAATGAATTAATACTTGACTAGTGAAAACGTGCATGATTGCTGTTCCAAAATGCAGGAGTGGGACTCACAAAATGCATCGCAGATAGCAACAGAGTTGCTTGGGTTTTTTACAATATTAGGGGGCACCTTCCTTCTTCACAAAACCAAAGACATGGGTTCCAAACCCACGGAACCCAATTCTCCTGTTGTTGCAAGTCCTACCCTCTCATATGAATCTTTCTCGCGAGCTTAGATAGGCTAAGCTAGCTAGTGTTGTAGAAAAGACATGTCATATGATGGAACCCACAGGGCCTGGGTTGCGGCTGGGGACAAGACAAGAGGGCGCCTTGTTCTCTGGTTTTTCTAATGAACAGGGCAAACACACATCTTTCACGTTCTTGTATAAAGACATCAATCACAACGTGTCATTTAGATTCCAATTCAAACTGGCAGCACCCCAGTGCCCAAAGCACGGCGGGCTGAATTTTTTCATGCACAATCATTCTTCATTGATTTATTATTAATGGTGAGAAAACTAAGTACAACTGTCACATAGACATCAATGAATTATCTTGTCGTAGAGGGACGACACCAATTCTCTTTAGAATTTGTATGTTTTAAAATATACAAAAATTGGAAGCTGGTATAGAAAGTAAATCAGTAATATAATGGGCGCCCAGAAAGATCAGTAAAATATTTGAGATTCTCAACCTTTCTAGGATTGTTTATTGGATGGATGCTGCAACGAATGAAATTTCACAATATATTAACATAATTCAGATATCAAAGGCTGATTCCAAGATTTGTAATCGTGAGGCTCACCATCTTCATGGTTATTATTTTTATATTTTTAATTTTTATATTCTCTTCTATCAAACTTGATAACTATAGTCAAACGTAAACATTGGAGTTCAGCCATATAAGAACCAAATTTACCGGTGTGATTATTTATTACATTTTATGAATACAAATACCCTTTTGCCTAAAAAAAATGTACAAGGACAATATTTACCAGTATTTTTTTATTTCATTTTATACTCACAATTCCACAAACCTCTTTTTCTAAAAGAAATTTCCATAACCAACAAAATAAAATAATACTCCACTGAGTGAAAAACCAGGATCGAACCTGCGTGGGGGAAAAACGCATAAACGAACAGCCAGCCGCTCTGGTAACGCAACGTGCAATGGGCGTGTTTCCAAAATCTTATTGACGATAAATGAGAAAATGAGGCTTATTCTGAAAATAAAATTTCAGTAGAAATTTCATCCGCTCTTCTCTGGATTCTTGCTGTGACCTGCATCAATTTCTCTCAAATCTCCTTCGATTTCCCCAAGAAAGTCACTCTTCGGCACTTCTACTTTTTCGCTCCTGCTTCTTACTTCAATCGGTACTTGAGCTTCTTGTTATTTCAATTCACCATCACAAAAGGTAAGTGCTATCCATTTGCTGCTGACGTTGTTGGTCGTCTTGCTTGATTGAATTTTGGTTTATTCATGTCTTTGATGCTATAAAATTCAATATCCGATAAGCCTGTGATCTTCGAGGAGGATACTGGGGTCGGTTCCCGATGATGCCTCCAAGAAGAAAGAAATGGACCGAGGCTGAGGAGAAAACCCTAATTGATAAGTATGGCGATATGGTGGCTGACGGAACACTCGCCAAGATGAAAACCCGTGAGAAAAAATTCAAACCCATTGCCTGTTATGTCAATTCGGTTCACCATCTTCGCGATCCCGTTGCCTATCCCTGGCAGTGGACTTGGAAGGATGTGTCCACTAAGGTCCAGAATATGAGGCACCAGTATATGCTTGTTAAGCAAAAAATTAAGAAGCCTGATTTTTCGTCAATGGAAAACTCTGGTGGGGATTCTAATGGGAATGAGTTTGATTGGGTGGAGGGCCTTACCCATTGGTCTAATTTTCTTAGGTATAAGGAGGTCTTCGGAGATGTGGCACTTGGTCATAGTAATAATAACGAGTTAATGGCTTTGGCAAATGGTGATCGTGAAAATGGAGCTGGGTTTCTGGGGCACAGTGGGACGATGGATATCATTGAGTTTGGCCAAATAGGTCATTCAGGGGAAGGGGACTTCGCCGCGGGGATTGATGGGGTTGAGAATGAGGTAATGAATTTGGGTTTTGATTATGATGCTGAAGAAGGAGAAGTGAATTATAACGGAAGTGATCGATTGAGGGAAGATGCAGACAATGGTTATGTGTATGAAGAAGTAGAACTGACTGGGTCCAGCTTAAAGAAGAAGCGGAAGGTGGTGAAGGGGCTGGAAAAGAAGGCATGGAGGATGCTTGCAAACCAACTAGGTCAATTGAGAGAAATGGAGGCTCGGTTCGAGCAACGAGAGATAGACAGAGAGCGGGAGAGGCAGAGAAGGGAAAACTTCCGAATTGAGCTTGAGAAGCAATGGGAAAAGAAATTGGAAGAAAGAGAAAAGGAGAGGGAGGAGAGGGAAAAAGAAAGGGAGAATCTGAGGAGGCAAAGAATATCTGAGTGGGAAGCTACAGAGAAGGAGAATGAAGTATTAGAAATGAAAAGAAGAGAGGAAGAGTTACTATATGAAAGGGGCTGGGAGGAGAGAATGAATAACAACAGGTTAGAATGGAAGAAGAGGATTGATGAGGTATTAAATCAGCACCGTGCTGAAATGGGTCAGATGCAAACTCGCATACTTCATGAACAACAAAATCTTACAAGCCAATTACTTGGTATTTTCTCACAATGGGCAGCTCAACCTGCTGGTTTATCTGATCATACTAGCGCTAGCAACCATTATCTTTCACAGATGATGCAAAATTTGCATCATGTAAATGGTGTAGTTCACGGTGACACTAGGGTTGAGGGAGATAATCAAGAAGATCAATTCATTGTTGATGGATAATGCATCTCCTCTATTGATTGCAGCTACACTTGGCTATCTAGGATCTTGAGCTATGGTTAAAAGTGGCCTAAAAGGGCACTGATTTGTTGAATGCATTCTCAAGTGTATTCTTCCATAAGGCGAGATTGTACACGTCTAGTGTATCTTGTTCCTTATAATGGTTTACTAGTGATTTTTACTTACATTTTTATGTAATTACCTGTGTTCTATATATATAAAAAGGGTATTTAGTTCACGGTGTTCATTTTTTTATTTGTACTGAACCTGAAATAATGAGCGTAAAGGTCATTTTAGTTGGTCTTTTAAAATGCTTCTGTTCCAAACTCTGTTAGGCAACAGGTAACACCCGAGTGTCCACCTTTATGTGTTAACTCTTAAACTTGATATTTTTTTTAGGGGAAAAAAACAAATAGTCTCGGCGGAGAAATAAAGAGATATTTTTTATAGATCTTAAGTTCTGGACTTCTGGTACAAAGTTTGACAATCATCTTTACCTTCAATACCTTTATCCTTTCTCTATCTGATGGAGTGATGTTTTACTTTGCCATAGTTATTGCATCAACCTTGCTTTTCAACTCTAATGTATTTATAATTAATTGAGGTTTAAAACTAGGGTGCTTCCAAAAACTACATGTAATTATAAATAACAAACGTACTATTAATAATAATAAATAATACAGTAGTTTGTTAAAATTATTATATTATATATAGATAATCATTGATATAAAACATAAAAATTTTATTATGTTATATTATTTATAAATTGTTAATAGCATTCATCAGGTGCTCCGATTCAAACTGTCATCCTCCTAACTGTTATGAATCTTGATTAATACATTTTTTGCTCGGGATCTTGATTAATACATTGACGCAAAAGGAAATACAGAAGTCCAAGAAACAAATGGACTCAAGAGGTATGTGCAATCTGAAGCATCACATATATCAGTGGGCTGACCTATCATCGGCATGAAGGTCTGACTTCATCTGTTCTATCAGTATCTTTTCAATGGCATCCACAAAGCTTGGTATATTTTGTCGAATATGAGAATCTGATGAATTGGCTAACTTCTAAAGAGTTCAACCCCCACGCCAAAAGAAAACATGAGAAATTCGGGAGAGAGAAAAAGTTAGTAATCTTCCAACCATTTGCCGTCGAAAAGATTATGATCAGCAGTCAGAAAAGCACAAGCAGGCATGATAGAGAGAAGATGCAGAGAAGTCATCTCAAGGAAATACAGCCTATAAAGTTTTTAAAAGCAATTAACAAAGACAAATTCAATAAATCATGACATGTGACACAAACGATGAATATGGGCAGATTTGAAGCCACAGAAAAAGTAAAAACTTTTAATGCCACAATAATTATAGAAATGTTGTTCCTAGATTGTTGGATGTAAAATACCATCACCAAATGGTTACCCTAAGATATCCTCTGACAAGCTTTTCTGGCTATCAGAAGAAATGAAAACGTACTGGTACTAGCTACTCTGATTTCGGTAGGTTTAATAACATAGAAAACAGGAATTCTCTGAGGTCGAAATTCAGCACACTTAAGAATTCCCGTTTACAACCAAAAGCAAGAAAAAAAAGTAAAAGAAATAATCATTAAAAGGGTGGGATAAGGGAAATGATATCACTGACCTCAATTTTGCAGAGAAAACTTAGAGAAATTTCCTTCAGATTATCTGATCCCTTGAGAGATATAAGCTTCAATGGAGGACCAAAGAGCGGCCAATTGTGAGATAACTTTATGAATGCATCAATTCCTCCAGCCACATGAGCTACTATAGTTTCATCTCTATCCAAGTACTCAAGCGAGTATCTGTAGTCGAACATAAAATAAAGTACATGTTAAATCATAAGGCCGTTGTATACTAAAAATCAATCAAAGAATTGTGAGCCAAATTTTAAGTACACCAAAACTAGGACTGCATCAAAGATCTCACCTTAATTTGTTAGCATCATTTACTGCAAGACGCCTAAGTGAGCTAAGTATAATTCTATCTTGCACTTTTCTTATAAGCCACTGCAATGAAGAATTGCTGCACAGTAAATACAACACAGTGAATCAAACCACCATTTCATCAACAAATTGCTTGTTGTCGTTGTTGTTTGCCTTTCGAATTAAGAAACAAAGAATAGTCCCTTCAGAAAAAAATGGGGCCATTTAGAGTGAAAATCGTTGTCAAAATCCTATGCACAGATCTCAACCTCCTTAATAGCACATTGAAGAAACTTAAAATATAAATTGATAGATGTATGAACCATCCCCCCCCCCAAAAAAAAAAAAAAAAAAAAAAAAAAAAAAAAAAAAAACCAAAGGTAGTAGTAAAAAGAATTAGATCTAACTCTGGCAAAATCTTACACGAAAGAAAGCATTTTTTGCCCTTCCTTCCAATACTTCTTCCCTTTTTCTTTCGCATGTGTTTGTGTATGTAGTTGTTTCATTGAAGATAAGCATTTGTTTATAAAGCATAAAGTTGTGACTTGTGTTAGGGTAGTCATCTTTGTTTGAGATCATAACCTTTTTTTTAAATAACTTCTGCTAGTCCTATACATAACGAGATCCGATTTGGTTAAGAAATTGAAAACCAAGGTTATTAGCTGACACATTTAAATACAGCATTAAATTGACTTGAATATAATCTTATTATCTTATTGGGAACTGAGAGAGTGATATAAGTTAGGATAGAAAGGGATAGAAGAGAAAAGTGGCTGAGAAAAAGAACAGAACAAACCTGAGAGATCTTGCAGTATCAACAATGTCGCTCACATATATATCATTTGGAAAAACCTATAACAAGGATTAGAAATTAAAATTGAAAATAACTAAAGGCCAACAATTTGAGGCAAGACTCTAAGGAATAAGTATATCCATATCATGTCACCAAAACAAGTGTAACCATATCATACATCCAGCAAATCTACAAGTTAGATGTAGACGCAACCCGATAGCCGGCACCACACAATCGGAACAATCTAACAACATATCAGCATAAGAAATAATCACACGTTCTGATACCTGAACATTCTTTAACTTCATAGTCCCTTCTAAAACTTCGATTTGTAACTCATGGTTCACTACAGCTGCATCAATGTTTGGCATGTGGGTTTGCAATGACAACCTAATGCAATTATCATCAAACGCATGCACTTTTAGACCCATCAGTGCATCCTCAATCTGCTCAACTATATCAAACCTAAACAAAGGAACAAGATGAGCAAGGCAGTATGCATACAAGTATCTAAAGTGAAAGAGGAGGTGGATGAAATACCACTTGACCAAATGCTTAGTATTCTGCAGAGACTTGACAGTTGACTTCATTTCATCAATCTTATTATCTAGTTCTAATAGCTGCCAAGTGGAAGCAAAATTCTGCTCTTTAGGACGTCATAAAAGCTAATTAACTATAAAGAATCACTAGAATAATTATATACATAGAACCAGAACAACAGATCACTGGATGTTTAGTCAACATATCTTACAAACTCATACAATCCTCAAGAAGAAAACAGAGAAAAGTAGTATGATTAGGCAGAAAGACCTCTAAATTATTGTCTTTGTGTGCAGTGGTCAAAGTTGACTGGTTATCATCTAGCATATGAGCATCAACACCTTCACTTGCCCTTGCAGTCTTTAGATCCTAGCAATATTTTAAACCGATGTCAAAATATGATTACTACAATGGAAATCTCATAACATACATCAGCCAATCAATGTCATTCTATAGATGATTTGGATTGTTGGTGTAAATATAACTCTTTAGTATTCTATCTAAATTGCTTGAATAACTATTCACTTATAGAGAAGCGTATATTTTATCTGATATGATAACATCAATATCCAGTAGATGCTGCAAGCGTATTCCTTTCAAACATCAAGAAGAAAGTTTGATTTCTGAAAGCATATCATTAAGAGGATTTCATCTTCATGAAGGATAAAAAGAAAATGGCGCACTAGGGTTCAATTTGAGTTTACAGCTTCTTAGTTGACCAAAAAGAGTAAAATACAATGAACATCCCTTCAATAGAGAACCAACCTTTAATGTGATATAATCTAAAGAGCATTTCAGTTCTTCAAGTTTGGCCTCCAACAAGTTTGAATCTGGAAAAACAAGAAAAGTAAATAAATGACAAAAGGGAAAAAGGGGGAGGCGAGGTTCCCTCTCCTGATAGACATGCAAAACACAGTGAAAGGCATCACCTTCTTTATGCATTTTGGTAAGCCGCTTAATCTCTTTAGCTATATTGGAGCTTCCAACTTCCGCCTTGTTATGTTCCTCCTTCAAATGCTCTAAGTAAGCATCTGTGTGAAAATCGACCAATTTATAAAATCTCACCATAAATTTTCAACTCTCTGCTTCACCTTAAGTCTCTCTAAGATTTAGTGTAAGAATCAGTGCCACAAATAAAACGACGGAAGTAAAATAGGCAGACTCAGATGGCACAAGAAAACATAGCAATACTTTCGAAGTCCATACAGCTGCACTCGATTACCAAATGACTAATTATACCTAACTCTAATCTAGTGAACCGCTTAAGGAAAAAAGCTGCAGAAACAAGAGCAAGAGAGACGAAAACCCACTCCTCCATGAAGGAAACCCGTTATGGAGGCCACTAAAAGTCGTATACGATACCCTCTATATTATTATGCAAAGAAACTTGTCTCATCAGAAATTCAGAAGAACTAAAAGAGTACTCACCCATGTCATCATCTTCTAAGAGACCCACATCAGAGTACTCGGACACAATCTGCTGTATTCTACCCTGTAAATAAGAAAAAAATAAAGGTATTTATTGACCGAGGAAAAGACCAAGAAAGAAATGGTAGTAATGCAACGATACCTCCAGTTCAAGAGCAGAATCCTGCAGTAATTTCTCTTCGTCCAAAGAGTCTAATTCAGTAACGTCTTCGCGGCAACGCATGTGGAGCTCTGAAAGTTCCTCTAATCGACTGAAAGAACAAAAAAATAGCGAGCAAGTGAGAGGAATTGTAGAAGCAAAAAAAACAAAAACATAAGAGGGAGAACGACCTGCGGAGGGCGGGGAGGTCCATGGGTGGCAATGGCGATGGAATGGATTGAGAATGTTCTGCCATTTTTATGGAAAATTCAAATTCCTCAACTCAGTGGGCTCTCGGCTATAGCGAAAGGTTTCTGCTAAGTCGAACTGCTAAGGATCACTTGAGGGACATTTGAAATCGAGGTGACGCTCTAGTTTGCTTTGGTATTCCGGCCGGTGCCCTTGCCTGTGAAAATTGGCGTTTGGCGCTTTTCTTCTTTTCTTTACTTTTAAATCTGAATTGGATTAAATTAAATTATTCTTCTTTTTTTCTTGTTCGGTGGCAGAGCTAAGAAGGTGGACCGTTTTTTGGGCCATGAGCTGGGGTGGACCTTGATACCAAAATACAAGATGACAACAAGAATTGGATCTGGATGCTTCAATTGAGACTATGTGCTCTTAGTCTAATGCTTTTGATATTCCGGTGGTCTTAAATAAAGGATCCGAAGTAATATTAGAGATATTTTGAGAGTTAATTTTGGTTTTAAAAATAAGATATAGTTTTTATATTTGTCAATATATTTTAAATTTAGCTTTATTAATGTTCCCTCAACTATAACCAAGAAAGAAAATAAATGAGAGAATTAAGGATGATAACTATAATATTTTAGAAAATATATGTAATATATCAACTAACTTTATTAATCCAATCAAATTAAATAAATATGTCTAATATAAAGCAAAAGAGGAGTACTGTCTTCAATCCAGGGCTTTCATTCAAAATATAAAAATCTCAGTTCATTTTACCCCATATATTTATTATTTTTTTACAAATTAATTTACCTAATTTAAAAACTGAGATATAATCTAATAGGGTTAATATGATTGTTGATTCTTACTATTTAATTGAATTTTAGCTTTAAACCCTATAATTAATTTTAAATCGTCATTTTTAGTCCCTATTGTTTCACGAATACTTAGTATAAGTTTAGACCCTTAAAATTAACACAGTTTAATATAGGGATAATTTTTTTTTGTTCTAGACCTCTAGTCCCTAAATTTTTAATGAGTAGTTTTGATTTTGATACTTATACTTATAACGAGTTTTGATTTTGATCCTTATATTTAAGAGCGTCATTATACCCAAATTGAGTGCTAATTGAATTATAATGACTAAAAAATCATGGTTTAAAACTGCATGAACCTAAACAAAAATTTGATCAATTTGTGAGGACTATCAATATTATTAATCTTAATATAACGTCATACTGACATTTTGGGAGATCAAGTCACATTTAGTTCAAATTACTCAATTTATTTTATTTCCATAAAATAGCTTTTATATTAGAAATTTTGGGGACTACGTAATAAAAAAAGAGATTAGAGGGAATAGTTAGTGCCTGTTTGGTCTAGCTTAATTTTAGCTTATCTTCTCCTTATAAGTATAAGCTGGGTCAAACAAAATTTTACAAAAGCTCTTATAATTATAAGAGCTTATTTTATAATGAAGAAAAAAGAGCTTAAAAATAAGCTCATATGAGAGCTTATTTTTAAACTCTTTTTTTAAAAAAAAAAAACTCGTAATCTATCCTTGGTCTATGCACAATTTACTATTTTTATGGTACTATATCAAATATAATTATTTTATTCATTTTCCTCGTTTCAAAAGTATAATACAGATTCAAAAAATATGCTATTAAAAGTTTGCATATTTTATATTTTTACAAGTAAACGAAAACGTAATAACATTTTTAAAAAAATTTCGTTGAATTTAAATATTTTTTCCAGATAAAATTATATATGGAATAAATGAAAATTAGTCTGTAGTATGATTTTAATATAATTTATTTTAATTTGTATTTGAAAAATTTAAAGGAAAAATAATTTAATTTCTACAAATTTTAAAATTTATATAATTAATTTTTTTATTGAGCAAGGTAAGTATTTGTTGTTGGCTTATACTACCTCCAATTCTTAATACGTGATATAAAGTCATTTTCATTAATCAAGCAGGAGAAAATTTTTATTAGAAAAAGTGCTTATGACAAAAATTTTATCAAACAGCTTATTTTTAATTTCAGCTTTTAAGTTAAAAAATTTATATAATCACCAAATGACTTTTAACTTTTAAAAAAAAGTTTTTTTTTTTTTTACTTTAGCTTAAAAGTAGCTTTTAATTTAAAAATAAGAAGATCCAAGCGAATTTCTTAATATTCTTCAACTAGGAGTTCAGTTTATGGAGTCCCGATTGAAGACTACAGGTATTTTTTGGGGGGAAATGTCGGACGTTGGATGGTGGCTAGACATTTTTTTATAATTTTATATTTTACATTAAGAATAATTAAAATGTTTGCTGCGTGTTGCATAAATATATTTTAGGCTAAAGTATATATTTAGTCCCTTATGTTTGCCTCTAGTATCATTTTAGTCCCTTAAGTTTGTAAAGTGCACATTTGGTCTTTTAATGCTAACACCGTTAGTCTAACTTAACGGAAAATATTAATTCAACAATTTTAAGTGATGACTGTGCAATTAAATGCTGACTAAGTATGCTTATATGTTAGTATTTTAATCAATTAATATTTTAAATTATATTAATTGAAAAATATTTAATTTTCACAAACTGTTTTACGATTTTTCACAGTCAGTAAAGATTAATTATTATTTTTTGGTCGAAAAGATTAAATTTTTTCAATTAAAAGAATTTAAAATATTAATTTACCAAAACACTAACATATAAACATGCCGGGTCAACATTTAATTGCATAATCATCGTTTACAATTGTTGAGTCAGTATTTTCCGTTAAGTCAGACTAACGGTGTTAATATTAAGGGACCAAAAGTGCACTTTACAAACTTAAGGGACTAAAATGATACCAAAGGCAAATATAAGGGACTAAATGTATACTTTAGCCTATATTTTAAATGAGCCCCATTAATATGATGAGTTATAATGATAATAAAATAAACATTTAAAAGAAGTCAATAATACAACAAAAAACACAGAATGTAAAACAATGACAAATCCATTAAATCCTGCCATTATAAGTGTTCAGCTTATTGCAAAAATTATACTCGTAGTATATAGATCCATATTACTCGTAGTTATTAAAATAAATAATTAAAAGAGTAAACGTAAATTTTGTGAATATCACGTAATAACTATTGGAGCTTCTCTTCATTCCTAAGCCTGCATGCGCATTACAGGCTTGCACCTTTTAAATCTCAGCTTCATCTCATCCATTGCCTCTTTGCAGTGGCGAAGCCAGGATTTCATATTTGTGGGTGCACAATTAATGTGGGGATTTAGGGGTTCGTCCCACGAACCCCCGATTTTTTTTTTTTAAAAAAAAAGAGTTTTAAATGTATTAAAATAACAAAAGAATATAGATAAGAAAAGAAAACTTCAATTGAACATAAAAAAATAATAATAAAAAATCAACTAAGCAATATCAAATGTAAGAATGAACTATACTCTAGAAGATACAGGCATATCTTATCGAAGGAAAATTAGGAAACATCTATGTGTATGTGAGGTTGCTTAGTTTCTAAAACAGGTTTTAGTTCTCAAAAACCAATTTCCTAGAAGTAACACTCTTACCATTTACAAAACCCAATTTTAGGTTAATATTTCATTTTTCAAAAGTTACTTTTTGAGTTACTCAAATAAGCATTACCAAAACTGAGTTTTGCAAAAGTCAGGCTGGATCTTCAAAACTAGTAGCCACACATATACCATGATGTTTTACTAATTTATTTTTATTAGGTTTTCTTTAATTGTTTCCTATTTTATTAAAAACCTTAAGCATGTATATTTATAATTTGTGTGAATGTATGTCCACATTCAAGAGAACTGAATTTTTTTCCCAATTAAGGGTGTCTTTTATGGGTGCACTTGCACCCAAAGAAAACAATGTGGCTCCGCCACTGCCTCTTTGCATAGGTCTATTGGTTCAATACATTAGTTTCTCAACTCAAGTACTCTACCTAATACTCTCTCCGCTCCTAATTATAAGACCTAGTTGATTTTTTTGAAGAGATTAAGGAAGCTAATTAAATTAGCTTAGAGTATTTTTATTTTTTTTCTTCAAACTAAATAGTTTGACTAATAAACTAATATATAATCTAAGAAAACGTAACATATGAAATGATTAAGTAACTTATTCAGCTGGATTTTTGACCAAAATATTTTTTTTAAAAAAAAAAAAATACCAATCTACAAAACTGTTGAAACTATTTACCGGAATATGGCAGTTTTTGGGCAGATACGTCATGGAGGACGACGAAACAAGGAGAGACGTCAGGGTTCCTGACGGAACCACTGATTCCGTCAGCAACCCTGACAGAAAAAGGCCAGAGTTCCGTCAGGGTCTCTGACGTCACCTAGTGACGTCAGAGACGCTGACGGAACACGTTAGGGATTCCTAACGCAGGTCGGGAATCCCGACGTGCGCCGAGTTCCGTCGGGGACTATGACGTCGCCTAGTGACGTCGAGACCCGACGGAACTCGTCGTGGTCGCCGACGCGCGTCGGGATTCCCGACGCGTGTCGAATTCCCGACCTTCCCACCCACCCCCATATACCGCCCCTCTCCCCCACAAAAACTTCTCACACACACACACAAAATTCTCGCACGCCCCCACCCACCTTCCTCGCCCCGCCCCCCTTGGGCCCCCCCACCCCACCTTACCTCTCGCGCGCCCCTCCTTCTACAGCCCCCATCACACACACACAAACACCCTTCCCTCTTTCTTAACAAAAAAAAAAACGCACCCCCAACTCTCACACACACAAATCCCTTCCCTCTTCCTCACCATTATTCAACTCATCTGTATTCATTTCTTCATCGGAAAGCTCACTTCATCATCCATTTTCTTCATTCTTTATTGTTTAATAATTAACATTTCTGTGTAATTGGTTTTTTTTTCCTTAATCTTCCATACCTTTGTCAAATCGCACGTTATGTTTATTGGGTTCTATATTCTTTCACATTTCCAATTTTATATTGTTCTTCAATTAGGGATATTACTAAAAAACCTGAAGGTTAGATTGTTAAAAAAAATGAAAAAGAGCCAATAAAAACATGATTAATTAAAATTCCGTTTTACATTCGATAGTTAGGTTTTAAAATGTTCACAAAAATTATGTTTCATAAATTTAGATTAGAGAATTTTAGTTATTGTATATGTACTTTTTATGTCGATAAGTTACATAAAAAAGACTACAAGCTTGATAAAATAGAGGGGACAAACAAGATGATGATACTATTTTATAAAAAATAAAAATTTGGTATATAAATTCAAAAATATTATTTTATTTAATATTTTGTAAATTAAAAAGTGATATATGAATTCAAAAATATATTCTTAGCTAAATTGAATTAAATAAAATTATGAGAAAAATAATTAGTGAATTAATAAAAAGTCTTCGTGAAATATGTTATATATTATTATTTATAGTACCCTAAGATAGATAACATAATCTTAAGTATAAAATAATAATTAGTCAAATAATGAATTAACTAATTAATCAGTGAGAAAATAATAATTAGTGACTTAATCATCTGTTGTGTCATCGTAAATTTATATTAGTTAAATGGATGACCAACGCGGCTGCAATATTGAGCCCGGCCCCAAAAAGTGGGGAGTTCTTACTGAGGAGGTGCAACAGTCACACCGATCACAAGTTGTGTGGAACAATGGAGATTGCAATTGTTTGAGGCCAAGGCGAGCCTCGCAGGGGTCTTTGGGAGATGTCCATGACCCAGATCTCATCCTACTAGATTTCCAAGAGCACCTTATGCGTGCAGGTTTTTGACACGTCTCTCGCATGAAGAGACCCCCGGTATGTTTTAAAACTCTTTATCTAATTAATTATATGCATTTAGTTGGTTGTACATGATGCGGATAATATAGGACCTTTACATATCAGTGGTCTACTTTTATGTTGGTGCAGATTGACAAATACCTTATTTCGCTTTGGTTGAGCGGTGGAGGCGGAGACTCACACCTTCCATATGCCGGTTGGTGAGATGACTATTACTCTACAGGATGTAGAGGGGATTTTAGGGTTGTCCACTGAGGGTCGAGTTGTTTCCGGTAAGACGCATGCCAACTGGGTAGCAACTATGCAGGAACACATGGGTCAGATTCCACTCCCAACTGAATTGAGTGGCGGAAACGTCAAGATGAGCTGGTTTGACCGTTATTAGGGCCACTGGGAGGAGCACTCAGGTACTATTGATGGTCAGCTTGTGTACACACGTGCTTACCTCATGCGCCTATTCGGTGGATTTTTGTTAAGTGACAAGTCCAGCTCAGAGGTCCCTTGCCAATATATACAACTATTGGGTGGTGACCTTGTGGAGACTGCTACATACAGTTGGGGGTCTGTTGTACTCGCTACACTGTTTCGCGAGCTATGTCAGGCCACACCAGCTTCAGCTAAAGACATTGGGGGTTGCTTGTTGTTATTGCGAGATATGGGCATGGTCCGGAATTCGCCATATCACCTCCCATTCCGAGCCGAGTGATGCGGGGTGATCATTACGGACGCAGGTATGGAAGCAGTATGATTGAATGAATATTTTGAACTGCTTGGAGTAGTTGAGCGATTATGTTCTTATTTGCAGGTCGTCTTACTAATGATATTGAGTTACATATTGCAGGTTCAATAATGTCAACCTGCGGTTATTGCGACGTGAGATAAAGACATATCGAATAGAGCTTGACCAGATGGGTCGAGACGATGTACAGGTGAAGTGGGAGCCATATAGGGACACCGGGTATGACTTTATGGGGGTAGATGTTCACGTGCAGGCGCGGTGGAGGGCTGTGACTCACACCTTCCATATGCCGGTTGGTGAGATGACTATTACTCTACTGTTTGTTCATGATTATGACATTTCATAGCGAAAACGATTGTAGTACTCTCAACCACTTCAGCTTCTTGATGTTCCTTCATGCAATAATATTTTATTGCGGCTTGCACATCCTTCTTGGACCCAAACTCTTGTTTCATATCTAATCTATCTCCTCTTGCCCACGGACCCCGCCCAAGCCTTCCACATCCAAGTATATCCTCATGCGGATAATCTTCATGAACAGACCTCATAATGCGGAATGTCGTTCCAAAACGGTGTAATATCCGCATATTCACACATAATACAGTTTATGCGACAACATTATAACTAATAAAAAATAAATTATATAATAATAAAACTCTGTAACTAGCCTGATGATTGTAACATACCACGATGATATTCGTCATCTGCATCACTATTATTTTGATCATGGTCATTATCCAATAAAATGTCTTCATCTTCTTGCTCTAGCTCCTCGTCATTGTCAGGTTCATCTACCATATAGTCATTTTCTTCTCCATGCGCAATAGTTGGTTGTGTTGGCTCGGGTGTAGCAAAATGAGTCATATAATGTGACTGCAGGAGTCCATGAGTCGGTATTGGTATACCCTCGTCTGGCGTCTCAATATCTACATATAACTCAGCAAATTCAGACGACGTAGAGTTTTCGTTGAATGTTTGAACAAAAACATCTACATCCTCATCATCGGATATCTCTAAACCCACATATTTGCGATTTCCACAAGGAACTCTACCCGTCACTGAAGATATCACCTGATTTTGTTGCAGCTTTAACTTTCGACGGATCTTTTCATATAAATCTTCAGCAGACATGCCTCGAACAATATATATTCCTCTTTTTTACCTTCCAAGCTCAATCCGTTTGCACCTATACTTTTAGAATTATAATATACAAATGAACGAATTTGACTCATTTTTTTCAAAAAAATATAAATGAAGAAACAGAATGAAGAAGATGGAGGACGAAGAGTTTTTAGATGAGGGAACGAGTTTGATGAGGGAGGCTTTACGAGTGAATGGGAGAGGGAAAGCTAAATAGGAGGGAGTCACGGGTAAATGTTAGGGGAGTAGGCCGTCAGGAATCTCTGGGCGTGCAGGGATTCCTGACCCCTGAGGCCTATGCCCCTTCCTGACGTTTGGTTCTGTCAGGAACCATGCCAGAACTCATATGTAACCAGTGTACTTGTGCGTTATTGATGAATTAATGAGAAGCTTTATTTTCAATTACTATTATTATGTTAGTATTACATTCGAAAAGTTGAAGAGAAGCTCAAAAGGAGAGACCTTGTTGACTGGCGGGACCCACGTGGACCGGTAGATGGAGACCAGACCGGACAAAATGAAAAGATCAAGAGGAAATAGGGAAGACGGATTTGGTGGGCCCAAAGTGGCGCCACCCAGATCCCCTAATGACTTGGAGAGCGAAAGAGAAAGGTCAACAAAAAGTCAATCTGCGGGCCAAATGCGGGGCAAAAGGGAATATATCAGATAAAATAGGGAAGAATGGAATAAAGACTAGAGGATTTGATTTGTGGGGCCTAGGAGGCGCCATTTAGGCTTGGGAAAGGTCTAGAAGGCTTGGGGAAAGAGTCAGGGGAGTTAATGGATCCGGCCAAATTCGGTAATTCCATAAATTAAGGCCAAAGTAGGTAATTTTTCTAAATGTAAGAAAATATCAAGACACACTTGTGGAAGAGGAGGCGCCGCATGGCAGCAATCTAGAGCCCCTGGAATTCTCTAGCATTGCTTGGAAAAGAAGAAAAGGAAATCGGTCTGAAAAGTCAAACCGCGACCCCTTTGGACAAAAGGGCAAAATAGGAAATAAATGGGTAAAAATTGATTTGGGCTGAAAGGTGGGCCCAAAATGGCGTGCCATGTGTCCTCTTGGGCAGATAAAATGATGGGGAAAAATGGATAATTATTTAAAAGTTCTGGGCCACAATTGCAATTTATGAAAGTTTCGGGCCAAACGTGTAATTTTCCCCAAAAGTAGATGAGGATATACACGTTTTTGGAGGTGGGAGAGACACTTGGCAGCAGCTGGACACCCTGAATTTTTCTAGAAAGCCTTGGGAAATAAGTCAAGAAATCTATCTTATTTACTACCTAACAGTCTGAAATTACGCCTATTAATTTTAACTCTACCGGATCAAAATAATCTTTTATTAAAAAGCTTCAAACTCTTCATTTTCACCCCTCAAGGGGCGAAAATTCCAGAACAAGAGAGAGAGGGATCAGCAACTCTTCCATAACTCAAGCTCAAGGTCTAGAACTCAAGAACATCCACCGATCCGTCGAATCGAGGTAACCCGAAAAACTTTGTTCTCTTGAGTTCTTCATGAAATATTTTCGTGCATGAAGTAAGGGCTAGGAGTTTAAGTTGGATTTCTGCAATTTTGAGGTCACCAATGAGTCTGGAACACGTTTTTGTGTAGGATATGGCCAAGGTCTAAGTTTCCGAAATCAAAATACCGAAAAACCCCTAAAACTAAGCTTACTTTTGATTCTGGAAATCTGGGCAGTACCTCTTCTAGCGCGTTTTGAGGCTGTAAACGAACTCGATTTGAGCTGAAAATTTACATGCAGAAACTAGACATGTGGGGCATGGGTTTAGACATATAATAAGACAACTTTTTATAAGAATACAGGGAGAAACAAATAGTTGAAAAAGGGGTTACGGACAGTGACGCGAATCTGGACCAGAGGAGATAAAAGTAACACCACGCAAAAACACATGACCTTTTGACTTCTGGGTATATTTTTAATGGAAACTAGACATACTAACGGTTCGAATGGAACTGGTTTCATACAAAAATAATTTTTTTGGAATTTATTAAAAATCTGGAAAGTGGGGTCAAATGCACAGAATTTCTGGAAATTCTGTATGTAGTTCGGATTTGGCAAAATAAATGTAAGGGCATTTCTGTAATTACTAAATAAGTGTATTTTGATTATATCTAGGGTCAAGCAATATGTTGAAGCACTAGTGGGCCCCTAAAAATATAAGACGATACTTTTACCACCAGGTAGTAACCTCTTTACTCCGGCACTTTTATGTGTTTGATGTATGTATTTGCTTGCCATATGTGTGTTTTGTGTTGTTTTGCCAAATATGCATACAGTACATGTTTGTGGTTGTGTCCCTAGCGCTGAGGGTGCCTGCCGGGGTCTGCCTACGTGGCGACTCTACGGAGACAGGCTTGTGATTCCGGTAATTCTGAGGCCTGTCTTGGTAAGGCGGCCTGACGGTGCGAAGATGTGTTGTGGTGTATGTGGCTGTTTGCATATTGTGGTATATTTGGCTTATTGTTCCTGCTACACACTCACCTGGTTGCATGCATACACACTTCACATATAGTGCATGAGTACTGATGGTTACTCTGGGGGCCGATGTCGAACTCCAGAAGCTTGTGAAGACGCGAGGGAAACGTGCTCGATCTAGAAAGACCTTTTGGAAAGGAAAGGCGACTGTGCAGTGAAGAATAGGGAATGCCCTATCATTTTGTACTTTACCTTTTCGGATGACTGTATTATTATTATGATTCTTATTTTGGATAACTGTACCCTTAACCCTTCGGGGACTTTTACTTTCCGTTTATTTTACAGTAGATTGTCCAAACCGGTTAAATGCTCTGTTGCGCTAACTCTGATGCATGTTAAGTGGATAATATAATGAAGGAAAGGTAATCATTAAAAGGAATCTCTCTAACCCGTCACCCGAAAGGGCGAGGCCGGTAGGGGTGTAACATCATAAATATGAGTTCTGGCAGGGTTCCTGACGGAACCCAATGTTCCGTCAGGGTGGGGTCCCTGACGTTTGATTCCGTCAGGAACCCTGCCAGAACCAAATGTTCTATCAGGGTGGGGTCCCTGACGTTTGGTTCCGTCGGGGACCCCGCGTAACTCAGATGAGTTCTGGAAGGGAGACTAATGGAACTAATTGTTCCGTCAGGGTGGGCCCCTGACGCATGGTTCCGTCAGTCTCCCTGATGGAACTCACATTGAGTCCTGGCAGGGAGACTGACGGAACTGATGGTTCCGTCAGCTTCCCTGCCAGGACTCATAGTTCCGCGCCTTCCCCGCCAGATCGCCCAAAACCGCCTCTATTGATACGGTAAATAGTTTCAACAGCTTCGTAGATTGGTAATTTTTTTTTTTTTAAAAAAATGATTTTGGTCAAAAATCCTATTCATCTTCCTTAATCTCTCCAAAAAAAGTTAACTGTGCCTTATAATTGGAATGGGAGGTACTAATTTATATAAAATATATTTATTTAATTAGATTAGATTAAAAATAATAATAATAAAAATCAACGGAGCCCTATATTAAGGACTAAAGGTAGCAGTTAATATGACATGTATTTTCTAAAACACCCTAATCATGTTTTTTAATTTCCTCATTTTACTTCATTATTGATTATTATTGAGAGAGTGTCAAGGTAAATTAAGAAAGTATTGAAAAATATAAAAAATAAGTATTATATAGATAAATTCTCCAACTATATCTTATATTAAGAATTGAAGGGAATATAAAATAAAAAAATTCTCCAATTTTTTAAAGATGGACAACATTTGATCCCAGTCATTATTTTTTGTAGTGCCTATTTGGATTTACGGTAGAAACTGCTTTTCTAACGTGGTTTATAGTATGGGAAAAACACTTCTCATGTTGCAGGAGAAGTGTATTCTCATGTCACACACGCATGAAATAGTAGGACTCACATAAATGTGGGTCCCACCATTTCATGTGTGTGTAGGAATCTTCTTCTTCTCATGCAACATGAGAAATTTAAACCCCTTATAGTATACAAGGTAAATCTATGAGATGAGTTTTATCTTAATTTATATAAAATGATTTTCCAACGCAAATTCAAATAACGCTATCAAGTATGTCAAAAGTCCTTTAGTATTTACTGGTAACAGAAAAAATAGTGTCCTTTATTATTTAAATTAAAAGGGTAGGTAACGAAAAGTCACAAATGTGAAAGAACTCAAAGAAGTCACAGCCTTCTCTTTCATCACCACTCTATGGAACTTCGGCATTTTTTGCCCCTAAATTTTTAATTTGGAGGGGATGAGAGCCGAAAGTCAACGTTTTACAAATTCTGATTCAATACGGGGCAGTTAAAATCATATTCATACACGGTGAGGATGTGGCTTAATTAGAGTATAATTGATGCTCCACAGAATCCTTTTTCTTTGTTTGACAAAAGAATCCCAGAAAAAAATGAATCTTTAAAAGTTTTCCGGGAACGAAATTACCCCGTTGACTTTATAGGATGATATATTAGCATTAATTATAAAAAAATATATATCCGGGAAATCACTAAAAAAATTCTGAGATCGTGACAGAAGCCATGAAATTGATAAAATATTAAAAAAAATGGGGATTTTTTTTTCTTGCTTCCGGTGCGCTATGCTGACCTCTGCAGGAGCGCCAGAGCGGGAGATCAAGCCGCAGCGGGCGTAGATAGATAGATTGATACATTCCATAATTAATAAATAAAGGAAGAGGAAGAAAATGGAGAGAGAAAGAACATGGAAACGGCAAGAAAGAAGGTATTTCCAAAATTGCGTGAAGGCAGAAAGGCAAACGTTGTATTCTTGATTCAAATACATTCACACATGGAAACTTTGAACTTGCCATTATTATTAACTCCCTTCTCCTTCCCTTTCTGCTCTCCTCGTCTTCCTATAAGACTCCTCTTCTAGCTCTTGCCGCCGCTCCTTCTTTCTCGCGACCAGGCTGCTTATTCACTCCGCTCAGGTACCGATCTTTCTTCCTGGTTTTATTTGTTTGTGTCTCTGGACTTATATAAGGATAACGGACTTTTATTCCGTTCTGATTTGTCTCTTGCTCTTTATATCTGCCTCTGTCTCCATGTAATACAGCTTTCACTGTTAGGTACCATTCTTATGAAATATTTGAAGAACTTTTAGTTCTCCCCGTGGAGTGAAAATCTTAGCGTTGCATTCGTTAATTTTTTTTTTCTTTTTCAAATATTGATTTTAGTTTTTGTACGGTTCATAACAAGGTTCTCCCCATCCCCCTCCTCTCTATAAGTTCTCAATAAATCTGAAGAAGCTTTTCTTTCTTTCAGAACAGAAGAGGGCATAACTAGTAAAATCAATATATACATTCCATCTAACTCTCTTCAGTTGAATTTTTGTGTGCCCTGTGATTACCTTTGAGAAGCTCATAGAAGTTCTTAGTTCTTTTTCATTCGCTAAGTATAAATTGCAATTGGAAAACGGTGTTATAGAAGTAAAGAAAACGTTAAGAATTTGATCATGAATAGAACCATTCATAGTACAGATATAATGCACGTCTCTGCAAATAAAAATTCTAAGCATTTTTTAATGAAGTGTATTAAGAAAATTGAGGGTCAGCTTAAGTCTTCACTTGACTCACGATAGTGCACTTTTATGGATGATTGAGGCAGCTAGGATTTGCATTACCGAGAGCTTAGTTTTAATATGAGCAACTCAGGACCTAGGGAAAGCCAAGAGGCTGCTAGAGATTTTCAAAATCAGCAAATCGTGTTTTCTGACTGGGACCTCAACCTTCCTCTTCTTGAGGAGAGCCTGGATGCAGCAGCTCAAGGATCAGCCCTTGATAATGAAAATTTGCTATTGCAGATGGGTGATGCTGAATCTGATGATGTTGCTATAATTTCCCCAAGAAAATTTGAAGAAGTATGCTATTCTTTATTCAAACTTCAATTTCCCCAATTATGCATGAAAATACGAGTTTTTTTGAATTCACTTCTCATAGTAAGCTCTTTTCCTTTTAGGCAAAGAACAATTCTCGAAGAAAAAAAGCTTGTCAAAGCTATGCCGTTATACAAGTGTTTGATGAAGATAGAGGAAACATTCCAGGTTTGTTAGATTCTCCATACATACTCTTTGTTTTGTCCTGCTCGCCTCATCCTGTACTTTTATCATATTTGGTTAACTTTGGTTCTCTCTGTCTTTTCTTTCTTTTTTTTCTTTCTTTCCATCATTTTTGTAAGGAGGCTGGGGTAGACTGGTGTGCCCCCGCCACCCCTCCCCCACAAAAAAAAGAAAAAACAAAGTGCAATTATGTTCTGAAATTTTGCTTAGGCTTACACTTGATTGTCTGTTATTTTCTCTTCTCAATTTCCTTCAGATGATTGGTTTGGTTGAAAATACTCTTGATTTATTTTCTTTGGTTCAAAGGGTAACGTTCATTTTTACCTTATTGAATCTATTTCTCTCCTCATTGTCACCCTCTTTGTTTGTGAAGGGGAAGAAGCTGCTGGTCATAAAGCATTTGGCCAATTGTGGAAGTCTAGTGAATGTTGTCAAATAACCTTGATAGCAGTACTCTTTTTCTTCTTTTTATAGGAGGTTCAATAACCGATTTTCTGGGTTTGCAGAAGTGACAGCAGATGCCGTTTCTCACCCTATTATTGACAACAGACATGAAAATCCCCAAAACCAAGCAATTGTGGACTGTGAGCTGCACCTACGTGTGAAAGACAGCAGGGTAGCCAAGGTAATATAAGCTGCTTTTCTTTTATTATAGCCACTATCTCTAGCCTGCAATTGTTTCTTATACATCTTCAGCATGCGGATAATTGCTGGCAATTATTGCTTTAGAGATCATCCGGGATTCTTTATGGATATATTTTGCTTGATTATGGTAGTTGCTCAACTGATGGCATATTAAGGGCCACTTTAGGCAGCCAACTATTTTCTAGTATTGAAGTCATATCTGCCTGGAATTCTAGCAGTGAATCTTCACCTACTTATTTAAAGTGAATAGTGAAGACCTTGGACTGCTCAAATGACTAACTTCACTGTCTAGTGTCTAGGTTCGTTATTCAATTGGTGTGGCCTTCATTCATGGCAATTCTTTTACTCATAGCTTGTGTGGCATGTGTAACGACTTGTTCGTTTTCCCACCCTGGCTAACATCTCTTACTATGCTCGCAACATCTTATTTACAAAGGAAGCAAGTGATGCACCCTTTTAATTATATCATATTCTCTATGTTGGTTATAATGTTTCATGATTTCAATAGTCCATGGTTGCCTCAAAATTAAGATAAAATTCTAAAGTTTTCATAACTCTTGGTTTGATAGCTCAAAAGTCACACACACACATATTAATCATAGTGCGTACTTATATTTGATCCTTGTGTCTGACAAAAATTAAAATGGATATAATTTGAATTTTATGGATGATTGATGGTGTTGCACGTCAGGCGCTGTCTCCAAGTGGCACGCTGCTCGAGGAAGCCACCTTCAGTTGCACAATTTGCATGGGCCAGCTGATTGAAGAAACATCAACTAAGTGTGGCCACATTTTCTGCAAGAAGTGCATTCAGGCAGCCATAGCTGCTCAACACAAATGTCCCACCTGCAGGCGTAAACTTAGAAAGTCTGACATGTTTAGGGTCTACCTTCCAACAGCTAACTAGTCATTTCTATTTCATAGGAAGATTTACACAGCTCATGATTGAAACCCAATTCATAGTGAAAGTATGATTGTTACTGCTGCATTTGGTGTTGGCCAAAAAAGAGGAGGGGAAAAAACTGCATTTACTTACAGTAAAGCGGACTATAGTATCTCGTCTCAAATTCAATGCCTGGATTTACAAAAAGAAAGCTGATGATCAACATTTCTGATTTGATTCTCTTGTTACACAACGTGTTCTGGTAATTAAGTTATTAACAATTTCTGAGGTATTCTAAACAGCACTAATTTTCCCTAATTTCCAACTTTTCTGGCCTATTCAATTCCTAATTCTCTATGCGTACAGTTGCATCCCCCATTTATGCAGTATCAAATGCAAAAACTGTTCTTTCTTGTCTACTGTTTTTTTTGGACATTAGGGAAAGTCTGTGTTAACAATTTGTTTGTTGATGTGTTAGGTACATTCATGTCCTCCTGTTGATTTCATTTTTCGGTACAGGATTTTGGTTTTCATAATTGAAAAAAATGTAAATGGCAGACTATTTCGTTAAAGATTAGAGTAAGATAAATAGACAATAAAATTAATTAGGGAAAAAAAAACAAATTTCAAATCTGTATTTCTAGAACTAGAAATTGGATTTTTAAAGTAAGATACTTGAACGGATTTAAATTATTGATATGATGCTTGTATCATAAGAAAAATATAAAAAAAGGGTATGGTATACACTAATTTTCTTTTTGCCTTTGTATTATGCGAGAGCATTATTTAGCATTGTTATTATAGGTGGGGCCGTGGGGTAGTTAGGACGGCTGGTTTGAGAACGATGTTCCACCTAACGGCCTTCTCCAAATACAACGGAAAACAAATACAGTTTTTTTCTGATGGGGAAAAAAAATCAGTTCTTTTTCATAGTTTGGCCGGAACACATACAAAGGCGTATTTTTTGGGGTTATGTAAATAGAAGATTTTAACCTCGAATTATTCGAAATCTCATTTCGCTAAGGCTTTGTTTGGGAGTTTTGAAGGAAGGGAAAGGAAAGGGATGGAAGGAGAATGGAGGGGAAGGGATGGAAGGGAAATGAAGGATATTTCCTCCCCTTGTTTGGGAGTTAAAAAAATAGTAAGGAAGGAAGATGGAGGATTAATGAGTTATTTTTACCATTTTGTCCTTTTCTTTAATAATTAATGTAATTATTATACTTTACAAATAAATTTAAATTTAAATTTTCTAAAAAAATTATTTATGTTATTTTTATATTCAAAAAATTATTTATGTGGTGGTGGCGGCGGTGGCGGCGGGCGGTGGTGGCGGCGGGCGGTGGTGGCGGTGGCGGTGGTGGTGGTGGCGGCGGTGGAGGTGGCGGTGGTGGGGTGGTGAACGAGGGTAACAAAGAATTAATCTATTTCCCTTCTTAAAACCCCCTCATATTTTAACTTTATTTTTGTGAAGAAGGAGGGTTTTGGAGGATTTGTAAAATCCTCCGATTCCCTCCCTCCTATTTTTAAAACTGCAAATAAGGGAATGGGACTACCAAAACCCTTCCTTCCTTTCCTTTCCCTCCAAAAATAACTCGCAAACAAAACCTAAGTGAACTCAAGTATTTAACCAAGTTACGAACTACTACTATTGACCTTGTTTTTGTGGCACCTATATTTGGATGGAGGAAAAAAAGTGAATGAAAAATAGGCGTGAACTATTATGAATAAATTTTTTCAAAAATAATAATAATAAATTACTATGTAGGAGAGAAACTCTCATAGTATTCTTTCCTCTGATTTTATTCTAATCCATGCAAGGCTTAATGGTACTCAGGGACGGAACAAACAAGGCCCCCCAAAAAAAAAATTTGTTTAGAATTTTTTTTTTTAATATAATGTAAAATTGACTTTTGGCCCCCAATTTTTACCCCTCTTTATATCTTTGGGGCTTATAATTCAATTTGTGTTCCATGTGGGGTCTTGTATGATTAATGTTATTCTTGCAATTTTTTTTTTCTATATTTCATTCTAATTACCTGAAATTTTTAGCTGGAATTTACTTTTGAGGTATACTTTTACCCATTTTACACTACACATGTGGATGAAGTTAATTGATTTTTCATTCTAAACCTCAGCCTCTTGCCTTCCAATGTTATGGTGTTCAATTACATAAAGTTTATGGTTGAACCAAAGATTCACAATCACATAAATTAACAGATTAAACCTCAACCTCTTGCCTTCCAATGTTGTGGTGTATTTTTTTTTTTATATATATTTTTTTCTTTTTTAATGCATTTAAAACTTTCCTTAAAAAAAAATTTCGGGGGCAGCCCCCCCATATTTTTGTCTCAAGCTCCGTCCCTGATAGTACTACCTCCGGTCCTAATTATAAGATCTAATTGACTTTTTTAGAGAGATTAAGGAAGCTAAATAAGTTAATTAATCATTTTATATGTTGTATATCCTTAGATTATATATTAGTTTATTAGTCAAATTAATTAGTTTGGAGAAAAATAAAATAAAAATACTCTAAAGTAATTTAATTAGTTTTCTTAATCCCTCTAAAAAAAGTCAACTAGGTCTTATAATTAGAACCGGTGGGAGCATGTGAATTATATCCCATTTTTACATGCCTCATAGATCTTCATTTGTTTTTGCCTTCCTCTTAGATTTCCGTATCCATCGTTAAATTTTAGGTAAAATCATATTTAATGTTGCAAAGTTCAAGTAAAAATTATGAGTAGTGATTTTCAAATTGAAGTTCATAGAAAAGCTTCAAAAAGTCAGCATCAAATATCCTGTGTTTTTTAATCTTTTTTACTCTGGCTATTAGTGATAGAAGTTACTTTTCCAACGTGATCTACGATCTACAAAGTAAATACATGAGAAAAGTTTTATCTCACCTTACTAGATTTATTGTCATAACCTAGATTTTGCATCAAAATGGAACTATTTAAATCATGATGGTAAGCAAGTGCAAAAATATACCCCCAAAAAATAAGTGTAAACTAATTTTTTCAACGCTCAACATATTTATTCGGAATTAATTTTGTGTGTACTAAATTCATACGGGAGCTAACGGAGCATAGCAAATGAGTTCTCAATTCCTACAAGTCTACAACACTTTGACAACTCAGGGCGCAAAGTGGCAAATGTAGAATTTAGGGAAAATTTCAGTTCGCCCCCTCAATAACAAAATAATTTCAGTCAATCATCATAATTTTCTGAAATTTCACTACACCTTATGGCTCATGGTGAATGAAATTAATTTTGTGGGTGAAAAGATAATGATATCCTTTTTAAAAACTTTTTTCATAAGAGCGTTTACAAGACAAATAAATAGATTTATAAGACAATTAAAAGGATTCAAAATAGCCTAGAGAGTTAAAACATTTTGGCCATTTATAAGACAAATGTGAAAATTCACAAGACAAATATAGGTATTTACAAAACAAACAAAGATATTTACAAGATAAATAAATGAATTCAAAAATACCTAGGGAGTTAAAAATATTTTGGTCATTTACAAGATAAATAACGATATTTATAAGATAAATAAAAGGATTCAAAAGAATTTAGGGAGTTAAAAATATTTTGATCATTTACAAGACAATATAAAAAGGGAAATACACTTCTCAGTGTATCATCATGTCATAGATACAAAAAGATGTGGATCCCACCATTTCATGTGTGTGTAGAAATCTTCTTCTCACTTAAATACGACGTAAGTGTAGTAAACCCCATATAAAAATTCACAAAACCAATAAGATAATTTACAAAACAAATAATAACCCGTCAAATCGAAATGGTTTATTAAATAAATAAATTTCATTCAATTAATTTTGGGAAACTCCTTTTGAGGGTCCTTTTTGGTGTAAAAATCTCAAAAAATGCCCTCAAAATCGATAATCACCGAAAAAAAGCGCCTTGCTTTTTTCGCATTTTCGAAATCTTGGCGAGTTGTTAATTTTATGCGATATAGTTGTTAGTTAACAACTATATCACCCCATTAACAACAATTTTTTAACAACTAAATCAAAGCCCCCATTAATAACTATATCGATTCGCGTTAACAACTATATCAAATTTAAGCAGTTAACAACTCCCAAGCATTCCAAAAAATGCGAAAAGGCCTTAGGCCTTTTCAAGTATTTTCATATTTTGGGGGCATTTTTTGGGATTTTTACACCAAAAAAAGCCCTCAAAAGGATTTTCCCATTAATTTTCCTACCAACCAACTTCTTTATTTAATTGAAAATCTGATAAGTTTGCAAGGAATAGAGTAGAGACTACATGAAGAAAAAGGAAAAGAAATCAGTCTTTAATTAATAATATGAAGTGAATCAAATTTCTTCAAATTTGAAAGTGTAAACTAAAGAAGCATCGATCGATGCATAGACAAATTTAGGGAAATTTTTTTTTTTTTTAAAAATAAATTGCAAAATCTCAAATGAGGTATTTCTTAAGAATTGAGTTGTGAATTGCTTATTAAGCCTCTTATTATTTTATCAACTCTGGGTATTAAATTTTATTTAGGATTTTGCAATCAACCAATAAGGATAATCACGTTGATAACATGGATATTACACTTGGACCAATAAAAAAGAATCTAGCACTATTGAATATATATATATATATATATATATATATATATATATATATATATATATATATATGTATATGTATATATTGATGATTAACACTTTGCTAATTTTATTATACATGTAAACTTATTTTTTTTTATAACCATAATACTTTCTTTTGTCTTAAATATAAGATAAAATTGAGTTTTTATGAAATATTAAGAAAACTAATTAAGTTACTTTAAAATATTTATATTTCTCATTTTTTCTCTAAATTATTTTGTGTACCTTATAAATTGACATACTCCTAGGTCTAATTATAAGATATAGTTGCTTTTTTGGAGAAATTAAAAAGTTTTAATTAAATCCTTTTAGAGTATTTTTATTTTTATTTTTTTCTTCAAAGTAATTAGTTTAATAATAAACTAATATAAAATCTAAAGATACATAACATATAAAATGATTAAATAACTTATTTAACCTTCCTTAATCTCTTCAAACAAAGTCAACTATGCCTTATAATTGTGACTGTAGGTAGTATAATTTAAAGATATACAATATGATTAAGTAACTTATTTAATTAAAAAAAATCACCCAGTAATGAGATTTCGCGCGTTAAAAAAATGTTGGCTTTTGTAGATGAAATGACTAAGATTTTCTATTATATGTTAATTCCTTATTTATTCCAACGTATTTATCCTTTGTGCAGTTACTACGGTCCCGGTTTCTTTAGTCAACGATATGACTGCGGCTTAACCGAAATGCCGAAATCTATTTATATGGTTTCATTTTTGTTTCACTTGCCGGATAATCAATATCCGACGTCAATTTCTAATGCCAGCTGTTATGCTTGTCACTAATCACCTTTGGATTACACGCTTCTTCTCTTGGCTATTATATCCACCAACCTCACTCTTCCTATAGCCTTCTCTATCACAGCGACTATCTCTTCTATTTCCTCTTCCAAAATGATTCCCAGGAAAGGATTGCTCCATTTCCTTTGTTTATTTCTATCAATCCAATCTGAGGTAACAACCGCTGAATTCTTCAAGCCCTTCAATGTCACCTACGATCACAGGGCTCTCGTCATCGACGGCAAGCGTCGCATGCTCATCTCAGCCGGAGTTCACTATCCACGCGCCACTCCTGAGGTGCGCTACTAACCTTCATGCCTCGATTGTGTTTTTGAGATGATGGGGCTTATGCAGTACATGGGCGGTCTTCTATAATAAACAGAGAATAGCATCCGTGTGAAATTTAAAAGGGCAGCTAGAGGTTGCCTCCGTTCTGTTCAATTACATGATCTCATCCCCTCTACCATTTATTGTTTTGTTTTTTAACATTGAAGTTGCATTCTTCAACGCTTCTTCTCCTCTCTCATTGGAAACTTCCTCTGAATGAAATCAGCAGTTCTTACACTTTAGGCTGCATTATCACTTTCACCCGATCCCGCAGTCTCATGTCTGCCCAACTTAACCTTTTCACTCTTGACCAAAAAAAACTTAACCTTTTCACTATCCCTCCCCCAAGAAACTGGTGCTCAATAAAAATCACAAACAATTCTTGAAACTTCCAGAGTTCAGCGATCAGTGGGTCGGCTTTCCTCCCAATTTTGCCTACATCATACTTTGAATTGCTTGGTCCAAGATGGAGTAGTCTCTACAGGAAAATGCCACAGCCATTTAGCCGCTAGGACAATGTTTTTATACATCAAATAGTCCCCCTTGATTTGTAGGGTTGCAAAAAATCTACCAACTCACATCATGGTCCTTTTCCATTGCTCACTCCAAAACAAAGGACGTCTCTCATAAATTCCTCTGTCCTCTGAGCTACACCAACGAAAATTTAAAAAGCGAAAGGTAGTAGAGGGGAATGCTTTTAAACGCTTGCAAGCCTTTTGAACTATGAATTAATTCTCGGAAGATTTAGTTCGGGGTTTAGCAGCCAAAAGAACAGAAAGAACTACAACAAAATTGAACCTATAAATTATTGCATGCGAGCAAAATATATTTGTTAATCTATGACGAGGCAGAATTTCTACCACTACTAAATTATTTAACTAAGACAACAGCAGTCAATGATCTACTGGCCAAAATGGGGGTTATAGCTAAAACTTTTATTTGATACGATACATTAAGGAGTTATGTGATTAAATTTCTGATGACACTTGATGAAGTTAGCCATGTTATATGCTTTATATGATGCTAGATGTGGCCCGATCTGATTGCAAAGAGCAAGGAAGGAGGGGCAGATGTAATCCAGACTTATGTTTTCTGGAATGGACATGAGCCAGTTAGAGGGCAGGTGTAGTTTTGTATTTCTCATTGATAGTTTTGTTTGTAGCCTTATATGATTTCTTTAATTGTATAAATATTATTTATGCTGAATGTTGATTTTTTTTTACATTTAAAATTTTGTGCCTGTGCAGTATTACTTTGAGGGGAGATATGATCTAGTGAAGTTTGTGAAGCTGGTTGGATACAGTGGACTTTATCTCCATCTTCGTATAGGCCCTTATGTGTGTGCAGAGTGGAACTTTGGGTCTGGCCTCCTTCTGCACTATAATCTTACAATCATTTCTATTTATAGAAAACTAGAAATGAACATTTCCATCTAGAGAAACGACTAAAAGAGGAGGAAGTTCTTGGCTATCTGAATCCACTTACGCATGACAGTTATGAATGAAAAAAAGTTCTTTGTTGTGCAATTGAGATATATTAATCTATGCTAGCATCTAGGAATTTTTTATCTTATGAGAACCTCTTTCTCAAAAGAAGAATGAAAATAAATCAATGTCCAAGTACTTGAAAATTAGAGCACTTAAAGATATTAATAAAAATTAATTATGAGCCTTCACTTGATAGCTTATTATGTTGAAATGAAGTGGTAGTTGATCTGATGTCAGATCATTTACAATTCAGTAGCTTAAATTTCAACCCTTTCTACCTGTCATCTCTTGATGAAGATTAAGTTTCGATACTAGACTTGGTACTTAAAAGCCAAAGCACATTTTCATTGGGAAGTGTTCTAAAGCACTAGTAGAATCATTTATAAGCTTTCACTTGGCAACTTAGACTGTTAAGTTGATGTGGCCCTTAGCACTAATTAAATACCCCAAATATCTGGAAATGTCAATAGTTCGACTATTTTTCCCTTTCATGATTTGATTGTTATTCTTGCAGGGGTTTCCCAGTGTGGTTGCGTGATATCCCGGGTATTATATTTCGAACAAACAACGCACCTTTCAAGGTAAAATGCTATGTTGACTTTTGTCATTTTTTTCATAATAGTAGTTCTGCCAAAGGTTTTTTTGGTCTCTCTCCCCTTTCCTAGTTTATCCTTCATGTTGGCTCTGTTCTGGCCTTCTAGGAGGTTATCTTATCCTTAACTGTATCATTCTTTCTAAAAGTTCATTTCCATGAAAAAGTTCTTTGTTTTTGAACCAAGTCAGCTAAGTAATTTATTATTTTTCCTGTACAGAGTCATTATGTACGTAATTTCAAAATTTCAATTATTCTCATTTTCCTTTATACAAACTGAAATCACATACATACATCAAAATAAAATTGTCCATATGCTCAATATTTTGATACGACGGTACTGTTTAAGATTCTAATTTTGTATTTATTTGTCATTGGACTTTAAATGATTATTGTGATCACCATCTTCATTAATTCATTTTTCCCCTAGGAGGAGATGGAGCGGTTTGTTTCCAAGGTAGTGAATCTGATGAGGGAGGAAAAGCTGTTTTCATGGCAGGGGGGTCCGATTATTATGTTGCAGGTCTGAAAATTATGGAGTTTGGATATATGTAAAGTAGTGGATTTTATTTCCTCAACTTGGATGAGATTCATGAACCTGTTGAATTATCGGAATTGGCAGTAAAATTAAAAGCTTTCTTTTAATTCTTGTATTTCCTTGTTGCACTTTTTGCTTTATCATATCACTTAATAAACCTTCAGGTGAAACGGGGTCATTTTTACCCAACAAATACCCAAGTGTGATAGCTATTATTATTTTGTTGGTTAATTTAGGATCTGACTGAACTGAGCACATATGTTATTGCTATTACATGCATGACATATATCATGGCTGACAGACTTTATTGCCTAGCTTATGAGTTGACCTAACTATTCTGCTGCAGATGATTGGTTCTGTTATCTTGGAATTACCAGATGCAAGTATAAATTGGAAATAATTCGCTTTGTAATTTTTAGTGCCTAATAATGCCTTTCTTGACTGAATTTGATCAGATTGAGAATGAATATGGGAACATAGAACGCTCCTTTGGTAAGGGAGGGAAAGAGTATGTTAAATGGGCAGCTAGAATGGCTTTAAGTCTTGATGCTGGCGTTCCATGGGTCATGTGCAAGCAAACTGATGCTCCGCATAATATTGTAATATTCTATAACTTCCTTCAATTAAAAAATGAACTGGAATTGGCATTTAAGTACTGAAAACTGTTACTTGGTTGAACTAGTTTATGTTCAGGTTCCACTTATTATTTGCATTATCATCCATATATTATTTATTTCCTACACAGATCGATTCATGCAATGCATATTACTGTGATGGCTTCAAACCAAACTCCAAGGACAAACCAATATTTTGGACAGAGGACTGGGATGGCTGGTATGAATTATGAAGACATCCTTCACATATTTACCTTTTACACTACTGATGTTGACGTGTTAATGAGTTCAGGAAAATATTATGCAGTTAGGAGATGTCATGGGAATACAAAAGTAGTTACTTACTTGTGATGCAACAAAAACTAAAGGGTATAAGCATCACTAAGTAGTCATAGTATTGATATTAATGCTGGCTAACAGGTCAATATCGTGTACATTGTTCTTTAGCTAGCCTTCCAGTCATTATACTTTTGCTCCTTATCTTTCACTTTACTTTTCATCCTTTCCCAACTTCTCTTAGAAAGATTTTTTCTCTCTTTGATACTCTTGAGATATAGCAGGGGGCAGGGGAGTTAGGTTCTTATCATATGTGGGCACATATGCATGTGTTCCAAAGAAAAATGAAACAAAAATGAGAAAAGGCATTTGCATCTTAATCAATATTTGATTATGAAGTGATAGAAGTTATTATTACACCAATTTGAAGGTACACAGAGTGGGGCGGAAGGTTGCCTCATAGACCTGTAGAAGATCTTGCATTTGCTGTTGCTCGATTTTTTGAACGTGGTGGAAGCTTTCAAAATTACTATATGGTATGACTGTAGCTGGATGGCCTGGTTTTGTTGAGTATAAAAGAATTTTTGATGTCTTTATATTTGCTAAGGTGATGGTTCTACTTTGGAGGTTTTTATCCAGAACAATGTTGGCGGATTGCTTTATTTCATAGATGCCTTCTTATCTCTCTCTTTTACTCTTTCACTTTTTTTTTTCCAAAATTACTTTTTGGCCAAATGGCAAATATTACAATCAATCCCATGCAATTCTTAAGTTTAGTAACTAAGCCTCTCAAAGTTTCAACATTCGGATAACAATCCCTCCCTTCTAAAATGCTACACGTTCATGAACAAAGATGCAATTGCCTAATATATATGATTTCCATGAAGAATACAAGGGAAATCAGATTTTTGGACATTTTCCTTCTGTCAATATCAGTGTTTATTTTAAAAACACTAAATACGATGTAATGCTATCAGGTTTGTCATATTTGATATGAATTTTGGCTTTGATGATATATGATATGGGATTATGTATAATCCATCTCTTTGACAATCATGCCTTGTGTTGCAGTACTTTGGCGGAACAAACTTTGGCCGAACTTCAGGAGGCCCCTTCTATATTACAAGTTATGATTATGATGCTCCAATTGATGAGTATGGTAAGTAGAGGGACAAAACAAATACTTATTTTCTTCTGTCGTTAGCTGACCTTGCGGTTTTATAGTTGCTTTCATGACTGATAATACTTGAAGAAGCTTCTTTGTCTAGGTCTGCTGAGTGAGCCTAAGTGGGGACATTTGAAAGATTTACATGCTGCTATAAAGCTCTGTGAGCCTGCTCTAGTGGCCTCTGATTCGCCAACCTACATAAAATTGGGCCCAAAGCAAGAGGTTTGAGCCGTCCCTAAATTACTTGACCAATATTTTAGGAAAATGGCTAAATGACATGTAGTTTTTGATTGAGAGAAACTCTCTTTTTCTACCTTCAGTGTTCATTTCTGGGAAGGAATGAATTTAACATTTGCCATGAAGTGATGCAGAAGATATGGGATTATTTGGGAGAATGAAAATAGATATTGGTTTCAGCGCATCCAATGTCAGGAATGCAAATTTGGTTTGTTTGATGTCTTTTCTAAAACAACTAACAGAATTGTTTTTTGTTCTCAGTTTTTAAAAATGGTTTTCTATTTTTTTCACGCTTCAGAACAGAAAACAGTGAACAATTTTAAGATGTCCACTGTTTTTATTTAAAAATAATGGAAAAGACTATTTTATTAATTAAACCAATGCAGTGCATATGAAACTGTGGCCTAAGCCTTGCCCAATGTTCTTAGCAGTTCATTTTAAGGAGATACCTTATCCTGCTAGTACATTATATTTGCTAGTATGCAAAATTATATGGGTGACTTAGTTGTGTAATCTGAATCTTTCCCTGATTTTTTCTTTTCTTTCCTTTTTTGATAATATCCTTGACTTTGTTTTGTTTCTTAATTCCAGGCACATGTCTACCACACAAATGTTCACCCAGGTACACTGAACTTATCTCTGTCTGAATTTCGTGGCAGATGCTCTGCTTTTCTTGCCAATATTGACGAACGAAGAACTGCTACTGTAACATTCCGTGGTCAAAAATATACTATACCACCATGGTCTGTGAGTATATTACCGGACTGCAGGAATACAGTTTTTAATACAGCCAAGGTAGGTTTGATGACTTGGCTTTACAAGAAGGCCGTTCCTTGAACTAATAATTTATTTTTTAATTTGTTTCTTTGTTAGTTAGTTTTTCTTTGAATTTCTTGGAGGATTCTGTGTTCTCACAAGTACCCTTTGGAAGGGTACACATTTTTTAAAATACCTGTTATTGAACTCATTGCAGAAATGTTCATAATTATTATCTTCTTGTTCTCAAACTTTGCACAGGTCAGGGCACAAACTTCAGTCAAACTGGTAGAGTCTGATTTGCCTCTAGCTTCTAATCTTTTTCCAGCCCTGCAATTGATGAGCCAGAATGGAATGTCATACATCTCAAAATCATGGATGACTACAAAAGAGCCTATCGGCATTTGGAGTAAAAACAATTTCACTGTACAAGGTATATTGGAGCATTTGAATGTCACAAAGGACCAATCTGACTATCTGTGGTATGCAACCAGGTAATTATGTACTCCTGGAGATTTTGCAGTTATATATTGTGATTTTGATTCCATTTGAAGTCTATTGACATGTGTATCAAATGCAGAATTTTCATTTCAGATGGTGACGTCTTTTTTTGGGAGAAAAATGACATTCGTCCAAAACTTGTTATAGACAGCATCCGTGATATTTTGCTCATCTTCGTGAATGACCAGCTCATAGGTATATGATCTTAAATTTTTCCAAATCTAAGGAGTGCACGTATTTGAAGATTTTTGTTTTAGTCCTTTATTTATTCCTAAAATTAAAAGAAGCTATGAGATTTACTATTGGAACTCTCAGTGATAATATTTTCAATTTAAAAGCATTAAAATTGGTTCCCTCTCTGATAGTCAATGTATCTTTTACATTTTAATTAATTAGCCACTCTTGGAACTAAAATAATACTCCTTCCAGTCCTAAATATATGATAAAGTTTGTAGTATAATTTATACTACAAACTTTGTTCTATATTTAGAACTGAAGGTAGTAATTAATAAATTGGTATCTGAGATGTTTCCCACCATCTAATTTAGCATTATCATTATGCATGGGAGTTTTTCTCTTTATTTCTTTCCCTTTTTTTTTTTGCTCTTAAATTTTACTAAATTTATGGTGTCTTTTGCAAGTGAAGGCAAGGCAATTGGTCGCTCAGTCAAAGTGGCCCAGACTCTTCAGTTTTCCCCGGGACACATTGATTTAATACTAATAACTGAAACAGTGGGCTTGCAGGTAAGTTTATAGTTTCTTTATTTCTGTGTCTTTGTGATAGTTAAGCTTTGAATTATTTAACTATTTCTGTGCGTGTGTTGTGGATGTACTCGCGTGTATCCTTAGGATTGGGATCAATTAGCACCAGTTTAAGATTTCACAAGTTTCCATCATTAATATCTTTACCTGGAGCAGCAGTGTTATGATCTGACCTTTAACTCATGAGTAGTTGTTATTCTGGTTTGGCACACTAAATTTAGTTGGTTTCCTCAAAACTTTCTCCCTCTGTTCTCTAAACACCCTCACAATATCCCTGCCTTCTTCCTCTTTTCCCTCTGTGTATGTGTATCTGTGTGTTTCCCCCTCTTCCCCTTCTTCCTGCTCCTTTCTTTTTCTGCATCATATATTTTAGTATTCAAAATAATTCCTCATGTCCATGAGTCATTCCTAATGCATAAGTTATTCAATGATGTGAAAAGAGTTAGATAGTTATGCCTATCCATTAAGGAATTTGTCATAATGCGCCCACTGAAAATGAACGTGCCTTTTAGAAGTTCATATTGACTATCTGTTTTAATTTCTTTTCTTTTTATCCTGGAGTGCAATTTACCCTTGCTAATTGTAATTTCCTCTTGTATTGGATTTATATATTTTTGGCAGCTTTTTGTAGGTTAATTCATGCAAGGTTGGAATGTTAAATACTTGTATATTATTTAGAAAAAAAATGAGGTTCACCTCTCGATGCAGCATTTATAACTTAAGTGTCTTATTGTGATCGTCCTATTTGATTTTTTTTACCAGCAAGAGTTTTTCTCAAAAATTCCACATCTCTGTGATTTAGTTCTGATTTACCCAGAAGAAATTTTGATGATTGATTCTACATATATCGTTACTCTTTTTGAAACTATGTAACAGAATTATGGTGCCTTCCTTGAGAAAGATGGGGCGGGAATTAAAGGTAAAATCAAGCTCACTGGGTTTAAAAACGGAGACATTGATCTTTCAAAGTCATTATGGACCTACCAGGTATGTACCTTTATTCTAGACCAACGGATCTCACGATTTCTACCTTCACTCAAGATAAACTTGAACATTTCACATTTGTTTTTTATTTTTCTTTCTAGGAATATCTTTATTTTTATGTTAGCTGATTTCATTATTTCAGATTTGTCATGTTGATGCCATCACACCTTCTACTATTGGGATTTTCATTTCTGAGTATAAAAATTGGTGTATACTGACTTCAGTTCATTTATTTTGGTACTAGGTTGGGCTTCAGGGTGAGTTTTTAAAATTTTACCTCGTAGACGGTGAAAAGGCAGAATGGGCTGAATTGACTCATGATGCCATTCCATCTATGTTTGCATGGTATAAGGTAAAGGAGCTTTTGAAAAGTTAAATCTATGGTAACTGTCGGATAATGAAAAGAAAAATAGAAGAAAGAAATGGATGTAGAAACTTCTTGAAACTGATACATTTATTGCAACTAGATAAGTTATCTTGTCATCATTTCCTCCTGAAATCTTAACCTGTTACGTGCAGAGCTAGGAATGATGGATAGAATTAG
The DNA here is from genome assembly GCA_019022615.1 of Acacia melanoxylon. Taxonomy (NCBI): domain Eukaryota; kingdom Viridiplantae; phylum Streptophyta; class Magnoliopsida; order Fabales; family Fabaceae; genus Acacia; species Acacia melanoxylon. The sequence goes on from JAFJYJ010000092.1 coordinate 1,423,386, forward strand.
GTTTAGCATTTTAATGCTAATGATTCATAGAATTATAGTTGTCTATTTGTTGGCAATTCTTATTCTCATTTGGATTTACACCCATCTAATGAATCATGTTGGGTTTATTATTATTTTGGGATTTTGCATTTACATTTTTGGGTCTTGGAACACCATATCTCATTGTAGGATTACTGTTTATATCTTGTCATGAATTCATCATGGGTTAATGATTGATAGAATTCTGATTGTCTCTTTCTGACTCTTGATTCCTGTCCTAATTCTAAGATTAACCCTGATGTTCTCATTTAAAGTTGAGACCCTTATAAATCGTTATTTGTCCTTTTTTCCATATCTAATTTTTCAACCCTTCTGAATGTTCACCTCTTGACAAAATTTTGAAAGTCTAAAGCCTTTTAAAGCTAATGGTGTTGTTTGGGCTGCGGTACTTGATCATGTTAACAATAATGGACTGGTACATGTACAGCAAGAGGGCTTCACATGACCTTCTTTAACTGATATTTGAATTATGTGCCGCAAGAGTTCTGATGGATCCACAATCGTTTGTCTGTTTTGGTTAGTTTATCAGGAAGTTGAGAGAGGTTATGAATTGTTCTGTTCAATCTTTAAGTAGTTTTGGCAGTAGACAGGTAGGCTAACCTATTCTAGACAGTTTAGAGGTTGGTCTCAAGACCAAAAGGGTGAAGATTTTTAATTTGGAAGTAATATTCATTATAATCTATCCTGGTGGAAACCAACTTCCGAGTTAAATAGTCATCCCATCTTTTGTTACATTGTGAAGTCAGCTTGCCAGTTGTGGAATAGAATTTGAGATGTTTAAAAATAAAAAAAATCTGCCCTCTAATTTGGTAGTTTTTCTCTGTCAAGTTGAAATGTTATGGAAGTAAATAAGAGAGTAAGGTGTAGTGTTTGGAAGGAACAGTGCTCCGGAATCACAAAATAGAGATTTTTTTTCTTCTAATCTGATCTGAGATAGGCTTGTTTTCCTACCTTCTCTGAGGTCTTCAGCTCATCAGACAGTCTGATGGGATTTTCCATATCTGATATGCACCGTGTTCATATTTTTAAGCTGAAATATTTTATTAATTATCCCATCTCTAGTTTAGGGTTTAGGAATATTCCCAATTTTCTTGAAATGTGTTTCTTTTATCTCAATTCTTCCCCTCTCTAACCAAAACTTAAAAAAAAATTCCAAGGCTGATGACTTCAATCTGATAAATATTGATGAAAGATTGTAGTAATTCTTTCTTTATGATTGGTTACTCATGTTCTTTTTCCCCTTTCTGATATTCTCTCTTTATGAAAGTGCTTCATTGCACAAAGGGCTTCTTGTGCCAAAAGCTATCATGTTATAATAACTCGCCTAAGCATTTCTCTCATATCAAGCAGACATATTTTGATGCCCCTGCCGGAACAGACCCAGTTGCTATTGATTTGGCAAGCATGGGAAAAGGTCAGGCTTGGGTGAACGGTCACCACATAGGAAGATACTGGACTCTGGTTGCTCCAAAGGATGGATGTAAAGCATGTGATTATCGCGGGCCATATAATTCAGACAAGTGTACAACTAATTGTGGAAAGCCTACTCAAACCTGGTATTCCTAGACTTCATGCTAAAACTGCTGGCTTCTGGCTACAAAAGTTTCATCTTTGCCCTTGCACTCATTTTCGTACTAGAAGTAAAAATAAACTTTAAGCTTTCCTCGACTCAAGTTTTTGATCAATCTGCAGGTATCACGTGCCACGTTCATGGTTGCAAGCATCACACAACTTGCTTGTCATTTTTGAAGAAATTGGAGGAAATCCATTTGATATTTCAGTTAAGATACGTTCAGCCCGAACAATATGTGCTAAAGTTTCAGAATCTCATCATCCTTCTTTGTCAAAGTTCGGAGATTCAGATTTTTTTGGTCGAGATCTTCTCAAAAGCAATATGACACCTGAAATCAACTTGTATTGTCAAGGTGGAGATGTAATCTCATCCATAACATTTGCTAGCTATGGAACTCCTCAAGGTAGCTGTCAAAATTTTGATAGAGGAAGCTGTCATGCACCTAACTCATTGTCCGTAGTTTCCCAGGTAAACTCTGCGCAACTAGTGAATTTATGTGATAAATTTGTTATGGACAAGAGCCTTCCGACAGCAATGAAAAGGAAACTCCCTATTCATTTAGTATTGTGGAGTTAAATTAGATTCTTCATGACCAAATCTTGAATATTCAGGAATCGTGGGTACTAATTTTTCGTGTAAATAATAATTGCCAGAGTTCCAATTGATAATATTAATAAAAAAACGAGTGTTCCCTAATGATTTTCTGGCTTTTGGTCTTAGCAAACCGGTTGTGGCACGGCTTACAAAGGTCGGATTCTTATGCCATGCCCGGGGCCCTTCTTCTATAGGTTGATCCGATATGATTTAAGATTTGATACCACTTTTTTTGTTTAAAACAAAAATGTTTTTGTACGTTTTCCAGGCTTGCCAAGGGAAGAGGAGCTGCTCCCTTGAAATCTCAGACACACTATTCGGAGGTGACCCTTGCCATGGTGTTGTTAAAGAATTGGCCGTCGAAGCCACATGCTCATCACCATCAAGAAGAGATGGCTCCTCCCAACTTTGAGGCTGCCGGCAGATCAGAACGAGGAAATTACAAATTCATACGAGCCTACTGGACCTCCTACTTCTCAATTCATTATTCTCAGATGTTGTCTGCTTTGTTCGCTGTTTGATTTGTGTAAACTTGTATCGACTATATGTTCATTTGTATTTAATGAAGAACAGCGCTCCATGTTTGAGCTAACCTGTAAATAAATTTTTCTGACCAAAAAAAAAAACTGTAAATAAATTTGTTGCATGATGGTTCAACTCAATCTGTTCCCATCCAAATAACATTTCGATATCTTATCCCCTCCCACAAAAAAGAAAGATTTTTTAATTTCTTGGGCAATGGACTACTAACAGAGCCACTAAGAGACCTTTTTTTGTTTTTGCCAAAAAGCCACTAAGAGACTAATGTGTGATTCAACAAGTATCTTGATATGACACTAGACATCAATTTTTGCAGATGAATATGATTTCCCACACACCATGATCCGCTGGAATTGTTTAGTGGGATTCCAAGAATCATTTGATCTGGAACTCCAACGTGCCGGGTTTCACTTCAAACGTCTGATCTTCCCTGTTGCATCAATAACATTTTTGTGCATCTCTGGGTTTTCAAACATCAACAATTGCTCAAGCTTAATAGCAGCATCAGAAAAGTGGCTATCCTCAATACAGGACTCCATGTTGAGAGCAAAATGGACTTCATTGACGTCCTCATCAAGCTGGAGACAAAAGAGGTGGCTGAAGACCTACATTTGGGCAATAAAAATTGAGATTTAATCAAAGTCACTAAGGGCGCAATTTAGTAAGCAAGTCTGCTGCTGATGCAAAGTAGAAACATAATTTGTACCAAAGTTCAGGCCTTCAGGGAACAAGAAATATTCACCTAAGTATCAAAGATGTTCTCTTCCTCATACATTGTATTTATATTTATATGATAAAAACAGGAAAAAAAAAGGCAGAACGGAGATGTTGATTCAAATGAACAGGAAAGTGGCAAATTTTTGGTGAACCTCCAATCAACCACAAAATTCAGGGAAGAAAACCAAGAACGAAGTCCAAGATGGATAATAACGGAATGTTCGTTGTCACCTCTTTCATTCTCACGAGAACGCGGTCTTTGATAGCTTGGGATCGTGACACCAAATTGACAACAAATAGACCTTGCTCTGAAAGTTTAGCCTTTGCAGTCTTCAGAAAAGACTCGTCCAAAAAATCTGGAGCAGGGCATGTCATTCCAAGGCTGTACAGAAGATTAAGCAAATATGTAAAATTTTATAAATTATAAAGCAAATTTTTAAAATTCTCTAACACCTTGATACATGCGTCCTTGGTTATTATATAACTGCTTAATATTATTACACAAATCTTTTAATTCTTATTCACCTTGGGTCTGAAGAATCAACATCGATAACAATAATATCAACTTTAGAACCCCCTTCGCCTTCTACATGAGATGTAATACAATGGCTATTAGAATGAGATGGACTAGTGCTAACTTCAGTTGTCGTTGAAACAGCAACCTCTATGTCATTGACAAATTGGATCCCATCAGCCACATGCACCTGGATTCCCAAAAAGTATAGAAATTTAGTACACAAGTTATGACTTGCCTCAATCAAGATTGATCCACCAAATCCATGTGTTACCGTTAGAATAGAATATTCATGCTACGGAGAGGATTTCTGTAGCAAATCTATTTATCACATTAACAATAAGCCACTTGGTATGCCCAGCCAGGAAGGGGTTTGGGTAGTTTCTTTTCCTTTATATGTTTCTTGTTACCATTTCAACTTTTTTTTCCCCCCTTCCTAAAGACCCAGCAATTGCATGCAAAGGAAGTCCTCAGAAGGAAAAATGTTTTCAAATGACCAAGATGTTTCAATTAACCTTGAGAATGAAAACAAGGGGGAACCTTAATTACCTTTAAGCGTTCATCTTCAGCAAAATTAAAGTAACCCCTCGCAATATCAACAATGACAGGATCTAACTCCACTGCCTGTGCACATAAATTCTTATAATCTATATGATATCACGTAACATAGTTCTGATTTCTGAAGAACAAAATAACCTCCAATCTGGGCAGGGTCTGAGCCCTCAATTTTAACCACCATTGCGGAAGAACAGAATTACCTCAATATGCATAAAGGGGATGCATCTATGAAGAAACATGGGAAGTAAACCAGCTCCAAGACCTACTATTACTGCTTTAACCTGAGAAATTTGAATTGTATGTATAAGTAATTCTGGATAGCAAAAATAAGCATAATATGAAGAATATTAGAAACTATTTAATTTTGCATTAACTTTTGAATTCCGTAACTAAAATGTTCAGATGGATGGTAGGGAGTGGAATGGAATGACCAAAGTGGGCTTGCGCCATTGTTTGGAAGTTTCTTTTTAACAATGGGGTGGAATAGCGAGTAATGGTCTCCAAAACCCCTCCTCACAATTCAAAACCCAAATTTGTGTCCCTCCAAATTGAAGGGTCAAAAGTGAAATAGAATTGACAAGTGGTAAATTTACAAGTATATCCTCTTTAGTTAAAAGCTTATAGTATCATAATTCAAACAAGAGGGATAGTATTAGCCTTATCCCACTAAGTGGGGTCGGCTACATGGATCAAATGACGCCATAAAGCTCGATCAAAAGCCAAATTTCGGGATAAATTGTTAACTAAGGGATCTCGTTCGATAACCTCATTGAGCGTTCTTTTTGGTCTTCCCCTGCCTCTCTTAACTGAGCTCCAAACAAGTTGATCTACCCTCCAAACAAGGGGGTAGTATTAAAAATATATATATATATATATATATTATTCCATTAATGACTCTCCCTCACCTCAAAAAACCCCCAGACAACAGAGTCATAGTTCTTGTGTGTGTTGCACCCCCGAGCATGCACCTCATCATTCATTCATTCTCTCACAAACTCGTAAACAGCCTAAAGGACTAGAGTTTTTACAATCTCTGATATCTTTATTGTCACCCATTGAAGAAAAAATGGTAGAAAATTGTTTGAGGTGGTTTGGACATTTACAAAGAAAACCATTGGATGTACCAGTGAGGAAAGTATATCAAGTTTTGCCTAGTTAAAAAGGGTAGAGGAAGACAGAAGAGAACGCTCAATCAGGTTATTGGGTGAGATCTCTTAGTTAACAGTTTATATCGACATTTGGTTTTTGATAGAGCGCAATGATGTCGTTTGATTCATGTAGCCGACCCCACCTACTAGGATTAAGGCTCTGTTGTTGTGTGTTTGTCTGATATCTTTGCTGTCAACTTGTCAAATAAAAAATCTTATCTAAAAAGAAATACTAGCGTCTTGTTAAATTGTAAAAAAACCATACATTTCTTTGCAAATCATATACTTATTATGTTTCAACTAGAGAATCTGATAGCAACAGCAAGTTTTTTCCATTAAAAAAGTAGTTACTATTGGCAGATAAGCAGGTTCAATTTTTCCAACAGATTATTAAATAAGCAAGCATGAGTTTTGTTTGATGAATATAGTCAGTGTTTTGAGGAAAGGCATCATTAACAAAAACTTATGAGCCAAAAATAGGAAAGGTAAAGCATCTTTGAACTATCTCTAGAGAATATGAAACCTAATATTAACTAACTAAAAAAAATTCTAAACACCAAGGTTTATTTCTTTATATAATTTTTTACATAAAATTATAAAAACAAAAAAAACAAAAGTTGTGGATACTCACCATTTTCCCACTTGATTTCATACTTTCCATATGGGAAGAAATTAACATTAATCCAGAAATAATTCCTGTGTGATAAGAACTAGCAAGATATCCATGATAAACTGCTGACTGGTTGGTTGCTTCTACAACATCAGGGGAAAAAAATTTGAGCAGCTAGATAATAAGTATAAAGCAGATAGTAGAACGCATGTGCCAATTTTTTATGAGAAAAATGGATTAACTTCAAATAAATATCAAATTCAAGCATGTTAGCAATCACTTTCTCCATTCCCTAACACTCAAGGAAATGAGTAATTACTAATTACCACCAACTTTTCTCTGAGATCCCCTTTTCCTAGATTTGGAAGATGAGATGGTCTTCTTCTCTGTCTCGCCAATCAGTTTACTAGGTGATTGTTCCTCTTTTAGAATAGCTTCAGACTGCACTAGATTTGCAGCTCTCTCAAATACAAGGCGTCGAAACACCAGATCACTAGAAGGCGAAACACGACTGACGTCCTTGTCTACATTTTCATAAACTACATCTTCAACAATAATGGGTCCGGTTAATGATGATGTGACCTGCAAAACCCAGACAACTTTTTGATGATGACAAGAATATGAACATCTAAAACCAAGAAGCAAAATTGAGCATCCATGTAATAAATTTAGGTAAGAACTAGAAAAGCCCCCATGCTAATGCATGGAGGAGAAAATTTCCATTTAGAAAAATAATAATAAAACATGTCAATCAAGCACAATTTCAAAACAATGCACTATGATTTTATTTTTATAATATATGCTGATTTTCTAGCAAAGTGAAAAACCTGTGAACTTATAACATCAGTTCCGATGATGATATTTTCTCTTGTTCATAAAAACAGAATTCATTGAAGTAAGAGAAGATAACAGAATAAAACAATAGCCTGTCCTCAAAGTAGAAGAAAGCTATGAAGTAAACTTTAAATGGATTGACAGAAGGCTGCACATATGGAGGAAAACATATCACCCAACAAGAAAGAGTACATTACATAGATCTTCACAGAGGTTTTATTTATTTTATTTTTGAAAAAAACCACGTGTGTGAATGGTTAGCTTCCTTCACCAAGAATAAATCGGGGCAGAGGAGTGTAAATTTCTAAACAAGGGCATCAAGTATAATTTAGCCAATCTTCAGGATCTAGTGTAATTATCTCCAAAAAGGGGGGAGGGCAGAATGACGTAAAACAAGGCAATCATGTAGTATAGCTAGCTGCCCAGGTTCTCTGCATATCTGAAGAAGTAAATACATTGAAGGAGCTGTTAGTAATAACTAAGAACTCCAAAGGGAAGCCATCGTACTATCAGTAGAGGCAGTCAGAATTCTCCCTCCAAAAACAAAACGTTAGTTTCTTTTATTCGCACAAAAACCATGGAACTTTATTTTCATTATTGACAAAAGTAAAACGATGGAACATAATTAAAAGAAACTGCTCCAAGGTCAGAGGACACACCACACCTATTGTTCACCAAACAAGAAAAGGGAAAGGCCGACAGTGCTACACGCCTACACCCTCCAGACACTTTTCAATTAAGACAACCCCCCCCCCCCCCCCCCCCCCAAAATATAAAAATAAAAATAAAGGATGAACGGAACTGACTGCCAAAAAATATATAAGCCTTAGAAGTCAATAGCGGTGTCTCTTGGATTATTTCAGTTAAGGATTTGATAATCTTCACAAAAATATAGCAAGAACTTATTTTTGATGGAAATATATCTCCATGTGAGGCCCCCCGGGGCGAGGTAACTCAAGAAAATTAAAAAAAGAAAGTTTATTCGCAAACCTGGTGAACAATATTTCGTTTCTTGATCCCATCACTTGCCATCAAGAAGCTGTATGTGTGCATTTAAAAACTTATGAGAAAACTGCAATTCAGAAATTTAAAAGACTAGAAAAGGCATAAAATATATGCTTCGACTTTAGTTTTAAACTGTACGATACTCATAGATCAAAATGGCATCCTAATCAGAGGTTTCCCAGAATAATGGGTAAACAAACAGGGACAGCTCTAATGTGTGAATTGTAGACACAAGGAATTTTCAAATTCTTTCCCTGCTCCATGCCTAATGGATTCAAAAGTAACTTGATAAGTTTCTAATGCTATGACAAAACTGGGTTCAAACAAGTACAAGACAACAACTAGTCACAAAATCTAAATTAGAAAATATTCAAAAGTCTTGATGCACTTTGCAAGATTACAAATTTGTCTACTTGGGATACCAAAAACTTGTCAGTCTTAGCCAAATCAGCCTACCAAGAAATTTACCCCTATTCTAATTTTCCCGTGACAAGTATATTGACGCTCAATACAAGCACTGATGATTCCTGCAGTAGGCAGGGTCGATTGTACAGACATGCGCAAGCTGCTGCACCAGCCGTTTAGTCATCCTAAGTTGCATCATACAAGCTGCAACACTTAAATAGTTATTCCAACATGAAATTGAGTATATAGTCATTCTAAATTTTCTAAAAACAGTGTTGCATGCATGTTGCAGATAAAAGAGTTACACTGCTAATTAAAGAAACAAGCACAAGCCAATGAAGATTAGCACAGTTGGCTAAAGCATCGGCCTTCACCCCAAAATGGAGGAGGTTCGATACCCACTAGTCGATGTGAGGGCCTCGTTGGTGGGTGATCTGTAAGTACCTCTGTAAGCGCTCTGAGCCTGGAGGCATGCCCTGACCCTGATGGGGTACCGGTGTCTACCCCCACATAAACTTTATTTTACCAAAAAAAAAAAAAAAAAAAAAAAAAAAAAAAAGTAACAAGCACAAACTGCTCTCAATCCGGTTTCCCTATTTTATTTTCTTTCACTAGGGGAAGGGGAAGCCTATAAAAAAACACACTCTGTTGGCATCAATATTCAATATAAAATAAATATTGATTCAATGAAAAAATGTTCAAAATGAACACCATGAATAAAAAATTAAATAAAAGCAATCGGTATAAAAAGACGGACGGTATCTGAGCATCGCTCTGATTTTTTGCAGGTTCCAGCTGTTTAACCAGGGGAGATAAATCCTTCTGAAAAGAGATATCAAGCTCTCTTTAGTAAAAGCCAATGCACTAAACCTGTTAGAATGCCTTGTGCATAATTAACTACAAGGTAAGGGGGAGATTCTACCTGAATTTCATCCATGCTTGCATTAGTATGGCTGGGATCTAAGAAAACCTAATGTCGATGGGTTAGGTCAGAAGCTTCAATAATTAAAAAAGGTGATGCAAGTAATCAAGTACAAATAGTTTTTACCATTATAAGACGAGCTGCTTTTGAGCTCCTAACCACCATCCACTGTCCTTCTTCAGAAAAAAACAGCCACTCACGAGCACGAGTCTGAAATCCAACAAGTACTAAAGAGTCAAGAATTTCAAATAGGACCACAACTTCAAGAGTTCCACGAAGAAAAGTTTCTCAATAACATTGAACAATGTAATTTTAAAAAAAAAATCAATTTCATCTAAACCATACACGAGCATTAGAGTCCATTCTAGTTTATATCAATTTGTAATTAGCTTTTTTATTGTTTTTTCAAAAGTTATGCTCCATTTAATGTTTTGCCAGTGTCACCATGCACAAAATTGAAGGGACAGATTGCTGATTTACATTGCAATTTATGAGCAGATATGCTAACAAAAATCTTTCCTGATCCAAAATTAGATGGAATGCAATAACAAACACCAAAGGCAGTCTACACTAAGACATACATTAGGCACGATGAAAACCCCACAGTGATATGTAAATGGGTCAGAAGTTTCCTCAGCATCAAGAAGAACAGCTCTATAGGAGAAACGAGAGATCCCTTGTCCACCCAAAGTTAGCTGTAAGCGTCGACCTTGGGAAAGCTTTGTCAGTTCCCCTCCTGCTCCAAGTTGTAGTTCTTCAAGAGAGTATAATATGTCAGAGCTACTAGAGTATTGCTTACGGATTTGATTCTCATTTTGAAGTGCTTCACGAAGTCCACAAGCCTTGCAAAATGAGAAATCAAAGTATACACAGAAGAGAGTCAAAAAATAACACCAATTAGCAGCAAGAAGCCAAAGCTAACAATCATCAATCTTTGTTTCAATAAAAGTACTCATCCTTTAAAGATCAGGCAAGCTCATATAATCTACCTGTTTTGAATTACAATGAAGAGAAGATTTATTGAGTGATGATATAATCTGGTGCACCAAAGTAGATATCTCCTTCTCCATTATAACTAAAAACGTTTGAAGGTTGGGTTTTGTAGAAGATTCCAAAGGTATGGCATCAACAGTCATTTTCCACCCAATCCGGAACTTTGAGAAAAGAATATCTGAAAAGGGTGCACATATATTAACCTCTAGCCATGCAAAACCAAGAAGAACCAGAGAAATAGACAAATAAATAGAATGATGCAATTCCAGAAGGACTTCTGAGAAATAATAGACATGCCTGAGTCCACTAAAAGCAATTTAAGAAGAGAGCACAGAATTCCTCCGGTAGTAACAATTTCCTATTTAGCTGTGAGGTTACACGAGATGGGGGAGTTGTGCTAGAATGTTGGTAAGGGGCATGCATTTGATTTTCATATTAATACTATTTCTGAAAGTAATTTAGCACCATTGAGAAAATAAATAAAATTGTGATTCACGCTCTCCATATTAAGCCTCTCCGTCGTATCCCTTACCACTAACTAAAGGAATACCAACGCAACTAAACTCAGCAATGGAATTAGAAGCTAATGATGAGGGTGTTGGCATATTGAATTAGATGTTAGTTATTTTTCACTAACTCTGCCTATGTTTTATAGTCGGTCTCAAGCCTGGGTAAAGGACAAGGGTTGTGTTAGGCCCGACAGCCAATATAAAACCCTGTCGAATCTTTTATGAACATGGATCGTCGAAGAAATTGTTAATGCTAGGTCATTGCCTATAAGTAACACGTTGTATGGCTCGAATACCCTAAGAAGTGAGTGAGAGCCATAACATTGTTGCCCGGGTGTAATGTTAAATGAGCAAGGGCTACCTGTCACGGCTTGGCCGTGACAAGCCCCACATCGGGCAGGATGAGGAGGTTTTTGAGGCATATATAATATGTGGTGCGCCTCTGCTATCAGCTCGAGCTTTTGGCATGATGGTTAGCACTTCACAAGGTTAAGCGTTCTTAGACGAGGGAAATCTCAGGTTGGGTGACCTCCTAGAAAGTTCCTCGTGCTGAGGCATTTTGGGCATGACATATTGCTCTCTTTTGAATGGAGGCGGCTAAAGAAGCTAGTTCACAAGAGTAAGATCAGATTTGGTACTTGGGGAACATCGGATTTCTGAATCAAAAATCTATGGAGGTGGAGGGGGTAATGGTAGATCGTAATATTAACATCTTGTGCCTCCAGGAAACTAAATGGAAGGGAGAACAGTCTCAGGAAATTAATGGTTTCAAGCTTTGGTACGTCGGAAATGTAAATGCAAGGATTGGTGTTGGTATCATCGTTAATAACAAATGGACGAAGAATGTGGTGGAAATTAAGAGGATTGAGGATAGAATCATATACCTAAGGATGATTGTTGGGAAGGATACTATCAACATCATCAGCGCATATACACCTCAAGTAGAGATAGAAGCGAATCTTAAGGAAAAGTTTTGGGAAGATATGGAGCTGATTGAGAGCATTTCACTAAAAGGATTTTTGTTGGTGGGGATCTAAATGGACATGTTAGTAAGGCGGCAAGACCACATGCAAGGGCTCTGGTGGTTTTGGTTTTGGGGAGCTTAATAATGAAGGTCAATCTATTATTGATTTCTCCCTAGCATATAACCTCAAGATTGTCAATACTTGCTTTAAGAAGCGAGAGGAGCATTTAATCAAATACAAGAGTGGAGGAAGAAGGACACATGTTGACATTTTTTTAGTAAGGAATCTTGACAGAAGACTTTGTACTAATTGCAAAGTGATCCCTGGGAATGGCGTGATCATACAACATAGGAGTTTGGTCCTTGATGTACGTATTAAGAGTATAAAACAAAAGCGCCGTCAAGTTTTAAACCCCAGGGTCAGGTGGTGGCAGTTAAAAGGGGAGAAGCGGGAAATTTTCAAGAGAACTCTTTTGGAGGAGGGGATATGGGAGTTACAAGGAAATACTAATATCATGTAGGAGAATATGGCTAAGAAGGTTCATAAAGTTGCTAAAGCTATTTTGGGAGAATCAAAAGGTTTTGGTCAACCAGGTAAGGAGACTTGGTGGTGAGACGAGTCTGTTCTAGAGAAAGTAAAAAATAAGAAAGATTGTTTTAAAGCCATGCACTTGTGTAATGATGCTGAAAATTGGGAAAAGTATCGCTTGGCTAAAAAGGAGACTAAGAAGTCAGTAAGTGAAGCTCATACCAAAGCGTATGAGGAGTTTTATAAGGAGCTAGGGACAAAAGCTAGAGAGCGTAAAATTTACAAGATAGCAAAGAATAAGGAGAGAAAATCAAGAGATTTGGACCAAGGTATATAAAGGACAAAGAAGGCAAAGTCTTAATTATTGATGGAGATATTAAGAATAGGTAGGAAGCCTACTTTTATAAGATGTTCAATGATGGAGAGGAAGGGGCGACTTGTGACATGTTGGATTTGACAACTCGAGAAGGTGGCTTAATTTATCATTTTATTGCAGGATTCGAGTTAGCGAGGTTAAGGAAGCTCTAAAGAAAATGGAAAATGGTAAAATTGGACTTGATGGTATTCCTATTGAAGTTTGGAAACGTTTGGGAGAAGAGGGGGTGATGTGGCTTTCTGAGTTATTTAATGAGATTCTATGATCCACGAAAATGTCTGATGCTTAGAGAAAAAGTACTTTAGTCCCTATTTATAAGAATAAAGGAGATATTCATAATTGTGCAAACCACAAAGGAATTAAGCTTATGAGTCACACAATGAAACTATGGGAAAAGGTGATTGAACATAGGTTACGGTTAAAGACTGGTATTTCTGAGAACCAATTTGGGTTCATGCCGGGAAGGTCCACTATAAAAGCGACTTATTTACTAAAGGGCTAATGGAAATTTATCGAAGCAAAGAAAGGAACTTACATATTATTTTCATTGACTTGTAAAAAGCATATGATCATGTGCCAAGAGATGTACTTTGGAAAGCCTTGGAAAAGAAGGGGGTACGTGTTGCATATATCAAAGCCATTTAGGACAGGTATGACGGGGTAACAACTAGTGTTAGAACGCCGGGAGCTGGGACAAATGACTTTTCTATAAAGATTGGTTTACATCAAGGATCAGCTTTGAGCCCTTATTTGTTTAACTTAGTGGCCGACGTTCTAACTGAGCTTATCAATTCAGAGATCCCTAACTACATGCTTTTTGCTTATGATAACATTTTGTTGGCTAAATCAAGGGAGGAGATTTATTCTAAACTTGAGATATGGAGAAGGACTTTGGAGTCAAAGGGTTTGCGTTTAAGTAGGAGTAAAACAGAATATATGCATTGCAAGTTTGACAAGAGACAAGTGAGAAATGATATAGAGATAACGCGGGACAACAAGTCATTTGACAAATGGCAAAGTTTGGATATTTGAGATCAATTATACAACAAGATGGTGAAATTGATGAAGATGTAAATCATAGAATTCAGGCTAGTGGTATAAATGGAGAAAAGCTACCGGAATTATTTGTGATCGGAAAGTTCCTAATAAAGTAAAAGGGAAGTTTTATCACAATGCTATATGGTAGTGAATGTTGGGCTTTAAAGGGACAACATAAACATAAAGTAGGAGTAGCCGAGATGAGGATGCTGGGATGGATGTCTAGTCATACAAGAAAAGATAAGATTCGTAATGATCATATTGGCACCTATTAAAGAGAAAATCGTCTAAGGTGATTTGGACACGTCCAAAGATGGGCAATGGGTGCCCCGATGAGGAGGGTTGATCAAATAGTATGGAGCCCTCTAAAAAGAGCTAGAGGAAGACCGAACAAACCTTCAATGAGGTTATAGTACGGGATTTATTGGTTAATGATCTTTCTAAATATTTGGTTTTCAGTAGAGCACAATGATATTGTGTGGTCCATATAGCCGACCTCACCTAGTGGGATAAGACTTTGTTGTTGTTGTTAATAATTTTTCGCTAAGAAATAACTAGGAGAAAAACAACATTCAGGAACCATACCTAGCACATGAGATTCAGCCAAGGTAAGGCACACATACTTTCCACCAGATTTCAAAACTCTCTTTACCTATAAATAAAAGTCCACCTGTGTTAACAAACAGGGAATACACAGAACCCTCTGCCAATCAGACTACACTGATCCTCAGTTACATAGAAATAAATATAATCATATAAAACCTCGGATAAATACTGATTTCCCAACTTTGAACCAAGTTCTGGCTCCATCAAAGCATCCAGTCCACCTTTATCAATGACGGCATCAAAAGTGCCGTCTGCAAACTGCACAAGAGTATCCAGAAGGGGGGAACAGTTATATTGTGGGAAAAAATGAAGATAGAATCCAAGAAAAAATAGTTAATAGAGGAAGTATGAGAATATCTTTAGAACCTAGTTATTTTCCACTAATAAATGCTTATTCATTTAATATGGCAAGGAGAAAACAGGGCCCATAAGTAACATAAATAACAATTGCAAAGGAAATCACAAAAGGAAAATAGACAAAGAAATCAGCTGCCACCAGAGCCTTGAACTATTATATTAAAAAAATTAAAAAATAATTAAAGTAATGTGAAGGTACTGTATCTAGAAAGAAACAAGAAGTTTATAATCCAAATCTCTAAAATAATAGTCTTCCAAATCATACATAAGGTAAAAGTAGCAGCTCTCCTGATGCTGTCGCCAGGATTCTTTTTAAGAGCTCTATGTGATGCACCCAATCCAGATATTAAGGAACCTTAAGCTCAACTTATAATTTGTTAGGTACAGATGGGGAATGAGAGCACTATTGTATCAGAGTCTTTACATCATGCTTGCATCCTGCTTCTTTCAATTATAGAAAGATGAAGACTTCAACATTGCTTTCCAGAACATAAGTAGCTAAATTATTCCGTTGTTTTGCAGTATAGCAGAGAATAAGGATCACTATACAAGAATCTCCCAGCTATACATCACCTCTAGAGAATATCAACCAATACTGTCACCTATTAGAAGACTCTTGACCCTCAGGAGTACGTTTTGAGCAAAGAAGCTTGATAATGTAACAGAAGGGTCAATACAGTAATATAAAACCACAGTTTCCTATAATACTTCCATTTACAAACATTAACAAGCTTGTCTTGACGCGTCTACTTTAACATCATCGAGCTCGTGGAATGAAATACCACTTACAAATGTGAATATGTAAACTGTTAAAAAAACGTCAGCTTTTCATCACTACATATTTCCAGCTACGTCTTCAAAAGAAAGAATTTCCAAAATAACAATCAGGAAATATAAGTTCATAAAATCCATGATAAATATACTACAGGCGTATACAGAATTCAAAATTCCACATAAACAAAGGTACCTGCATGCTGGTCATGTCCATGACCCGCCACCGCATATGGGGGCGTTGCCGGACGTTGCGGCGCAACATATCTCCGATAACAACTTTGGAGAAATCGATATTAGTAATGCCACGAAAGCCGGCATCGTAGAGATGCCCGGAAAGGCGAGAGTTTCCACATCCTGGTACGAGTAGCTGGGGGGTGGAAGCATGGGCGAGAGAAGGGAGATAGGAGAGATGAGAGAGGAGGGGATGACTGAGCTGAGGCCATTCAGCGTACCACTCGAAGGAGTCATCGCTGCCTCGTATGGTGAAGAACTTGTCCCAGTTCTCTTTGCTCGTGAAGTCTCCTAAAGTTTGCAGCAGATCTTCCGAGTTCGCCATTTTACTGCTCTGGGCGCTGAGAATGAGTGAACTGAGGTTTTAGGGGGGATTAAGACCCGCTTCTAATCTCCCGCGTCCCTGACCTAAACAAATACTCGTAACTCGTACGTCGTGATATAATTAACATGATTAATTATTAAGAGTTTTTTTAATCATACGCCGGCTGTATTAATTTTACTGAAGAATTATGTGTGTGATTTTTAATGACTGATAGTTAATACTCGTATGATTTTTGTTGAACGTGTAGTAGAATAATATTAAAATTACTTCGTACATTTTGGCGCCCTATGCATAAACCGGGAAGAAAGAGACGGTGTGGAGTTGAGTTTCTCTCATAAGCAAATTTTCATTATCCCTCATCATCTCTAAATCATATTTATCCAATTAATCACAATACTACTTTAAAATCTCTCTCCTCTTTCAAATCAACAGCTCAGATGGGTTGATGAGGGGAAAAAAAGAAAAATGATGAGAAGAAGGTCATTTCCCGACGGTGAGATGTTGCATATATACTACAACTTTTAAACTTTGTAAAATATAGTTGACTTTTAAAAAAAAAAAATTTAAGAAGCTGAATAAGTTACTCCCTCCAGTCCTAATTATAAGACCTAATTGAATTTTTTGGAGAGATTAAGGAAGCTAATTAAATTAGCTTAGAGTATTTTTATTTTTATTTTTTCTTCAAACTAAATAGTTTAACCAATAAACTAAGGAATAGGATATTGTCACTACCAATGTCACTATCACTTTTTCACCGTTAAATTAGAATCTCAATAGGAGAGAGAAATGATAAAGGTAGATGAAATTCTGATCTAACGGTGAAAAAGTTGTAGTGACATTGGTAGTGACCAAAAATGGTAGTGACAATATCGTATCCCATAAACTAATATATAATCTAAATAAACACAACATATGAAATGATTAAGTAACTTATTTAGCTTCCTTAATCTCACCAAAAAAAGTCAACTATGTCTTATAATTAGGACAGGAGGTAGTACTTAATACTCCCTCCGGTCCTAATTATAAGACCTAGTTGACTTTTTTAGAAAGATTAAGGAAACTAATTTAATTACTTTAGAGTATTTTTATTTTTTTCTTCAAACTAATTAATTTGATTAATAAAATAATATAAAATATAAGGATACACAACAAATAAAATGGTTTAGTAACTTATTTAGCTTCTTTAATCTCTCCAAAAAAAAGTCAACTAGGTCTTATAATTAGGACCGGAGGTAATAATATTATATGTTGTGTATTTTTATATTAGGCTAAAGTATACATTTAGTCATTTATGTTTACTCTAAGGTTTAATTTAGTCCCTTAAGTTTATAAAGTGTACTTTTAGTCTCTTAACCCTAACACCGTTAGTTTTAAGTAACGGAAAATGCTGACTGTGCAATTACATAAAATATTCTTAAATTTTAAAAATATAAGAAGAAACTTTTGTATATTATAACTGGCCAATTAAAAAACAATAATTAAATAACCAGCTCTATCTTCTTTCACTTTGGTGCTGCTATTATATTTCATCCCCTTCTTCTCTATCATTCTCTCTGCCACTCATTACTCCACACCGACCTCCTCATTCTTCTTATTTGACTCACGGTTGCCTTTCGTGTTTTCTTCTTCCTTCATGACAAACTCATGAAACTGTAAACAGAGTATAAAAGTGTAAAGTGAATTTGCTGTTCAAATTGCTTTACTTTGCTCTTTCTCTCCCCTTCTGTTTATATTCCTTGAGATCTGTATTCTTTTTAACTTCTCCCATCTCTTGCTTTGTTTCTACCTCCTTTGTGCTTGCCAGAATTCTCGTCTCTTTATGATGTCAAGTTCATACGCGATATCTTCTTCTGAACATAGTGTTTTTTTGTGGCTAAATATCTTTATATACACATCTCTCCCTCTCTCCCTCCATGTGTGTGTGAATGCAATTATGCTATTTTTTGGAACTTCTTTTTGCTCCAATCCTGGTCATCTCTATCGATTCTTTGTCCAAAGGTGATGTCTTGGGATTGATGCAAATAAAATAAAAAGTAAGAAAATGGAAGCAACATCGGAGTGGAGAAGCCATTAATGAAGGAGGGTGAGGACTGTGTATTGGTGGGAAGAGGACGGACGGTTATTAAATATTTAAATTATTTAAATTTCTTTTTATATATTTTTAAAATTTAATAATATTTTAAGTAACTGCACAGTCAGCATTCTGTTACATGAGACTGATGGTGTTAGGGTTAAAGGACCAAAAGTACACTTAATAAACTTAAGGGACTAAATTGAACCTTAGAGTAAATATAAAAGACTAGATGTATACTTTAACCTATATCTAATCTTCACAAACTGTAAAAAATCGTAAAATAGTCTGTAAAGATTAAATATTTTTCAATTAATAGAATTTAAAATATTAATTTATTAAAATACTAACATATAAGCGTCTTTGATCAAGCATTTAATTACATAGTCATCGCTTAAAATTGTTGAATCAGTATTTTTAGTTAAGTCAAACAAAAAAGTGTTAACATTAAGGACCAAACATACACTTTACAAACTTAAGTGACTAAAATGATCTGGGAGAAGCGCAAATATAAAGGATTAAACGATATCTTTAGCTTTAGATTATATGTCAACTTAATTTCTCTTAAAAAATCAACTCTATCAAAGAATAATAAATACACCTACATTTTGGTGTGGTGTGGCATCCAAATGCTAAGGGTTTGTTTGGTTTGAGGGAGTGGGAGGGGAGAGATAAAGTTTTTATCCTCTTCTTTATTAAATTACTTATGAAAACTTTTTAATATTTCAAAAATATACTCTCAATAAAAAGAAATATTCTTCTCATTAATAACAATTCAGTCAATACTACTGGATAACTTCATCACCGTTAGGGGATGCAGAGCCATTGGAACTAAACACCTTTGACTTTTTCGTTACCGTCGATTTTTCGATTGGTTCTACTAAGATCCCTGAAATATGCAATCTGCAAATATAAAACAAACTTTTTTTTGATAAAATGTGATATCAATTTTATTTTATTTTTATTAAGGTTTATTTTGCTCTGCCTTTATTAAGTCTGATGACATTAAGTGATTGTTTGAATTAGTGTTTAAGAAACATTTTTATGTAAGTGAGACAAAACTCTTCTCACATATTTATTTCGTACATCGTAAACTAAGTTGGAAAAGTAATTTCTACCGTTAACTCAAACATGCTCTAATCAGTTCTTTGGAAAGTGGTGATTTTTTTTTCTCTCTCTTGGGGGGGACTTGTTCTTCATTGGACCCCACCCAAAAAAGTAGTCTTTTTTTTTTTTTTTTATAAGATCCAAAAAAGTAGTCTTAATTGCGCGTCTCAGCCGCTGGGTCTGGTTAGGCAGTTTAGAAGGCCTAGCATATGGGCTTGATATTTGTATCCCCAAGCAAATGATTTTCAATCTTATGGGCTTGGAAGCTTGGGGTTAGGTCTAGTTCCTGTGACTTGTGAGTAAGTGCTCGGTTGGCAACCAATAAGTGGTTAGTTCAGTGGAATGTGGTACTGGATTCCTTTAAGAGGTATAGGGTTGTTTTGCACAGAACGTCTTTGTAATCCGCCTTGTATGGAATTTATCACTTGTTGGGAGGTCGTCGTCTCAGAATCGTTAACACGAATCCGATTAGTCGGAATCGAATATTCTAATGAACCGGGTGGGATATAAAAAAAAAAGTGCTTGTTTGGCAACATCAAAAAAGTTGAATTAGCTTCTTTCCTTGTGCTCTCATCCTTTTCCCATTCATGACCATTGGGAGCAGACAAAAAAGAAAAAGAGAGAAGTTAAGTCCCAAAAAAGTGTTTTTTAAGCACTTTTTCATAAGTCGAAACAAGACTCCTATTATGTACTTACCTCAAAAGCTATAATAGCATTTTGGATAAGCAAAATTAACATGGAAATTCATTTGGGGATCTGATGAGTTAATATAATTCTCATTTCATTCCCCGAAAAAAAAACTGTATAAGCACATCTGAAAAGTTAAAACAAATAGGTACTATAAGTGTATGTTTAAATTAGTTTTTGGAGAATAACTTTTATGATTTAGGGGATAAACACGCGAGAGGAGTTTTGTTTCAGCTTGCGAAAAATGGCTTCTAAAACCACGGTTTCAGAGACACTCACTAAAGCTTATTTATACAAGGCATTAGTCCACATTGTGTGTGTGTGTGTGTGTGTTTTTTATAGTACATTTGGTATCCGGTTCCGGATTGGTAGTTGTCATTCCCATCCTATCACATGTGTTTCCTTTGAAACACGAACTCGAGATTTAAAGGGATTTAGCAGGATCTCACACTACTAAATTGACTCTATGTTGTTAGTCCGCATCGTATTTTAAATGTGAGAATTTTATTAAGTAGTCAAGTAATTTGTAAATATTTTTTTCATCCGAGAGACTTGCCCTATTTTGGATGTGTCTTGTAACTCAACTCGCCTCCATTTTTTTACAGACAAAACAAGAAAATACCGCCGTTCAGCTGTATAGAGTAAAAAAATCAAGTATGCAATTTTACATTGTTCAAATAAAAGATTTAAAGAGTTTAAATTTAAATAAGATAAATGTGGATTTGGGTATAGATTCAAAGAATATTCGGCAGAAGAGAATTGGGAAATGAGAGAAATGGTTTGGAATCTATCAATACCAAACTAACAAAGATGCATGATGATTGACACAGACGAGTGTGTGTCAGTGTCAGTTTATGCCAATTGCGCCTTGTTTGGTAGCTGAACCACACGTGAACTTTTATGAATAAATAGGCACTGTTTAGATTAGAGAAAAATGGGTGGTGCAATGGAATATTGAATACTAATAACTAATTATATATATTTGTGAAAGCAACATGGCTGCAAATGGGGCTGAGAATATTTATTAAGGAAAAAGATGAGGAGATAAAGTTTGGTTGATGCTGGTTAACATGTGGAGGGATGACGTTTCTATTGCCACATACTTTTGCATCACTCCTTGCCCATTCTTTTTTTTTTTTACCACTTTTATTTTATTTACCCTCCTTTTGTGTCAACTTTATTCAATTTCATACCCGTTTTAAGTTGTTTTTGGGTGGTCCATTCATTCAGTGATATTCTGAGTCACCGCATTAGTAATTCGTTGATATGTATCCCAATTCCCACGTTAAACATCAAACCTTCATGTCACCAATCATTTACACAAACTGCATTGCATATTTCAAATTAAGGGAACACTATTCTTTTGGTCTAAATAGTTTTCATTCAATTATAATTCAATCTATACAACCTGACTTGTTGGAATTCAATCTCAAAAATTTTGAATCACTGCAATTAACTTCCTATATATATAATGAATGTTAGGACTAAATTATATAACGATTAAAATTATAAGGACTGAGTTTCAAGTCAAAGTCTAGATATAGAGTTATAAATTGTGTCAAAATTGTAGGGACTGAAATATACTAAGTTAAAGTGCATAACTCATTGAAAAGACTTTAACTTTTAACGCTCCCCGCCCGACAAAAATTAGGCATAAGTTAATTTGTAGTTATTTTACACGTGTTGATAAATTATGACAGGAGGGAGAGGGGAGGCCAAAGTGGAGGAAAATATGAAGAATAATTTTAAAAAAAATGCAAAAGCAAGGGAAAAAGGGGAAAACTCAGAAAAGGACTTTTTTTTTTAAAAAAAAAAAAAAACCCCGAAAAAGTTCAAACATTAAGGCTAATTGACGCAAATATTAGTTTAATTGAGACGATAAGCGACCTCACCTTATAAAAGAATAAAGGCTAAAGTATACATTTGGTCCTTTATGTTTGCATTTGGTATCATTTTAGTCCCTTAAGTTTGTAAAGTGTATATTTGGCCCCTTAATATTAACACCGTTAATCGACTTAACTAAAATACTTTTCAACGATTTTAGCGATGATTGATGAATCAAATCTTTACAAAGCGTCTTTATATGTTAAAGATTTTAATAAATTAATATTTTAAATCATATTAATTGAAAAAAAAATTAATCTTTACAAACTGTTTTGTGTTTTTTCACATTTGTGAAGATTAAATATATATTTTTTTGAAGAAAATTAAATATTTTTCAATCAATAGGATTTAAAATATTAATTTATTAAAATACTAACATATAAAGACGCTTTAGTTAGCAAGATTTAATCGCGATAGTCATCACTTAAAATTGTTGAGTCATTATTTTCCGTTAAGTCAAACTAACTAACTAATTGTTAAGATTAAGGGACTAAACGCAAGACTTTACAAACTTAAGTGACTAAAATGATACCGTGTAAGAAACATAAAGGACCAAACGTATACTTTAAAGCAAGAATAAATACAAATTTGAATGCTAAAAAACATGATACTTGGGAGAAAAAAAAAATCATTTACCACTTTAACTAATAATAATAATTAGAAATAAATAATAATTTGTATTCACAATTCACATGCATCCAAATTTACTAAAGGCGTTAAAAAAGGTTATCATTTATGCCTCACCATTCATAACCTGATTCCCTGTACTGCAATAATATGTTAGACTCGTAATAAGAATCTCTGATAAATAACAAATTATCATTACTAACATGAACAAAAAATCTAGCAATTTTTCCATTAAAGTTATTAAAAAAAAAAAAAAAAAAAGAACCACGGCGTGAGCAGGGTCAGCAAGCGTAAGGATCGCATTGGGAAGCGGACAGCGCGGCGAGCAACGGCAGCAGATGAGAAGAGAACACAACAGTAACAATGCTGCAGCTTCATTATTCACAAATCCCAAAGCTCCACAACACAACAAACTAACCTCTTCTCCTTCATTCAATGCCACGTGTCTCCTTCCCCCTCCTCATCACTCCTTTCTCCTCTAATTTTAGCCTTCTTCACGCTCATGCCTCCACCTTTTAGAACTCAACATCCACTCATTTTAACTCTTTTCCCATTTATCAAAATTCATAACCTTATTACCCTGCATGCTAAGTTACCCAGAAAAAAATGGCACGATACTGATTCCTTTCACCCTCACTCCTTTAAAAGAAAGCACGTCCGGCTTAGATATCTCGTATAGGCTTCCGTAGTATTCAAGAAACCGTACACTATTCACTCTGTTGTCGTCCGAGTAAAAAGCAAATCGGGCGGGGAGAATGGCGGGGAATGAGTGGATTAATGGATACCTGGAGGCAATCCTATCGACAGGGGCTTCCGCCGTGGAGGAACAAAAGGCAGTGGCAGCTGGTGTGAGCGAAGGAGGGCATTTCAATCCCACACAGTACTTTGTGGAAGAGGTGGTGACGGTTGTGGATGAGTCTGACCTGCACCGCACGTGGATCAAGGTGGTTGCAACACGCGATTCTCGTGAGCGCAGCTCCAGACTCGAGAACATGTGCTGGCGCATTTGGCATCTTGCTCGCAAGAAGAAGCAGGTTCTTCTTCTTGACAACTTGATTGATTGAATGCGCATAAATAATATGATCACACACACACACACATATCAGCATCACCTGCAAAATTAAACTGTTCCACACATGGAATATATAATCTGAGTTACCGAACACCGTCTGTCTGGTTCAAGTGTTTAAGTCATTAAGCTTGATCCTTCAACCAAGTAAGAAATCAAGGAGAGTCTTATTTATTGGGGAGTAAGTGTGTGTGGGGCTAATTGCCACACTTGTGTGCTTTGTATAGTTGGAATGGGAGGAAAATCAGAGGTTTGCGGACCGAAGGCAGGAGCGAGAACAAGGACGCAAGGATGCTACAGAGGACATGTCCGAGGATTTGTCAGAAGGAGAAAAGGGGGAGGGTTTGGGGGAGAGTTTGCAAAGTGAATCCCCAAAGAAAAGATTCCAGCGCCAAGTTTCAACCTTGGAAGAATGGTCTGATGACAAAAAGGAAAAGAAGCTTTATATTGTCCTCTTAAGGTCTACACATTTTTTTGCCATTTGCATAGCACGTCAGTTAGAATCATCATCTTGAATTGACACCTTCTCTTTTGATAAATAATGTCTTGGTGTCAGTGGGAATGCTTATTTTAGTGGCACATGGAATCATATTCAATACCTTTTCGAGTGATTAGTAAAAATGCTTTAGCTATGCATTAGATGCATTTCTCTGTTTTCTACTCTGTTTCGTGCAGATGCTGCAAACGACGTGGGAGTCAGTTTCTAAGATTCTCACCTTCGGAAATAAAAATAGTGTGAAAATGCCATTATTTCTTTCGTCTTATATGGTTTTGCATATAAGGAAGTGGTCTTGGTGTGGTTGGGAACTCTCTGAAGATTAATATGGTTCAAAGATTATAAATTCGAGAAAGAAGAAATGGAATTGCATTGGGGGCAATGTACTACCAAGAACACACACATTTACGAATAATTTTGACCTTTATTGTGTTGTAGACCTGGCCTGGCTGTGTTGTTACTCCTATTGCGAACGCTCTAAATAATGAATTCTCGAAATATATGATTGCTAAGTTTTGCTATAAGATTTCCTTTTGTTCCATAGTTTGCATGGATTGATTCGAGGAGAAAACATGGAGCTTGGTCGTGATTCTGACACTGGAGGGCAGGTACCCGTCAATCTTACATGGACTAATGACAAATAAATTCCATTTATCCCTTCCACCTAATTGGTGTATAATGCCTGAAGCAATTTATTTCCAGATCAAATATGTGGTGGAACTTGCCCGGGCACTTGCAAAAATGCCCGGAGTGTATAGAGTAGATTTGTTCACACGTCAAATCTCATCACCTGAGGTTGATTGGAGCTATGGAGAACCCACAGAAATGTTAACTTCAAGTTCAGGTGATGATGATAACATTGATGCTGGAGAGAGCAGTGGTGCATATATCATAAGGATACCCTTTGGTCCACGTGATAAGTACCTCCGGAAAGAACTGCTTTGGCCCTATGTTCAAGAATTCGTGGACGGGGCTTTAGCTCACATTCTCAATATGTCAAAAGTGTTGGGTGAACAAGTTGGTGGGGGTCAACCCGTTTGGCCATATGTTATTCATGGACATTATGCTGATGCTGGAGATAGTGCAGCTCTTCTTTCAGGTGCTTTAAATGTGCCAATGGTGTTGACAGGTCATTCACTTGGAAGAAATAAGCTCGAGCAACTTATTAAGCAGGGGCGTCAATCCAAGGAGGATATCAATTCTACATATAAGATTATGAGGAGGATAGAGGCAGAAGAACTTTCCCTGGATGCTGCAGAACTTGTAATCACTAGTACAAAACAAGAAATTGAGGAGCAATGGGGGCTTTATGATGGTTTTGATGTCAAACTCGAGAAAGTCTTGCGTGCACGTGCTAGACGCAACGTCAATTGCCATGGCCGGTTCATGCCAAGGATGGCGGTAAGATTTCAATTTTATACGTTAATGCACCCTTTCTTAAATCTGATAATGCTTTAATTTAATTTACTACTCTCTCCAGTCCTTAATATAAGATCCAATTAACTTTTTTTGGAAAAGTTAAGGAAGTTAAATAAGTTGGCTAATCATAACATATGTTATGTATTATTTGATTATATATCAGTTTATAATTCAAACAAATTAGTTTGGTATAAAAAAGATAAATATAAATACTCTAAAGTAATTTATTTAGCTTCCTTAATCTCTTTAAAAAAATCAACTAAGTCTTATATTAAGGACTAGAGGAAGTATTGTTTATACGTGAAAGTTCCATTGCATAAAATGCTCCTCCTAAACATATGTTTCTGAAGCACTTTGGTGAAAAGTTCTTTGCAAAGGCACTTACCACCAACTTTACCAATTGAATGCATGTGTTCTTCCTTTGTTTAGTTATTAAGTTTTTGGGTTTTGTGATACTCACTTAAACTGAATATGTTTCCATTGAATGTCTTAATGGATCACTATTGATGTGTGCATTCTACAGGTTATCCCACCTGGCATGGACTTTAGCAGCGTTGAGATCCAAGAAGATTCCCCAGAAGTTGATGTGGAGCTCACACAACTTAGTGGCGATGGGGCTTCACCTAAAGCATTACCTCCAATTTGGTCAGAAGTGAGTAACCTGTACGTGTGCATATTTTCTTCAATGAACCTTGGATAATGTTATGGGCGTGCAACTTACTACTGCTCGCAGGTGATGCGTTTCTTTTCAAATCCTCACAAGCCAATGATCTTGGCCTTGTCAAGGCCAGATCCAAAGAAGAACATAACCACTTTGCTAAAAGCCTTTGGAGAATGCCGTCCCTTAAAAGAACTAGCTAATCTTGTAAGTGTACTTAATGCAATTGTCCCTCTTTTCCAAGTGGAACCTATAGTAAGTTACTTGTGAAGGGCTGATGTCTTTTCATGTAGACACTTATAATGGGAAATAGGGATGACATAGATGAGATGTCATCTGGGAATGCTAGTGTGCTTACAACAGTGCTGAAACTAATTGACAAGTATGACCTATATGGGCAAGTAGCATACCCCAAACATCACAAGCAATCTGATGTTCCGGATATATACCGACTTGCTGCAAAAACAAAGGTAAAATGAAGATTTTAATTTATTATATTGTTGTGCCTTCAATGTTCTAACTGTGATGGGCAATTGATTGATTTAAAATTTGTCTCAGGGAGTTTTCATAAATCCAGCTTTAGTGGAGCCTTTTGGTCTTACTTTAATTGAGGTTGGTTATAAGTTACTGGTCATTTTTATTATTTTCAATTTGATCTTAAAATGGTGTACCTATAATCTATATCTGTTCAAACTTATTCAGGCAGCAGCACATGGGCTTCCTATGGTGGCCACTAAAAATGGGGGACCGGTGGACATTCATCGGGTAAATGAAGAGTGACTTTCCTTTTTTCTATCAATTGCTTATTTTATGTTACAGTTTAGGAAGCCTGTATTTGTTACAACATGAACAATTTACTTGGATGTAGGAAGGACATCTGAAAAACAATTGTATCAGTCCCTCGTTGCTGATATTGTTGTGGATTTTAACTTTTCCAGTTATTTATGGTTGTCAAGCAGTATCAAATGTGAATATAATCCCTGGTTTGCTTGTCTTCCCACAATATTTCAGGCCCTCCATAATTGTTTGCTTGTGGACCCCCATGATCAACAAGCGATTGCTGATGCATTGCTTAAGTTATTGTCAGATAAAAACCTGTGGAATGAGTGCAGGAAAAATGGCTTGAGGAACATACACCTGTTCTCGTGGCCTGAACATTGTCGTACTTATTTGACTAGGGTGGCAGCCTGCCGAATGAGGTATCCACAATGGCAAACTGATACTCCTGGGGATGATGTAGCTATGGAGGACTCTTTGAATGATTCGCTTAAAGATGTGCAGGACATGTCCCTAAGGCTCTCAATCGATGATAAATCTTCACTGAATGAGTCACTTGATATGGCTGCAGCCATTGGTGGTCCTGAGATGCAAGACCAAGTGAAACGTGTCCTAAGCAGGATAAAGAAGCCAGATTCTGTTCAAAATCTTGATGCTAAGAATAAGCCACTTGATAATATCCCAGGAAAATATCCTCTCTTGAGGAGAAGACGTAGGTTGATTGTTATAGCACTCGATTGCTATGACGATACTGGAGCTCCAGAGAAGAAGATGATCCGAATTGTGCAGAAAATCATGAAAGCTGTTCAACTTGACCCTCAAACTGCAAAAGTTACAGGATTTGCTTTGTCAACAGCTATGCCAATGCTAGAAACAATCGAATTACTTGCATCAGGAAATATTCAAGTAAATGAGTTTGATGCATTAGTATGCAGCAGTGGAAGTGAAGTTTACTACCCCGGTACTCATGCTGAAGATGGAAGGCTTTTGCCTGATCCAGATTATGCAGCACATATTGACTATCGCTGGGGATGTGAAGGTCTGAAGAAAACCATTTGGAAACTAATGAATACAGTTGAAGGTGAAGAAAATTCAAATAAACATTCCTGCCCGATTGAGGAAGATTTTAAATCACGCAATGCCCATTGTATCTCATACAAAATGAAAGAACTTAGTAAGGTACATGAAACTTACTCCTGTGCTTGCATGTTGATGCACGAGCTATGTCACTTTATTCAAAATGCTTCTTTTTCTTTTGCAGGCAAAGAAAGTTGATGACCTGAGGCAGAAGCTTAGGATGCGAGGTTTACGGTGTCATCCTATGTACTGTAGGGCATCGACTAGAATGCAAGTTATCCCACTCCTTGCATCTAGAGCTCAGGCACTCAGGTAAACTGCTCATGATGTAACAACATAGGTATTTTGTATTAAGTTATCATTTAACTTTTGCTCAAACCAAGGTTTTGATAATTGCTTTAATGACTAAGGGAGTATGTAGAAACTATTATTCTTAACCTTGCAGAGAGGTCCTAGAAGAGAAACGAAAAAGAGCTTAGGAGAAATTCATTCTGATCGCTTATTTGTTTAATATCAGCTATAATATGTGCACAAACTTTTGTAATAGGAAAAGACCTTTTCTCACAAACAAAGATTATCCATAATGGTAATGGTTTATTGATAATAGTAAATCATTTCTTTCAAGAAGACACATCAGAGTTGAGGGCACAAAACCCGCTCACAAACCCACTATAGTAAACTAAATACAATACTAAGGGCACAATCAGAACAGAGATTAGAAACCCAACCCATTAGCCTGTATCGTAATATATCACTGAACCTCATAACAAAAAGGTCTTTAATACAAGAGAACATAATAATAATGTAGTGGATCCACGAGATTGTTTAATATACAAGTTAAGGCCTTAGGCCTAATAAAATCTTCATAGATACCCAAAACATAGTGCATAATGAGTCTAAGGATGTGGCCCTAGATGGCAATATGATAATCATTACAAACCAACAAAATAGGAAAACTACATAGGCTACCAAAGTTAATGTCTCAGTCCGCTTCCTTTTGCCCCTGATAAAAAATAGAGGTTTTGCCTAATAAAATATTAACAACGACGGGATAAGATATAAAGTCCCGATAACCAAAATAAATTTACAAAGTATGCAAGAAAGAATTCCAAGTTAGAGAAGCAGGTTTAACTAACATAATCATAATATTCTCAATAATTAAATATTACATAATACTTTTAAAGATTAGAATCATCCTCACTCATTTATCCTGCTCCCCCTTATATATTTTGGACATAATACAACCTATTAGTGCTAGTATATCTGGCCAAAGGTTAGCTAGTCACTTCAAGAATACTGCCCCCTCCCATGCTACTACTAATATACCGTAACAGGGAGGTGTCCACCCAAAACTCTCAACTCAAAATCCGGGTCAAGAGTGAGACAGCTGATGGGCACAATTTCACCATATCTATTCTAAACAACCTAACATATCCCATAACAGAAAAACAATATATCAATTTAGTTTTTGAAAACATTTACAAGATTATCATTCCTTATACAACATTCCATCACAAACATTATAACTATCACAACAGTAACAATCTTAATAATAATCCCCACTCATATATACAAGTTGGAAAATACACTGCTTCATTGAATTAAGTTCATATTCAAACATACACATAATTTTTCAAAACACATACAGGTAATATAGATGAAAGTAGGGTTTAAAAAACACCTTATAGTCCAAAAGCAAGCATATAGAATAAATTAACCCCAGTTTCCTTAACTCGAAGCTTAACCTTAACTTGAGGAGTAAAGCACAAGAAATCACCGGTCACAGGAAAGTTATACATTATCAATGTTGAGTTATACAATTCAACTCCTCAAAAACCCAATTTTCTCTACAACCATGATCTTCAACATCATAATTTCCTTAACAATTCTTAACCTCAACAAACCAAAGTCCTAGGTCACTTCTCATAAGCCCAAATCACTCATCAAAATCCTTAGATAACCTCTACACCAACCCTCTTACATCAATCACTTAATTTCATAAGTTAAAGTGTCACCTCCAACCCACCCATAGTTATAAGATCATCAATATCAACATTCTAGACCGATTAAATCTCTTTTCTTACTTATATGAGCATAACCTAATTATTTAACAACTCTTCAAACCTCCACATAATCAAAATCATATCAAACTCTAACTCAAATATTAAATCCTAACTTATAATTTCATATAACTTAAAATCTAAAGAAACTAAACCGATTAAAATTTCAATAATACCTCCAATAACCTATAAATTGTTTAATCCAAATTTAATCGGCAAAAACGTTCAAAAAATAATTTATAATATGTTTTTAAGAGAAATTAATTATAAAATCATAAAACAACCAAATACTAAATCTAAACCGATTAAAATTTGTTATTAACCTCCTTTATTTATCTATAATAATCTATTGTCAAAACTCAAAACTCTCCCAAAACCCTAACCCCAACATTTACACTAATCAGCGCAATGTTACCTCATTAGAAAGAGAAAAATAAGTGGAATAATTTTCATGAAGGGAGTTTGTTGAAAAGAAGTGAGGTTGGTTATCTAAATGATTATAAAATGAAAAACTCTCCGCTGCAAAAATGGTGAACAACATCAAAGAAGAAGCAACGAATTTGGCTTTCCTCCTTTTCCCTTTTTCACCGTTGGATTAAGATCTCAACGATCCAGATTTAACATATTATATATTTAAATTATAATTATAATAATATTTTTATGATATGTTAAATCGGACCATTGAGATCTTAATCCAACTGTGAAAAAGGAAAAAGAAGGAAAGCCAAATCTGACTTGCACTTCCTCACACTTTCTTATCGGAAAGGGATGAATAGTAGGGGTTTTTAACCCTAGGTTTGGTTATTGTCCTATGCTCTTACTGTTCTCTTCATATCCTCCTCCCCTCCACTACTTATCTCAACTTTTGGATTGAAATATGAACAGTTGATTTAATGTTTTATAAAAAAGTAATAAATTATAATTTAATAAATTTAAAAACTGTTAAATTTTGAGTTAAAATAATATAAAATTGCAATAAAATATTCAAAAAGAATATTTTTATAAAACATTAAATCTGAACCATTCAAATTTCAACTCAAAGGCAGAGATGAATAGTGGAGGAAAAGAGAATAGAAAGAGAGAGATAAAAGCAGAGAAGGGTAGCCATTCCTTCTAACCCCATGGTCCCACTTGATGCATCATGCATCAATTCAAATTAAAGGGACCACATGTCCCTTTAAATATATTACTATTATTATTATTTTATTAATTTTTCTTTTGCTGTTCGTTTTTTTTTTAAATTTATTTTTTATCATTTTATTTTTGATTAATTTTCTTAATAATAATAATTAAAATAACAACAAAATATTATTATTTCTACCTTATTCATGATATTTCTATTTATCATATATAACTCTTTAATTGTAAGTAAATCCTATAAATAAAATTCAGGATGTTACATACCACCCTTTCCATTTTATTGGAAGTAAATAGGTGTAGAATCGAATTCTGTTTGTACAAATCATACTAAGAAAAAGAAAGTATGTAATAGTGATTAATGGACTATTTGCTATGGCTGATTTTAGGTATCTCTTTGTCCGTTGGAGATTGAATGTTGCAAACATGTATGTCTTCCTTGGAGAAACTGGGGACACTGATTATGAGGAACTGATTTCTGGAAATCACAAGACCATACTCCTGAAGGGAGTGGTGTCCAAGGGTTCAGAGGAGGCGCTTAGGAGTCCGGGAAGCTACCATAGAGACGATGTCGTCCCAGCCGAGAGCCCACTGGTCACAAGCATCAGTGAAATAACAGAGGACAATATTGCTGATGCTTTGAAGCAAATCTCTAGAGCTGGGGGAATGTGAGGTTCTAGAGTGATGATAGAGACATATTTTTATTTTGCTACTGTATTACTTTGACCTTGATAGATCACAAAATGAAAAATGAATGCAATTCTGTTACTTATTATAGGGTTTAGGGTTTAGCCCACTGTACCTAGATTGTGGCTTTGGGATTACAAAAGCCCTTGTTATATACATTATAAAGTTGGTTAAAATCTTTGACTCTACTGAACCGATACATATGATGAGTAATTAGGAATTTTTTCTGTCTCGGGATATATTGCAATCCTGAGACCCAAGGGCAATGTGACGAAACTTTTATGGACATTTTGATGATTCTTTGTATGATGGATGGATGAAGCTCATATGAAGTTTCATTTTTATGGATACCGATGGAAATCAGTGATTGGAAGCAGAGGGCGTGTATCTAATGGGGCTTGCATTTTAGGCCGGTCTAATATTTTTCATACAAAAATGTAGAATGCCGATTCCATTCAAAATTTTATTTGTTTCTCTAATTTCCCTGATGCTTGAAAACGAGGTTCATGAATTGTGTCAAGATGATGTGCGCCTATTTCCCAAAAGCAAGCATGCTTAAGAAGAAAGATAAGATAAATAAATGGCAGAGCTAAAAAGAGAGAACTCATGGCACTATATTGGAGGTATTACTAATTAACTGAAAAAGGGGAAGAAACAAAAACAAAAACTTGCTCTTTGTCCATCTCTGTACAGGCAACTAAAACCTCCAGGTCATTTTAGAGCTGGAGGCTTGTTGTTGCACCGCCAACAAAGAAGCTTTGCCTCCGAAATCTGGTGAAACAAGCAAATCGCCAATGGAGCCTAACTCTGGGAATTCACTCCATTGGGCAAGCCCAGATGTTTGTGGTTGCTTGTTCTCATGCCTTGTCCCAACCATAAAAAAGTCATGCCCATTTACTATCTTACGTAGAAAATCAGATGTCTGAGTGCCATCGTTAGAAGAAACCTCTCTGTATGTTATATTACCGAGACCCGAATAATCCTGCTTCACATCCTTCAGCACCGATCTGTCAAGGATGTCTTCCACGTTTGATGTTCCTGAATCATCGTCCCCAACAAGGTGGTACACAATAAGGTTGACCCTTGGATCCTTAGCTGCTCTTTTGGCTAAGCACAAAGCCTCCCTATCATCATCCCCTCCCAGAAACACCATGGCTAACCTTAATATGGAATCTTTTGGAAGCGAAGAACGACCTACGAGGATTCCAACCGAACAAGGAGCTCTTTCCAGGAGCTTCAAGTTTGTTGACCTTATGTTCTTGTCATCAGACTCAATTATACCATCACTGGACCATCTTCGATGGAAGGGAAGGATTATCATGGAAGCAACTTTGTCTAAAGCCAGGATACAAACATCTTCTTTCATGAGGTTAGGTGGAGAGATTACTGTATAAGTGTTTGCTGATACACCTGGTGTCTCACGTTCGTAAAGATCAAATCCTAGAATGACCTTATCTGAGTAAGATTTGAGTGAACCTGACACTGACTTTTGAAGACGATGAGGTACAAAAACCGGCATCGACCTCCCAACCAGTTCAATCAAATGCAACACATCCACGGTGATGGGATTATCTTCCGTTGGATTGCAGAGATCAAGAAAATCAGTGATAGGAGAAATGTGGGATGTTTTATGAACACAAGCCACCATTCTGAGCTCAGAGCCTGGTCTCAGACTCATAACGTTCCTTTTCTGATAGCCAGTGTATTTTCTTGCCGGATCATACAAGTATTTCACAAACATTCGCGTCAAGCTTGCTATGATTGTCACAGACACCATCAAGACTGAAAAAGATTGGCTGCTCAAAACCTGCACAAATATTTGAACAAGACTCGGTCACTACCAGTTCAAACAAATTACTTCGAAGATGATATGATTTTGTTTACCTTTACATCGTACACAGCATGGTACAAGAATATTTCCACTACTCCTCTACAGTTCAAAATGAAGGCAATAGTCAAACCATCACGGAAGGGCATCTTGTAACAGAGTGAAAGTATCACATAGGCTAATATTTTGATCAAATGGGTCAGAATGATGAAGGCAACAATGGTTAAGACCACGGTCCATGTGTAGTCTATTGAGAAATCAACCTTCATGGTACAAGTAGTCACAAAGATTGGCAAGAAGAACCACATTCCAAACAGTTGAAGCTTCTTAACCAAAGCAGAGCCCAGAGGAGGCCCTTCAGGGACAGACAATCCAAAGATGAAAGGTCCGACGATGAATGCCTGGCGCAACAATAATGAAATCCAACCAAGAATCAGGACTGTTCCGATTATGGCGAATATATAATGATCCTTCACAGGTCTTCCCTCTGGAGTACGTTTAATGATCCAAAACATAGCTGGTCTGGATATTAATGGAATGAGGATCACGAAGGCAAAGAATAATGCCAAGCGGGCCAAATTCATTTTACCATCAACGTCCTGGTCCAAGGCAGTTGCTGTAGTTATTACGGATAAGCTTGTTATGTCACTCACCAAGGCTGCGGTTAATGCCAGCCTTCCCAATTCAGAGTTTACGAGTTTCATGTCATTGAGAAGGCAAGCAATCACAGGGAATGAAGTTACGCTATTTGATAGCACCGTAACCTTAAGATCCTCAAAATCTGGTCCCATCACATTCTTTAAGGGTTGGTCGAACAATGACAAACATGAAAGACAAACCACCACTGGTGATACCAATCCCACTAAGGCAATGCTCCAAACTCTGTTCCCTGTTCTTGTGATCATGCTAAAATCCATCTGAACTGTTGTTACAAATGTGAAGAAAGCAAACCCAATGGATGTTACTCCTGCCAGTATTCCTTGACTTCCGAATGGAAACAACATCTCCTTGTAGTGATTCAAATTCAATGACTTAAATGAAGGCCCTAAAATCAGACCAGCCTGCCAAAAGGGACACGGTTAATTAATTAATGAACTTTTCAGGTAAGAAACGGGTGATTGGAAAATGAATTCTAAACAGACATCGTACCATGAATTGGGAAAAGAAGAGAGGCAATCCCAAACGTTTGAAGAAGAAATGGCAGATGTGGGTGATTGCGAAAATGACCATAATCTGCAATTCAAAAAGAGGTAAAGCAGATTTCATAGGGGTCCTACCACTCTTTTGGCCACTCCAGAAGCCATCTGAAACTATATAGGGTGGCCGTCTGATGCAAACTTCGTACGTCT
The DNA here is from genome assembly GCA_019022615.1 of Acacia melanoxylon. Taxonomy (NCBI): domain Eukaryota; kingdom Viridiplantae; phylum Streptophyta; class Magnoliopsida; order Fabales; family Fabaceae; genus Acacia; species Acacia melanoxylon. The sequence goes on from JAFJYJ010000092.1 coordinate 1,458,480, forward strand.
CATCATGATTCGATGCATTCAACAACGCATATGCCTGAAATATTGTCGCATTCATCTTGGAAGACGCAGAATATCGTGACTGCAAAATGGAATGAAGCTCGGGGAGCTAAACGTACGTGTATATATATATGCAAGTAGTGTGATGTCACAAATCATACAAGCTGCTAAATTTGAAAAAAGTGAGTGGGTATGATAACGTTGTATTTTGACTTTCCTGTCTCAGTTGCTTCGGTGTGAGGGTGATGAAGTTTGCGGTTACAGGATGTCGCTGGTAATAATGGGACGGACAGATATGGTGGCACTTATTATGTCCTAGAAATGAAACATGAGACAACTCCAGAATTAGACTGCCCATATAACAAATTTCCTTAATATAAACCATTCTCGAAGAATGTCTTGGCTTTTAGCATTTTCCTGGTAACCGAATATTTCTCTCTAGAAAATTGGACCCATTATTATTAAACTGATCGAATGGTATATTTTTAAGGGAAAATTCTATACCTAAAATAGATTTTTTTAAAAAAAAATTAGGTCGGTAAATTCAACAAATTCTTAATTGAGTCATTAACCCAATTTAAGATTTCAAAATAGAGGTAAAATGACTTTAATGTCATCTCCTCTCTTCTCTCCCCCATTAAAGAGTTTCATTCACTTTGTAACTTATATATAATATAAAAGGGTATGTGAAATTCCATAGTCTATCCATATTTATTAATTTTGGTATTGTTTATAGTATAAAAAAGATTAGGTTTAAACTTCTCATGTTGCATGAGAAGAAGAAGATTCCTACACACATGAAATGATGTAACCCACATATATATAATGTTAATTATATATATGTAGGTCCTACTATTTCATGTGTGTAACATGAGAAAACACTTTTCCTACTACATGAGAAGTATTTTTCCCAAAAAAGATTGACTAAGGGATTTCATATGCGAAAAAATCCATAATTTTCCAAGTTTAATAAAAAAGAGTCTTCCTAGAGAAGAAGGATATAGGGATTATAAGAATTTGAGCCGGAAGCTAGGCAAACATTAATTTAAATGCATCCCAAAAATTCTCAAGCAAAGTGATGATTAGGACAAATGATCTCATGTGAATGATTGAAACATGTTTTTTATTTTTGAATGAAGGTGATTGGAACATGTGTTTTAAATTCATACATTTTTTGTAATTATACATCTATAGGTGTTTTTAATAAATAAAATCCAAATATAATAAAAATGTTCAAAATCACTTGAAAAAAAATAATATCCAAATAGAAAACATGATTAACCAACACTACTTTTAAAATGAACTCTTTGTTGTACGTTTTTCTCTTACTATTATAGTTACTATATTTAAACTATAGATGAATCATATTTTATTTTATTAAATATTAATATATATATATATATATGTGTGTGTGTTTTGAAGAATATAAGTTACAAAGTGAATGAAACTCTTTAATGAGAGGAGAGAAGAGAGGGCATTAAAGTCATTTTACCTATATTTTAAAATCTTAAATTGGATTAATGATTCAATTAATAATTTGTTGAATTTACCGACCTGATTTAGAAATTTCCTATTTTAAGTGGCTTTATATGGGATTTCCCCTATTTTTAACTTCATATAAAAAATACAAAAAAAAATATTAATACTATTCAAATCCGAATAAGTAAATATATAATATGAGCAAAAGTAACAATCACCGTCCCCGCGCATTGCGGGAGCATAAAAAACAACAATATTAGTACATTCAATGTTACATACTTTAAATACATTAATTCATAAAGTAAAAGGAGAACCAATCAACATATATAAAGAAAAATTAGATTAAAATGTCACATGACATTAAACGTGGAGAGATGGTAGAGTATAATGGACTGAAGTACTTTTTAAGAAAAAATTGATGATATTGATAATTGATAACAAATGACTGAAGTTAAGTTATATATTAGTGCCTTTTTTATTGCAATAAATTTTGATTTTAAATTTCAATTTTTTTTAATTAAAATGCGTCTTCTGTTTGGGGAAGAAGTGAATATTTTTAGCACAAAGCAGATTAAAAGGTCAAATAACATTAAATACGGAGAGATGGTAGAGCATAATGGACCTATTAAAAATAAGATAAATGCTTATGTCAAAAAGAAATCAGCCTTTATTGTTATTTTAAAATGGAGATGACAAAATTATAAATGCCCAAGTTAAAATTAGAAGGGTTAGTGGAATGTTATAAAAGGGGCGACTTACCCCCAATCGGGTCCACTGTTTTCAAGATTAAAATAAAATCAACATCAAAGTTTAAAAATAACAAATGGACTCATAATCAAGAGGCCTCCGTCAACATAATAGGGTTGTTAAACTAATTTTAAAACAAGTTTTAATTATCTAAACCCTTAAAAGCGTAATATATTATTAAATCTGACTTTAACATCAGGTTAAAAAAAGAAAAGTGACAAAAAAAAAACTTTAAAATTATAAAATTTCAAATCAAGTATTTTCTATAAAATGAATTGTAAATTACTTATCGAGTTTCGTCATTCTTATATTAACTCTTGATAACAAATTTGATTTAAGATTTTATAATTTTAAATTTCTTTTTCTGTCATTTTCCCTTAAGAAACCTTTATAATGCCCGTGACACCCCACCAAAATATATTCCCTCTTAAATTTTACAAAGAAAATTCTGCAGATATGCTAAAATTAAAATGATCTTTTATAAAACACGGGCTTTAGGGGGCGTAGCACTTTTGAAGCAAGGCAGGGACAGATCTGCAAGGCTTGAATTTGGCATTCCTAAAGCATCAGATAAATTGCTTCAGGAACTCTGTGGCTACAAGCCTCCCTCGTGTGTTCGCCGACATTTTAAGTTCGCTTATCTCTTTCTCAATATCCTGCGAGTTAGAGAGTATTGGTCTATTATTAAGCTGTCAATAAAACTAGCAACATCAAAGGCAAATTCAACTTATGGGGATAAGTAAACTCTTGCCTCCATAAATTGCACTATAAAGTCTATGAGTTTGTGCTTCTGCATCTCCTCACAATGGTAGTTTGTTATGAGGAAGCTGATGTCATATCCCTGCAGATGAAGCAAGAAAGAAAAAGTCATACAGATGCTATTAAATAAATTACATGGATAAGAAAATTGCCTTCTACTCTGCATCAGAAAATGTTGACACTTCATACTTGCTAACAGCATGCGGGGAGTAAAGTGCATCAGCATTGCTACAACTTGTACTTACTACTAATTGGTCCAAGTTTCTCTCCTTTTCAACAAAATCCATTCTTCTGTTGAAAAGGGGAAAATTAACGAACATTTCACAATATCTATGCAGCATCCTCAAGAATTATTAATAATTTTTAAAGATAGAACCCAAACAAATATTAACCAATTCTGTTTTCCAGCAAGGAGTGTTTACCTTGTCTTTCTACCTGTCCTTAATAACATGTCCATCATCAGGTCAAAACGTTATTCACTATGTAGTACATACATATTAATTGCTCAGAAAAATAATTTCCAGGCACCATCACGGTGAAAAGCCAATGTCTAATTGATCAATAGATACAAACCTGTACTGGCTTTCTCCTCAATACTTGGAAGGCCTCGGCTCTCATAGACAAAAATCTAAGAAACTTCTTGGTCAGAATATTTTCAAGCTCATCAGCCTGCTTAACCTACACAAGATGAAGGAAGTTATAGTAAAAAAAGTGAGGACAGATTGCAGTTAATGTTCAAGAGTTAGCGTGTCATGGTGAAAAAAGATTATTTCATTCAAAAGGTTATAAGTTAATCAACAAGAAACCTTATCCTACTAGGTGAAGTTAGCTACATAATCGTTCTATCAACAACTAAATCTTTGGATATATTGTAAGCTAATCAACACATAAAATTTAATGGTGAAAAGAATCCACCACCTTCTGAGTGTCACAAGCCAACAGAAATCATATTAAAGATGTCTCAACAATCCGAAACTAAATTGATCAAACTCCATCCAACATGCTCTAGTTTCAGGCTAGAAATTGGCTTGTCTCCAAACAATGTGACTCATCCTTTTGAACTTCAATTGATAAAATTCTATAGCCTAATGAAAAAAGTCCAATAAAGGTCAGTGTTACCTCCTTGAGAATAATTTAGGCTGACTACATTTGCTCCTATTTTTGTCATTTAGAGATCAGATTGTATTCATCATCATTTGGGTCCACTAATGTCTCTAAATTGGTTTCTCAGCTTTCAATATTAGGCGAGCGCCCTTTTTGAACAGTATATATATTTTACTTTAAAACTCTTTCTAGACATTTCAACCATTTCACTATTTGCAGCCAACACTAACTATCATTAGAAGAAACTTCACAAAAAAATCAGCTCAAATGAATTGATGATATCAAATTTTACCTTGAGACTTATCCGTAGTGAATTAATAGATGTTTCAATTAAACATTTTTCAGCCTCATTTCGACAGATCAGAACCTGTAACAATTGTAGACATTTCATATGCAGCAGTGATGAAGAACAATATTAATTAACTGAATATCATTTAGAAAGGGTATAAAAAAAAGATTAAAAAAAAAAAATCAGATTCGATGACTGATAACAACCAAGTCCAACAAGAGGCGGCTTAGGCCAGGAACTACAATGCCATTGCCAAACATGTTTAGGCTGAATAAAGTAGCTAAGATGTCAGTATAGAATAGCTACATCCACTAACTTGTATGATCTTTCCCATCTTACATGTAAGTATTTATTTAGAAAGAGGTCCACAAATGCAAAGGAGGCAAACCAGCAAGTGGAAGATGTGGTTTTCATACTTATACTATATGGAAAATGCTACAAACAATATCAGGCAATCATTCTCATTCTTAACATAAAAGACCTTAACCCACAACCTCAACATAAGGCCAAGACGAGTGTACATAGTTTATATTTAGACAACCCTGCACACTGTCCTCACTTAACGAAACCTTACTGATATGCGGAAAACAGATAGAGTATCTTTAAGGATTTCAGAATTTAATCACCATATAAGACCTACATACGGCATGGATCAACGAAGAAATTGTTGTTGTTGTTGTATAAGACCTACATATGGGAATTTCAACCAAGTGCACATTCCATGAGGCAAATTTTAGAGCACAAAGAAGCTCAAAAGGAGGAAATGGAGCATGAGCTAAATGATTATTTTAGTGTATCTGATTTTAGAGTGTAAATTTGCGTCAGAAAAAAAGTAATATTAATTTGAAATAAGACGGATCTTACAGGATTTAGCAGCAGTTCTGGGCTGGTCCTGCAAATAAATGAAAAAAGAATTACAATCTTAAAGAGGGAAGAAACACCCGGGGGTAAAAATTACTACAATGACTGAGGGCATACTTCAGTTCAACCTCTGGCTTGTTATGCCTTTCAACCTCTTGACATGGAAAGTTCTGAAACCAGTATGAAGACATAAAAAACTTGTTACATGATCTGTAAGAATCTATAGTACGATATAGAAGATGGTTTTGCTGGGGCTAAAGTAACAATACGAGGACTTTAATTGAACCACGAAAAACTGAATTCAAGGACATAATAGAAGAATCAGTGATGCCAATGTTGGTCTAAGTCCCTCCAAAGCAATAATCAGCACAAACTATATAGTCTTGACTATTATCGTACTACAATTCACAACTTCCACAACAATGCGTACCTGCAAGCACATTGCCGCCTCGAGTGTGTTCCTTATGCAGGTCAAGTATAACCGTAACGTGCTAGCCTGAAAAATCGTTCATTTATCACGGAAAGAATCATGCACTAGCAAAGTGAACAAAGTATAATTAATATAATTCGCGGTTCACATAGACAGTGGCAAACTCTAACATGATTGCAAAGCAGAATTCAGAACAGGAAAAGGGTGATACCATGTGCGATAGGACGAGATTCAATAAACTAAGTCTGCAATCTTCGATGCGTCAATGAATGAAGCAATGTTCAGGGGTCTTGGGAATACAGATTCCCTACTCCTCATAAGCTTGCTCCTCTGCCCATCACAGTCGTCTGCTCAATCGAACAATCTCCTTGGAACCACGTGGCGAAACAATGAAATCCGCAGTATCTTTTAAGTCGAAACGGTGCGTTTTTTTTCCCACGAGTTCTTAGCCAGAAAATTCCAGGCATCCATAAACAATCGGTTGAGGGAAACGGTCAAAAAAAATTCAGATCCTGCGAGGGTTGAGGGAGACGGTCTTTTGATGGAATGAGGAGCACGTCCAGGCGTCCAACGACACATGTCTGCGGAGTAGGAAATCCGCGTACGTTCGTAGAGTGCAAGGGAAGTTTTGCAAAAAGTAAATGAGAAATTTTTTTTTTTTTTTTTTTTTTTTTTGATTAAGCAAGGCAACGCTTGCTGGAGCCAGGGATCGAACCTTGGCAGGAGCCACACTAAGATGGCGACATACCACTGCGCTCACTAGGTGCTAATGAGAAAATTATTTAAAAAAGGGTCTGACAAGGGAATTTTTGCGCGAAGTACAGAGTAAATGAGAAAAATTTTAATTTAAAAAAAAAAAAAAAAGGTCTAACAAAAGAATCCGACCTGCCGGATTCGAACCAGCGACCTAAGGATCAACCGCTGGATAATGATTCCTACTACAGTCCTCCGCTCTACCAACTGAGCTAAGGTCGGATCGTTATGATCGTTTTGTTAAAAAAATTCATATCCATAAATATTTTCATTCACTTCACAATTCCTTTCTGACAATCATAAATCTCCTAATACACGTCAAACGTAACCTTTAAAAATAACGAATCGCCTGACTTTGATATGGGTGTTTTATTTTGAGTTGATCTGAATAATAGTATTCAGTGTCTGAAGGAATTTAGAGAAAGAGCAAGTGAAAGAAGAGAGACGAAAGTGAGAAGAGAAATGTGTTGTCTTATTCATGTATAAAGGTACTGTACAATTTTATAGAAAGTCTCTGGTCACGTGCTTGCTAACCAATTAGACTAAAGTAGTTATACTTTGACTAATCCTCTTGACTACACTAATGACAGCTCAACTATTTTGTTTCACTTAACTTCACTATCAGTGTCAATGTGTCATGTTGGTTGTGAGAAATAGAATCCTCCCACATGATCACATATTTGAATGACATTGAGAGATGGGGTTAACAATATTCATTAAAATTAAAGAGGATAAAATAAGAAAAACTGAGTTTTCAGATAGAGAACTAACGCGCAGGATCGTCTAAGCAAAAAGTAATGCATTTATGGAGAAGAAAGTTTTGCATTACTTGCAGGCTTTAGATTGGGAGCTTCCTCCTTTAAGATTTCTGGAGAGAAAGGACGCAAACAAAAGAAATTAGAGGACGGTGAATGGATTGTCTGCATGTTTTGCTGCTCTCTTTGATCTTCTCTATCTCTATTCGAATTAGCTAAATAGTATTCATCCATCCGTCCTTAGCTACGGTTTTGGTGTTCTGTGCAAATCAATTCTTAGGCGGAGGGAATTTTAGTTGACAGGGTAAGCATGCATAACCATCAATCTTGAGGTTATAAAAGCGCCACCGTGACTATGATTTGCCTAAACCAGCTACCCCACAGTCATCCTCTTTTTGGAAGAATCTAATCCGTTATTCATGGGAGGGATATTCACATATTAAATGGAAGGTATAAGATTTTGGTTTGATTATTAGGTTGGAGAACAGGGATCACTAAAACACCTCTCTTCCACACCAATCTCTAATAATGACTTGTTAAAGTCAATTGCTGATTACATTGACGAGAACGGCAATTGGCGAACTCATTTATTTCAACATTTGCTACCATCTATTGTCGTTTAGGAAATCTGCACCATCATGGGGCAACATGATTAGGGACCTCCTTTTGCTTCTAGAGCCTATCCTCCAATGGGAAGTTTTCTATGGAATCTGCTTACAGGGCCAGAGTCCCTTAATTGGGATGATGTTGAAGGCAAATGGAAAAAAAATTGGAAGCTTCCTATAGCTGAGTGAATAAAACATTTATTTGGCTGTTTCTTAAAGAAAACTTCTAACAAACTCTAAAAACAACGAAGAGGTATGTCATAAGACCCTAGTTGCTCTCTTTGCACCAACAACATGGAAAATATCAACCATGTGTTCAAAGCTTGTCCCTTAACAAGCTTCGTCCGGAAGAAAATCCTTCCACGAGACTTATGTGCAAACTTTTTTAAGGAAGACATTTCATCATTGGTTACTGAGCAACTCACAAATAGCAATCTTGATACTACCTGACAAATTAAATTTTGCATCACACTTTAAAAACTTTGGGAAATTAGGAATCAACATATTTTTGTGCATAAAACTGTTATTGTTGATGACATATTAATACAGAATAGATCCCCAATAGCTCACACTGTTAGGAGTTTTTCTCCTCTTTGTTGATGTAAATCATTGCGTTTCATTGCCTCTGTACATATTTTTGAAGTAATGAGATTTCCCTTCCATGAAAAAAAAAAAAAGAAAGAAAAAAAAAGGCGCGACCCAAGGCAGAGTGCGCATGTTGATAAGAGGCGGGATGATTCTGAGCTCACGTCGATGATGTCACTAGGGAAACAACATTTCTTATTACTCAAAACCATATGTGTAATTGCTTGCCTGCAAATTCACGTCGTTCACATACAACACTAAACAAGAGAAACGAGGTGAGCCCACGAACTAGATACATAGAAAACAAAGCTAAAAGCTGACAAATATGGTTGAGGAACTCGAAAACCTTAACGGGGCTACAAAGCATAGTATAGAACAGGCTTAATCCGAGGCCTCAACACCAACCTTTCTTTTTAGTTATGAGTGAAAGCGGTGAATAAAGGAGTAATTCAACGAGATCTCATAAAATCACATTTTAAAAGTGTAAAAAAAATTGAAAAAAACCACCAGCTGCTACTCTGAACCAGCATTTACAGAGTGATTTACAATCATTGAACTTAAAAACACTACATTGCAGATTTAAAACCGAGATGCAAAAATAATGGGCTGAAACCATTAGATTCCTTGTACCCGTAGCTTATTGGCAACATAGAGCAAATGGCTTATGTTAGTAGACGGGTAATTTTGCAGCAACTTGAGATTGGACGTGAAATCACCCGCGAGAAGGCGTTTCCGAACAAGAATTAGCATTGCACAGCATATCCGTAACAGAGTCTCCTGCACGTGATTAGGATAGTTAGTTTCCCTAACAAAATATACATGCTCATCAGCCCAACTGATCTACCATTGTCAGTTTGACGAACAAATTTCGTGAAGCAGCAGCAATTCCAGAGGTTGGTAACAGAAAGCATAAAATCTTCAGCATTAAAACCCCACCACTTTCAACCCAGAGATATTAGAAGTTCAAACTTCATCATGTCCAATACATGTGACTATCCGGCATGATTAAACTTAAGCTTTGCTCTATTATTTGCTAGTCATAAGTAGATTTTCAACTTCTAACACTTATTAGACTGGGTAAATAGGAAGGTTATCGTACCTGTGGACCTTCTGGATCACTTAGAAGAGTGTCCCAAATGAAAAGGCAGTCAGCAAAATTGAATTCCTGAGTCAAGAGGAGAGTAATCCACCTAAACGCATAGAATTGGGGATTGACCTGACAATTGGTACCAGAAAAATAAGGTACCTCTGATAAACCAAAGCACACAATGGCCCAAAAAAAAACCAGGAACCCACTACTACTAGAACAGAGATGCGGCTACAAAGCATACTTTGTATGTTAATTTATTATTAATTCTTAATGGAAACAGGAGGGACATGATGATGAAACACATCTAATAACCGAAGCAGGTTAAATCCAAGTGCCAACCAGATTAAGTGATTGACAAATGTTCTGTGTATAATCGTTCATTCCACTCCTCACCCTTTCCCCACTCTCAAACTCATGATTTTGTTGCACACTCAATTAAATGTGGAAAAAATAGGTCCTAGGCGATAACTTTCATGCTTAGCGTTGTGAATGTATGGATTTACAATTTCTATTCATAATAAAGCCTTGATTAGAAGTGGAAAAATCTTCGATGGCAGCCCAGCCAACCCCTGGCAAAATCCTATAGATGCATACAGTAGATATTATATCACACGCTCGAATTGTTCAATGACCAACACAAGGAAGTTGTAACAAGCAGGCCAAAAGTGACTTAAAAATGAATATAATTAACAAAAAAGTGCTGCCTAGACAATCAAACAGTTGCCAAACCCAAATGGTTCCTGCCTTTTATTATGACAGAAACTTGAGGAAAAACTGTTATTAAGCGATGAAAATGATACTTAAAATTCTATTACTTTGGTTGTGATCTCAAGATGACGCCACAGCTCTTCATCATGTTGTCTCAAAAGCTGTGATAACCGAGCAATAGTGGAACGGATTCCCACAACACTGTTGTCAAGTTGTTGACAAAAATTATCTCGGAACCCACTTAATAGCTCGACAAAACAAAAGAATGTGTCTGCTTCGACAAAGGCCTGAACATGTTGGAATAAGGGACTGTTAATATTATTAATATATTAACAAGAACAAAAACAGAACATGACTCACATCAAAAACTAGAGATGGCTAACACTAAACAAAATTTAGATGTAAAACCATATCAACCAAAACAAAGAATGAAGCGTAGACATGGATAAGAATAGACTGTAAAGACAAAAACTTTATATTAATATGACATTTAATTTAAGGAGAACAAAGCTAGTAAGATTTTGAGAAGGATAGACTTACTGTATTTTCTTCATCAGAATCATTTTTAAACACATAGAACAGAGGAGCCACTATCTCATTCATCCCTTGAACATATCTTATGCCTGGATTTAACTTTGCAAAAATAATTAATATGTTCTTCAGAGCCTCCTGAAAATACCCCCAACCAGAAAGTAATTCAATAAAGAGGATTTTTGCTGAGAAAAGAAAAGGCTTCAATGCAGAATTTTTGTAAATTTAAGAGAGAAATGAATGGGAGAACCTGATTGGACTTTGCAAACTGCGAGTCACCGGAAAAAAAATTCATATCAGGATGAGTGCGTTTTACATCTCGATCAATTTGCTCTATTATCTCAGTGTCCTACCAAATGCAAAGAGGAAAATTTAACACCGCAATACAGGGTATCTGACCACCTTCAAATCAATCAGAGTTTTCATGAAGGATAAATAAGTTCATACAAGATTATAATTTTCATAAAAACATCATAGCAACTGGAAGTGCAACAAGTTTGATAAAGCTAACCAGCTAAATATCACAAGGAAGAATAAACACCATAATTAATACATACGAGTCACAAGCATAACACATACATATACTACACCAAAATTTAGTTTTACCCCATAATAGATGATACAGTAATTATCATTAGTCATTTATACATTAGCAACGCACCCCATTGCTTTTGTAACATGATAACTGATAAGCACAAGATAGTTTTTCCTCCAAAATTTTTTTATCACAGGATGCTGCATACTACCTGGAAGAACTGATTCCATATGCTAGTCTTTCCAAGACTCAAGGGATGTTCCCCGTGAGTGACTTCAGATCTAGAGAGCAAGCCTCGATTCCCACATTTTGCATCAGAAGTGTCACTTGTAGAGCTGCACATCCTCCTTGAAATTTCTGACTAACTAGCCACAGAAACGTTCAGAGTCCAAAATAGATGAAGAAAATAATATATCTTTTCACGTTAAAATTAATAATACAACCAAGGTTCATTATTTTAATATGTTTAGTTGCATTTGAAGTCTTGAGCATGTATACTGTAGCACCGATACTCTTAAAAAAAAATTCTAATGTATCGGATACACGTATCGGGAACGTATCGAAAACGCCGAATCGGAATTAAGCATAAGAATCAAGCCAATATTATTTGAAGTAACGTATCGACGTCCCGTATCGAAAATGTCGTATCGGTATCGGTGCAACATAACTCATCCACTCCATTATGTAACAAACACAGTTACCACCAATTAAAATTACATCAAATTTTGACCAAACAGAAAATCAGATCAAAATTCTGATAATTATGGCAGAGTGAGTTACTCTAATACAACTCCAAAGCATTAGTTTAACCATATAAGTATTTTTATTGTTAACACTACCGTTAGTCTAGGGAATCTTGGGTCTCATCAAGCAACACCCTTATCTGTTTCAACTCAAGTGTAAGCTGCTATCAGTATGCCGCTAACAACCATTAAAGGACCGGTTTTCCGCAACAAATTTTCTTTGTTCCAGCTTATCGCCCAAACTATTTTCTAAGATGTCTCAAAGAAGATTATATGAAAACACTCAGATCATAACTTACAGGATTCATCAGGATCTCCTCTTTGAAATGCTTATATTGAGACCTCTTCTTAGCTAATTCAGATGACCAAAGACCTCGATCCAGTGGAAGATATCCGAGCAAAAGCTGCACGTGTCAATACACATCAATTGCAAGAGTTCTATCCAATTTCGCTTCTTTGCTCTTGTTCATTATGGATATGGAAAACACACGACCATTTAGACCACCTAAAAGCACCCAAACTAAACCCCTAGACATAAGAACGTCAAAATAGGAGTCCAACAAATATCATTTATCCGCGGCCCCAAAAACTTTTAAAGTCACTTGACGTGACAAGATTATCATTTCTAACACAAAAGAAAGACATAGAAAAATTTAGAACATCTCCGAGTAATTTACCTTCCACGCAGTAGAACGTATCCCAGCACCATCAGGTATACCTTGACATGCAATTCTCCGCAACTCCCTTATATCTATCACCTTTCTTGATAGCTGCCCAGGAGAGAAAAGAAGTGAGCAACGAAAAAGAAAAAGAAGAAGAAGTCATAGATTCAGTAATCAACAGCTCATTATGTTAATTGGGGGAAACTTGGAGCTCGAGAAGTAAAAGTAGAGAGTAAACCTCGGCCAGCAATTGAGCCTGGCGAGAGATGTCATCTGTAGAAGGAGTAGAAGAAGTGACATTGTGATCGTTAGCAAAATGATTGGTTCTTGAATCTTCGATTATCTGGGGCTGTGGAGGATCTTCTCTGACCGGCGGTGAAGGCGGAGAAGGTGCAGGTAAAGGTGGGTCCACCGCGGATTGCTCTCGCTCTTCATCGGCGTAGGTGTTGGTGGATGTGGTGGTGGAGTGGCGGAGATCACGGTGGTCGTCAGAGGAAGGAGTGGAAGACCAGAGAGAACTGTTGAGCCAGTCGGGGACACGCTTCTTCACCATTTTGAGCACACACGATCACAGATTTAATTTCTAGGGTTTTCCCGATTCCAGGTTTCTAACTTTCTATCTTCAGATGGTATATTGAGAACGAAGGATACGAGTCGACGAGAGATCGAGAAAACTGAAACCATTAGCTCCAGTTGGCATGTATGGCCAAAACAAACCAAAAGTTAATTATGTTCCGCCTTTTAATTAAGTCTGAGAGGTCCCTGGTAATAAATTAGAAGACTGAGCTATATTGTTTTTCTGTTTATTTAAGAGTTTTAGGCTCCGTTTGGTTTGAGGTGAGGGGAGGGAGGGGGGTTTCTCCTCTCCCAAGCATTATAAATACATATATACCCCGATTTATCTCATTTTTCGTACATAAATATTTAAAATCGGGGTTATATATGTCATTTCATACTTAGGGATGGGAGCCCCCTCCTCCTCCCTCCCCTCACCTCAAACCAAACGGAGCCTTAAGGGAATATACTTCTCACCCTAAATTTAAAAGTTAAGTAAAGTCGTATAAAAAGATTGTATTTTTATTGAGAAGGCTCCTTTACGTGATTTCTACTCCTCAAAATGGAAAACATAGAAGTTAAGGTGTAATACCCGATTTTCGATTTACCGAAATTCTTGTATTTTAAGAATATGTTACCATATTAAATTAATTAACATATATGACATAAAATCATATAGAATAATGGTTATTTTAAGTTCAAATGAGCTATGGAAAAGTTATAAAACATTTAATTAAATTAAGTGTCAATTGACAAATATTAATAGACAAATTAGCTTGTGCTAATTCAGATTATTGAAAGACAATCAAAGACATCAATTAAAACCATCATTTTTGAAATAAAAGAGGATTGATTATTGAAGAAAAATTAAGGGCCAGAAATGAAGAATTAAAGCTTGAACAATTAAGTACTAATGGCTTTGATTAAGTAGCAAGATAATTAGACAATGACACTTATAATCAAAAGACATATAAGCACTTGATTAAGATGTTAATTAAACTTTAATCAAGTTTTGAAAAGTCAACAATTGCAACTAAGATCAATGGTTGAGATTTTGCTTATGTAATTCAATCCAATGGTCCTAATTAATCCTATAATAAACTTTAATCCTCATGAAATTAAATCAACCAATTAGAGACTTAAGCCATTGTATTAATGCTACAAATGAAACCATCCAAAGGCCTCAATTCATTGTGCATGTCGACCCGCCAAGGGGAAAGATTGAATTTCATAAAGTGTTTTTTAATCCAATGGTTGTAAAGAAAAAAGAACAATTTGATTTCCTTGTCAAAAGACCACCTTGACTTTGAAGTTTTCCTATAAATAGAGGGCTCTCTTCTTTATTTTTCTTCACACCAAAATCAAGCTACATCTGATCCCAAGTGAGGGTGAGAGTTTCTTGGAGTAAGAAGAAGGAGTTTTAAGAACATAAGGTGAGTTCTTGAACTTTAGTTTTAATTTTTTGTATAAATGCAGTTTAATCTATAAAATTATGAAGTAAATTCCTTTACATGTTTTTAGGCCTCCATTGCATTTAAAATGATGAATGAGGTAAAAACATGTTGGGAAATAATTTTTGAAATTAATGGAGCAAGATAGTGAAAGATAGGAAATTTCCAGATTTATGGGCTGTTAGAGAAAGTCACGTTAAATCTATTATTTTATGTATCAAATGAAGTCCTAAAATCATGAAATTTTGTATGAATAAAGTAGACATCTAGAGCTTTCTAAATATATAAAATATGGAACGTTTTGAGCTCTGGAAAAGAAGATATAAATTTTTGAAGTTAAACCTTATTTCTGAAACTATAATCTAAACAATGTTGGAAAAAGATAAAATTGGGAATGACTCATGCATTTCGAGTTAAAGAAGTTGTTTTTCCAAGATAATAGACTTACCAAGGGTTATTTTGGCTTTGGAAGCACATCATTTCGATTTTTGTACAATTAATTATAGTTTTTCAAAGTTGCTGCAAAATCTGCCAATAAAACCCACAATTGCGTTTTTGAGAAAATGTAAGGGTAAAAACGGGATAAATAATCCACTAGGGGTAAAAAAGTCAAAATAGGCGAAAATATCATTTTTGATATTATTCTAGGAAATATGATATTGATCATAATATCATATAATAATTCGACGATAATATATAGATATCCAGAAAGTCCGGAGTCGGATTCAAAGGTCAGACGCCACTACTACAAAAATTCGATATTACTACCCTAAAATACGTCCTAAATAAGAAATAGGTAGTAAAAAAATGACAAATATAAGAAAAATGAGTGTTCAATGTCCTGAATTATTGTTTAGGACTTCTAAAATTGATTTTTGGCGTTCTAATGTTTTTTCGGGACGTCTAAAATCGCCAAATAATTTGGCGCGAGGGAAATATTGGAGAATTTTTTGTTGGCGCCATGATATAAATTTGGCGTAAAAATTGGTGAAAATTGGCGACGATTATATATCAGTCGCCAATTGTCAAAAATTGACGATTGAATATCGTCGCCAATTATCAAACGTGGCGACGATTATATATCGTGTCACCAATTGTCAAACATTGACGACTGATTGAATATCAGTCGCCAATTATCAAACGTGGCGACGATTTTAAATCGTCGCTAATAGTTGAAAATTGGCGACCGATTTCTAATCAGTCGCCAATTTTCATTTAAAAACCCAAAAGCCGCGATAAACCCTATGTTTGTTTGTGTTAAAAAAAAAAACCTATCATTCGTATTTCCCTCTGGCGGCCACCACTGTGTCTCCTTCGTCTTCCCTCTGTTTCCGGCGTGTCCCCCCACCTTCTCCGACGATCTCTAAAGGTACGAGCCCTTGCTTTCATGGTTCGTTAGTGTTCGATCGTTATTGTTAAAAAAAACAACCCTTCACGCGTTCGTCATTTCCCTCTGACGGCACCCTGTCATTTTTCCCCTTTTCGCAGTCGTCTCCTCCGTCGCCACCACCGTCTCCTCCGTCTTCCTCTTCGCGGTGCCGACACCCCCGTGAGTGTTTCTTCTCCCTCCTTCTTTTATGCGGTTTAAACCGACTACCGTATGGTTTGAAACTTTGAATAGGCTTCTTCTTCCTCCTTGACGGTTTTATGGTTTTATGCTTTGTCTTGGCCTCCCCTCCCCGAAATATATTCGCGTAAAACAGTTCATGAAGCACCACGACTCCCTCCCCGTTTCCCCTGTTTTTAATTGAAATATGATTGTGTTTTTGTTTTTAATATGATTTTGTGTTGCCTTGCCTTGGCGTGATTTTGTCTCATTTGCCTTGTCTTGGACTCTTGGCTATTCATGAATCAACGAGAATATAATGGACTCTTGGCTATTCATGAATCAACGAGAATATAATGGACTCTTGGCTATTCATGAATCAACGAATATAATGGACTCTTGTCTGTTTCCCCGTTTTTAATGGAAATATGATTGTGTTTTTAATATGATTTTGTGTTTAATATGATTGATAGAATATAATGGAGTCCAACCCAAATCAAAGCGGTAGTTCAATAAACTTAGAGACCAACTCACGAAATGTGGACACTCAAACCGACAAACCGTTGTGGAGATATGTGACTAGAGTTGATGATGGAAAGCGCGTAGTTTAATTATGCAAATGATTTTTCTTTTATTATATTTTGTTAATGTGAAATACACTCTTTATATTAAAAATATTATTTAATACTAAGACGTGTCGGAACGTGTCGAAATATTAGTATTTTTGAAGTAACGTGTCGGCGTCACGTATCGGTAACGTGTCGAAAACGCCGTGTCAGTGTCGGTGCTACATAGGTTTCTGTTACTAGGTGTTGGGAATGGGCATTTTGGATTTTTCTTGTTTTGATTTTGGTTTTTAATAATGTGTCTACATTGTTGCATGCATTATTTTGATTTTTTTTTTTTAAAGATGAACAATTTTGAGAGAAATAAAAGAACTTTTTCTTGTGCAAGTTGCTAGTTTGAGGTGATGCTATGTTATTGATATGCCTAGGCTTGAAAAGACTTGATCTTACTTTGATGATGCTAGTTAAGTGGTAATTAGTTTAGATTGGATGCAATTTGATGATGATACTATGCTTGGTACCTACATTTGTGCCTTCATGCCGTGACGTTCATTTCTAGTGTGGAGCTCCTACTTTAATTCTTGCTCTATGGTAGGGCGAGATGAGCAAGTGAATTGAGTGAAAAAGAACCCCCTATGTAGGTGAGTGAGTGATACACTTTATATCCTATGTATGTCTTTCTTGCTTGGACCCCACTGTCAGGGGCCCCGTCCCCGAACCCCGACTCCCCGTCCTTTTTATAGTTAGTAAGTTTTGTTGAATTAAGCTGAAATTGGTTGTTATTGAAATTTTGGGATGTCTTACTTTTAAGGGGAAATCTTTGCGAAATTTCCTTAAAAGAAAGCATGTCATTCTTGAAATTGACATGAACTTGATCGTTGTTGGAAATGTCGTAGGTGGTAATAAAATGGGTCATAGTTGGATGAATGCGTTGAGAACTAGTGAAGAATATGAGAATGGGGTGGAAGAGTTTATTGAATTTGCTAGAAGGAATGTGGCCACAAAAAATGGGATGTATTATTGTCCATGTGTTAATTGTTTAAATGGGAGTCGAAGGGTTATTCTTCGATATAAGGGACCACCTACTTTGTGATGGAATACACCTTCGATACACAACATGGATATGGCATGGTGAGGAAGTAAGTACCGGTGCGTCCCACGCAAATGAAGTTGGGGTAGATGATGATGATGGAATGGAGAAAATGATTAATGATGTTGAGGCGAGAATCTTTTGCACGATCGGGTGAATATGAAAGCGTGCGGAGTGATGCAGAGACACCTTTGTTCCCTGGGTGTACTAAGTATACACGGTTGATGCGACCTTACATTTGGTCAACTTAAAGGCAACTTGTGGGTGGACCGATAAGCGGTTTCACGTCGCCGCTTGAATTGTTGTGTGATATGTTGCCGATGATAATGTACTTCCAAATCGTATGTATGAGGCCAAGAAAATCTTGTCTACGATGGGTATGGAGTATAAAAAGATACACGGTTGCCCTAATGATCGCATATTGTACGTAAACGAGTACGAAGGCCTCGTAATTGTCCGAAGTGTAAAACTTCACGATACAAAGTGAAGAAAGTTAGTGTTTACGGAGAGAGACAACAAAAAGGAAACCTTTGAAGGCATTGTGGTATCTTCCAATAATTCCACGGTTTAAGCGTACTCGTTTACTAGTGAAGCAACGGCGAAGAAGTTGAGATGGCATTCGATGAGAGAATATCCGATGGAAAATATCTTCAAGCACCGGCCGACTCTCCGCAATGGAAGAAAATAGACGAAATGTTCCCTCAATTTGGCGGTGAGCCAAGAAACCTTCGGCTAGGGCTTTGTACAGATGGCTTCAATCCGTATCGAACTCTTAGCAAAGACCCATAGTGCATGGCCGGTTCTCCTTGTAATATACAACTTACCTCCCCGGCTATGTATGAAACGCAAGTATGTGATGCTTTCTATGATGATTTCGGACCAAAACAACCGGGAACAATATCGATGTGTACTTGGCGCCTTTGGTTGAGGATTTGAAGAAGTTGTGG
This sequence comes from Acacia melanoxylon, assembly GCA_019022615.1. NCBI lineage: Eukaryota > Viridiplantae > Streptophyta > Magnoliopsida > Fabales > Fabaceae > Acacia > Acacia melanoxylon. The sequence goes on from JAFJYJ010000092.1 coordinate 1,477,268, forward strand.
GAGGAAGGCGTAGATGTGTTTGATGCATATAAGAAGGAGCACTTCAAGTTGCGCGCAATGATTTTTACCACGATAAACGACTTTCCTGCATACGGAAATTTGTCGTGGTACGGTGTGAAGGGCATAAAGCATGTCCAATATGTGAAGCGAGACACAAACTTCCATCAACTAAAGCACGGAAAAAGACGGTCTACCTCGGTCACAAGAGGTTTCTTCATCGGTTCCACCCATATCGTAAGTTAAGAAAGCGTTTTAACGGCTTACGGAGCAGAGCACGGCTCCAAAGGCATTAACTTAGGAGAGGACGTTTATAGTCGGGTGAAACATATCAATGTCATATTGGGTAAGCGGCAAAGGAAGACGAGTGAGAAGAATATATGGAAGAAGAGATCAATTTTCTTTGATCTTCCATATTGGCGTAGTCTTGATGTGAGACACGAGTCTTGATGTGATGCATGTGGAGAAAAACGTTTGTGATAGCCTTGTCAATACTCTTTTGCACATACCAGGGAAGACTAAGGATGGAATTAGTGCGAGACTAGATCTGGTTGATATGGGAATAAGAGAACGGTTACATCCACGAGTAATGGAAGATGGTAAGAGGGCATACATGGAGCCAAAGAACTCATACACTATCAAAAGCGGAGAAGAAAAGTTTGTGTGGATGTCTATATGACATTAAGGTGCCACAAGGATATTCTTCTAATTTGAGAAAGTGTGTCTCAATGAACGATTTGAAGTTAGTGGGAATGAAGTCCCATGATTATCATGTGTTTTGTCTGTTCAAAATATGCAAGTTTGGTGTTATATATTGTGTTTATGTATTGTGTTAGTGTGATTCTTGTGTTGCTTGGTGGTTTCTGGCTGATGCAAAAAACTTGGTAGATATCTCATAGTTGTAATCCTATTGATAGTTTGTGTCTTTCCAAGTTTGGTGTTATTGTCTAGTTTGTGTCTTTCCAAGTTCTTGTATTATTTTACTACACCGATATGATCCAAAACTTGGTAGCTAGATATCTCCTATCTCATTATTTTATGTATTGTGTTAGTGTGATTCTTGTGTTGCTTGGTGGTTTCGGGCCGATGCAAAAAACTTGGTAGATATCTCATAGTTGTAATCCTATTGATAGTTTAATTTGTGTCTTTCCAAATTTTCGTATTATTTTACTTGATTTTACTACACCGATATGATCCAAAACTTGGTAGCTAATCTCCTATCTCATTGTTTTAAAAGTAATGTATGAGGGAAAAATTAAAATGTAGCTAATATTTTAAAAAAAACTCAACAAAGGCGATTCGATTTTGAAATCGTCGCTTTGTTCTCATAAGGCGACTGAATTAATGATCAAGTCGCCTTATGAACCTATTAAGGCGACCTGAAATTACAATCAGGTCGCCTTTAAGGCGAACTCAATTAATCAGGTCGCCTTATTAACCTTAATAAGGCGACCTGATTACAAATCAGGTCGCCTTTAAGGTGAACTTAATATTAATCAGGTCGCCTTATTAACCTTAATAAGGCGACCTGATCTAGAATCAGGTCGCCTTAATAAGGCGACCTTATTTAAGATCAGGTCGCCAAATTCAAAATTTTCCTCTACCCCTTCCAAGACGTCCCTCAGTAAAGGGACGTTAATTGGGTCTTATTTAGGTCGTCTTTTAGCATTTTTGTAGTAGTGCGCATTGCTAATAGCTACATGAAAGGAAGGTACGTTTGCGTACTGTAACTATAATTGTCTATAACTTGTATGTCTATATATGATTGAATGATTCATAAAGTCATAGGCAAGACTAGGTCTTGAGCCATGCATTGTGACTAAGATATGGGTCTTAAGTCACTGTTTATATACATTCAGTTTTGTACGGGTTATAGTCATGAAAATGCCGTATGGTTGTTTTCCTAGCGCTGAGGACACATGGATTCATGGCACAGGATGAGTGCAAATGTTGTGAACATTACATATGTTGTGTGTTGTGTGCTATGTATTATTGTATGGTTGATGCTGATATATAATGAATATTTGTCATATATATTGTTTATATATGTTATAGAGGTTAATTGTTACCTGATATTTAATGGGTATTGAATTTCAGACTTGACTAAAGGTTCAGGAAAGGAACCTGGACCTGAGAAGGCAACGTGGACGGAGTCGGAAAAAGGAACCAATGGATGGAGCCGTGAAGAGGCACCGGTCCAGACGAGAGTCTGAAGAAGGTCGATAGGGACTAATTTCTGACATGAATCCGATAGAGTTGTTTCAAACAATTTGGTGCTTAAACTAAGAAAGGGTTGGTCTATGTGGTTCAATCATAAGTTGCTGTGAAAGACAGGGAGACTTCCACTAGACTTAAACACCGACCAGGCCAATGAGTTTGATTAACTGTATTGGGTTCCAAGCTACAAGTCTAGTTAAGGTTTGGTTTAAGATTATATAATTATTATGTAGAAGTTTTAATTATACAAGCTCTATGTAATTGTATCATGAATATTCCTTCGGGATATTTAATTTACTAGCTTATGCTTGAGCATTTTATATCAATTACTCGTTGTCCAAACGTAAAACATGCTCTCCGTTCCGCTTTACTCTGATCTGTCAACATCGTATTGCTAAATACTACGTGTCATCAGACACAATAAGTAATATAGAATTTGGGGTGTTACATGAGGTTTTATATATTTAACAGCGAAACATTTTATAGTATAAAATATAAAATAGCAATCATTTACTATTTATTAACTTAATTGTTAATTACAATTATTGGATTTTCCATTCTATTTATATAAAATTCAAATTTTAGTTTAATTCGGCAACTTTCAATTGATATCATGCTTGTCTTCCATTTTTTAATGCTTTAATTAAAATTTGTTGTGCTTCGAAATTGTCCTAACACTTGTTAGCATTTCAAAATATTCCATGATGAGCGTACTAGAAAAGAAAAGGGCATAAATTAGCCACTAAAGAATTAAATTAAGAAAAATAAAGAACGAAGAAACTAAAATATATATTTAAGGGGTTTAAACTTCTCATGCGAAGAAGAAGATTCCTACATATACATGAAATGGTGGGACTCACATAATATATATATGTGAATCCCACCATTTCATGTGTATGTGACATGAGAATACACTTCTTCTAACATGAGAAGTGTTTTTCCCTATATTTAAACAAGTATAATATGTTATCACTTAATCAAAATATAAAATATTCATCTCTCAAAATTCTTATATATTTTTAATATAAATCTAAAAGTCATTTTACATAAAGCCGTGAAAAATGGGGTCCATCTCGAATATAAAATACTCTCTCTCTCTTCCTTTTTTTCCCCCTTCCTGTGTGGCCAAGAGAGTCAATCTGAAAAGTAAATATGCTTGTGGAAGTGACAAAATTCCTAGCATAACAAAAAAGAAAAAACAATCTTCCGTTTGGACTGCCATTATCAAAGTTTGGGATAAGTTTAAAAGTAATTTGGGAAGTAAACTTAGAAGTGGCAATAATACCAATGCCTGGTGGGAGCTTTGGTCCCTCTTGATCAACCTTTGATTCAATATGTTGATAAACACCATGAGTGGGTTAGTCATGATGAGAATGTGAGGGCTTTTGTAGCTCTAAATGGTTCTTGGGATCTTACGAAATGGAGATTCTTCTTACCAGAATGGGTGATCGATAAAATTAAGATGATTAAACCTCCAATCATGGAGGGAAATGATCTTTTTTTTGGAGAGTCTCTAACGATGGTAATTTTAGCATTAGATCGGCTTATAAGATGTTGGAAAAAAATAATGACTCTATAAGGAACCTCTCGGCAAAATATTTGGCGTTGGCCTATCTCAGAGCGTGCTAAATTCTTCATGTGGCAAGTTTTTCATGGAAAATTACCTACTAATTCTATGAGGAAGAAGCGTGGTTTGAGTGATCATAATGATTGTCCCTTTGAATGTTTTGGTGAGGAAACAATTTCGCACACTTTGAGAGATTGTGAGATTGCATGTCTTGTGTGGCTTGATTTGATTAACCCTATATACTATAGTACTTTTTTTAGTGGTAATTTGCGGGATTGGTTATTATGGAATAATAAACATGAAGTGGGTGGAAAAAAAGTCGCTATTTGGTCTTGGATGCGGATATTTGGATTGACTTGTTGGCTAATTTGGAAGAATAGATGCAGAAAGGTTTTTGATGGCGAAAGTGCTCAACCTCGGTGCATTATTCATAGCTGTCTTCACCAATTAATGGAAGGTGTGGAGCATGGAAAATTTATTCACCAGATCTACCGAGTTCCTGATAGAGCGGAGTCCCAATGGAATACTCCACCTTTTGGTTATGTTAGAGTGGATGTAGATGGATCGGTAATCAACAATAATGTTGCGGCTTGTGGTGGCATTATTAGAGATAGCAATGGGGTGTGGTTGGCGGGTTTTCAACGAGAATATTGGCTACAGTTCAATAACTGCAGCAGAATTACAAGCAATTAAAGCTGGTATGATGACTTGTAAGCAACTTGGTTTCAAAAAAATTAAGTTGTACTCAGATTCTACAGAGGCTATTTGCTTATTAACATCTGAATATGGACCCTATCATCCTTTGTCTCAAGAGATTTTAGAAATTAGATCTTTGATTTTTTTTTACTTGGGATATCGAAATAATTCATTCGAATCGAGAGGCATTGAAATGTGCAGATCTTTTGGCCAAAATGGCACATGAGGCGAATAATCGAAATTTGGATTTATTACGATTCCCCAACTTATTGTTTGGATCAAATATCGATCGATCTAGGTTATTTTCATTCATGATGTATTATTTCTTTTGTTTGTGTAGTATCTTTATGATACATCCCAAGAGGTAACTCTTGTCTTATTAATTAAAAAAAAAAAATTATCCAAAAATACTACTCCGGTCCGGTTCTAATTATAAGACTTAGTTGATTTTGGAGAGATTAATGAAGCTAATTAAATTACTTTAAAATATTTTTATTTTTTTCTTCAAACTAATTTTGACTAATAAACTAATATATAATCGAAGGATACACAACATATGAAATGATTAAGTAATTTATTTAACTTCCTTAATCTCAAAAAAAAAAGTTAATTAAGTCTTATAATTATGACCAAAGGTAGGTATAGTAATATTAGATAAGATAAAAATGTAGGCCGAAAGCGAAGTTAAGAAAGATATTTAGCAAAGCAGATTTTGTCTGTTATATACAATGGGCAGCTAGTTTTGCTTGTAAACAGGTTGATGCATGATTTGATTATTGTTAGGAACATAACGTATAAACGAAAAGTAACATCCCAAAGAACAAAATGTCCAGGTCAAGCTGCTTCAAATAAACAAAAAGACCATAGAATCAAGACTCAGATCCACGCACTGCGGCAGTTTTTTAAGTGAAATAAATCAACAACCCAACGAAAATCCCATCCTTTAAAGATCAAAGGTTTTGGTTGGCAAAAAAAAACAAGATCAAAGGTTTCGGCAATCCTTGTAACTACATAACATTGATCGTCCCTTGTGCTCATGCGACTTAGTAAACATTTGAGATTAAAATGTCACAAAAAGTGAGGAACTGAGGTCAAGAACGTACATATCGACCCACATACACATAAAGGAGCCTAATTACAAAAGCAAGAAACCTTAGGAGTAGCAGCCACTAGAAGGAGCGCCTCCGCCTTGTTCCGTCATGGCGTCAATTTCATCTCCATCATTCATATTCAGCTAACCATTACAGTCCAAATAATTTGTCAAATCAGCCCATCTAGCTTTATATTTTTAACCCATTTCAATAAAATATTACTCTTCACCCCCTTTTTTTTAAACATTAACGAAGCTAAATATATTATGTATTATTAATATAATATTACCTCATAAGTCATACTAATTAATAGTAATTAGTTTGAAGAAAAAATAATAAATATAACTATTTTATAATAATTTATTTAATTTTTTAATATCTCTAAAAACGTCAATTGGATCTTAAAGAAAGATAAGATGTATTCCCTCCGATTCTCATTATAAACACCAACTAACAATTCTCACAAACCAATAAAAATAGTTAAATTCAGTTCTACAATTTAAGAAACTTTCAATATTACCCCTAATAATTACACTAAATTTTAATATTTTATTAATCATAGGCATAAAAAAAAAAAAAAAAAGCGCTTCAGAAACATGCAGTGCTTTAAAAAAAAAAAAAAAGACCCAGTTATTCTTGGTGCCTTGTCACAAGGACAAGGGGATGAATCCATGCATCGGCGTGCCAGTTTCCAGAGTCACAAGCTTCGTACAGTACTCTCTCTATCTCTCACTCTCTCCAGTTTCCGCCATGAACATAGACTAAAACATTTTCTAATACATTCCACACTTGCAAACCCTCTGCCAAAAAAAAGATTAAAGAAATGCATATAAAATAAATAGAAGAGACTTACCTGGCGTGGCGTTTGTTTGCCCCTAATGCGCCTGCCGTGATACAAAAAGCGCATGTATCTGTAGCTGACTTCCTTTCTCTCACAGAAAACTAAGAGAAGTTTGATCAGCTCCGTGTCACGCTTCATCCTGAAACTAAGCTTCCGCCCGTCCTACAAACAAAATGAAGGAAAACGATTTCAGTTTTTTTCCCCTTTTTGACGGTCATTTGGGTTTGCTTCAGTTCTGTGACAGATTTTTTTGAAAGGAAGAACAAAGGGGGGAGAGAGAGAGACCTGAGAGGCGATTTTAACGATGATGGATGGGTTTTCAGGCACCCTGTCCATAGGTGAGAGTGCCAGTTGTTTTCTGCATGTCTCCGACGACTGCGAACGAGAGAAGAGTGCCAGTTCTTTGTCTTCTCCCATTTCTCACTTCTCAGAGAAAAGCACTATCAGTGACAAAAGATGAAGAGCAAGAAAGCAAATAGGGAGAAAGACCCATCCCCTGAGTGACGCCCTGCTCCGTCACGTGGGGCCTTAACTGGCCCTACCTACTACTCCTTAGGTAGAAATCATCATGACGGGATTGTTTCCACCATCCACAAATGATCTTTCTTTTTGGCATTTTTATATTAAAATTTTATTAACTGTACAAGTTGATTTGATTACTATTTAACATTTAATATTATTAAACAAAAATTAAATAAATTGCACCATAAAAAAAGCTCGCATCACCAATTGAGATAAGATTTTCAAATGGTGCATCCCAATTTTGGGATAAAAATGACTTGTTCGAGTTGTAAAATACCCCCAAAACTATTACCAAAAGATAGAGGGCCCAACCAAGAAAAGCTTGGAATTCATTCTAATTAAACTGTAATAAAGCTCATTGTGACTTTATTGGGTACGATACATACTAAAAAATCAATAACTCAAGAGAACAACCTAAGAAACTGAATGATTAGAAACACACAGGACCTTATTCAATGGGATCAGGACAAGAAAGAAGTGACAAAGAATTTAACAAGGAGAACCAAATTTGGGACTTACATAAGCTTTGAGATAGATTAATTTGTGGGAGGGGTTGAAGATCTAGGTGTTGTGGGTGAGGTAGCATTCTTGAGGGAAGCCTTGAGGGAAACGTTTAAAGTCAGAGCAATAATTGTAAATCATGAAATTATTCTGAACCCATTGCATTTGGCCTTGCCCTGCATAATCAAGCTGTTGCTGCCACATCCAAGTGTTGACCTCCGAGTCACTGTTGCAGTTAGAATTCCCAGAGAGCCAAACACACCCACTGACTCTGAATCCCTTGTAGGAAGCAATGAAAGGTGCTTGGCTCCAATCTGTCTTCACAAGTCCCCCTCTTGTTGCCCAATCATCAGCATTCCACAGACTAGAGTACACTCTCATTGCTTGGCTTTTTGGGTATGGAATCCCACTTGACTCCAAGTTCTTGAACTCTCTAATCGGAATTCCATCCACCAAAAACCTGTGCATTATACAATGCCACAAATTATGTATGTTGCTAACCAATTAAACCCCTGTTATAATAAGAAAAATGTAACTTACAGAATGAGTTGAGGACTCCAAAGGATGGTGTAGTTGTGAAAATCTGCAGTGGGATCAAACCAGAGATAAAACTGTTGTTCTCTGTTTCCCTGTCCTTGGCAGTAGATGTTGGTATGAAGTATATATGGATCGCCACTTAGGTTCCCCAAGAACTCAAAGTCTATCTCATCATGGGATTGCCCTTGGGATGACAACTGCATCAAAAAGAATTAAGAACAAGAGAACTGATCAGAATGAATGATGTTAAAAGCCTTGGAAATTTTAAGGCTAAAAAACAAATGATTACAAAGAAAGAAGTGACGGTGCCGGCGGAATTTCCAGGCACAAGCTTGATCTGCATGTCAATTCTGGCAAAAAGATACTCGTTAATGGACTCAAAACCTGAGCCAGAGGAGTTATCGAGTGAGAGGGTAAGAAGGTCTCCATTTTGAAGCACTTGAGAACGTTCACCTCCCCATGTCACATACAAGTTTTGGTAGAAGGAATCGGCAGAGGCAGATATGAACAACAAACTGCATGTAAGCAACAGCGAAAAAGCTAACGATGGAGCAGTAGTACTCATCGTCATAACTTTGATCTTTGTGGGTTTTGGTTAAGTTGACGAAAACTTTGAAAACTGGAGGCCACAGTTATATGCATAACATCAGAGACATGTATGTAGCTATTTATGAGAGCCATAGCTAAGAAACGTGTGTGCAGGGAAAGTAAGAGCAAGGTTCTTCTGAGTCATTGCCATTTGCCAGTTGGGTGAAGAATATAATTATGAAGTGAGCTGGGAAGGTTGGCCCTTTGGACGTGATAGACGCGATAGTGCGCTTCCATGACCTAAAACAAGGACAAGTGGAGAGCGGGGTTATATATCAGAGAGTTTATACAATTGAGAGAATATGAATTCGAGAAAAATACAAACAAGTCAAAGGAAATCGTGGCTGTCTTCTTACAACGTTGTGCAATTTCTTGACTGATTCAGAAGAATGACAAACAATATGCGCGTTGAGTTGTTTTGACATTTGGATCTAAGCGGTCGCGTATGATTATGGTGAACCCCAAATAGTTAAGAAAAATATTTTAGAGTGTATCAAACGGGAAATACGCATTCAACCCGAGTTTTTTATTTTATTTTTTATGAATAAACCCTAATCATCCTGGTCCTGCGGATGGTATGTCTGACGTATATTAGGCAGACAATGTCTAATATGTATTTATGTTTTTTTTTTTTTCTGTTTTTTGGCCAACATATATATTTCTTTTCAATATTTACTATACCAGTATTATCCTTTTTATATGGGTTTTTTTTTTTTTTTGGTAAAAAAGAAAAAAATCATTTTTATTAATTTAAGCAATGGTCCTATAGAAGATATCTCTGAAAGTAAGATTCTGTCAGGGAGTAATGATTATCATCAATAGTATATGTAACATGTCATGCATTGGGATTAGTTTAAGGGGTCTAACATGGTTATTTATGTACTCCCTGGTCGTTATTATTAGTATAAGATATCAACTAATAATTCACACAAACCAATAAAAATAATTAAAATCAATAAAATTGTTATATAATTTAAGTAACTTTCAATATTACCCATACTAATTACATTAAACTCTAATATTATGTTCATTATTACTCTTCCCCACTACATTTATTAATTAGAGACATATATGAAAACAAATAATTAATGTTCTTGGGAATAAGCAAATGCCTTATAAAAAGGAACAAATAAATTTACTAGTTGGTGCCTTATAATAAGGACGAGGGGGAGTATATTTATGTAAAATGAAATAAAACTTTCTCACATACTTATTTTATATTCTCTCTAACAATTCTTATAAATCAATAAAAACAATTAAAAACAATAAAATTATCCTAAAATTTAGGTAACTTTCAATATTTTCTCTATTAATTGCACTTAACTATAATATTATATTAATTATTATTCTCACTCATTACCATCATTAATTATGGACATATATGAAAAAAAGTAATTAATGCACTTTGAAAACAAATAAATACCTTAAAAAAGAGACCAAATACAATTATTAGTTTATGTCTTATAATAAAATCAGAGAGAATATATTGTAAATCACTACTACTTTTAAGGTTACGAATTACGATCCCTTTTTTTTTTTAACAATTCGAATTACGATCCCTAATTCAAACGTCTCGGTATAGTATTTTTTTATTTAGTAAGAGAGTAGCCGTATATTCATTTGCGAGAACGACAACGCAATTGTGAATGATAGATTTTCCTGAACGAACAAAATTCAGAAAACGGTGGAAAAGAAAAGGAGAGCAAAACAGAGTAACAAGAGATCCTCCCCTTGAAATGATCCCCAGGGCCCAACGGAACGAGGAAGCTCCCCCCGTAATTCTGGTTGTATAGTTACATCAAAATAAGAAAGAATTAAGGTCATCTATTAAAAAAGGGATTAAGGTTTAATTTTTATTTTGAAAGTTTTCAGACCGGGTTGCAAGTATCCAAAAGTTTTCTCGAATCAGTATTGTCCTCCAACTGTTAAAAGAATAATAATAATATCACCTATAATCGTTAAAAATATTAATAGTCAAATGCTGGTTTTTTAACCAACAACAGTAATTTTTTAATAGTTAAGGAATTTTTTTTTTTTTTTAGATCTGGACCGTCGGATCAAAATTTGGACGGCCCAGATCCGCCTGTGAGAGAAAATGAGAGAGGGGGACTGTGAGAGGAACAGGACCCGAGTCCTGACATAGCGTAAGCGAGCACATGCAATATTATTAAACGTTTATATGCTTATTAGAGACATGGACATATTTTTTTTATATGTTGTATTTATTTATATACTATTTTCTTACATATTTTTTGAACCGAATATCTCAAATTAATTAGTTTTCATGATACTGGTGTTACTGACAAATATTTCTGAATGCAGAATTGAGAACTAATTAATTTGAGATATTGGATGCAAAAAAATGTCAAAAAACAGCATATAATTTAAATCTAAACAAATACAATATATATATATATATATATATAAATATACTCATAGTCCTAGGGGTGGGCATGGGCAAGGCGAGACCCTTTCCTGATGCCCAGCTCAAAGAATGAACGAGCTGCATTTTGTAACCCGATGTCTAGCCCTACCCGATAAATGCCCTAACCATTTTCGGGCTGGGCAAGTGCAGGCTTCCCCTCCCCAAATAGTGACGTCTTGCCTTGCTTCACGAATATTCTAGTTCACACTTCACATAATTTCAAAATTTTGGAGATATCTGGAGTATAATATAATATATTTAGACATAATAATATAATATATTTTAAATAAATTAATATTTAAATAAATTTAATATTCCAGGCAGGGCCAAATGGGCAGGACCCCCTACCCAATGCCCAGTTATTGGCCCAGCCCAAAACCGCCCGAATTGTTTTTGGGCCACTTTTTTAGGGTTAGGCTGGGCAATTTTTTGCAGGGCTTGGGCGGGTATACCGGACATCTGGGCACCATGCTCACTCCTAGCTCATACCATAGAAGTATGAGCATATAAGAACCACACAAACTATGTGCATGTGAATTCCAAGAGGGGGCAAGTTCCAAGTTCATATATTGGAAAAATTGAAATGGAGAGAACCAAAAATACAGAACCAGAAACAGCGAATGAATGACTTCCATTTTAATCATCACTGAGTTGCAGAATTAGGCAAAGAGCTACTGCATGTCTTTGTGAAATATTGGAAAAATGGCCTTGAAAGCCAGGGCGAAAGGAGATAACAGGCGGCTTTAACTAATTGCTTAAGAATCAAAACCAATAATCTATAGTTCAAAAATACAAACAGCCGTGAGGAGTAAAGAAATCCCTACTCCTTATGTTTAGATCTTCTCTTTGACTTTCCTCCAGAGGACTGATCAGAATATGCTGAGGAAATACCAGAGCTATGACCACGAGACAGCTCGGGTGCACCGTCCTCAGATTCAGCTGTACGTCTTCTTTTTGGAGTATTTGATGGTTCACCAACTTCAGATACAGCGCTTCTAGGTCTGCTACCTTGAGTTGAGGCTGCATGTCCAGACCGTGAACTTCGCGTAGGAAAATGTTGGGAAGACGTTGTCATCATGGTTCCAGAAGAATTTCGTCTGGGGTTGTTTGAATTGACCTTTTCAAGTTCTTTAGGATCAGGGTAATGGACAACAGATACCCGCCGGGATATCTTTCCAGCTGCGAACAAATATATTATTTGTTCTTTTAGCGTGAGTTCTTGTCAAGATGAAAGTTTGGAACATGAAACAAACTAAAACATCTACTATTAGTCTAAACATGAGATTATCAATCCAGTGTTTTACCAATAAGAGAAGAAAATAACAATAAACAGATTCTAGTCAATTTCAAGCCTCTTAAATTGATTATTAATTAATAAATACACTAGAGCTTCTGTACATATTAGATTCAAGTACAAATCTCATATTACAGAAGAACATGGAGAGAATAAAATAAAAACAAAATGTCCAGCCATAGGTCTCTTAAAATATGGATAATCCCAGAGACCCAAACATAATCATACCAGCATCTATTTGAATATTTATTAGATACTAGAATAACCATAAAATGGTATTAATTGATGAAGGCCATTTCAAAATATCATCATTATATAAGATATATGAAAAATGTAGAGAGACATACTATTTGCACAAAATAAAAATAAAAATAATAATCCAATTCATCTTGGGCTACGGGCAAATGCCGGGCTCACTCTAGTTATGGTAAATACCAGATTACCAGCACAGCAAAAATATAATTAATTGGTTGCCTCTTAGAGATTAGAACGATATTGTTTCATAGCACGCCTGTCAAAAAATTCTACAGTGGACATAAACAATTAAATAACTCAAATATAGCTTGATTGACATCAGATTCACTTCACCTTAGATATCATCCATCAATTCTCAATATTATTTTTATATGAAGTATTTATAGTCTATAGACATGTAAAATACAGTGCAAAAGAGAATAAATGAAAGAAGAATACCCAGTTTCATACCAATTTTAGGCTCTTCTGCAGCAGAGGAAACAAAAACTATTTCATCAGCCTCTTGAGTATCATGGCTGATAAAATCGTACGCTTTCCCTGCCAAACAACAAAGCATAAAAGAACACATCACTAACAAAGCAATCAATTCCAGTTGCAAATATGAAGATATGTGCAACTTGCAGATCTAGAGATAAATAAAGCAGTTTGAGGAAGAAACTTGGGTATTAATTAGAGTCACTATTGGTGATAAATTTACCAGATGAACCCTCAAAGCTCGACAGTTGGCCATCACCATGAAGCTTGAGAGACAATTCCTGCCCTTCAATGTCAGTTAATAAATCCTGGTCAACATGAGATCAAGGTAAAAGTAAGAAACTAAATGCAGCTATCACTTTTGCAGTGCAATTGAGTATAGATGGAGTTAAATGACAAAAACATGAAAGTTCTGTTCTGCAATAAATTGGTTGGTCAAAGAAGAAATGTTAGGATAAACTATAGAAGCCAGAATCATTTGATTGATGATATAGAGACTCTAGGAAGAGGCTGCAAATCATGCAAAATTTCTAATTCAATTTGTTGACAAATCCTTTTCATACCTAAGCCCTTTTTTATATTACATAGGCACCCCTAAGAGACTAAGGATGTAGTTTACAGGTACAACAGAAGCACCAAGGATGCAGAATCTTACTTTACCAAAAGGCAATTGAATGAGCCAAAGCTCCCGGGAGTCCGTCGAGTTAATATCAATAAGTGGGTCATTGGTATCTTCTTCAAATTCTGGGGGAGGCCTGTACTCTTCCACACCCTCTACATCCATTGCCCAATCTATATTCAAATCATTCAATTACCGAACTGAGAAGAAGCAGAAAATGAAAAGAAGAGAAAGAAAAGGAAACAAAGAACAAATATTTAGCTATTAGTGATTGCCGAACAATTCCAAGTTAAAAATCAGATGTTGGTTTCTGCCAGCAGTGACAGAAAATAAAGAAAGAGATTGATTCCCACAAATAAAAAAAGCAACTAGTACCTTTGCAAATTGTGGAATCATTCATCAATTCAAAAGTCATAATCTCATCAAAGGCATAAAAAAGCAGATTAAAAAAAAAAAGCTTAAGATAAATATGAAAAAGACAGAGAAAGAAGAAAAGAAAGGATAATATGAAGAAGGTATGCGACGAAGAAGAAAAGGCTCACACCGTGATTATGGTGACGGTGACAACGGCAGCTATGCTGGGTGACAACGGCAGCTATGCTGGGTGACAGAGGGAGTGAGGCGCCGCTTGGCCGAAGATGGGAAAGAGAGAGAATTTATATTTATTTTGTTTCTTTTTAAATGAGATTTGATTGCTAGGTTTTGACAAAAAAAAAAAAAAGATTGGATTGATGGGGTTTTAATTGGGGCAAATTTGTCAATTTATAAGTAAGAAGGAAGAGGTACGGCAAAAATGCATTTTATAACCCGATCAAATCAGCTTTTTCCTCCTCTAGACCTCCCCGTCGTCTCTCCCTCGTCCCGTATCGCTGCCATCGTTGCCGTCATCATCACCGCTGCTTCCGGTAAGATCACTTTCTTTTCATCGTTATTTTTCCTTCTCTTCATGAATTCTTCATCTGTCCCTTTCGTGCATCTTTTCCCATGTTTTTTAAGTGAAGTATGAAGCGGTGGCAAAATTCGTACGGAGCCTCAGTTGAACTCCATGCCTCCCCTCCTCTTTATATATGTATCTATATATCCCTCTCTCTTACACGAAATCTAAGCCTATGATTAATGCCATTATCGAATTTTATATATTTGATGAACGGAGACTATTATTTGACGAATATTGCTCTCTCTTTGTCACAGTTTGGAGGTAGGTCGTGATGGTTAATGCCACTAAAGGAGTTTTTATTTCCTGGTAACTCCTTCGTCCTTCCCAGACACTATTGTTCTTCTTTGCTTTCCTGTTTTTTATGTTGTGTTTTATATTATAGTTGGTTTTTGTCGTTATTCTACTTCAACCCTTTAAGTCTCAACTCCGCGAGGACTGTCATTCCCATCTACTCTATTGAGGGGATGAAGTTGATATCTTCTCGTGTGTTTAAGAACTTCTCGCCAGAGCTTTTGGACAATGTACAATTTACAATGCTAGCAAAAAGCATTGGTACTCACAGACTGGCATTTAAAGGGTGATTATTATAAGTGTTAAATTAGTTGATCTAATTGTGTGCTAAATGCTGTTTTCATGAGGCAGTAAGCCCCAAAACATCACTCCTGTGCGCTGAAGCAGGTTGGCCACATCACTGTATGACTATAAATCGCTACAGTAATATGACTTGATTGGAAATTAGTTAAAATACAAAGCATATAATTTTAATGGATTGATTTATATAGAACCATTCAAACATGAGATAATTCTCAATTTAAAATAGAAACAGAATCTGAAAAATGAAATACATTACTGTTGCTCCTGAGGAAAATACTGTGGCCTGCTTGTCATAAGTGTAAGCGGAATTTTACAATGTTGACTGTTTACTTTGGCCGCGAGTCAGCTAAGGAAAAAAGAGCAGTAGAGTGCTTTGGCTTAAATGCGAAAGAGGGACGATAGCTTGGATAAATGAGGCAAAAAACACATTTCTCATGTCAAATCCTTAAGCAATGTTTTCTAGGAAGGAAATGAGAAAGTGCGTTGCCTTACAATAGAAGGCAATCATAAGGCAATATGCTTTTCTGCATACCAAACATAACCCTGATGCTTTCTGTCCAACACATGCTCCTAAAGCCATACTTCTTGCTTCAGTATGTTTTTTAATTGCCCCCACATCACAATGTCACATATGGCATCAATGCAGCCATTATCGAATGGTTCTGAGTGTTTCTCTTTTATTCTTATAGGTTCAGTTACATTGATTTTTTTTTACCTTTGGTTCAGATACATTGATTGGGATCATCTAAATTACTCTTTTAATTTTTCCATACATTTATTCTTCTTGCTGTATGAACTTCCTTTGACAACACGACTATGCCCCCTCCCCTTTATTTTCTTTATGATACATCTACCTCAGAAGTTTGTGGTTTACATGTTTGCATAGTACTATAGTGAATTTTATCATTGTTCTAGACTAGATTTCTTATTGTCTGCTGAAAAGATTAGTGATATTTTCTTGTGCAGTGACATACCTATGGCACAATACATTATCAATATGAATGCTTCACTGCCTGCGTCTGAGAAGTTCATTATCCATATCTTGGATAATACTCACATTTTTGTTCAACCCCATGTCGAGGGGATGATTCGAAGCCAAATTGCCAAGTTTAGAGAGGATAATACATACGTCAAGCCTAACTGATTCTCCACATATTCCCTGTTCGTCAAATGAAATCCCCAACCGGCTGCAGAGAATTCGTACTTAAACCGTTCTATTTTGATAATTGCTTGGTTTTGTGCCATTGTTTTATCATGTTCTCTAGCAATGAAAAATGATATAGCAGTTGTATCAATAATTTTGGCGAGAGATTCACAAGTTTATTTTAAAAAAAAGTGTGTCCTTTTCTCTTAATAGTATCCTTGGAAATTATGTATATTGTGTTTTTATCGAAAAAATTAATGGATGCTAAAAGGATGAAAAATTATATAACACGTGCAGCAATACCGCACATTTAGGCCCATACCTATGATTGAGACAACGGATTTAAAAAGGTTGGACCTGAAACTTGATGTCACATTCCTTGATGCCTTGTTTAAAAGTAATAACTAAAAATGTGGTGAGCTTAACTCCGGCATTTATGTGAGGGTTTTATTGGTGGATGATTTGTAAATATCTCTCAAAGTGTTTTCTGAGCTAGGAAACATGTACTGACTCTAATGGGCTCACTAAAACTTTTTTTAATAAAAAAATGATGAAGATCATTGTTCATGAAGAACAAGCTAATGGGGTTGGAATTTAGTGGAAGGAGTTAGTTTCTTATAACGTGGTAAGTTAAGCGAGATGTTTATATTTAATGTCCAACAATGCCTTGAATATATTGAATATATAACCTTCAATATGAGGATATATGTGCTTTACCAAAAAAAAAAACACGTCGAAGACAAAGCAAGGGCTCCTGACTCGTGAAGGAGAGGCTAGCTCGTGAAGGAGAGGCAATGACTAGTTATCATTAGAAGAAACAATGGATTAGAATTTTACCAAACAAAATGTTATTAGTAAACAAGGTCTGATAAATTTTTTACGTAAACATTTTGACACCCCGCAAATTTTGTAGATACAACATGTTTGGGTAAGTGTTAGCAGAAGAAAAAAAGGTAAGTGGAAAAAAAGCTCAATCAAAAAGATGTTTGAGTAAGCATTGAAGTAATTAGGCTTATACTAAAAAAGTTTGTTTTCTTGAGAAGCTCTAAAACAAAGCATTGACGCTTTGAGCTGGCGTTGGGGCATTTATTTTCCACCTTTTTTCCTATGTCACACCATCTCTGTTCTTTCATCATTGTCCTCCCTCAGCTCGATTTTTTTAGGGAAAATTACACTCACATCCCAAGGAAGGGAGTTAATCACAATAAAGTCCCTTGAAATCATGAAATTACACAGAAGTCCCAAGGGACTTCTATGTAATTATTTGAGAATGTAAAATTATCATTTTGCCCTTCTATATTAGCAACATAAAATGCATATATTAACAACATAAAATGCATATATTAACAACAACTTTTAAAAACCTGTATTTTTTCACTTCCAGAAGCTATTTACAACAACAAATGCTAAATTAACAACATAAAATGCATATATTAACAACAACTTTTAAAAACCCTGGATTTTTTCATCTCTCACTTCCGTAAGCTATTTACAACAACAAACGCTTAAATTAACAACATAAAATGCATATATTAACAACAACTTTTGAAAACCCTGGATTTTTTCATCTCTCACTTCCGGAAAGCCATGTACAACAACAAACGCTTAAATTAACAACATAAAATGATATATTAACAACAACTTTTGAAAAGAGAGAGGAAAAAAGGAGAGAGGAGAGAGACAGGAGAGAGGGAAGGGCAAAATGGTAATTTTACATTCACAAATAATCTATGTAATTTCATGATTTTAAGGGACTTTATTGCGATTAATTCCTTTCCTTGGGACCTGAAAGTGTAATTTTCCCATTTTTTTTACCTTTTTTGTCTTTCATTATCGTCCTTTCTCAAAAAATCATTTATTTAATTAATCACTTTATTGTTTACTGATTTTTTTATAACTTATCTTTTTTTTTTTATAAATTTAAATTTTTATCTTCAATTATGCAATATATAAACTAATATTTATGTGTATGGTCAATAAAATTCTTGATATTTTTAGTCATTTTCTATATTTATTGACTTTTCTAATAATAATCCAAACACGTTTCAGTTTTAAAAAAAATACTTCTATCACTATCATTTAAAATATAAATCATATTTATAACTGACTTTTATCCTATCTTATTTTTACAAATCTAAATGCAAACGCCATCTTGTATCAAAAAATTGAATCTTGCGGGTGTATGTGTCATCGCCATTGAATCTTGCGGTTGTATGTGTCATCTCTAGGCACGGTTTGAGGCGTTTGGCCTGTTTGGGTTGGTGGTAGAAGCGGTGGCTTAAAAGTTATCTGATTTTAAAAGAAGGCTCGGTAGGAAAAAAATCAAATTATAGATAATGATTTGTGTTTGGATTGATGATGGTAGAAATGACGGGGCCCATGTCAAAAAGCTAGATTCTGGAGCTTTTTCCTTAACGGACTTTTTGAGCTTTTTTGACTTAAAGTCCAGTAAACTTAACACGCAATCTAAACTCACTACGTTAATTTTTTTTTCCAAAGCCCATTAACTGTACGCAAACACTCCCAACGCTCTAAGCCTCATGCCAAACACGGCCGTTGACGTTCAATTACCAAAATCGGGAGATGCGTGCACAGTGACGGTTAAGATGGGATTGGCGTGAGCAGGCTCTTCCCACTCGTGTCTTCATCTGGGAACCCAAATTAAAATCGCAATCCTATATCTTCTGAGCCTGAGATTCCGATCCCTTTCACACGCCACTATCTAGGTTAATCAAAACTTTTGTATTAAGTAAAAGACTACACCTTCTGTTGTGCGATGGATCCGGATTTGTCTGGGTCCCACCACCACTTGTTTTGTTTGTTGGGATCTTCCATCTTTTCTTCGCAATTTAGTGAATTTTAGTGTTACATTAGTGTGTTTGATCTGTGCCGCTGAATCTGAGATTTTTGGGGAATGGGCTCCAAGCCGTGGCTGTATCCGGCTCCGACTTATCGAACTCTAAATTCCCACTGGGATACCGATGAAGATGCCCCCGGTCCCCGAACCGGTCACACCCTCACCGCTGTTGCCGCCACCAAGACGCACGGTCCCCGCCTTATCTTATTCGGGGGCGCCACCGCCATTGAAGGAGGCTCTTCCTCTACTCCCGGCATTCGTACTAACACTAATTCTACTGCATACCCACCCCCCTTCTCTGTATCCGTTCATACCTGAATTCTGCTTCTTTTTGTTTGTTTGCTATGTTCTGTAGGATTAGCTGGAGTCACAAACTCAGTTCATTCCTACGACGTTGCTACAAAAAAATGGACCAGGTGATTCCCATTTTCAATCTTAAATTTTTGAACTTGGCTTCATTTTGTTATTTCTTCTTGATGGTTGAATTGTTATTGAAGTGACGATCTTTGTCTGTTTTCAATGTTCAGAATGAGACCCGCTGGCGAACCGCCCTCTCCTCGGGCTGCCCATGCTGCCGCTGCTGTTGGAACTATGGTTGTTTTCCAGGTAATGTAGAACTGAATCGAGGGGCTCCTGTTGTGGGAAATTTGATGATGGTGGGTTTTGGATAGGATAATGATCTAATTAATTGATGCTGCATGGCTAGGGCGGGATAGGTCCTGCCGGGCATTCAACCGATGATCTATATGTGCTTGACTTGACCAATGATAAATTCAAGTGGCACAGGTGAGCTTAATTAACAAGCTTTTCCTTCCTAATGTTCTCAGTTTCGTGAAATTGTAGTTTTAGTCAATCTTGCAATTGACGTTAATGTAGAGTCGTTGTGCAAGGACAAGGACCTGGACCTCGCTATGGTCATGTGATGGACTTGGTTGCTCAAAGATATCTTGTCACTGTTAGCGGGAATGACGGTGAGGGCAACTCAGACTTGATTATTATTTTGGCTGTTCAGATTTCTTGTTGAAAATTACAATTGGAAACTGCTGTTAAACCACTGAATAGGCAAAATGCTGTAACTTAGATGTGAATAATAGACATTATTGCTTGCTATACAAGCATGTAGCTTCCCGTTGTTCAGGGTTCTTGTTTGTTCATATGCTAATTGCTAAATACATTTATCTGGCTCTAATGCCTGTCTTATTAGTACATGGTTGTGTCATTGTGAATATGTTGTTATTCATGACTCTTGCAATATAACAATAATTTTATTATATTTAATCATGTCATAGGGAAAAGAGTTTTGTCTGATGCTTGGGCTTTGGATACTGCTCAAAAACCATACATGTGGCAGAAGTTGAACCCAGAAGGCGACAGACCTTCTGCTAGAATGTAAGTCTGTTCTGTCTCTTGACAAATGAAGGTCTACTATGTTTTTCAACATAATCAGACTGAAAATTTTGCATCATGTTACCTCATCAAACAGGTACGCGACTGCTAGTGTCCGCTCAGATGGTATGTTTCTGCTGTGCGGTGGAAGAGACTCTGCTGGAGCAGTATGTTCTTTTTACTTTTTTCAGCAGCTCATTATGATGGTTACTTCTGGTGAACTAGGATAGTGATAATTTATTATGCTTTCTTGAGGCACATCCATTTACTATGTGTATCCTTATCAGGCACTAGGAGATGCCTACGGACTGCTTATGCATAGGAATGGTCAGTGGGAATGGACTCTTGCACCTGGAGTTTCTCCTTCCCCAAGGTATCAGCATGCTGCGGTAAGTTAGATATACTACAAAAAATTTGGAATTATGGTGTTTAGGGATTTTATCACCTTTTCTTCTATTCACCAAGTTTTGCCATTCTTTTTGTTTCTTTTTTGTAAGTCGAATCTGTTGTTGGATGCTCAGGTTTTTGTAGGTGCAAGATTGCATGTTACAGGAGGTGTTCTTAAGGGTGGACGTGCAGTAGAAGGTGAAGCCGTCATTGCAGGTAATCAATGCTTATCATATTGTGTCATTGCATGTGTTGGTATCAATATTGTTTTTGCCATTTCCTATACTGACCTATATTTTGTTTTTAATCTGACAGTATTGGACACTGCTGCTGGGGTTTGGCTGGACAGAAATGGCCTTGTGACCACCTCCTCACGTACAAACAAAGGTTATGATTATGACCCTTCTTTGGATCTCATGCGTCGTTGTCGTCATGCAGCAGCTGCTGTTGATGCTCTCATATATATTTATGGTGGTCTCAGAGGAGGTAAACACTCAAAATGCACAATTTAGAAATGTTGTCATCATTGATTGAGAGCTTATTTAGATACTGAAAACCAAGTATTGAATTGCTAGTCTAACTTAGCATATTTAAATTAAATGTTGTGAAATGTGTGTTAATTGTCTGCCATATCTAATGTATCCAAGTATGTTATCCACTGCAGATACTCTGCTAGATGATTTCCTAGTGGCTGAAAATTCACCACATCAGTCTGAAATTACCTCTCCTGTTTTAACGGCCGAAAGAGCTTCACCTATTACAAGCCCCAACAGGAACCAATCTAACTTAAATTATGATGTGAAAACACCAGGTTTGAGTGATGGATCAGAGATTCACCCATCTGGTAGCATGGGGTATTTTATTTATTGCTTCATTAAGTCCGTGTATCTACCATAACGTTAATCCTTGGCCGTTTCATATTTATGACTGCTTGAAAATATTTATCTTCAGCACCATGGACAAAAACTCCATGGAGAAACTGAGGGAAGCATCAGCTGCTGAGGCTGAGGCAGCAAGTGCTGTCTGGCAAGCTGTGCAATCTGTATCAGGCAGTCAAGCCGAAGAAACATCTGTGTCAGATGACAACTCACAAGCTGCAGAAACAGCTTCAGATGGCAGTGATGTAGAGGGAGATGTTCGCCTTCATCCAAGAGCAGTATGGGCCTGGATTTCTCATCTATAGTTGATAATTCCTTTCATGGCTGCAAAATCATAAGAACCTTGTTGCAGGTTGTCGTTGCTAAAGAAGCTGTGGGTAACCTGGGCGGAATGGTGAGACAGTTATCACTGGATCAATTTGAAAATGAGAGCAGAAGGATGATTCCCATAAATAATGACATGCCATATTCTGCAAAAAGGTTCACCAGGCAGAAATCCCCTCAGGGCTTACATAAAAAGGTTTTAGCTGGCTTTGGCATGTCATTCTAAACTCTTTAGTTTATCGTATTAATAGTCAAGCTTACTTGTTTACAACACCTTCTTCCCAGATAATTTCAACTCTGCTCAGGCCTCGCAACTGGAAAGCTCCTGCAAACAGGCGGTTCTTCTTGGATTCTTATGAAGTGGGTGAGCTGTGTTATGCTGCTGAACAGATATTCATGCATGAGCCAACTGTTCTACAGCTGAAAGCTCCTATCAAAGTATTTGGTGATCTTCATGGGCAGTTTGGTGATTTGATGCGGCTATTTGATGAATATGGATTTCCTTCAACTGCTGGAGACATAACGTAAGTTTGGCATCTTAACTCATTATAGAACTACTTTTCTGTCAAAAATAGTTGAAGAAGAGATTCTGTAACGCACAGCTCTCTCTCCCAACGGTTTTGTGGGTCTTTCTTCTTTCCTTTTGACGGTCTATCCAAGTGTGAACTCTCTGTATACATGAAGCATGGTCCAATTGGCCATTTGGCCTGCTTCATTCCTTTTTTATGACGGAACACGTGTCTAGGTAATGGTTCTCTTGCTTTGCTTTTTGTTAGAATATTAGGGATTATTTAGATTAATCATTATCTTATTATTATTAAGTTTGATATGTATTATATCTTAGGATTAGATATGAATGTATTACATCTTAATCTTTTTGATTACATTAATTAGATTAAATTAGATTCTAAGGTTAGTTCTAGGTTTGCCTATATAAAGGCCCATATGTACTCTCTTTGATTTACACATGAATAGAGTATGCTTTATCCCTCTAAATTCAACATGGTATCAAAGCTAGGGCCTTCTATTTGAAGGTTTGAAGGCATAGAGGTGACGGCAACTCTCTTCTGTCCGACACAGTGAGTCTGATCATTGTGTCGAAAATCACAGTTATGAAGAGGAAGGCTGAGATCACAGACAAAGGGAAACTACCGGATCTTCATCTTCCTTCCTTACTATCTCACTATTAGTTCTCTATCCAACGATGTTCTTTGGAAACCTTCATCATCTCAAAACCAGAACAAATACAATAGAGAGAGAGATAGATTTGCTGCAAATCGTTGCAGCGAAGAGCGATAAAGAGAGAGCTCAGAACGGAGGCTCGAGCGCCACGAACAGCCAGAGAAAAAGCCCAGAAGCGAAACCTGTGTTTTCCGGCATTATTCTTTCTATGATACAGTAGTTGTAGAAATTAGAGGATTTGAGAAGAGAAAGAGAGGGGAAGAGAGAATACACAGAATCGCATCACTGTGCATCTTCATTCATTCACATATTCATCATTCAACATAAAAGCATAGAATCAGAATACAATAGCCTAGGTATATATATAGCCTTAGGCAGTAGGTAATTCCCCAACTAACTAACCAACCAACTTCTGTTAGTAACTAACTCCTAACTAACTAAGCTAACTCTTTATTTACAACTTACACATCAATACTCCCTCCCCAAAACATCCTTGCCCACAAGGATGGTTGACACAAACTAACCCTTAAAAAATACAAAGCTGAAACAAAAAACATAGACTTGAAACTTTGAAACTTCTGCTGGTTCTGGTTGAAAGCCTTGAACCCAGAATTTTTTTTTTTTTTTATTTTATTTTATTTCCCTTCAGATTGCGTTTTAGCACTAGTGCACACTATTCCTCCCTTCCTGTCCCATTTACGTAGCAAAACTTATAGGTTTGATAAGAAAGACCCATTGCAGCAATGAACTTGGGCTATTTTCTTCAACAACAAGCCCAATATTCTGATCTGATAAGACCAAACCCAATGTCTCTCAAAATACTTTTGACACAGAAGAAATGCTATCCAGCTGTAAGCCTGTAACCCATCAACACTCTTCTGCCCAGAAATAAATTGCAAGCCAGTTGTACCCTTCAAAATACTTCTGACCCTGGAGAAAATAGAGGACAGCTGGAAGTTTGACTTTTCCAACTTAAAATCCCTTAACCACGTGAAATTCAAGTTAGTTTCCAAAAGTTTCTGAGTATGCGACTCAAGTCCTGCCTTCTTCTTCTTCTTCTTCTTTCTCAAAGAACAGAGTCTCCCACACATCATTGTGATTAACGCTCCCTTGAACCAAGAGTGCTGAAAACTTTGCGTAGGAGAGAGTTGAACAAGTGAGAGCCATTTTCGTAGCAACCCATCATACCAATGAATCGGACGCTTTAGTTCTCGACGATCGGAATCTGGATGAGACGCTTGTATCGACAAGAACAAAACCAGATGAAGAAGAAAGAGAACCTCGTAATAATGTTGCTTCTCCCTCTTGCTCCATCGTGCTCGACTTCACGCCTAGAGCCAAGAATCACGAAATCAAAGGCATTCATATCTCGCTGTCGGGTTACCGTCCATCATCGCACTTGACTCATTTTGGGCGAGGTCGTTGTCTGCTTGTCCCCAAGAAAACATGCAGAGCTGTTCTTGGAGTTTTCATCGACTCCTAAGGACTCTTGCACTCCAACGCATTCTTCTTGGGAAGACCCATTTTCCCCAGATGAGCTTTTTGCCTTCGTCCACGATTCTGGTTCACAACTGAAAGACCCAACAACACCAGATGAAGGCCTCAGATTCTTCTCTGTTTCAGAGTTACGAGAAGCATAGATAACTCCACGTGTCCCATTTAAAGGTCTCGGAATGGAACCACCATGGTTCCCTGTTGAGGTTCTTGCTGTGTTTATGCCGTTTAAAGGCCCAAAATGGACCTGCAGTGCTTGTTTATACCTTTGCCAAGAAATCGGTCTACCCCCTTCTTCTTCCTCAAAGGCCAGGTGCCAAATATAGGCCCTTTCACAAAGATAGTCCTTAACCAGACGTAACTTCCACATTTCTGGTGTTCTATCGATCTCGAAGAACCTCTCACAATGGTATAACCAACCTTCGACATCCTGACGTTGGAATAGTGGCAATTTGAATTCCGTTAATCTGTGTGGAGGAGTGTAACCATAATTACGCACATCCCCTCTCCTGGGCTAATGATATCCGTGTCGATCGAGGGGACGGTGACCAACCGGTTCTTGGTTATTCCCTGGTTGCTGTCGTGATTCTTGGTTGGCCAATAAGGTTGCTAGCTGGGTGGAGATAGTTTGTAGAGTTTCTTTGATCGACTGAAACCGAGCTTCTGTAGCGTCAGCCATGCTATGGATAACAGAGTACCGGTGCAATGGAGAATCAGCGACTGGGTCTTCGAATATCGCAGGGAATGCCTTCGGTTTTGATTTATAGGTTAGCAAGAAGACTGAGTTTCTGAACTTTGACGGTGATCAGCTTGGAATTCTAATTTATGGGTTGTCAAGAACCCTTCTTGTGTTGTCGCTGATGGTTCTTGATGTTTCTTTTTGGAGTTTTCTGGTTATTTGTTGAATACAGCACTGAGCCGAGAAGAAGAATGGCTCTGGACTGTTTCAGGAATTACAGAGATTACAGCGGGGAGCCGAGGATGACTCGCTCTGATACCACTGATACAGTAGTTGTAGAAATTAGAGGATTTGAGAAGAGAAAGAGAGGGGAAGAGAGAATACACAGAATCACATCATGGTGCATCTTCATTCATTCACATAATCATCATTCAACATAAAAGCATAGAATCAGAATACAATAGCCTAGGTATATATATAGCCTTAGGCAGTAGGTAATTCCCCAACTAACTAACTAACTAACTAACCAACTTCTGTTAGTAACTAACTCTTAACTAACTAAGCTAACTCTTTATTTACAACTTACATATCATTCTAGCAAAGCTTTGCAGATTCCAGCGAACTCTTCTTTCACTCTGTTTCCACTTTCAGATTTGATCGTCGCATAAATTAGAATTGACAGCACAGACCTTAAGTCACAGAAGCGTGCTGCGGACTTTCTACTTCAAGAACGAACCAGAACTCGAGCCAGAGGTGAGCATGCCGGAAAGAGGAAAGGAGAAGACTAGATGTGCTGAAGCACATAGAGATAGCAGCAAGAAGGATGTTAAGTGTCGGATGAGGAAGAGAACCTCGCCATCATCCCTAACCTCTTTTGTTCATAGTCAAACCAGAAGACGTCGGCGAGACAGAGAGCACAGACCGGAAAGCTCGAAAAGGGGGGACAGGTTTCTTCTGGGACCGAGAGGGATAGAAACGCTGGATCTTCGCTAGTGATTTCACACCCACCATCACCTTTGTCAGAAATTGAGAAACAGAAGCAACGTGATGATCATCCTCATCGTGACTAGGGCCGCCAAATCCCGCGGAGCTAATCCGCATGTGTTATTCTGAATCCTATTCTAATCTGCCGCCACGTGTCTTCCTAATAAGCCTTGATTGCATTTAAAATTAAAAAAAAAAAAAAAAAAATGAAACAAACGCAATACAGAACTCAAGATTTTTCTGGGCAAGTTTTGCTACTCAATATGGGACCTCTGAGACTAAAAAATGAGTACAAGCCCAAACAAAATATGGGACTTCTGAGACTCGAGAAGAGTACAAGCCCAGACCAAAAATAAATGGGCCGCTGAGATTTAAGAAGAGTACAAGCCCAGACAAAAAATAAATGGGCCGCTGAGACTCAAGAAGTACAAGCTTAAAGATTTTGAAAATTGAAGCAGGCAGAACAAAGTTTGAAGGATTTCAAGGCAAGCTGGGAATGATCAACATATATTCTCCAGCTTGAGGGGGAGAGTTAGAATATTAGGGATTATTTAGATTAATCATTATCTTATTATTATTAAGTTTGATATTTATTATATCTTAGGATTAGATATGGATATATTATATCTTAGGATATTATATCTTAATCTTTTTGACTACATTAATTAGATTAGATTCTAGGGTTAGCTCTAGGTTTGCCTATATAAAGGCCCATATGTACTCTCTTTGATTTACAGATGAATAGAGTATGCTTTATCCCTGTAAATTCAACACTTTTCATACAAACTTGGGCACAAAAAGTTTTTTGAGATGTTTTAATGATGAGCTACTCATTTGATATTTCAGGTATATCGACTACCTGTTTTTGGGGGATTATGTTGATCGAGGACAGCACAGCTTGGAAACCATCACCTTGCTTCTTGCTCTTAAGGCAGGCTATTGTCTATTCTATTGTTTGTAGCTCGCTACTTACTGTTTACCTGTACTTAATAATTGGCTGTGTACTGCCTTTTGACTATACAGATTGAATATCCTGAGAATGTTCACTTGATACGTGGAAACCATGAAGCAGCTGACATAAATGCTCTATTTGGTTTTCGCATTGAGTGCATTGAGAGAATGGTAAGGATGAATGCATTAGTAATGCTTCAATTTTTGGGTTCAACTTTGCAACTAACTATGTTTTTGTAGGGAGAAAATGATGGAATATGGGCATGGACACGGTTCAATCAACTTTTTAACTATCTTCCTCTTGCTGCTCTCATTGAAAAGAAAATCATCTGTATGCATGGTGGTATAGGAAGGTCTATCCATTCAGTAGAACAGATAGAAAAGCTTGAAAGGCCCATAACAATGGATGCAGGATCTATTATTTTAATGGACCTTTTATGGTTTGATCTCATTTCCTTTCTGAAATTCTTATTACACACACACACACACACACGTTTGTGTAGTAGTTTTAACATTTTAATTGTAGGTCTGATCCCACCGAGAATGATAGCGTAGAGGGTTTGAGACCAAATGCTAGAGGGCCAGGGCTTGTTACATTTGGGGTATGTATGCTATCATTCATTACATGTGTGGTTCTGTTATGTGGAATTCATTCTTCTTACCCGTCCTCACATGGTGTGTGAAGATGTAATCTCATGCTTACAGCTTAGACTGTAGATAATGTAATGAAATTATAGGTCTTCATTGATGATTGTTTTACCATCAGTATTGTGCGGTGGACTGGCTCGTCCTGGTCTTCTGCAAGAGAATATTTGTTTTGACTCGTTTCCTTGGTCTTTTTCCTGAGCCATAAGTGTGAACCCTATGGCATGCTGTGGCAAATATGTATCTTAATTCCTTGGCATCACTCATGTGATCGTAGATGGAATTGCTACAGGCTTGCTTCTATTTGGATATGATGATAATTCTGCTGCCCTTAAAAATCAGAGTGATGGAATCATGATGTTATGTATGATTTAGCCTTTCGAAAAAATATTTGTAAACATCCTTTTGCTGTCATTGGATGACCAAAAGGGTTGAAAGTTACAGTTGTAGAGGTGCCATCTAAAATGTCTCACACGCTCATTTTTAATGAATCTTATTTCTTGAGAAAATAGTGTGTTGTCGATATGTTCTCACACCAATAGTACAACTGAATGGTAATTCGATAGCCCAACATTCTAGGATTTAAAAACTTTTTGATTTTGGTACTCATTTAAGCCCTTTTGTTTTAATTCTTATAATATGCAGCCTGATCGTGTCACTGAATTCTGCAAGAAAAATAAATTACAACTCATCATACGAGCCCATGAGTGTGTCATGGATGGTTTTGAGCGATTTGCCCAGGGACAGTTAATCACCCTTTTTTCTGCAACTAACTATTGTGGTAAGTCCAATTTTTCATCGGTGTTTTTGTTTTCCATGCGATATCATTTGGGTTTCACATGTACGCAATTGCATGTATGTAGGGACGGCTAACAATGCTGGAGCCATACTGGTAGTTGGAAGGGGCTTGGTTGTGGTTCCGAAATTAATTCATCCCTTGCCCCCTCCCCTTCAGTCTCCTGAGACATCTCCTGAGCGTGTCATGGACGAGACATGGATGCAGGTGAGCTTTTCCCTTGATCAGACCTTTAAAAATTACCCAGTAAGCGAATTTGTTGAATGGCTAATTTTTCCCCTCTTTCTTAGGAGCTTAATATTCAGAGGCCCCCAACCCCTACTCGGGGTCGACCCCAGCCAGACCATGATCGCAGTTCACTGGCATACATATGAGTGACATTATTGATGACTTAAGCTTGCAGCAACCGGGGATTTTATCGGCAAGGTTTGATCCAATGTTCCACTTCTCTGTCACTGGTGATGGTATACAAGATATTTTTTTGAATTGTTCTTCGGTCTTGGTCTTGGTCTTGGTTTTGTGGTGGCGGAAAAATCAATTATGGCAGTTTAGCGTACAAAAAACTTTAGAGTGCCACTTGAAGTATGAGTGATGATCCTGTTCAGGTATTGGGATTGGAGGTGGAAGAAGTGGGAACCTATCTTCTGCTCAACATAGCCTTGACGAAACAGTGAGGAAATATGGTTTATTGGCTTGTAAATTGCAATACAACCGATTGTATACAAGTTTGTCTTGGCATGGTGTTTATTTATAACATTTGATAAGAGGCTTTCAAGTTTGAATTGCTTTGTTCATATATTCCTAGAAAGAGAACGAAAAGGAGACCGCTATTAATAGATTTGGCAAATGAGCATATCTCTTTCCTTGATCAGAAAATGAGCATCTCTCCGTACAAGTTTCCAACAGTATGTCCCATAAACGATTGGGCAGCGAATTTTCAACTAATCCATAGGTTATGATTTCTTTTAGAAATTTGATCATGTTTGCTGTCTGGAAAATGTGGTTAGAATTTCTGGCAAAAAAAGTGTTAATAGAAAAATATTGGCACTTTCATTAAAAAAAGAAAACTATTGGCTCGAATAATAATAACAATAAAACTGCCTCCTGCTGCAGGAACCAGATTAAAATTTTCAAAAGGAAACCCCCCCTGTTACAACAGATGCATGCGGTACAAGTAATGAACTTGCTCAACAAGCAGCAGTGGCACTATCCATTTAACTAAAAATTGATAAACAAAAAACTGTTTTGAAAACAGAAAAACAAACTTTGGCCCAAGCCCAAAAAAGCATAGCAAAGCAATCAGGGCCATGGTTTTTTTTAGTCCCTTCTTTCCTCAATTAAAGTATTTATCCTTATATAATTTGTAAATTTGTTACCAACGCGATGTGAGTTGGCGTAGATGACAGAAGGGATCGGGATTAGCTTGGGTCGTGGGTTGATCCTCTCCCGTCATTTGGGACTCTTTTGGTGGCGATCTCGTAAGTCTTCATGGAGCCCGGCGCCAAGGCGCCCCAGTGGGGACGATGTCGAACCCCTCCAAAACTTTTATATATAAAAAAAAAAATTGTAAATTTGTTACAAAAAAAAAAGACACTAATAAGTAATAACTGAAGAGGTAGCTCTCACTCAACCTGAATTAATTCTGTTATGTGGATCTAAATAAAATCAAGTGTTATATTATAGACATCATATATAAATGTTAGAAGGCACAAAGGCGAAAAAAGTAAGAAGACAGTTAAGAATATAATAAGCTTATATTATATTGTTGATAAATGTATTTCTTTCAAGGCTAGAAAAATACACATGTAGTTTTCCTAAGTGCACCAAACACCAAGTATTTTTTTTAGTGCAAAAGTGACTATGTGATTACAAAAGTAGAGCAAAAATACTCATTGACCGCTAGTTTAACTTTTTTGTATTTTAAAAGAGTGAGATGGACAATGACTCAGTTAAATTTTATCCCAGTTGGCACTAAAGAACTAGAAAAAATTACAGAAAATGACATAAATATTTTAAAAATTACAGTTCAGCCCTTTTCTCTCAAATTCCCCCCCTCTCTCCTAATTGCCGCCCTCCTCACCACCATTGCAGCCTTTATGTAATTTTCAAAAATATTTAGGTCATTTTCTGTAATTTGCTCCAGTTCTTCACTATCCGTTGGGATGAAATTTAGTTGAGTCATCGTCCATGTCAACCTTAAAAATATGAAAAAAGTAAACTAACTGTCAATGAGTATTTTTACTCTACTTTTATAATCACATAGTCACTTTTGTTAAGGGTAAGTTTGGTTTGAGGGAAGGGAAGGGGAGGGGAGGGAAAAAAAAATGAGGGGAGAAGAAAATTGTACCAAAATTCAGTGTAGTGGGCCCACAAAAATTTTCTCTCCATCTCATTTTTTCCTTCCCCTCCCCTTCCCTCAAACCAAACTTACCCTAAAAAAACACGCACACACACACTGTTTAAAAAACCACATCTGTATACACCTTAACCCTTCTTTCAACATTTTATTTTTAAAAAAATCTTGCGACATTGGGCCTGTTTGGGTTGGCGGTAAGAGCGGTGACTTAAAAGCTATCTGACTTTAAAAAAAGCTCAGTAGGAAAAAAGTTAGGTTATAGATAATGATTTGTGTTTGGATTGATGGTGGTAGAAGTGGCGGGGCCCATATAAAAAAACTGAGAGCGTTTTGAAAAAAGTTAGATTCTGGAGCTTTTTCTTTAACTGGCTTTTTGAGCTTTTTTGACTTAAAGTTAAGCTAACGCAATGGACAATCTAAACAGGCAGTTGACTTTTTCCTTAATTGTGTGAGCTTTAGCTTTTAAGCTACTGTATTTTTTTTGTCTTTAACGCTCTGAATCCAAACAGGCACATTGTTTCGGGGCCCCTTGTGGAAAATGCCTTCGTTATAAAGCAGCGGATGGAAAGAAGGAGAGAAGCCGAACGCTTGAAAAAGTGAAAGTAATATATAGGAATCTGGACCCAAAGATGAACCTGCATACTAATCTTGATTCTTGAATCAAAGGGGTTTTAGAATTGCCTGAGCTTCGCATCAATGGCTGGCGTATCCCTCCAGTGCGGTGACTGTGGAGCGCTATTGAGGTCCGTACAAGAAGCTCAGGAGCACGCAGAGCTTACCTCCCACTCCAACTTCTCCGAATCGACTGAAGCTGTTCTCAACCTTGTTTGCTCCACTTGTGGCAAGCCATGCCGATCCAAAACCGTATTGACTTTAAAAGATCCTTTCTTTTTGTAGCTTAATATCGGAATATATCATTTCTGATCCTGGATTCTTGTTATGAGAACACATGCAATTCCAATTCCCTGTAAACTTTGCGTTTTAAGATATTGGAAAACTAGGTCTCGCGGTTTGAAAATTATTTAGTGCCACCAACGAAAATGAAATTCCACTTCAAATGAAGCACTGATGCCGAATGTTGACACATGAAAATTATTACATTATGGTAATTCTTTATCTTGGATGAGATTGGTGAGGGTAGCCTTAATTACTTGGGTATCGGAGTTAAAGAAGTCTTAACTTTTGCTGCTGCAGTTTTAAATCATTCCAAAATTATCCGAATGTATAGAGGGTCGGTGGTGACCGAAAGGGCTCAAACAATATTGGAGATAAATATACCTTATATTGGGTAAATCTGCAGAGAGCAAATGAATCGCTTGTTTTTTTACCTTTTATTTCAAATTTTTAAAGTCAGTCTGAAGAGAAGAAACTTGGTCCCTGGCCGTAATGACTTTGAGATCTTCATAAAACAAACTTCGAATTGGGCATGACTCTAATGTATGTTGTCATTTATTACAAGGATAGGATATTGTTACTACCAATGAGATTCTGATCTAACAGTGAAAAAATGAAAAAGTGGTAGTGACATTGATAGTGATCAAAATTGGTAGTGACAATATCTCATCCCTTATTATAATGGGCATGACTTATTCTATTTTCTTTTCCGTTCCCTTTGTGATGTAGGAGAGTGATTTGCATACAAAAAGAACTGGGCATAGCGAATTTGTTGATAAGACATCTGAGACAGTGAAACCAATAAGTTTGGAGGTTCCAAAAGTGGATGCATTGTCTAACGAGGATGCCACTGCAACCACTGACCAACCTGATGGTACTGCCCCACAGCCCAGTGTTGTTTTCCCAAGATAAACTCAGTTTGGATGTAAATTGCTGGTTTCTGTGGCATATATGGTTTTCTATATCCACTACAGTCCTGTTGGGAAATGAAAACAAGTATATTCATGTGACTATTATTGTTCTGCATTATTAGCTTTTGCTTCTGCTTCCGCTTCTTTTGCGTGACTTTTCTCATAAGAATTTCTTCAAATGAATCAATGCATTCTGTGGTTTGTAACATTTTAACCTTTGTCTTATGGCCATTAGAATAAAATAATATATTCTGACATTTGTTTTTTGACCAGATGCAATTGTTGTTGATTTTTTTCCTTCCTCTCGTATGATTTCCATTGTAAAATACAGAAATGGTTGTTCCTGAGGTTGACAAAAAGGTGCTTGAGGAACTTGAATCAATGGGTTTTCCAACTGCACGTGCAGCACGTGCACTGCATTATTCTGGTGAGCCTACATGCTATCCTTTTCTCTAAACCATTAATTTACAATGTCATTCATTATGGTGATGAAGATAGTATCTTGCTCTGATCTGATTTTCTACTTGATCACTTTATTTTATTTTGGTTGGAAAATTCTTCTTGTTTTTTTTTTTGGTAATACATTGGCAAGCCAAAGGCTTGAGGTTAACAAAAATATAAGATTAGACTACATCCCCTGACTTCAGTGACATTATGAATGACATGTATTTTGAGTATCAAAATTGGTGCCGATGTGTGATTGGACATCATGTTGGAGTCTGCTTGATGTGTCTTCCTGAAATAAATTATATTTAACTTAATCCCAGCTGAAGGAACCATGCTTCATAGGACATTTGTGAAATTCTTATAAGCCAGTCTAAAAGACACCGATAGATTCAGGGTGAGAGGGACTTGTGAGAATAATTTCATTTCCTAACAATTCATCATTAGAAAAACATTAGATGCAAATCATAGTTATCCTATTTATGTTTCATGCAGTCACTAAGGATATAGTATATGTGTAATGTTCAGTAGATTTTTGGACTCTTTCTATGATCTGGATGTTGATATTGTTAAATCTCCGGACATTAGAGTTTGAATCTTCTTATCCGCAGGTAATGCTGGCCTTGAGGCTGCTGTGAATTGGATAGTAGAGCATGAGAATGACCCTGACATTGATCAGATGCCCCTGGTACGTTTTATTTTAAAAATTTGCATGATACCTATTATGCTTGTATGCACGTTTCTCCTTAACATTAATATGTATAGTATCAAGAATTGTTCATGTTTGTATTTATATACAACTGTTTTCTATGTGTATTCTGTGCATTTAAGTTGCAATCTCTAGCTTCTGACCTGCTGGTTTGCATAGGTACCTGCAAACACCAAAGTTGAGGCTCCTAAACCTTCTCTCACACCAGAACAACTGAAAGCTAAACAACAGGAACTCAGGTATGAAATTAAATATCAGGTCAATTTGCTTTTCATTACCTCAGGAAATGAATAAAAAACTTTGGTTGGTTGTTCTCACTTTATCAGTCATAAGACTATGAACTAGCTGCCATGTCACTCTGTTGGCTGTGTAGATGGTGTAATGTCTGTCAGTCTCAGAATTATTTATCATGCCTCATATTTTGCCTTGAAGCATCCTTTTTTCCTGAGGAGATGATACATACTTTTCATGGAGGCCTGGCCATTACAAAAATAAAACAGAAAGAATCCCCACCCTTTAAATTGTTTGGATGGCCATGCCTTTTTAGCTGTCAAATAGCATTAATATGTTTTGTTTTTGGGGAAGAGAAAGGAAAGGGAAGGGAAGTTTCATTGTAACTTCCCCTTGGCAAGAGAATACTGAAAGATTTTCAACTAACCTTTCAAGATACTCCAGAGTCCTGTCTCATGTATGATTAAGTTCCTCAAATTCAGATAACCTTTGAGGAGAACCAGCCATTAAGTAGCGTCATTTGTTATTTTCCAAAGTTACGTATCAGAAACCAAATTATTAGAATGAATCATTCTAATGGTTTATAAATTGTAAAAATACATCATCACCAATGTTTTCCCCTTTTTTCCCAGTATATTATCTTGTTTATTTTTAAAATCCAGACATGGAAGGGGAATTTTCTATTAACCACCCCTTCCCTTCCCTTCTTTTTCATTCCTTTTTCCTTCAATTCCTTCCCTTCCTTTCTCCTCCCAACTCTCAAACATACTCTTAGGTTTTTATTGTATCATATTATATTTTCAAGGCTTGCTAGTTTCCTTTTTGCGGAATTATTTCCTTGCTGTTGCTAATCCATTTGTATGAAAGCCTGAGTTGGGTAAGCACTAAAATCTTTCTATTCTAATTTGTCTAACTTTGGATGAACGAATCCATGCATGTACATATTTGTCTAATATGCTTGTACATCCTATAGATTTGAAATCTGACCTTTTCTTCAAGGAACTATGATTTGCATCGAGTAATTTTAAATCCAAGATGTTTTTCTTGATTTTCTTTTAGTCTATTGAAACATTTACTTTTGTAATAATCTCAAGGGAGAGGGCTCGCAAGAAGAAAGAAGAGGAAGATAAGAGAATGGAAAGAGAAAGAGAAAAGGTACTGTGCTGTTTCATCTTTCATTTTCTTACTTTCTGGATTTGGTTCTTAATAAATCTGGGCATTTTAAATGTTCACTCTGTAAAAATTTTATGGATGAGGGTACAATTTCATCCATATCTTAATTTTTGAGTGAAAGGCCTGAATTGAGCTTTGACTAACCCTGTCTTTACCAAAATAGAATTATTGTTTCTCTCTTTCCAATGTTTTGTGGTTGATGCATAATCTTCAAAACAATATTCTTAGAAGATTAATCGTTCAGTATTTGACTTTGGCTGGTATATGGGCTGTTGAAATTCATGGTTAAAACAATTATATGGTTAATGGGAGGGCTTTATTACTGGTATGCTTACACGCACACACAATGTGGCAATGTGCATTGCCATTCTTATTATTTAAACTAAGCTGGATAAATCTGAGTACAAAAGATAATCTACATAGAGGAAGACAGCTTCTAAGATTGTAATAGGTATAGGCGTATAGCTACAAGACTCCTAGGTTGTGATATATCCCCTTAAACAAAAGTATGTCATAATGTAACCCCAAAAAAATGTCATGATTACCTGACGTTCCCATTTTACTTGCAAGACTTATTCTCGAATAATTGATAGGGTTTCCGACATGTCCTTTATTAATTTTAAAGATGAAAGGAAAAAAAAAGGTGAAATGAAGCTATCAACTTAGTTTTACTGAGGCAACTTAAGAAAGAGGAGATAATGCTTGAATGGCTGCCTGGTTGGCTGAAGGCATGTAGTCAAGCTTTTAGACAAAGAAGGATAAATTGACAAAAACCTGCCTGCTTCTGTGAAATAAATCAAATCAACTAGGAACTTCCTTCAGATTCTTTGACAATACTCCTAATTAAGTGATTCCTAAGCAGCAATGTAGACTCTGAAGTCTTTTAATATCTCCATTCTCCAGCATGCCTTGTCAAACAAAATCCATTTGGGCTCAAAATATGGGCAAAGCACATGCCACGTAGTAACTTGTTCTGGAATTTCTCTTTGATTATTTAGATTGGGGTACACTCTTTTAGGAAGGCTCATATTGAATGCTACCATGTCAATGGTCATTTAGACTAAAGCTGCTAAGACTGATGATTAGTTTTATCTATATCTCTATCAAACTCCTTGACAATACTTGTTGTGACTATATCATCATTAATGACTAATGATTGGCCCTCTTCTGCAAATCATATTCTAACAAGAAATATTTCTTTATTTGTCCTCTTGAAGAATGTCTCTGCCTCAATTTATGCTATACTGTGGTTGGACCGGCATATAACTTCAGATTACAACAATTCTAGATGAATGTTTTCTTCAGCTTTTTTCCTTATTTGATATATTTCCTTATTCTTTATTCAGGAGAGAATTCGTATAGGCAAGGAATTACTGGAAGCAAAAAGAATTGAAGAGGAGAATGAGAGAAAACGGTCTGGTTTCTCTTGAACATCTACGATCTCATGTTTTGCATTTTAGCTCCCTTTTATCTAGCTTTTGGAAATCTGTCGCCTTTTGCAGGTTGCTGGCTCTGCGAAAAGCTGAGAAAGAGGAAGAGAGAAGGGCTAGGGAGAAAATCAGGCTGAAATTGGAAGAAGACAAGGTTTTGGCATTTTTCAATTGTTAATTATTTTTTTGTACCATCTTTATTTCAGAAAGCTTTCTCATCTAATTTTGTTTCACTTGCGTACTATATCCAAAGAATTGGTTGTTGATTGAGCAAAATGACATCTTGCAATCCATGCAACCGAGCCTACTTAGTGGGATAAGGCTTGTTGTGCAGCATATCATATTTTGTCACCCTTCATTCTTCAACTCATGGCCTTTTTGTAACTTTTGATCAGAAAAATATAGCATATATCTACCTTAAAAATTGAGTTCACATCTTTTCAATGCATCTTTCAACATTTTTATCGGAAAGCTTGAGGGGCACGTGAGACTTCTTCGTATAACTGGCATGGCAATCGAAAAATTAAAACATTTGTAATTGGGAGGCTTTTGTATAATATCATTTTGTTACTATATTGTGAAAGGCTGAAAGAAGGCGAAGACTTGGATTACCTCCTGAAGAACCATCAGCTCCCAAACCGTCAAATGTTGTGGAGGAGAAAAAGGTATGAGCTTATCTGCAATATAACAGTAGTTTTTCTCTTTCAAGAATAAAAAATGTATTGATTTTAAAACTTGAAATTTTCTATACTCAGAGTTCATTGCCAGTTCGGCCTGCTACAAAAGCTGAGCAAATGAGGGAGTGCTTGCGCTCTCTCAAGCAGAACCACAAGGTACATTCATATGTAACTTGGTGATTTATAATACATTTATTGTGCAAAATGTAAACTTGTAGAGCTTAACATCCCCTACAAGCTTTGCCTTCCTAAGCTAAAGTTATTTCCATCCCTCACGTTGCAAAAATCTCACAGGCCATGTTTTTCAACAAATATACTTCTGGATTGATTGTCATGGCCAATATTCTGATGTTGCAGTAATAATTTTGCTGCAGTTAACATATAACTAATAAAGAAACATGCCTGCTTAGTATTTCTAGTAAACATGTTTAGTCATGTTGCATGGTCAAAAATTAAATTGATTCCATGAGTTTTTGAATTAGTCAATTAGATTATAGAAATGAAGGCTTTTTTTTTTTTTTTTTTTTTTTTTTTTTTTTTTTAAAAGGCTCAATAATGGTCCACCGTTTTTTGAACTGCATTTAACCATTTTCTTTTTCTTTGTGATGCTTCTATTTTAATCATATTATGTGGCCCCATAATGATATCATATCCATTGCAATTTTTTAATGTATCATGATGCATGATGGCATGTTAACATTTTATTGCATGTTATCAACTGCATTATTCACTTTTACCATTTGTCAGCTGTGATAAGTTCTGTAGGCCCTGTGTATAGAGTTTTGGATTAATCGCATTATTCCCAACTTATGAATAGTGCATCGCCTAACACTTTTTATATTTTTACAATTTATTGTGATATTTTTGTATTGTCTGATCAAATATTAGTTCACATTTACCATGCATAATTATTTATGCCCGAATTAGGATGATGATGCAAGAGTAAAGAGAGCGTTCCAGACTCTCCTGACCTATGTGGGGAATGTGGCCAAAAGTCCGGACGAGGAAAAATTTAGAAGAATAAGACTTAGCAACCAAACTTTTCAGGTAAATAACTTTTCTGGCATCTTGAGGAAATTCGACACTTGGTTCAAAGTACTGACCGCAGGAATAGAAAAGCTTACTAAATTAGAGCAGCTTGGAGCAATTAAATCATTATCTAGGCTTCAACTTATGATTGATTGTCGTGGGCGGGATGCTTCCCTCTGTTAAAGCCGAAACCATTCGAGATCTTTCTTGTGTTTAGTGTAAAAGCAGGGTGATGCATTCATATATGATCCAGGACTTGCGTGCATCTAAACCACTAAAAAAAGGAATAAAGAAAAACTATTGTGAAATCGTGTCAATACTCAATAATGGCATGCATGCCTAATA
The DNA here is from genome assembly GCA_019022615.1 of Acacia melanoxylon. Classification (NCBI taxonomy): domain Eukaryota; kingdom Viridiplantae; phylum Streptophyta; class Magnoliopsida; order Fabales; family Fabaceae; genus Acacia; species Acacia melanoxylon. The sequence continues at coordinate 1,516,329 of JAFJYJ010000092.1, forward strand.
GAATAGTCAAAATATTTGCTTGCGTTGTAGATGTGCATGTTGTTGCTATAATTTGCTGCGTAATGTTCATTCCTTGACTTGAACAGGAAAGAGTTGGTGCCTTGAAAGGAGGAATTGATTTCCTGGAAATTTGTGGGTTTGAGAAAATAGAAGGGGGGGAGTTTCTGTTTTTGGCTAGGGACAAGGTTGACAAGGCAGTCCTCAATTCTGCTGGCTCTGAACTCGACTCTGCCATCAAAAATCCCTTTTTTGGGATTCTTTAGTCCATATCTTACATTACAACTGTAATATTGTTGCTGGAAGCTTGAAGCTGTTATAGCTTTTGATGTTTCTGAGATAGAAAAAAATTCTGCCTTCTGTTCTTTGAAGTGCTTGAGCTTTTATATTTTATTTTCAGGCATGTACTGAAACTTATCCTCCTCCTTGTACCAAAGGAAATTTCGAGAGAAAATCGAATATATACGCCTATATGTTCATCAATTTGTTTAAAGCCATGTTTAATTATGATTTTTTGGCTTGAACTACATGCCATCATTTTGTTTTTCAAAAAATATCGGAAACAAGACTTGAAGGATTCATTAAGAATTGGTCTAGTGCATTTACACGAGGCCACAAACCACTCGTCCCCCCTTCCCCTTTTTTTTAAGGGTTAAGGAGCATTCAAGACTAATGAAGTCAGTTTTAAGGAGGCGTCAAGTCACAAAAAGTTTTTTTTGGGAAAGTCTTAACGAAAGTTACGTTTTGGGAGCGCCCGCAGTCACTGGCCAGATTAGTTGACCGTCAACTTGGATGGAATGTTGACGTGGCGATGACGTGACGCTAAGACCGACACGCCGACGTGGACGATGACGTGGAATAAAAATTAAAAAAAATCGAAAAAAATTCAAATAATTAGGAAAAAATTAAAATAATTAGAAAAAAATTCAAAAAATTTAAAAAAAAAAAAAAATTAAGAAAAAAAATTCAACAAATTAAAGGAAAAATTCCAAATAATTAAAATAATTTGAAAAAAATCAAATAATTAGAAAAGAAAATTCAAAAAATTAAAGGGAAAATTCCAAATAAATACTATTTCAATTTGTGACAAAATTTTTTTAGAAGTGACACGCTCACGTGGAATAAAAAAATAGAAAAAAAAATTTAAAAATTGAAAAAATTAGGAAAAAAATCGAAAAAAAATTCAACTAATTAGAAAAAAAATTCAACTATTTGTCCTTACTTTTTACGGGAAAATATGCCTTTACTTCCAAATATTAACCTTTTAATTTATCCAGGCTAAATTTCCTATAATTGATTCTTTATAATATTTTTAATATCCTAAACTCAAAATTTAGGATGTTTCAATTTATTTTTTATTTATTTAACACTAAAGGGTAAAAGGGTAATTTGACCCGAATTTTCATATCCCTCAAATAGTATTTACAAATTCGACAGATTTAAGGAAAGGGGTGTACAAATTCAAATAGTATTTATTTGGAATTTTCCCTTTAATTTGTTCCTAATTTTTTGATTTTTTGTTTTCTAATTATTTGATTTTTTTTCAAATTATTTTAATTATTTGGAATTTTTCCTTTAATTTGTTGAATTTGTTTTCTAATTATTTTATTTTAAAAAAATATATAAATTTTTTTCCTAATATTTTGAATTTTTTTCTAATTATTTTAATTTTTTTCTAATTATTTGAATTTTTTTTCATTTTTTTTTTTATTTTTTTCGATTTTTTTTCCTATTTTTTTATTCCACGTCATCGTCCACGTCGGCGTGTCGGTGCAACGTCATCGCCACGTCAAGCATTTCATCCAAGTTGACGGCCAACTAACGGGCCGTGGTCTTGGGCGCTCCCAAAACGTAACCGTCGACGGGCGCTCCAAAAAAAAAAAAACTTTGTGCAGACTTGGGACGCTCCTTCGGCAAGAACTTCGTAGTCTTTGGCAGCTCCTTAACCCTTTTTTTAAATACTCCCTTTTACGGTGGTGTTTTATGGTCTTTAATATAAGATATACAACTTTGGTTCTATTTATAAGTCCATTTTGATTAAATCACACATACCAAGGAGAGGTAGTTAGCTCAATGATTATGGGGTAAATTTTCAATTTTACCTTCATTTATGATTGGGTACTTTTTACTCTTTCTTCTCTCTCTGTTTTCATTGGTACAATTAATATGGGTAAAAGTGTCACAATCTCATTTATTTGGTTAAAATAGACTTATAAATAGGACCAAAAAATTTTGTCAAATGAGACTTATAAATAGAACAAGAGTGGTATTTACTTAATTTGATTAGATTAAAAAAATTTGTTAAATTAGTTAATATATAATGTATTTTTTAAAATATCATAGTCATCTTCCTTAATTTCCTTATTTTATTTTCTTGATTATTGTTGAGGAAGTATTAATATGGTAAATTAGAAAAATATTGATAAATATCAAAATTATGTTTTATATTTAGGATAAAGACTAACTCCTTAAAATCTTATATTCAGAAGTCAGAACGGTAGGGAGTATAACACAGGGCAAGAGCCCACAACAAATAAGCGTGTGCTCGAATTTTTAATTTCTTATGCTTAGGATGCTCTGGAGTCTTGTTAAGCTAAAATTGAGGCGGCTAAATTCAGCCTAGTGTTAATTTTATTGGTTGAAATGTTTTTGAATTAAATCAAACATGTAATCAAGATGTGGAAACAGAAGAGAATAAATCAGCACTCTAGATTTATTGCAGAATTATTGTTTAATTTACTTATTTGATACAAATTTTGGTATGTAGATTTTTGTAGGGTGGGTATGGGCACGGCGAGACCCTTGTCCGACTTCACTGAAGAATTAATAAATTTGTATTTTGCGGCCGATCGCTAAACTTGTCCGATAAATGCCCTAACCATTTTCGGGCGGGGAAATTTGGAGACAAGAGGCTTTCCGCAAAGTAGTGACGCCCTGCCTTACTTCACGAAGATTCTAGTTCACACTTCACATAATTTCAAAGCTTTGGAGATACCTGAAGTATAATATAATATATTTAGACATAATAATATAATATATTTTAAATAAAATAATATTTATTTAAATAAATTTTAATTTTCCGGGCAAGACCCCTTGCCCAATGCCCAGATCAAAATTGACTGAATTTTTTCGGGCCACTTTTTTAGGGTTGAGCTGGGCAATTTTTTGCAAGGTATATCGGGCATCTGGGCACTATGCTCACCCCTAGATTTTTGTATGAGTTATAATATTTATGAGTTTTTATAAACTTTATACTCTCCCAGTTCTTTTATAAGAGTCTGATAAGAGTTATCTGAATATTTAATGAGTTTTTTTTTCATTTTTACCCCTAATTAATTATAGGGTTTAATGTTTCTGCTTTTGGTGCAGAAATATTTTTTCAGTCACACTCACATAAAAGTGAGTGATCCCATTGTAAAGAGAAGAAATGGAAAATATTAATAGGACTCACTCACTTTTATGTGAATATGACAGAAAAAATATTTCTGTAACAAAAGTAGAAACATTAACCCCTTAATTATATGTATTGCATTAATAAAAAAGTTGTTTGATATTTATATTTGTTTTATTTCTCTTTCTTATTTTCCCCTTATAAATAAGGACATATTGATTTTATTTCAAACATATTTATTATTTTTAATTAAGCTGTTATAAATCCCCGTATATTTTAGTTAGGGTAAATGAGCAAAAATACACATGTGCTTTACCTTCGGGAGCGCCAAAGACCATACGCTTTTTTTGGGAGCAAAATAACGCAGATTACATTTTAGGAGCAAAAGTCACACCACCGTTAAAATCTAACTTAACGGTGTTAATTTTGGCCATTTACAAAGAAAAAACCATATTTACAAAGAAAATGTCATATTTACAACATTATCTAAACACTTGGATTTTGAACATAGAAATGTCATTTACAACCGAAAAAGGCTATATTTACAACAAAATTTAAAATCTGACCATATTTACAACAGAAAATGTCATATTTACAACAACATTTAAACACCTGGATTTTGAAAATAGAAAGGTCATTTACAACAATAGGAAGTGTTGTATTTACAAAAAAAAAAAATATATAATCTGGTCATTTATAACAGAAAAAACCATATTTACAACAGGTCGAAATGTCATATTTACAGTAGTGTTGTGTGACTTTTGCTCCTAAAATGTAACCACATGTGTATTTTTGCTCCCAAAAAAAGCATATGACCAATGGGCGCTTCCGAAGATAAAGCACATATGCATTTTTGTTCCTAAACCTTTTTAGTTATGCTGACTTTTTGCACTGGTTGAGTGTACAAGGTTTGATAATTACAATATCACCGGTCGTGGGGTTTGCCATGGCTGCCTAATGCGGTCGCCTGCAACAGATATTGCACAACCATACGACGTCGCTTTAAGTATGGTGGAGGCACAGTAGTGGAGAGAATAACCAGAAAAGCCAACTCGCTTCAGTTTGGTGGTAAGCAAATTCCACAAGACAATTACTGTACGTCTTTTTCGTTGGATTCTCCATGCATTGCTACGCCCTTTCTTACTGGATCCGAAATGAAAGCACTTCTACCTCTTTCTAAGTCAAGGATTCGCCCCAAGACAGTTAGTAGCATCTACTTCTTACCAATCCGAGACCCATCTAATTTCTCTTATTCACGCCTGAAGAACTAGCCGGCAACTCCGAAAAATTCATGCTCAAACACTCATTTCCAACCTCCTCTCAAGCAGTCGAGTTACAACCCAATTCATATCTTCATGTTCTCTCCTCAAATCCATTGATTATGCATATTTGCGATCTTTGAGCAGTATCAGGATAAAAACTTGTTTGTTTGCAATGCTTTGATTCGTGGACTTTGTGAAAATGACGAGTTTGAAGGTGCAATTATGTTCTTTACTCTCCTGTTGAGGTTGAATGTTAGGCCCGACCGGCTAACGTTTCCATTCATTTTGAAGTCAGCCGCGGCTTTGCTCGTGAGTGAGCTAGGTGATTGTCTTCATGGTGCGATTTTGAAATTTTTTTCCTGGAATCTGATTCATTTGTTCGAGTTTCCTTGATGGATATGTACGTTAAAGTAGAGAAGTTGGGTTCTGTATTAAAATTGTTTGATGAAACGCCGCAGACTTTGAAGCGTGGGGGCACATTTTGAAATGTTTCTATTAATGGATGTTGTAAAATGGGAGATTTGGACGAGGCTAGAGTACTTTTTGAAGGTTGATAGGAATACACACCCTCTTTTGGTTTACACTAGAAGGAAGAAGACTTTGGAAAGAGTAGTTATTATCTGTTGTATAGGAAGTTATGGTTAATTATTCTTATCTGTTGTAAGTTATGGTTTCTTACTCCTCTATGTTGTATAGTTATATTTAGCCTTATCTGTTTTAGGAAGTTATTTATCATAGGAGGTTGGTTATCTAGGAAAGACTATATAAATGTTTGTATTATGTTTAAGAGTGATTATGAAATATATGACATTCGAGATTTACTGTGTTGGCTAGAGTTCAGATTCTGCTCTAGATTTTTCCTTCTTTCATCTTAAATTCTTCTGTTCCTATCAAAGGTATGCCTGCAAAAAATGTTGGGTCTTGGAATACTTTAATAAACGGGTATGCAAGAAATGGTGATATGAATGCCGCAAGAGAGCTATTCAATCAAATGAAGGAGAAGAATGTGGTGTCATGGACCACAATGGTAAAAGGTTTTCTCTAAACGGAGAGCATAGATTTTTCTCTAAAATGCTTGAAGAAGGCGTGAGACCGAATGATCTCACTATTGTTTCTGCTCTATCATTTTCAGTAAAAATTGGTGCACTAGAAGCTGGAATTCGAATTCACAATTATATCTCAAATTGTGGTTTCATCATCACTAAAGCATCGGGAATGCTCCTGTAGATATGTACGCCAAATGTGGGAACACCGAGGCTGCAAGTGAAGTGTTTGCTAACATGAAACAAAAGGACCTAAGTTAAAGTATTGTGCTATGGGGATGGGCAATCTATGGTCACTATGGGCAAGTTCTGCAGTGCTTTGAACAGATGAAGTCTAAAGGTGCAAACACAAATTTCCACTTCTTATTCCATTAACCAGTATCTCAATGTTTTGTTTCTTTTTTGTTATTTTAATTTATTGTTTGCCTGAATATGGCCACCTATGCAGGGGTGAAACCCGATTGTGTTGTCTTCCTTGCCATTTTAACTGCATGCTCACAGCTTCTTTGACAGCATGAGATATGAGTATGCCATTGAGCCAACAATGAAATATTATGCATTAGTGATAGATCTCTTAGGCAGAGCAGGTAGACTAGATGAAGCATTTGAATTCATCCAGAGCATGCCAATGGCTATGGGGGGCACTATTTTGTGCTTGTAAGGCTAAAAAAAATATCAAAATGGCAGAATTGATCTCAGATAAACTCTTGCAGCTTGAACCAAAGCACCCTGGAAACTATGTCTTTCCATCATTTGTTTATGCCACGGTGGGGCGATGGGATGATGTAGAGAGGGTAAGAATTTCGATGCATAGCAGTGGAGTAGAAAAGGATCCCGGATTGAGTTATATTGAGGTGGATGGGGCAGTGCACAGTTTTGTTGCCGTGGATCAAGATCATAAGCATCATGAAGAGATATATGTGAAATTAGAGGAAATAATGGCAGGAGCTAGGAAAGAAGGTTAGGCACCTGAAACTGATTGGGTACTCAATAATATTGAGGAAAAGAAGGAAGAATCATTAGGAAAGCATAGTGAGAAATTGGCTCTTGAATTTTAGAGATGGTACTTGCTCAAGTGGAGACTTCTGGTGACATTTGGAGTATTTTGCATATTGAAAATACGAGTAGCATCTTATTACATGTTTTAAACTGATTAGTGTCTATTTATTGCCTCAATATGAAGAATTTGACACATTGTTTATAGGATGTAAATATTTGCTTATTATGATACTTCGAACTCGCAAAATCTGTCGGGAAAAAAAAAAGATTTTCTTGTAGAGGTACAAAAATCAGTATAAAAAACACATTTCTGTGCAACTTATATAACGTTATTTTTTTTCATACGCTTCAGTATCCAGGCCTCACCTCTTTTAACTCGGAGGATTTATCGGGGTCGATTAATCCAGATCGAAATGGGGTTGGACCACAAAGGGAAAAGCTCTACCACCAAAGACTTCGCTTGCGCTTCGAACTGGCATCTTCCTATGTTTAAACAACCCTTAACCTGGTTGATCTAGGTGCTTGGTGGTACTTATATAACGTTATTAACCGTGCATGATATATGATTCAATCAAAAGATCACAATTCAAATTTAAAATCGTAGAATACAGAGGTATTAGTATCGTTTATCTTTTATATTAAAATCTGAGTACATAGGTTGCATACATACAGACCGCAGGCGCAGAAAAATACCATCAAACAGAATCTTGGATTAACAGAAAAATAATACTATCTAATACTGTCCTAGGATATACATTATTAATAAGGTAGAAAATATGCTGCAATATTAAAAGATAAATCGGCGCCTTCCACCAAACTATCGCTGTTTAGTTTCAAACTAATTATAAGTCCCCAGTGGTCAATCTTGCAATATTATCAGAGATTGAATCTCTAATGTTTTGTTGAAGCACTAGCTCCACAATCATAAATGAGCTTAAAATAGGCCTCCACGGCCAAGTTCTACGTGTGGTGCTGAAATGAAGCGTCACAAATTGTGGTTAAGCCCTTCTTGGATCATATTATCACAACAACACGAAGCAATTAAAGACCCTCTTCAAGATGTCTGCCATCATGCAAAGCTAACACTGCGAGACCTGAAAAAGAGCTTCACATAAATCATTTCAGAAATCATCGGTAATTAAAGCCAACACTACATAATGCACTCGTAGAGAAATAAAGCTTGTGCCCTCTCAATGGTTGAACTTGAAACACCCAGCATGCACAGAATGCATACGTTTCCCAAGACTCTGCATGTCTCGTCTCTTAAATAAGATCTCGAACAACAAAAAGTGGCGAACTTTGGGTGCCAAGGTATATAAGAAGTAGATTTTCAGACAATTTCAACAGCCTGCTGATTAAGATATCTGTGATGGGAGTGATCTTACGTGAAATGTGAGAGGAGGAAGCAGTCATCCTTAGATCACAAATCTATAGTCAACATTAATGCAAACATCAACGAAACATTGGTTAAAAAAAATGTCTTGATTTTCACATCAATGATTTTTGTATAAATCTCTCAACAATTGATTTGTAATCTAAGAGTGACTATTTAACTCATCTCATCATTTAACATAGTATTACTCCTCTCTCCCTTAATATGCCACCTATACATTGTTACTCTTTCTTCAACCATTTGTAAAATCACCCAAGCAAGAATGATTATGGCTAAAAAATTTGACCACGTGGCTGGCCCAACTCTTGCTGACTGAAGCACTCAAGGTAAACCAAAAGTCACCAATAGCGTGGGAACCTAATAAGGACCCAAAAAAGCTCATGCAAAGGCAGGCCATTGAATGTGTCGGCTATTACACAGTTGACCTGAAAAAAGATAGGAGAATAGAGAATCATGAGATAACGTAAAAAAGTGACCAACATAATGGCAAAGTTCTCGAATCTGACAGAACTGTGTAAAGTACACAAGAAGTTGATTTTGCTGAAGTAAATACATAAAGGAAGCAAAACAGAAAAAATATTTAATACTAACAATATCACATTAGAAGAAACAGGCGTGATTCTTAAACATCTCTCCATTTATTTCAGGATAATGTTCCTACCTTAGGAGCATAGATGACCCAAGAAGACCAACGGATTCACATAAATTGTGGTCCACCGAAGTCTTGATCAATTCATATCTTTGTCAACTTCCTGCTAGCTTACCAGTAATCTTGACATGAACAGTCACCGTCTTCAAAATGATGAAAGCGATATGCATCTCTCACTATGATTACCCGGTCTGATACCTTGGAGACATACTTAATCCAATTGTGGCAATCACCACAAACACGAAGATTTTTAAAAACACGAACAGGACTGGAGCCAGACAAGCTAAGCAATCCAAAAGCAATTGCCAGTTTCTCACTGTGAATAATTTGTGTAGGATCTTTCTGCTCTCGCTCTGCATCACTCAAAAGGCTATTTCTCAGTGGCTCATAACCATTGTCAGCTGCCCGCTCATTAAGATCTCTGAGATGAGCATAAATCTTATCTACAAGTGGGTGAAGCTGATCCCCAGCAAAAAATGCATGAACTGAGTTATTAACTTCTATCCAGCTACGACCAGGCTCTTTCTTAACATCTCTATCTTTCATCATTTGCCTTGTCCGGTCCCTACAACCCCATTTCCCAGTTATTGCATACATATTTGATAACAGAACATAGGTTGCCGAATCTTCAGGTGCCAGTTCCAAAAGATGACGTGCTGCAAACTCTCCAATATCAATATTCTTATGAATAGTGCAAGCACTTAAAAGGGTCCTCCAAATCATTGCATCCGGCTGTATTGGCATCTCCTCAATAAATCTTTTTGCACGACTTAAAAGACGGGCCCGACCAAGAAGATCCACAACACAAGCATAATGTTCAGGTTTAGGCACCAAGTTATGCGCTTCAGTCATGGATTTGAAGTATCTAATTCCCTCATCTACCAAGCCCACATGGCTGCATGCTGATAATACTCCCACAATGGTTACATGATTCGGCTTGACACCAAGCTGTTTCATATCCTCAAAAAGACTAAGTGCTTCAAATCCAAGACCATGTTGAGAATATCCTGTAATCATGGAATTCCAAGAAACTTCATTCTTCTCAGGCATTTCAAAGAATTGCCTTTTAGCATCATTGATGTTACCGCATTTTGCATATAATGAGATCAAAGCATTAGAAACCTCAATTTCTGAATCATAGCCAGTTTTTTTAATCATAGCATGAATCTGCGCCCCTACTTTTATATTTGCCATATTGGCAGCAGCACAAACTGCAGAGCCAAATGTGAATAAATTCATTTCTAGCTCAGCTTTATGCATTTTAGCAAATTGACCTAGTGCTTCCTCAAAATATTCACTTTGAGTGAAGCCTGATATCAACGAGTTCCAAGATACATTATTTTTATCGAATATTTTTTCAAACGCTAAGTATGCTTCTTGTACTTTCCCGTTCCTAGCATAAAGACTAACAAGTGCATTACCAACTGAAAGATCATATGAGTAACCAAAAATGCATGATTGAGCATGAATCTGTCGTCCTAGATCAAGCGCTTGAATGCCAGCACATGCACTGATTGCACTAGCAAATCCTATATTATCAGACTGGATCCCCCGATCTAGCATTTCTTTGAAGAGCTCAAGAGCGCTGGTAAGCATATCATTTTGTGCATACCCTGCAATCATGGCCGTCCAAGAAACAACATCTTCTTCTTTGAGTCTTCGCAGGATTTTGAGAGCAGTATCCAATTTCCCATGTTTAGCATACATATCAATAAGCACACTAGAGACATACAAATTGAACTGAAAGCCAGTTTTTAGTGCTAGAGCATGAATTTGTTCTCCCAGATCAAGGGCCCCCAAAGAGGTGCATGTTCTTAAAATACTTGGATAAGTAAATTGATTAGGTTCAATGCCTTTTATCAGCAGTTGTCTAAACACTTCAAATGACTCAATTAGATTATCAAGTTGGCCATAAGCCACGAGCATCATGTTCCACAGCACCACGTTTTCAGTTTCTGTTGTAAGGAAAAATTCATGGGCAGATTCAATATCCGAGCATTTTACATATAGATCAAGCAATGAACCCTCCAAGATTATGTCTGAAGACATTCCTGCTTTAACTGCATATGAATGAAGCTGTCTCCCTTTGAGAAGATCCCCAACTGATGCACATGCACTCAAAAGACTAGCAACTGTTACACAATCTGGTTTTAGGCAATCAAGATGCATTTTTCTAAACAAGTCTAAAGCTCTGTCACCATAACCTTGCTGAGCTAGACCTGAGATGAGTGAATTATATGAAACCCCATCCCTTTGAAACATGTCATTAAAAATCTGATCGGCAGATATCAAATTTCCCTTACGAGAATACAATGAAATAAGAGCATTGCAAACATACATTTCAGAAGAAAACCTCATCTTGACAGCCAGACCATGGACCTGCTCTCCAAACTTGAATAATTCTATTTTGGTGCAGGCACTTAGTACACTTGAAAATGTATAAGGAGTGGGGAAGATTCCTGAACTATGCATCTGGCTGTATAGAAGAATGGCTTCCTCTTCAAACCTGTTTTGAGATAAACCAGATATCATTGCCACCCAAGAGATACTATCCCTTGTTTGTAAATTATCAAAGACTTTCTTGGCAGAATTTACAAAACCATTTTTGAAATAAATTTCAATCAAAGGATTACATATCAGAGTGCTTGTTTCAAAACCATGAGTTATAGTCCTAGCATGTATTAGCTCCACATAATTGAGAGGAGTATCATTACCACCGCATGCCCTCAAAACCGCGGCAAAAGTTCTCTCATCAGGTTTAATCATTTCATCTATCATCGACCGAAAAAGACCGGGAACCAGACTGCTTAACTTCTTGGAGACATATCCGCTAATCAATTTATTCCAGCATGACACAGCTCTTGTCGGCATATCGTCAAAAACCTTGACTGCGCCATTTAAATCATCAAAAGCAAGGTACACATCCAAAAGTTGATCACACAAGCTCTGTTCTGCATAAAAACCCAATTTTAAAATCTTCCCATGAAGCTTCCAGGAATCCATACGAGACCCAGAGTTCAGACACCCTTGCAACAACCATAAATAGGTTTGACAATTAGCTCGAATTCCACGATCTTCCATTAGAAGCAAGAAATCAATATCTTTTGTTTCCCCTTCATTTTGTTGCCCCGGAAGTTCATCGTAAGGATAAGAAAGCGCGGTGTTACTGACAGCTGCCAAACTCAATCTCCTCACATTTCCACAGTTGAACTAAAAATCAAGGGAAAGAAAGATATTGAAACCATAAGAATCTCATGGATAAACAAACACACAACGTCAACGAATCGTTTAGCGTTCATTACCTTAAGTTCCTTTGTGTTGAGTTTCTCATAAATTTGACGACCAAATTTGCATGGGAAAGGATTGAGCTTGGAATATAAGAAGAACCTGCGAATAGAAAGGGGTGTGGGACGCATAGAGTGTTGAGGTAACATGTAATGCAAACAGGGTCTGGTACTTTCTCACAACCATGAAAGCAAATTTTCAATCCTTTCAAGGGGAAGAGTCTCGGTGACCCGCTGTGCCTCGTCCACAAAAAGTCAAGAGACATCTATATAGCACCCCGGTATCTAACTCATCCGAATCTGCTAAGTCTGAAAACGAGCAGGAATGTGTCGCAGTTGTAGATATTTACCCTCGATCTGAATGGCAAGAAAAGTTGGGAAAGAGAATCTTGAATGGAAGGAAATAAAAGAAAATAAATAAATAAATTATAGGGAACATTTCAAATAAATGTCATTTGAATTTATAAAAGCCTAAAAAGTTTGTTAATATATGGAAAGACAATAAAGCTAAGATTTTAAAGTGTTGATGATTTTATAATTGTTGTCAAACTCACGAAGTTATTCTCCAAGTTTACCGTTTTTATATTTCTATTTACAAAAAAACGAAATGAGTCAACACCAGAACTCGTCTTAGTTATAAACTCGGTTAAACTCACAAGTTTATACATCGAGTTTACTGTTTTTACATTTTTAACTTACAAAATTGTTTTAACTTACTCTTAAATTCCTGTTAACTCTTTTTATTTGATTATATTCACGCTTTATATATAAATTTTAGAGAAATTTCTTTGTTAAATAAGATAAATGTTGATGGATTTAATTTCAATTATTTATATTTAAATCAAATTATTGTCATTTTTATATTTTAATTATTTAATTATACATTAGTAATACCTATTTAATAATAAAAGTAAAATTTTCCGAATTTACGATTCAAGTTTACGATACGAGTTTACGTTACTGTCACGAGTTTGTTTAAACTTGAGAGTTTGAGAACCTTAGATTTTACTGTTATGTTCCTATAATATAAATAAAGGCGTAATAGTATTAACAAGATAAGCAATGGAAATGACTAAATATGTAATGGTATTGACTAGAGGTGTGATTGTTTTGACTAAATAAGTAATAGTAGTATTAACTAAGGGAAAAACAATTCTCATGTTATAGGAAAAGTTTTTTCTCATGTTACACACACATGAAATGGTGGGACACATATATATAATTAGCATTATATATATATGTGGATCCCACCATTTCATGTGTATGTAGAAATCTTCTTCTCATGCAACATGAGAAGTTTAAACCTCATTAACTAAAGACGTCATGATATTAATTAAATGAGTAATGAGATTGACTATATGTATTTTCTCATTAAGTGGGTATGTTTACACCTTTAGGCAATACATATCATCATTTAGCCAATACCATTATGCATTTAATAATCTCACTACTCATTTAGTTTATACCATTACACCTTTAGTCAATATCATTATTCATTTGGTCAATGTCATCATGCATTTAGTCAATCTCATTACTCATTTAGTAAATACCATTATTAGGGATGAACATGTACCAGACCATTGGATTTTTGCCCAAATCTAATTATTACGCCTTTAATCAGTTTATTTATACCTTAAATGAATATCATTAGTTATTTAGTGAGTACTATTACACCTTTAGTTGATATAATCATCATTTAATCAACACAATTATGACTCTAGTCCGCATCATCACACATTTAGGGCCCATTTGGGATAGCTTTGATAGAAGTAGCTTTTGTTTCTGATGGACTTTTCTTAATAGACTTATTTTCTTATGGACTTTTTCTAATGTGATTTGTGTTTGGGATAGCGGTGACAAAAGTAGCTTTTGTTTCTAATGGACATTTGTTTGACATAGCTTTTAAAAAGATAGATGAGATGAAAAATGATTGAAAAGAGCATGAATCAAATTCATATATATATATATATATAATATGTTGGGATAAAAATTAAAAATCTATAAATTTGCCAAATAAAATAGTAACATTACCATTAAAAAATAATTTTTCCCATTGCATTATATTGTTTTTATGTTGGAAAAAAAATTGTTCACAGAGACTCAATAATTTTGAACTAATGAACTCTAACAATATGTAAATTTTGACCCCTCAAAAAAATTGTAAAATATGTCATGAACTTAAAAAATTGGAAATTTTGAAAAGGAGGAGGACAGAAGGTAGTAATTGTTGAGGCAGGCAAAGAAATTATTGAAGAGGAGAGGAGGGGAGAGAGAAGGTTTGCTTTTTCTTTTTGGGAAAATGGTCAAAAAAAAATGTTGTGGCTTTTGATGGGATAATAAGCAACTAAATGTGGCTTCATTTGAAAAAAGCACTTCAAACCACGTTCATCAACCTTAAAGCCATGCCAAACAGTTATTTTTCTTGTTTCTGCTTTTAGTGGGCTTATTTTAGCTTTCAAAGCCATGTCAAACATGCTCTTAGTCATTCCCATTACTTATTAGTTATTTTATCAATGTCATCATATATTTATTTATATTATACATATATATACCAATGGATATATATAATAAAGGGGCTTCAGTCTGACTGCCAGGTTTTTTTTCACGCTTAACTATTACACCTTTAGCTAGTTTATTTACGCTTTAAATGAATATCATTACTCAATTAGTGAATATCATTACGACTTTAGTTAATTTCATCACTCATTTAGTCAATACAGTTATGCCTCTAGTCAATATCATTATATATTTAGTCATTTTCATTACTTATCTTGTCAATGTTATTATGCCTTGATTTAAATTATACATATATACTAATGCATATATATAACAAATGAACTTTGGTAGCCCAATGGCCACCTTTCCCTTTTGACAAAATGGTGGGGTGGGATGAACTTCCCACCCCTTACCACTTTGCTTACAATTTTTAAAATAAATAAACCCCACTACGAAAAGAAAAAACCTTGGCGCGTTGGACTACTGTCGAGTTCTAATTTGGCCGTGATGGTCTTTCTCAAGCGAGGACACATTTTTAAAAAATAAAAAATAAAAAAAGGGCATGATGGTAAAATCATTAAAACTTTAAATTTTTAATTTGATTCATGTCATATTTATGTCATTTTCATTTCTATGTGTTAATAGACTGTTTGGAATTTTATAAATTCAAATGGTATTTATTTATAATTTTTCCTAAATTATACATATCCAATAACATAATATTAAATATAAAAAGTGGATAATTTTTTTAATCATGCCACAATGTACAATAAAAAATCTACAAACTTTGCAATAAATACCCCAAAAAAAAAATGTAAGATCGGCATTGAGATTGACTTTGCAAGAGTTTAGAATAATAACTGGGCAACATTGGTCTGCTTGAAATTAACATGACTAAGTTGCAATGATTATTTGAACAACTAAAAGTAGTTACAGATATAAACAAAAACTTGCTTCTTTCATTTAGATTTTAGACTGTGAATCTCGCGGAAGTCAGAAAGTGAGGAACAAAGAGAGAGCAGATCATTTGATGATACAAACTACATGTAATAGACTAATTTCAGTATGAATCTGATTCAACTTTCGCGCAAACGAGAACGGCCAAACCTGAAGTAATCCTCTACTATTTTTTTTATTTTCTTGACTCCAGGTATACAGTACTGCCCCAGTTATTACTAACCAGATGTTTTATTAAGGGCCTGATATATATTATTAAAAAAAGTCAAGGAATATGGACTCTGCGTTTCACAAATTTAAAAAAGAATCAAAAAAAATTCAAAGATATAATTAATTAATTAATTAATATCAACTTCAAGTATATATAATTATTAAAAAAGAATGTGACAAAGGGTGATTCAATTTAAATAAGGAAATGATTCTCTTAAAAAATCCTGTATATTGGCCGGTCTGATTTGAGTAGCTTGCGGGCAATGAAGTTAATGGCAAAGCAATCCAAATTAACGTCAATTTTCTGGAACCATGTCCATCACGCCTCCTTATCAAATGTTATTTGCCCTCGTATGATTTCTTTGACTCTCCCTTCGTCCTTCTACACCTCTCCCTTTATATATGAACCACAGAACCCATCAGCCCTGAAGGCTAAACACAAGTCCCTATTTCTTTTTCTTTTCTGGGATTCTTCTCATGCCTTTGTGCATCAAATGAATCCCACCATGGTCTTGAATCTATTAACTGCTCTATCTCTCTTGATTTCTCTGAGCTCAGTGATTGTTGTAGCTGAAATACCGACCACTCTGGATGGACCCTTCAAGCCTGTAACCGTTCCTCTGGACCAGAGCTTCCGAGGACAGGCCGTGGACCTTCCTAATTCCGATCCTCGCCTTCAGGCAAAGCTCGAACAATTTCATCCCGAACAAATCTCCGTTTCTCTCTCCTTCAACTACGATTCTGTCTGGATTTCTTGGATTACTGGTACGCCTCTTCTTCCATTTACTTACCGTTTGCTCCCAACTTTTGTCTTCTCATTAGGTGGGGTCCATTTTCAAATGATGTAGCTTCAGAAAAATGGGGTCACTCACATGAATACATACATTGGTTGTGGTGGCACTATGAGAATTGGATGTGACTGTGAATTACCAACGTCTATCTCTTTAAATCCTATTGGCTAAAAATGTCTTTTTCTTTTAACTCCCGACACCCATATTTGAATGCGTTCAGAAATAATACTGTAGGCATATTCATTCACCCATAAACTCAATTGGTATAGTTTGAGTTATGTATTGTATATTAAATATTTGATCGGATTGTTTTTGCAGGAGAGTTCCAGATTGGTGACAACATAGAACCATTGGATCCCAATTCGGTTGCTAGCATAGTTCAATTTGGAGAGTTCGGAAAGCCCATCACTGAGGAAGCCGAGGGCTATTCCCTTGTTTACAGCCAACTTTATCCTTTTCAAGGCCTTCAGAACTACACTTCTGGAATTATACATCACGTTCGTCTCACTGGTATATTTTTTTCAACTGATTTCTTTCATGTAAAATCTAGTGTCATTTCGCAAAGATGGCCCCACTTAATGTAATACTACATATTTAAAAAGAAGAAAATTTATCATGCCTTTGCCATTTTTGCCACTCATTCCCAAGGGCTTAAACCTTAGTCATGAATCATAATTGTTTGCTGGCAGGGTTAAAACCCAGCACATTGTATCAGTATCAATGTGGAGATCCAAACCTGGCAGCAATGAGTGGTGTTCACTATTTCAGGACCATGCCAGTTTCTGGCCCCAATAGCTACCCTAGCAGAATAGCAATTGCTGGAGACCTTGGTCTCACATATAATACCACATCTACTGTGAATCACATGGCCATCAACCATCCTGAACTTTTTCTATTGGTTGGAGATGTTAGTTATGCTAATTTGTATCTTACTAATGGAACTGGCTCAAGTTGCTACTCTTGCTCATTTTCTGATACTCCCATTTACGAAACTTATCAGCCTCGTTGGGATTATTGGGGAAGGTGAACTTCTACTTTGCCTGATTTGTTGTATCAATGGACTTTTCTAATGTATATATCGACAAGGATCTAATTGGTCTCGGTTACTGATCTCAGGTACATGGAGCCTCTGATTTCTTCTGTTCCAATAATGGTAATAGAAGGGAATCATGAGATAGAACTACAGGCTGAGAATCAGACATTTGTCTCTTACAGTTCTCGATTTGCATTCCCATCTGAAGAGAGCGGATCGTCATCCACATTCTACTATTCTTTCAATGCTGGGGGAATACATTTTTTAATGCTTGGTGCCTACACATCATATAACAAATCTGGTAAACTCTTGGCTCACACTTTTTTTCCATTTTTTTCTTTCTGCATACCATATCACATAACACCTTGCTACAACTGTTTCATCGTTGTCTTCTCCTATTTTCTTTTGGCAGGAGACCAGTACAGGTGGTTGGAGAGAGACCTGGCTTCTGTTGATAGAGAAGTAACGCCATGGTTGGTAGCTACATGGCATCCACCTTGGTACAGCACCTACAAGGCACATTATAGAGAAGAAGAGTGTATGAGGGTAGAGATGGAAGATTTGTTGTATAAATATGGTGTTGATCTCGTTTTCAATGGACATGTAAGTGTATTTTTGTTTTGCTGAGAGAAAGTTATATGGGCAAACAAATGTCACATGGGAACATTGTGACAGGTACATGCGTATGAAAGATCAAACCGAGTCTATAACTATACATTGGATCCCTGCGGTCCTGTTTATATCACAGTTGGGGATGGTGGTAACTGGGAAAAGATGGCAATCACACATGCTGATGAACCTGGAAACTGTCCAGAACCTTCAACTACACCAGATGTCTTCATGGGTGGCTTCTGTGCTTTCAACTTCACATCAGGTCCAGCAGCTGGTAAATTTTGCTGGGATCGGCAGCCTGATTATAGTGCGTTCAGAGAGAGTAGCTTTGGCCATGGAATTCTCGAGGTCTCTCTCTTGCAAAAATGCACTTATACTATCATCTTTGACTATTTATCACTTTTGAGCAACATCCCGCTTGTTCAATTTAATTTTACATGCGAAGGTATGAATCATTTGAATACAAGTATTTAAGTTACGTGCAGGTGAAAAATGATACTCATGCATTGTGGACATGGCACCGTAATCAGGACATGTATAATGCTGCCGGAGATCAGATATACATTGTCAGGCAGCCTGAAAAATGTTTAGTGAAGCCACAGGTACACAAACCATTCATGTTTCATTTTGCTTGCTGATAAATAACCCTTCGCATTCAAGATTTCATTGGCATGATTTGAATAGAGTTTTTCAGCTCGATGATTTATTCCTTTGATTTTATAGGATCCTTGAGGAGTAAGCTCAAAAATTTAACTTTTGGAAAAATACACAGCATGGAGGCAAGTTTAAGAACAGAGGAGTCAGGAGAATGCCAGATTCGTGAATAAGCTTAATAATAAGCCGGCATTTTTTTAAAGATATTTTTCACCGAAAATATAATTATTGTCTCATTGGAAAGGTATATGTTAACGAGGTAAAAATAGGGTTTAGATCTCAATTCACACTTGTCCTGCCCTCTATTTCGGTTTCGATATGTGAAAAAAAATGTGATCATTATTGCGATTTCTGTAACAGGAGGAGATTGTAAGTTTTATAGTCAAACTTGTGCTTCACTTGTTGGATTCAGATTCGCATATTCATTATGTTTATATTTTCGTCTTTGTTCCCACCGTCGCCCAGTTCTTTGTTTTATGACAATTCGATTACCAAGTATTCATGGAAGCAAGCATTAACAGAAAAAAGCTGAATAATATACCAATAATATTGAAGTGTCTATGAAGATAACATTTGAAAAAAAAAAAGGTATTTGAATTGATTTGTTTTCTTGTGTTTTTGTGGGGCGAGGGGTAAGAACCAATCTATAATTCCTAGTAAAGGCCTAGCTACAAACCTAGCTACGCTTACCTCCCCTGAACGGTTCATAACCTTAAAAATGGAATATTTAAGCGTAGATATTTCAGATGTAGCTGCGTAAAGCTGTGGGTTATGAACAATAAGAGGCTTCCCTTTCCCTGAACTCCTGACAAAACTTCAACCATATCTATATGATCTATCTCTCCCCAAAACCCTGCTATGCTAATATGCTATAATCAAAAGGTAAGGAACAGGAAATGAGGACAAGAAAAAAACTAAACTGGAGGTGGCCGTTAACAAGGTTGCTCTCGAATTGTCTGGCATCGGAGAGGTCATCCCCGGATTGATTCCACCGCCCCCACCGTAGAAGGGTGATGTTGTGGTCGGAGTTGGCACATTTGGGTTGATCAACGGCGGTGTTGTGATTGGTATATTCGTTCCTCCACCAGTGCTGCATATTATTTATACTCTATCAGTATCAGTACTAAAGTTTGTCGGCACTCATTTAACAAAGGAAAAGTAGGAGTATGCTCCTAGTTGGCTCGGCACAAAAATCGATTTCATTAGACCAACTTGCAGTTAAATGTTTTACTTTGGACGACAAGCCACGGACGTTATGAACAGATTATGCAGCTTTATTTACGATATTTGAGCCGTTGGATTCCTCCGGCGGCGTCTAAATCCAAGAACCCTTTCAAACTTCAAAGACGCTTTAGAAAATCAGGACGACGCTAGTTATTGATTCCAGATAACTACAAAACGATGTCTATCAGAATTGGGGGTTAGGACTTAGGACCATCCATGCACGAAACCACTTGTCACAAACCTACGCATCTCCCTTGCTTCACATCTAAACGACTAGAGGAAATCGGTCCCTCTTGTGTTGTCTCTGTCACTGAGCCCAGAAAACAGAGCCCTGGCTCTCTGCCTGGCTGTCTCTTGTTTTGAAATTGTGAGACGAGGCCATTGGATCCGGAAAGCGAAAGAAAGAGAAAAAGAAAGAAAACAAGAATCCATTTGCTTGTATATCAAGGAAGACAGAAAGTGTTCGATTTTTTTTTTTCAAAAAAAAAAAAAAAAAAAAAAAAAACCAGTGTCTATAAGCTACCACAGTTCAGTTCACTTGAACAGAATCTGTAGCACGTAAATCCAAGGAGAAACAGAACAGAGCATACCTAGCAGAAGTCGGGTAGACACAAGATCCATAGCCTGCAGACACAAAAAGATTCATCAATGAGTGAAAGAAAAAGTAAGGGTAGTTAGATAGAAAGAAAGAAAGGTTATGAAGGTGAACAATACTGACTGGGGTCAGTCTGGGCAATGGTGGCGGTGCCGGCGAAGTCGCAAGAGCCAGGGCCACGGGACTTGCGTTGATAGTAGCTGTTGAAGGCGTAGGAGGCGTGAGCTTGGATGGTGTTTGGAAGGAAACAGAGGCCGTCGGACTGAATGGGGCGGCAGTCAGCTCCAGCGCCGCACGCGTAGTCCAACGCCGTTTGGAGAGCCTGACTGCTGGCGTCGCTTCTGGCAACACACCAGCTTCCTCCTCCGACTCCCACAACTTGGCCTTGTACGGCCACGCAAAGCGCGGCGGCAATGGAGATCAGAAGAATGAGGGCGGATGGTGGAGCCGCCGCTGGAACTGCCATGGGAAGAGAGAGTTATAAGCAGCGAGTGGGGTTGTGATTTTTGCTTAGTTGGTAAAGGGGGAGAGAGAGAGAGGCGTTTGAGAGAATAAGAGCAAAAATAATAGGGGTGAGCATGAATGTGGAGCCTGTCTGCCTAGGAAGCCTTCTTTTGCTTTGTTCCTTCTGCTTCACTTTTCTCTTTTCTTTTGTGATATAATAATAATAAGAATGGGAGTCTCGAGCATCAGACAGACATGTAAGTAGCCGTTTTTATTCTGGTTGCCCTGTTAATTAATTAATTAATTTATTGTCAGGAAAAGAAAGTAATGAAAAGCAGAAGATAAACAGAGAAGAATGGTTCCCAACGTTCTCTGTGCCCCTGATATGTCATGTACGTTCGTTGTGCAGTTGGTCCTTTTGAGTGGAAAAGATGATGCCCGTATTTCTGCATCTCTGCCGTCCTGTCGCAATGCTGCATCGATTTTGATTTGATTTGATTCCATGTCATCTGTATTTTTAGAAGAAAATATTACCAGGCTAAAAAAGGTTACTACTGCTCACTTAAAAAAGTGCCTCTGATAAGCTAGTTCTCAGGAGTCAGGATACACAAGTATAGCCGGTTATAAATTTGTTTTATCATTAGATCTCCTAAAAATAATTTTGCTGGGCAGGTATTTTGTAGAATGATTTTAGACAAGATAAATAATGATAATAATAATTTAAAAAGGTGTCATTATTTGGGAGGATGATGATGATAGAGGAGTGTCTATGAGGGAGGGGTTGGAAGGTCTATGGAATGATTTAAGAGTTAGGAGGGAGATTTGTGTCAATGATATTTGCAACGGAGACATTCGGCCTTCCATCTCAAGGATCACGCAATATTCCCCACCCCATAGTCACTCACTTGCATTCGAAATACAATATTATTATTAACACTATTTTGATTTTGGTGCCGCCTTTTCTTTTCTTTTTTTTGTGTGGGAACCTTGGACATTTTTTTTTTTTATACATAAAGGTTTTGGAGGGTTCGACATCGGTCCCCACTGGGCGCGGTGACACGCCCCGGCCATGAGAGCTGCGGGACTTACGAGATCGCCTACCAAAGGAGTCCCAGCGACGGCAGAGGGGATCGAACCCACGAACCTAGGGCCTAATCCTGGATCCCTTACCATCTATACCAACTCACATTGGCGAACCTTTGACATTATGTTTAAGACTTACTCATCTATCAACTATGTGACTCACTTGGGGTGGCCTCAAATCAACTATGGGCTGCCATCAGCCTTTTAGTTTGCTTCCCACCCCACCATGCTCCATCTAATGTGGTGGCCCAGGCCCATATCCAATATATACCGAATTCTTTATTCTTATTTTCATACGACGATCTCTCGCTGTTATTGAAATAGCAGAGCAGAATGAGGTGGTGTGATTGGTGATCATAATGGATCATGGGTAGCTGGTTTTACATATTCACCTGGGGCTTGCAATATTTTTCGAAGCTCGGCAATGGCCTATTTTTAAGGTGGTTTATTTTGGAATCCGATGAAAAAAACCCCTTATTATTAGTATTATGTTGAAAAGTGGAAAGAACGACAACATGTGCAGCCTCTTGTCCATAAGAATTCATAATACGATGATGCATTCTTGGTAGCTAGAACTGCAATTTATTTCCAAAGAACAAGACGGCCTATTATTAGCT
The DNA here is from genome assembly GCA_019022615.1 of Acacia melanoxylon. NCBI lineage: Eukaryota > Viridiplantae > Streptophyta > Magnoliopsida > Fabales > Fabaceae > Acacia > Acacia melanoxylon. The sequence goes on from JAFJYJ010000092.1 coordinate 1,539,063, forward strand.
AAGATGCTTTGTGATAACCTCATTACTGGATGATTGTCCCCCGAGTTTATGGTCACTTGTTGCTAAGGAGTGTCTGAGATCTGATATCCCCACAGAGTAATTCACCTTCGTTGCAATTTAGCTTTCATTTGTTTTTTTTTAAAAAAAAAAAAAAAAAATCCATGTATTGTCCTGATTCTGTTTATATTCAAATTTATGGGGTTTAGATATTACATATATGGAATTTTAACGTTTTTATGTTTATTTGAATCATAAAAAAAAAGTGTCAGTAAAGCCGCATCAAGTGAAAGAAGGAAACTAGAGAAATAAAGTCAACCTGGCTGGAGAAAACAAAAGGAACATAAAGTCAGCTTATATTTCAAAACGTGATTATTGCCTCCACTTAAGAGCGGCCTCATAATTACTCCACTCACAGGGTGGTGTGGTGAGAATGGATATTGGAAAGGTGTTTACTAATTACTATGCTGTATGAGTATTTTTTTTTTTTTTGGACAAAGGTGTATGAGTATGATAAAAAAGACTGAACATAAATTGGAATTGCACGTGACTACACCCAATTTAGGAATAAAACATTTATTGTACGAAGCCCGAGGAAGTTAGGTTAGTAGTCTTCCCATCTCATCTCACTTCTATGCCCATTTCACTATTCACCAAATGACGTGATTTTTCAACATTTTCTTTTAGTTTGTTATTAATACACTCTTGTTCTTTTTCGCTGGCAAGCTTTATTGGAAATATTAATTCACATAAATATTTATAGTCTTGTGGTAATATAAATAAACATAACATTTACGCCAAACTCATCAAAATTTTATATAATATATAGATATATAGATGTGTTTGGACTGCGCGCATTATTAATATACCATGCACGTCTTATCCAAAACATCATCTAGATGAAATGTACGTGTATGATCCATAATTTGATATCTTATTTTATATTCCAAAAGTTAAGATATTATCTTTTTATATCTTATGTTATAAAATCAATATCATTTTGTTCTACCTCTACTCATAATATAAAACTCATATGGTCTTTTTAGGGACATTAAGGAAAATAATTAAATTAATTTAAAGTATTTATTTTTATTGTTTTTTCTTCAAACTAGCTAATTTGTTTGACTTATATAATGATATATAATTTAAATATACACAACACATTATATTATTAAGTAACTTATTTAACATTTCAAAAACATTCAAATAAATATTATATTTAGAACCAGAGTTTGTAACAAATTAATAACATTCATTTAAAAAATAAAACCTAGACCATCTAGATAAAATTTAGATGGAGCAAATGAGAAGCACATGAATGCACTGCACCAAATCCATTATGTTTTATAATTTAGATGGTTTAAATTGAATTTTCTTTTCACCTTTTTCCAAACAGTTATTTTATAATGCACTACCTTTAATTATCATATTTTTTTTATTTAAAAATCATTAGTTGAAAATTTTAAATTCAAACCGTTGAAATTTTATTTGAATAGTGCAAATCTTACTATAATGAATAACTCTCCGTGCTTGTCATGAGCATTGAAGCTGGTTCAATCATTAAGGAGATTCTAAGGCAAATGTTTGGGGAAGTGATAAGAAAATTGCAAAAATATAACAATGGTACATGTATAGAAAATCTATAATGCGTTGTGGCAACTCCATGGAGTAAATGGATTGTATTGATGCAATATTGTATCTTCATGATTTCTTTTTTATTTTATTTTTTGTAACAATTGTATTTGAATTACAAAGTGGCAGACACTAATGACCTGAATTATAATAAACGGGATCGAACCTGTAACCTCTTATTAATTGAGGAGTTTCCATACTACTAGGCTACACGATCTTTGCTTGAAACAGTATTTCATACTCCCTGAAACATACTTTTGGAAAAATGGATGTAGGGTTTGTGGTAGGTAGGTCCCACTAGAGGACTCACGGGCAGATCTAAATTAATCACGGGCAAGTAACAATAAAGAATTGTGAAATTCTAATTAATTTGTCACGGGTTGTCAAACAAACAACCATAATAATTGGTTCAATCTAACATGCACTCTCGACTTAACAACAAAGGCCTGTTTGGGTTGGCGGTAGGAGCGGTGGCTTAAAAGCTATCTAACTTTTAAAAAGCTCGGTGGGAAAAAAGTCAGGTTATAGATAATGATTTGTGTTTGGATTGATAGTGGTAGAAGTGGCGGGGTACGCCTACGTCAAAAATGAGAAAGGCGTTATGGAAAAAGGCTGGGTTACGGAAGCCTTTTTTTTTTCCTTAATCTTTGAAACTTTTTTTTTTTGATGTTAAGTTCAGTGAACTTAACGCAACCCAAACACACCACGTTGAAGCCTTTTTCTCCAACGCCCATTAACTCTACCGCTTAACGCTCCTAACACTCTCCTAACATTAATTCCAAACAGACACAAAAGACATAAAGCTTTTTGTAGCCCAAAAAAAACGTAATGCGGGGGAGGCACTCAGGCGGCTATTATTTTCTTTTAACGTAAACTCGCACTGACGTAGATTTAGGACAGAATCTTGTTTAAATCTAGTTGAAATATCAAGATTTAAATGTAGGCTTATATTTTTAACAAATTTTTAGTCTGATCCAGACATTTTTTTAATGTTGTTAAAAGACCAGAATACCCTTCTATAATTTAAAAATAAAATTGAAGGTAGATGTAATGATTATTTCAACTAAATTTAATTGATATTTTCCCAGTAAAACAATTGAAAGATTAAGATAAAATAATGCATGATAACTAACTAAAAATTTATGAAATTTTCTAATATATGTTTAGATTAATATTACCATTACGCAAATCACATTGAGGCTGATTAATTCATCTCCATTTTTTTTTTTCTAAAAACAGGGGTAAAGTTATACTTTTAGATAATATTCTTACAGTTACACAATAATCTTTTATTCGCATTTCAATTTATTCACTTATCATTGTTTTGATTTCAAATTAAACGTGTAATCCTTGAGATAATATCAGGTTAAGAAAAATCCTTGAGATATTAATAGCACGTGATGATTTGTATCTGTATTATACTATTATCCATTGTGAATCCACGAAAATTGTAAAATTTGCAACAATTCAATTATGGCTCTATAGTTCTTTTTTATTTATATAATCAAAATGTGATATTGACTAAATTTTGAAAACTAAAACTCAAGACAAATTCATCAGCCCAAATTGTAAAGTTAATCTTGATTTATTTTCATTACTCGTCATGTCTACAGAAAGGAAAATATCAGTTAATTTTTTTGAAAACAATTAAAACAAAATTAGGACTACACCTATTTCCAATTTTTTTTAACTACGTGGGGACATTTTGGTCTTTCAACAACATTTAAAAATTTATAATAAGGCCTCTTAGTCTGATTAAGAATTTGTTAAAAGTATAGGCCTAAATTTAAATTTTGGTATTTCAGTTGGCTTTAAATAGGATTATCCCAAAATTTAATAATAAGATCTGATTATAACTACATACATATATTATAGTTAATATAAATATATGATATTTTATAATTTAAAATAACTCAAATCTATAATGTTAAGACGCGATGATCATAGTTTTATAATATACCTCATAATAGTTCAGTTTTCGTATATCATGATAGTGCAGTGTACGTGTGCGTTCAATCAGTTCGTGTTGCTACTAATTAAACAATCACAGCTTTTGCAGATTTCCTCGTTTAAGATGGATGCTTTTAAATCTTCACCATATGCTATCCATCGTTTGCATAATATAATGACTCAGCCGGCGTAAATGGAGTGTTATTGTTCTACGTGAATGCGTACAGCTAGTCTATTTCGTTAGCAAAAATATTAAATACACTCTATTTTTTAATTCGGAATATATATAATCGTTTAAGGTGATTTAATGTTTTTCATTGAATGTGTGTTTTGTTTGATTTATAATAGGTCTTGGAGAATAGCCCTTTTTGTTTTTATTTTGTGGCTTGGTCGTTTTTTCAGTATATTATTTTATGAGAAAAACTCTTCTCATGTTGTAGGAGAAGTGTATTCTCATGTCACACACACATGAAATAGTTGGATCCACACATATATATTAGCATTATATATATGTGTGGGTAGGAATCTCTTTCTTCTCATGCAACATGAGAAGTTTAAACCCTTTATTTTATACATAATAACAAACATGAGTTATATATATAAATAATGAACATTATCCAACCTGAGAGTAAAATGAACAACAGCCTATATTTACATATCTAAGCCCTAAAAAATCATAGTTATAATGATGTGATTCTTTTTTGAGGCTGCGTGGAATATACAGATAAAATTCACACTGGATATCCATAGAATGGACCTGATTAGAAAGTTTGATTTCGATAGAAAACTACGTTTGACTTAATGAGCAGATATACAATGGGTAAACACAGATCTTGAATATAAGAATATGCAAAAGTAATTGCGATCTAAAAGACAAAGTAGAAGAAACAAAATCATGAGTGGATCGAATTACATGGGTTAAGCAAAACGACGCCGTTTCATTACGGGGAAAAAATATGGAGCAGGGAGTATGGAGGGAAGCAGGGTAAGGAAAGGAAAGGAATGGGGGTTGAAGGTAAATGTGAGGGCAAGGCAAAGCATAAAAGCCTAACTCACTCACTCCTTCGCTTCACAGTCACACAAGTTGTTGTTTATTGGATTCTGCTTTCTTCCGCCTCTCAAGTCTGAAACCTTCTCCAATGGACTTACCACTCCCTTCCTGCTTCTTCCTCCTCTTTCTTCTCCTCATTCCTCATTTCGCTTCCTCCGATTTAGCCAAGGACCGCCAAGAGTGTGCCGATCAACTCATCGGCCTCGCTCCCTGTCTCTCCTACGTCAGCGCCGAGGCCAAAACTCCCACCATCGATTGCTGTACCGGTCTCAAACAGGTTGTCGACAAGAGCAAGAAGTGCCTCTGCCTCCTCATTAAACACCGCAACGAACCCGACCTCGGCTTCACCCTCAACGCCTCCCTCGCCGTCAACCTCCCCTCCGCCTGCCACGCCCCCGCCAACATCTCTCAGTGCGTCGGTAACTTCACTACCTCTCCTCCCATCCCTGATCTTGGATTCCAGATTTGTTTCTCACCACTTGTTATTGTTTCAGATCTTTTGCATTTGGCTCCTAACTCTTCCGAGGCTAAGGTCTTCGAGGGCTTTGATAAAGCCACTCACCCCAACACTTCCAGTTCCACCCCACTCGCGTCTGCTGGTTAGTACTAATTCTCAAATTACTGGTGTGTTTTGTGGGATTATTGTATGCTAATCTGAAATTTGCTGGGAATGAAATAATTCAGGGAAGGGGTCGAGCCCCCCCGGCACGAGCGCCGATGAGAAGAACGGCGGCGTCTCAGTGGCTGTGTGGGAAAAGAGGCGGTTGGTGGCTCAAGTGGCTTGGTTGATTATTGTACCCTTGGTTTTTACCCTACTCGTTTGAGAAATGGACTAGATTGGGATTTGCTCTTGCCTATTGCTGGCCTTTGTATCATCTGTTTTTTATTTTCACTCTCTGCCTACTATAATTTTTTTTTGGCTGGTTAGATTTGGATTATTATTGAACAGCAAGAGTAAACATTAATGATATGGCGTTTATTTACTTGAATTTATGGAGCCAGCTCATTCGTGCTCTGTTTCTTTCCCGTTATCCAGAATCGGGCTTTATAAATTATGCAACGAGTGAATTCAATGTAGGGACCTTCAGAGCAAAAAAAATTCAATGTAGGGACCCTCGTTAGATCCGTGGCCTTTATAGGAGAGCTTTTAACGACGCATTTAAGGCTTGAGCGAACGAATGGTAGGTAGAGCTGGGAATCAGGTCCGAAAATTACTATTTCAAATTTTAACAATTTTTTCTTCATTTTTTTTTAAAAATATATATAATTAGTAAATGACAATACGAATAATCTAATAAATAAAGATAATCACTAATTCATAATAAAAAAAACAACCATGTTCACAAATAACTCACATAAAACATCAAAAGCGATATCACAAAGTCGACGTTAGTGCGATGAATATTATTGTCGTCATCTTCGTCACTATCATCAATTTTAATGACATTTGATCGTTCTTCACTTTGAGTAGTAGCTTTGGCTCATGATTGAGTAAGAATGTGTTAATTTCTTCTTCCGCATCGTAATACATCCATAATCTTTATTTGCAACAAATAATAAACCAAATCATAAAATTAGAGTATAGTTATTATGTATTTTGTAGTTAAATGGATAAATAATTATATAACAAATACAAAATATATATAAATTAATAAATTTAAAAAAGAAAAAGTTATAGTGAAAATGGCGTAATGCAGGCACTCTCTCCGCGCTAAATTTAGCCCGTTTAGTTGGCGCTTTCGCGCTAATTGTTTATTTTTAAGCTCGACTTGATGATTAGTTTAAACTACAGCTGTCTGTCCGATGGCCAATTTCCTAGCTCTAATGGTAGGTGGCTATGTTGCAATGTTAAATGTGAAAATGAATGTGATTTTAGACTGACTATCCGAATATGTTTTCCGACAAACTAGAACGTAATAAGAAGTACTATACCTTAGTAGTGAACAAACCTTCAAAACCTGGAATAATTTGTTGTTGGGATGAATGACATAAGGATAAGAGATTATATTAAACTTGAATCATGGCGGGAAGGCAAATAAACATGACAATAATGTAAAAAACTGAAAAAAGTCATCTGACTTTGGGGGATTTGAATTTTGAATAGCATAATTTGTGAATGATATAAAGGGAAAATGGATGATCTGACAGGGATGAGTGATGAGGAAATCACAGGTGAATATGGTGGGATCTCCCTCGCCCTGTCTTGGTTTTCAGCATCCTCATGGTGGCAGCAGCATCATGGATTTTGTCCCAATTTCTTTGGGAATATCGATCCTTCAATTCAACATTTTTGTTTTAAAAAGCAGAGCAATGCTCTTCAGGACCTAAAATGTTTGAGAATTTAATGAAGGATCTATATATCCTTATTTAACCAGACGGGAAAATAGGCTGAATGAAAGTATTATTTCTCACTCTTATTTTCACCATCATCAAGTAGAAGCTAAAACGGGGTCTTAATATTTACATGTTCTCATGGGGAATTAACCACTCTTCCTCAAAATGATTTATTGGTGATCTTTTAATATTCGCAAGTGCAGTCAGCGGGATCATCTTTATTTGCAGGTCACATTTACAAGTTTGACCTTTTCAAATGATTTATTACAAGTGATTCTATGTAATTTTCAAGCCAAATATGTGCAAGTGTGGATTGGAGTATGTGGACTGCGAGCGCGAGCGCGAGAGCTTCTTCATTATGTTTAGACTCACTAATCTAGTCAAGTCGGCTAGTGATGAAGCAAACATGCAAGGGAAGTGGGTTGGGAATGAGATGGGCCGGAACTTGGAATTCAAGGATAGAATGATTTTTATACCATTTGCCCTCCCTAAGGTTTTTATTCTCTACGTAAGGCATCTCTCTTTTAATTTTACTAAATTGCCTTTGACTATACCTTCTACATCTTCTCCCACTTTCTATTTTTAAAACTAATATGAATTTTTAAATTTCATTAGATTCAACGCTTTTCTCTCAATTTTTACCACTTACCTATTTATCTATTGAAAAAAAAAAAACACAAAAATCTTTCAATTTTTTCAAAAGTATAACTTTAAAAATTGACATAAATTTTAATTAAAAATAAAAAGGATTAACATATTTGCTTTTGAGGCAGAAAAACTTTTGTGCGGCGGGCCAAAAACGATATAGTTTCATCTTTTTTTAATACTGTCAATTCTATAAAAAACGACAGTTGCTCAGCGTGTGGCTAAGTTTTGCTTGGAAGAGAAAACAGTTGATGTTCATGTCCTTCCTATAACTTTGGTAGGCTTTGATGAATCTATTTGCCTAAAGGCTTATATAAACTCTACCGAGAGGCCTCTTGCTCGACTTGAATTTGGAGGAACTGTCATAGGCAGGTCCAAGGCTACAACAGTGGCAAGATTTTCAGCTAGAGGACCAAGTTTTACTAATCCTTCAATCCTCAAACCAGATATAATTGCTCCAGGAGTCTGCATTATGTACTTGGCTTCAATTCCTGAAGGCTTTCCATTGGCAAATTTGGCACTCACATCAACCAACTGAAGGACACCTTCCCATCAATCATGTAAAAACCTGTGATGTCACCAACTTCACCAGAAGAATGAAAAGCTGAGGGCTTATCAAACTTGAAGATGGCCATGCCTTTGTTCCATCTCTTGATTTAGTAAGCCTTACATCTGGTACTGTTAGCTCGTCTGTTCCTTGGATGAACTGTATTGTTGGTTTAACCATCATTATAATGGGTCATGAGTTGGAGCATTTCATGCCACCGAAGGCAGCCTCAGATGTGGAAGGGGTAAGGATTGGCCATTGAAAGAGGAATGTGTACTTTGATGAATAGCCAAAGATGAAGAAACAATTGAGATTTTTCAGAGCGGGACCTGATCAATGGTAGGTGGCACGGTAGAGTCGAGGAGGAGCTCCGGTTGAGAAAGCCATGAGCCAATGATCCTTTGAGAGAGAATCGAGTCCGAGACCAGCTTCGGTGGGACTTCCGGTTGAAGGTGTGATGGTTCTCTCAAGCACCAAGACGTCCCAGCCTGCAGAACAGAGCGCATGTGAGGTTGATAGCCTAACAACACTTCCGCCCACAATCACCGCCTTTGGCTTCCGACCGTCGCCATCTTTCCTGTTTTTTCCTCCAAGCAAAACTTAGCCACACGCTAAGCAACCGTCGTTTTTTATGGAATTGACAGTATTAAAAAAAAGATGAAACTGTGTCGTTTTTGGCCTGCTGCAGAAAAGTTGCTTTGCTCAAAAGCAAATATGTTAATCCCAAATAAAAATTATATAATTTTAGAAAAACTCTAGTTTTTTTTTTTATAATTTATTATAAATGTTAAAGAGAGTTTTTATATATATATATATATGCAATTTTAAACAATTCAAAGGAGGTTTGCATAATTTATTTTTTATGTCAGAATAGATTTATGTGAGGTATTTCTTTAATATGCTTTTTGAGTTTTAAACTCACAAAACATATGTTATGATTGTGAAAAATTATATAATGAAAACATTATATTTATTTTTAAACATATTTCATACTTTATTTTATTGAAAATAATATTATTACTTTTCTTACTATATAAAAGCAGTTATTTGACCCCTCGTTCTTGGGCTTAACTGGAAAAGGGTTAGACACTCACACCAAAGGGAGGGGGTTCGATCCTAAAGTTAGTAAGGCATTATTTGGGGAGATCCTAACTTCAGGCCAGGTGCAGGTAAACACCTAAGGGTAATAGACGGCTCGCCCTGCCCAACATCGGTATGACCTAGGAGGAAGAGAGATTTCGCCATGCCCTTGAATCGTGGGTGAACCCAACCCCTCTCCTAAAATTTGTTTATAAAAAAAAATAGCTATTTGAGCAACCCGACTACTTGTACTCACGGCATTGTAAATAGTTTTAAAAAACTTCTGTTTGTTTATATTATTTTAAATGTTTCTTTATGATTTTATTTTTTTTTTACTACAAAAATAATTATTTTCTGTCATACTCACATAAAAGTGAGTGGGTTCCACTAATATTTTTTCTCTTTACACTGTTGTGACCCACTTACTTTTATATAAGTGTGATAAAAAAAAAAGTCCGTAATAAAAGCAAAAATATTAAACCCTTTTATTATATTATTAATGTCATAATAAATATTTTAATTTTAGCTATGACCGCCCCCACCCCCACAACAAACACCAAAAAAAAAAAAAAAAAAAAAAAGCCACTATGGATATTATTCTTGGCCCGTCCTTTGTGGAATTCCAGGCCGGTGTTTTAAGTAAGGTTATGAAACCCGGACGAGTCACTGGGTGATGCAGTGACTTGAGTCGAGGGTCAAAAGTGGTAAACCGATTTAAAAAAAAAATATATTTTAGAGTTATTAGTATGAAATTCTAAAGAAAATAAAAAATAATAATTTTTTTATTTTTATTTTAAAAAAAATCAAACCGGTTTACCCACCGTTCCCGGTCCGGTCATAACATGGGTTTTGGGGCGTCCTGGCTTAAAAATAATAATAAAAAAATACAGGAGCGGCATCGTCTCGATTCGGAGCTGGTTACATAACGCCATAACCTAATTTGTTCCCCCTTTCGTTTGAGGCGCTAACTCGAAGGGCTAGCCCACTTGTAACCACACCGTCAGCTCCTCCTCCAGCCTCCACCGTCGAAGGTCGTAGGCGCTGCCTGCACTATCGCCGTCCTCAAAGGCGCAGGGTAAGCAGCAAATTCTATCTCCACCTCCCCCTCTATTCAGTGCTTAGCTGGTGGTTCTGCTAATCCCTGCCTCACTTTGAGCAAACTTCAAGTATTTATGTAATAAAACCTTGCAGTAAGTACCGGCCGTCATTATTTATTGGGTTGTTTTTATTTAGGCGCCTTTTTGGCTTTATGTGATTCTGTTCATGAAGAGCTGGAGAACCACGCTTTGCATATTAAATCCTTTCTCTTTATATATCTTGTTGATTTGAAAAATTATTAGAATCTTATAATAGCGACTACTTTCTGCTTTGAATTAATGGTTATGTTTTTGTTGTTTGGCACTTTTACTATTTTTAAGCTTGAGTGATATGGTCATGGGTTGTATGACGGTGTGAACTTCTCCCTTTTGGATTCTCTTAGGGAGATGGGGGTCAAGGCTAAGAAAGCAATGAAGAAGAGTCTGAAAAAGGCCACAGCTAATGCATCTGTTCTGAGCAAGAAAACAGAGGGTGACTTCTTGGTATGTTGATTCCACCGACTGATATCCTTCGATTTTATATTGACGACTTGTAACCTGTAGTATTTACTTGTTTTATTTTCCTCTCAATTATTGAAGCCCTTGGAAGGTGGACCTGCACGCAAACTTCCTAAACATAAATTGCCAGAGAGCACCGCTAGTGTGTTATATATTGGTCGCATACCACATGGGTTCTATGAGAAGGAGATGGAAGGTACAGCTCATTTTTGTATTTTTTCTTATCAAAGAATTTTTAGCTGGGTCTTGCATTTATGACGGCCTTCTTAGGGTTTTTTGGACAATTTGGTACCATCAAGAGGTTGAGAATTGCAAGAAATAAAAAGGTTAGATTCTTGAACTTGTTACATATCACTCTATTTTGTGTGCACATATGTTTTCTATATTATGCTATGTGAAATGCTTTTGCTACATGCTTTGTTTATGTTGACCTTTTTTTTAATTGTGGGTTTCTGATGGGGTAGTAATGGATTCATAAATTAAGTCTGGATGTTTCGATCTGTTATAGTTGTTAAAATTAGTGAATGCTTAAGAATGCAAAATGTTCTAACATTTTCTGAATATCCCTGGCCCCCTTGCTTAAGATAAAGTCTGTATAGATGCATATATTGATACCAATCTCTAGGTTGGGACTCTTTCTCCACTAAACACAGAAGGAAGAGCTCCTTGGCCTGAGATACCTCTAGAAATATATGATAACAAGATCTTTAGTGTAGTGTCCTCTTCGTTTTAAATGAGGATCAAGAATAATATCAAGATGAGATCAAAAGCACCAATTTCTTTTGTTGTGACTGTCATAATGCACAGCATATATATAATCAGATAGTCAATGGCAACACTACGGGCCTGTCTGCTCCACTAGTTTATTAGAAGTGATTAACAAGAATGGTTGCTTTGACCTGCCATGGACAGTGTTTTGTAAAATCATTTCATTGTATATAACCATGCAATACAGTGGACTATACAATTCATCTCATGGATGTGTTGGATTATATATGTTTCCCGTGAGACAAAGGAGGTCATCTCTTGAACCATTGCCATGATACCAGAAAAAGTTGTGGACAAAGAAGTAAAAATAAAATCCTCTACTAATCTGAGGCATCAGTGAACTTATAGAAAGTATCATACGCTCCTTTGACATAGTATTAGATGTACTTATGCTGATTTGGCAATAAAAAAAAGATGGACTTATGCTGATTGATTTCAGCTGATTTATGTTTACAATTTCTTTTCTTGATGTTTTGCAGACAGGAAAATCTAGACATTTTGGCTTCATACAATTTGAATCTCCTGAGGTATATTTTCTTTCTTCTTCCATGGTTGTGTTATGGCTTATCCATCAAAACTAACAATTCAACACTTTGCGTACAGGTGGCAAAAATTGTAGCTGACACCATGCACAATTATCTGCTACATGAACATGTTTTGCAGGTTCATCTGATACCTCCAGAGGATGTTCATCCAAAATTGTGAGTGAACAGTTATTTTAGAGAAATATAAATATCTTATTTTAGCTCTTTATACCGTAATCTTCCGTACTCATTAATCCTTAATGTTGAATCATGAATAGTAATACACTCCAAGGTTGTCTGTCTAAATATGGATTTTGTAGAGAGGATACCTTAGTGTCTTCTCTCTACACCTCGAAAGAAGTGTCCGGCCGCCCTTTACAGAATTAATGGAACCTCATTATTTTAATATTGATGTAAAATAACTTCTCCTGAAATAAGTTTGCATGATTGTCTTTCTAAGCCACAGACTCCCCTTTTACAGATGGAGGGGCTTCAATTACCAGTACAAGCCATTGGACACTGTTCAAATTGAAAGAAAGCAGCTTGGCAAGGTACAGTTAGAATAAATTAAGGAAAAGTGTTTCTTTGGAAATTGGTTGTTTAAATTAAGTCCGGCTATTCTGCTGTTTTGTTCAGGAAAGAACATTGGAAGAGCAACAAAAGTTGGTTGAGAAGATCTTTAAGCATGACAAAAAACGACGAAAGAGGATAGAGGCTGCTGGGATTGATTATGAATGCCCTGAGATTGTAAGCATGATTTTGTGTGCCTGTTAATTCTGGTGTTGCTTGTGCTTTTGAGCAAGATAACATCAAGTGAGATCTTCTGAAGGGGGCGGTCTCTGCGTCTCATCCTAAGTTTTCTTTATTTATTGGTCATTCACTTATTTGGTGTATTTGTTCCTGCAGGTGGGCACCGTCCACCCTGGTCCTAAGAAAATAAAGTTTGAAGACTGAGTCGGTAAGCTTACCTCACATCCAAATGGAGGGCCATGTTACATTGGGATTTGTTGTGCTCGTTTGCCTGCCATTATTTTGTTGAAGACTTTTTTTTTTTTGGCTGTGTGAATATCGTTTTCCCTTGCTATATTTTTCATGCACTTGTGGGTCGTGAGGCTGAGTTTGCTTTGTTAGTCTCAGGTATGCCAAGTTGATGGTGGAGCGGACAAACGTTGAGGTGTTTTGTTATGTTCCTGCTGTGCATATGACTAGTGACAAAATGCTGTCATTAGATATCAAGAATTGGCCCTGAACCGTTATCATCTTGGCACGAAAGAACTCCAATTTTGAGACTTCATACCCATAGTACTGTAACTTAGTGCTTTGCTGACCTCCTTTACCCAATCAGACGTGCTATTCATTTAAGTTATTAGAATTTTTAGAATATCGATTTGTGTTTGTTTTGGAAGGCTACCTTTTCTCTCTCTTTGACAATCATCACTATCATCTTATATATATTACTTAAAATCCATATTATTCCTAAGTTATAAATAGTATATTTATGTTAGTTCTGCGCATGTCATGGACGCTACATTTAGCTTATTTAAGCGTTGAGTTTATGTTATTTTTGTTCAGGGAAAGCCTAATGATTTAGAGTAAACCCATTTTAATATTTTTGCATAGGTTCCACAAGAATTTCTTTTTTGGAAGTTAACTGAAAACTGTTTTTGTCAAATATTGAAAAACGCATAGATTATAGCCATAAAACATAATTCTGAAGCCTGTGACTGGATAAACATCAAGAAATACGGAATCCACCTTCGATGGGGTTGAGCTGCGGTCCGTATAAAAAAATTGGAGAAAAAAAATCATGCCAGTGTAGAAACTAGAAACTGGGATGGGTTAGCATACTTGAAGTCGATCTTCATTTTGGTCTTGGTAATAAGAGCTTTCAGTCTTTCAAATTTAAAATTTACTCCGTTTAAAACCTCATGTAGTTTTAATAGGACTTGGAAGTGGGATTAGCAGTGCTCTTTTGTTTACGTGTCACTAAAGCCGTTAATTGTGCCAATGTGTCTGGATGACTAAGCAAGCTGATTAGGCAAATTTAATAAGCTGATGCTGACATGGACTTAAAAAAATATTATATAAAAAACGGAAATAAAAGAAGAAAAAAAGAACATCATAATCATGGGAGAGGATTTTCTCCTCTTCCCTATCTCTCATTTTCTCTCGCAGGCGGATTTGGGCCGTCCAAATTTTGATCCGACGGTCCAGATCTAATTTTTTTTTTTTTGTCTTTTTGCGGATTTTTTTTTTTTTTTTTTTTTTTTTAGATCTGGACCGTCGGATCAAAATTTGGACGGCCCAGATCCGCCTGTGAGAGAAAATGAGAGAGGGGGACTGTGAGAGGAACAGGACAGGACCCGATAATCATCGGCCCTTCATCAAAGGTCGGAGCCCCGGCGAAAGACAGAGGAGGGATCGTAGTCGTCGAACGTCCGTCAATCATCCACCTACTCCCTTGTCCGAGAATGTCCGTCAATCGTAGTCGATGAAGGTAAGGCGCTAATCTACGCAGAGAAGCCACCCTCTCAGGCACCGGCTACTGCCAAAGGGTTTGTTTATTGGTCATAGTTGTCGCAAAAGAAGACATGAATGGTTAAGTAGACAAATCTCGACCTTCCTTCCTTAAAGTTTGGATCTCAATAAAAAGTTCTCTTTCAGCTTCACCTGCCTCTGCTTCAACCCATTCACCATCTCATTATTGCAAGTACACTGTTTCAAGTAGTAAATCCATTTCGGAATAAATTCAGATACAGTTTTGGGCAAGGCAGTACTGTCGACATACTACTCCTGAATAAATTGAAGTGGGTCCTTTGCTTTCTCTCGGGCTTTGATTCTATCATATGCAATGGAGTCTTGCAGGTAGGGTTCTACAGATAAGGGTCTTGTGCCCAATAATAAACTTCCACCTTCTAACACACTCGCGAGGACCAAAAATTCCTTCCTGGGTTGGTATTTTGGCTGTCAAGCGATTGACAATTCTTGTGCAAAATTGCTTCCATTCATGTCGTCTTTGGCTTTTCTTTCCCCTCCTACAACTCCTACGGCAGAATCTCCTCCTATGTCGCCGATGACAGTCTACGAGCTGCTCTCTGGGTTCAAGCTCCATCGATGAGATGGTGGCTTCTCTACTATCGAATCTTCCCCAATTGAATGTGTGGTGCGTGTTAATCTACGTTTTTTCCCACAAGTCCATGTCAGCATCGGCTTATTAAATTTGCCCAGCCAGCTTACTTAGTCATCCAAACACGTTAACCTCATTTCTAAGTCTTTTTGAAGACTAAACGTTATATTAACCCAACTTGGATGGAAAGCTACTGTTTAACATGAAAAAAAAAAAAAAAAAAATCTTGCAAATCTTGATAATTCTATTGAAAGGAAAAATATTTTATTGGCTTGAAAATAAAATATTGCTGTGAGACACCTTTGCAAAATAGTCTAAATGTTTTTAATGTTATTGCTTTGAGTTGCACGCAATTTTCCTCTTCGTTATCCTCATTGTCTTATTTGACCTCAACCTTGCTATTTGGCTTGACTTTTTTAGTTTTTGACATATTTACTAATTAAATATCATCATATTATTTTATTCTAAATTTATTTATAAAATAAGTAATAAAACTCGTTTTTTTCTACTTTCAATTACAAAACTCCTTTAAACGCGATCAAGTTTATGTGTATTATGGCTCATTAATAAATATTATTGTAAAAACTACTGTACTTTTTTATAAAAATTAAAATGAAATAATGAAAATTACAAAACTTGGTCAATGAGTTACTCCTATATTCACTCCAACATTGCAAATTGTCCCATTTAGCCTTCTTAAGGGCGTTTCAAGAGAGGGAGTCCACTTCAATTCTATCTCACATTCCTATCATCCATGGCTTCCCCAGTTCGCATAGCTCCCATCTTCTGCTTCTGCTCACTTCTTCTGATAGCGATTTCCGATGCTTATCTCCCCCTACCTTTACGGAACCTTCCTCTGCGATCTGGTCCCAGCGTCCACGATCTGCTCACCAAATACGGCCTCCCCAAGGGTATTCTTCCCGACAGCGTAAAGTCCTTCTCTCTCTCTGACGATGGCTCCTTTCACGTGGAACTCCAAAAGCCTTGTTACGTTCAGTTCGATCGTTTGGTCTATTACGATAAGGTAATCACAGGCAAGCTCACTTACGGATCGGTGTCCGATGTGTCTGGAATTCAGGCGCAGAAGCTGTTCTTATGGCTGCCTGTGACCGGAATCAAAGCCAACGAGAAATCAGGTACTGTTGAATTCTACGTTGGGCCGTTGTCGGAGGAGCTCCCTGCTACTCAGTTTGAGGATATACCTTCGTGTAAGCGTCGGGCATGTAGAGGGAAAGCAATTCACCCAGAAGCCATGTGAGGTATTCAATTTTTCCCCCTCTTCACATTGAAAAATAAACGATCTGGTGCTTAGGAAAATTATTCCTGAAAGGAGATCACAATTAGTTCCTCCGTTCTGCATCCGTTAGTTAACTGCTGCGAATCTCTAATTAGCTATAAATGATATGAATGAATTAAACTGCCACTTGACGAAGTTAATTCTATATATGATACCGAATTATGTATTCTGAATCACACGTTTCTTCATTGAATAGAACCTATAATTTTGATCTAAATTAGATTTGTTATCATTATAAAGAGAATCGAAAATTTTGATTTGGAACCGAGCCATGTCTATGCAAGGAATCTGTACCAAATAAATCTAGAATTGGGTTATAGATATTAGTTATGCAAAAATAAAGGAGTAAATTTAGCTGGTAGGAATAATTATTGTTGAATATGGATGAGTAAGTCACTGTGATGGCTTGAGTATGATGAAGGACAGGTGGAACATGAGGAGGAGTTGCGTGCGTTGGTGTGGCTGGAGAATAATAAAGTGGGAGGCTTGTGTGGTGCCTTTAGAGGACATACAGTTGCAGTGGAGGACACCTTACCTTGTTGCATGGAAATGGAATTGAGTTGATGTGTTTATGGTTTGTTTGTATTCACAAAGATAAATACAAATTGTATAGTAAATCCTTCTTAGAACGCAGTTGCAAGTCCACACTCAGATCCCACTATTAATGAATGTTGCGGTTTCTCCTTTTTGTTCATGTTTTACTCCTACTCTCTCTTCCTTATTTTTTCCCTTTCCTTCTTTCTTTACCATCTAAGTTCAAGTTATACTTATATTTCTCCTGCTTTCTCTCCGAAATTGGTATTTTTTTTTTTTTTAAAAAAAAAAAGATTACCATGAGGAGTCAACACGTTTTTTTTTCAAAAAATAATTTTAAAAAAAAACAAAGGTAAATTACTAACAAGCTAAGGGTTGGAGGAGAATACAAGTTGGAATTCCAAGACCCTTAGATTATTCTAGCTTAGGGATAAGATTAATCATTTTTTTTAAAAAAAAAAAAAGACGAAGGTAAGTTATAGCTTTAGGAAAAAGACATTTAAATACCACTTCAAGTTCCAAAACTCAGAAAAAACCATTAAAACTTGTAAATGATAGATAAAAGATGGGGTGGGAATATGTGTTTTTCATGTTTTGGCTTAAAGATCAAAATGCCTCTTTCACACAATTTTTCAGTACCTAACATTTTTTGTTAAAATCATTATGATTTTTGTCAAAACCATTACGATTTTTATGGGTTGTGACCAATTGAGTAATGAGATTGACTAAAACAGTAATGATTTTTACAAAATCATTAAGTATTGAAAAAATATGTGAAATGGGTATTTTGGTCTTTAAGCCAAAACATGAAAAACCTAGATTCTTATCCATCTTTTCTCTGTCATTTGCAAGTTTTAATAATCTTTTCTGAGTTTTGGAAGTTGAAATGATATTTAAATGTCTTTTTTCTTATATTTTTTCAGTAGGTTATATTATGTGAATAGAAAACTTGTTAGACTTTATATTTTCAGTAACTTATAGTTATGAACATCTAACGGTGCCAACTACATAAAATTATGCGAAATTTGGAAAGTTAAATTGAAACCCTATTTTTTTCAAGCAGAAAATAAAGAAATGTAAAGTGAGTGTTTGGTGGGACGTGAGTAAGGACCAAATAGGAATACAAATTACGGTAAGCAAAATGGTAGAGAGAACAAACGTATGTGTGATGAGTGATGACCGGATATGGTTGGGAGATAGGTGTTCCATTTTCTTGGCTTCCAAACCATATGAATTTGATAGTTGATGCTTTAACATACCTACTTTTTTTTTTTTTTTTTTTTTTTTTTTTTTTTGGATATAAGAGATGGCTAAACGCCAACATTACAAAGAAGGAAATTACACAAAAGAGGAATTTAATCCTAAACACTCTTGATCCACCCAAGCTCTTAGATGAATGGGACACACATCTAAAATTGCAGAATTAGAAATGCCCTTTTTAGCTAAGGCATCCGCAACTTTGTTAAAGTCACATTGGATGACCCTAACATCCACCTGCCAATCCCAATGGATCATATCTCTAGCTTTCACAATCAAGTTACTACCAGTATCACAAGTATCATCTAAAATCAGATTAATAACTTCATCTGAATCAGATTCCAAAATGATCTTCTTTAGCCCCATATCCCAAGCTAATTGAAGACCCTCAGCAATAGCCCATTCCTCAGCAGCATTAGCCGGACAAAGGCCAATCTTCCTAGTGTAACCAACAACCCAGTTACCAAAGGAGTTACGAACTACACCCCCGCAACCGGCCTCAGAAGAATGCGCTACCATAGCTCCATCCACATTCAACTTGAACCAACCATGTGGGGGTTTTTCCCAAGCCAGACTCAGTCACAACCTGCTTGACTCTCAAGACTAAAACAATCATCAAGATCAACAAATCTAGACCAAATCATAGATAAGGCAGCAGCCGGATTACAGGGCTTAATAAAATTACAATAAAAAATACATTGATTCCTCCAATCCCACAACTTCCAAATAGCAACCCCAAAAAATAACACCCAACACCCTTCCCACCTATTCCCAACCTGGTGTTTAAAGTTGAAAATCAACCAGTCTCGTAAATTATAAGAGAAAAAACGAGAAACATACCTTCGCTTAATTAAGGACAGCCACATACTTCTTACAAACCCACAGTCTCTTAGAATATGTAAAGTATCCTCAATATCATCTACACAATGCCCACATAAAGGAGAGGCTTGAGACCACGAACTCCGCCATACATTAGTAGAAAGTTTATAAAGCAAGACCTTCCACATAAATACACGGATTCTCTTTGCACCCTTCCACTTCCAAATGTCCTTGAACACATTATCCTTTAAAGGTAAAGGATTAGGTTCAATAAGAAAATAAGCGCTCCTCAGAGAAAACTTCCTATCACCAGTCGCACCCCACACAATACAGTCATTAGTCGCATCCGATTTGGGCGGGAGAATAGCTGCAATGCGACCTAAGCCTTCAGAATTGATAAAAGATAAAAGTCTCTCAACATCCCAACACCCACCAACAACCCAATCTGCTACTACCGAAACCTCCTCCTCCTCAGGTAAAGGTCGCAAACAGAAATTTTTGAGTCTCAACCCCTCACCAATCCAGTAGTCATTAAAGAAATTAACCACACCTCCATTTCGAACTTGCCATTTGGTGCCTTTATCAACTACTTCTTCTTGAGAACAAATAAAGCGCCATAAACGAGAATCACCCCGCCTATAAGACAAGAGAGAGTCCTCCTCTCTTAACATATACCGGTGAGTCAAAATGTCCACCCATAGGCCTTTTGATCCGCTAATTAGCCTCCATGCAAGCTTCGCACCACATGCTTTATTAACTGAACATAGTCTCCTAAAACCAAGACCCCCATACTCCTTGGGTCTTGTAATTTGTTCCCACCCAACCGGATGAAAACCCCTAGTGTCTCCATCGTGCCCCAAAATAAAATTTCTCTAGAGCCTTTCCACTTCCAAGCACACACTAGTTGGGATCCTTGCAACAAGCATAGGATACAAGAGAATTGTACTTACCACCGCCTTGGCAAGTGTAATCTGCCCAGCCATAGATAAACTATTAGCCTTCCAAGCACACAACTTCGATCTCACTCGATCAATGATATACTGAAATTTCGCCTTTGAGCTTCTATTACGGGTTAGAGGGAAACCCAGATACCTACCAATTTCACTTGAAATTTGCATTTGAGTCATCTCTTTAATCCGAACCTTAGTATGCGCTGGAACCCGAGGAGAGAAGAAGATAGAAGACTTAGCAGTATTAACCTTCCCACTAGAAGCCCTCATAAAGTCTCGAATACAATTCATCATACAAGTAGTTTGGGCTTCAGTAGCAACACCAAATAATAGTAAGTCATCTGCAAACATCAAATGAGAAACGTTCGGACCCATGCTGGAAACAAAGATAGGTTTCCATGTGCCATCTTCAACTGCATCACAGATCGAGTGTGAGAGCTTATCCATACATAAGACAAACAGCAGCGGAGACAACGGGTCCCCCTGACGAAGGCCCCTCTTTGGACTAAAAAAACCCGTATACGATCCATTCCATAACACATTATAAGAAACGGAGGACACGCAGGCGATGAGAAAATCCACAAAGTGACTATCCATACCCACCTCAATCAGAACCTGTTTAAGGAACACCCAACTGATTCTGTCATAAGCTTTTTCCAAATCAATCTTTACCGCCATAAGCCCTTTCCTACTACGGTTCTTACCCATAATATGAAGAATCTCTTGGTCCACGATAATGTTATCATGTATGCATCGACCTTTAATGAAACTAGACTGAAAGGGCGACACTAAATCATTCATTATCTCGCGCAACCTCACAGCAATGATCTTAGCAATGCACTTATAGTGGACAGTGCACAAAGATATGGGTCGAAAATGCGAAACCAACTCAATATGCTCCTTCTTGGGAATTAAGGAGATGAGGGTCTTGTTGGCCTCTTCAAGAGATATTTCCCCTTTAAAGGCTCTCTTCACAAAACTACAGAGGGCAGGACCGACCGTACCCCAATGAGATTTATAGAACAAGGGAGGGAACCCATCAATTCCCGGGGCCTTATAACTACACATGGCAAAAATAGCTTTCCTTATTTCCTGATTTTCAGGCACCATAGATAAACAAGATAGCCTTAAGGACTCAATAACAGGAAAGGAGGATCTAGTAGAAAGCACCCCAGAAGTCTGATCAGGCGAACAATAAATGTTCTTAAAATGCCTAAGGATCAATATCTTTAAATCATCATCATTGTCCACCCATTCACCATTATCATCCTTCAACATCAAAATTATATTCCTCCTGTTTCGCATTTTGGACCTTAAATGATAGTACCTAGTATTTCGATCCCCTTTAGAAATCCACTCACCTCTAGACTTCTGAAACCATTTGATTTCTTCAAGTTTCAAAAGTCTCTCTAACTCATCCTGTAACTCCATCTCCAGATTACATAAGAATTCAGAATGAGGATATCCATTAGCACGTTGAATCCCATCCAGCCTATTAATAATGCTCTGTTTTTTACGTTCAATCATACCAAAAACTTCTCTATTCCAAGGGCCTAGCAAATGTTGGAAATGATCTAAAGAGGAACTAAGATCACCCTCACTCAACCAAGCACTTTTCAGAAAGTCATTATAATTAACATGATTGATCCACATGGCCTCAAAACGAAATGGACGCTCACTGGGCCTTAAATTAAAATTAACTCCAATATCCAAACAAATAGGATTATGATCAGAGAATTTGGTTCTAGCTAATACCTGAAATGAGCAGTCCGAAAAAGCTGAGATGAAAGCCTCATTTGCAAGAACTCTGTCCAACCGTTCAAACAATCTTCGACCACCTCTAATCCTTGGTCCCTTCCACATGAAACACGGCCCTGCCGCACCAAGATCAGAGAGCCTACACTGCTCAATCCGGTCACAAAACAGAGTCATCCTACTGAAACAGGGTCCAGCACCTCCTGTCCTTTCCCACGAAGAAGCCACATCATTAAAGTCTCCGATAAGAGCCCATGGTTCCGAAGTCGAAGAAGCTAAATTACAAAGAGCACCCCACAAAATATTCTTCTGTGCGTAGTTAGGAATTGCATGCACTGCAGTAAGGAAAAAACATCGAAGACCAACGCCAGAGCACTGAAGGTGCATGAATTGTCTCTTTGAACAAACCACATTCACATCTAACAGGTTTTTTTTTCCAGGCCGCAATAATTCCCCCGGACCTCCCCACACTAGAAACGCAGGCCAGTCCGTCGAATCCCAGCCTACTCAGACACTTGAATCGATCAGCAGAATCCGACTTCGTCTCCGCCAAAATCAACAAACAGGGGCGCTTTTTATTGCATAAAACGCTAATGTTACGGATGAAATCCCCACCACAGGCACCACGCACGTTCCAAAAAACAATATTGGCCATCAATTAAACTTGTGGTTTTGTTTTTTTGTTTTTAACAAAAACCCAAGAACAAAGAATACTTTTTTTTTGATATAAATCAAAATTTACTTACTAATAATACTACTTAGTCCAGCATCCCCAGCTAGAGCCTCAAGTCCAGTCTCCTGCACCATATCACAATCCAGGTCCAGAACCGAAGATGTGGCCCAGAATTTCCCACTCAACCCAATAGCTAGTCTTGCATCTCCAGGGTCCATATGCTGGCTGAATAATGGTTCCTCAATAGGATCCTCCAATTCCACACGGCCCAAACCATTTCCCTGGTCCTCCAAGGCCCCACGGCCCAAACCCACACCCTCAACACCTATCACGCAATCAGCGTTCTCAGTGAAGGGCTGATCAGAAAGGAGCATCACGTGATCCATCTTAACATGGACTTTATCCACCTCACCTCCTTGCATTATCCCCAAAATACCCTTGCTCTCCACCGAATCCCTAGGACGTTTGTCCTTTCTCTGCACACTTTGACCCAAAGCTTTCTTTTCAACTCCCTTCATCCCATTTTTCCCTTTCCCATGCTTCTTATTTCCACCTTTCTTTTCTCTGACAATATGCACAGTGTCTACTCCCCTTATTGCCTCCTCATCAACCGAGCCCTTCACAGTGTTTGTCTCACCTGCTCTAGCTGCTTCAACCGTCATATTCTCTCCCCCACTCTGCTCCACTTCGCCTTTTCCTGCCACATCATCGGATAAAACACCAAACCTTGATCCCTTATCACTTTTGTGAGGAATGTCAACTTGCTTTTCCTTTTTCCCATTTTTTTCCTGTTAATCTTTTTCACTACTTTCCATGTATCCTGTTCACCAGATGTATTATGCTCCATCTCCATTTCAACCTTGGACCTTCCTCCCTGCGCAGAGACCCCTTCATCAGCTGGCATAATTGGTTTTGCCCCTGCCTTACAGTTCTCTGATTTATGTCCATAGACACCACAATTAGTACATAACCAATGGAGACCCTCATACTCCAAATAATATTCCTCTCCACCAAGAGTGAATCCAAACATTAACTGCTTACTCAGATCAACAAGAACACAAATACGAGCATAATGACCCCTGAGTTGGCAAGAGGTATTAATATCAATCTTGATAGTTTCCCCTATTCTATCCCCAATCCAGGTCAGAGCCTCCTTGTTATAAAACTCAAGAGACACCTTAGGCATTCTCACCCAAACCGCTACCTTGTTAGTAGTAGCCTTCCATGGATGGAACAGGGGCTCCCAAGGTCTCACCGTTAAATAATGATCAAATAACATCCAAAGCCCTCCAGTCAAGGCATGCAGATAATCCTCCTTATTGGTGAGCTTTACCACAAAAAAACCATTCCCAATATTAATCATGCTAATAACTCCACGTTTGGCCCATAGAGTTTGCAATATAGACAGAAGACTTTTATAGCCAATGCTCCTCCCAAGCAATTTTACTATAACTGCTCTGTTCCACGCCTTATGAAGGCGTTTCTTCATCTTCTCAGAAAACTCAAACTTAGGAAAGTTCCTGTTAACTTCCTCTGTTATCCGACAAAGAGGTTCACTATCCTCCATTTCTGAAGCACTATCCGACGAGATATCATCCACAAGACCCTTCTCCGTGCTGTCACCCTCAACACCTTGCTCTTCTTGGTTAATACCCTGAAGCTTCTCAGCAAAAGACATGCCAACACCTCCAAGCTTCAATCCATGGTTACTCAGACTCGGCCATTCCTCCTTTTTTCCAGAACTCACCCCATTCTTGATTTTTTTAGAACTCCGGAGGAGCAAATCGTCTTCTTCAGTGGACGAAGGAACCAGAACAGAACTTTCCTTCACCAGAACCATCGCCATTTTGTTTAACATACCTACTTGTTTTCATAGCAAAGCACTTAACTACTCCATTATTCCTACATTCTACACATTTCTTATTTGTCAGGTTGTTCAACTGCCTTCAGTACACAAACCAATAATTTCTGACTTTGCTTTATCCAACAAGATATCATATTTTCAAGTATTATATTCCATTCCCGTTTGAATTTGTCTTTCAATTCTCTTTAAGTTTTGTGGGACTTTAGAAAGAATAATAATTTCTTTTTCTTTTTTTTGATAGGCACATCACATGTATCCTTTTATAGGAAGTAATCATGTTCGAAACACTGTAGGACACTAAATGTGGACACCTTTCTGTCGGGGATTCAAACATTGATTCACAACATTGTAAAGGACTAATCCCTCCCGTTAGATCCAACTCCTATTAATGAAAGAATAAAAAGTTCTGTTTAGAACCATTTAATTTGCTTCCCAAACTTGATTGTCATAGAAGATTTAAGTTATATGCTATGATCTATAAAAGATATATGCACACATGTAAATATGCTCTTGCCAATAGGTCAAAATAATTCGAACACTCGAAAATACTGTTAGGTACGTAGATGCCTCAAGTTTGGCTTGGTTTTGACCAAAAAAAAAAAAAAGTTTGGCTTGGAGTTGGGATGGTAGATCGGAATCTCAAAAAGGAATATCATAATGTAATAAAATCAGAACCGTCGTGAGTGGTGGGCCTTTTCCGGTGTTTCTTTGATCTGATGACACACCTAATTTTGTTTTTGGTAGAGAAGATGAGATTCATCACAACTTTATAAATAATTAATTCCATCACCACATTTTAATTGATGTGATGTGCATTGTGCAGTTTGTCCATACGTGGAATCAGGTCCATCGATTCTGACAACTAATATTTTGAAAACCCAAATATTCTTTGTTTACTTAATTTCAATTTAAGCCATTTCATTGTTTCTGTCGATGAGAGCTAGGAATCAGGGTCGGGGCGATAAATTTGCCTCTGAACCCAGGGTAAAGAAAATATATGTTTTTTCAAAGTTTCTCGGTCCGATAAGATATTGTACAGGGGTTAGGCCCGGCCTCTCTAGGGCCGAAAATTACTATTCCAAATTTTAACTATTTTTCCTTCGATTTTTTTCAAAAAAATATAATTAGTAAATTACAATCATTAAAGTTAATCTATCAAATAAATGTTATCAACATTAATATCTAAATAATATAAATAATTCAAAAAATAATCACATTCATTAATTCCTAATAAAAAAACAAATAAACACAAAAAAAATATGTTTTTTCCTGTTTTTTCAAAAAAATATTAAATAAAAGAATTGTTTTATGTATACCCACGAAAAATGTCTTTCCCTCTCATAATTTTGTGTGTACGTAGATTCCTTCGGTTAAATGCGTGATTTTAAATAATGGGTAAAAATAATTATACTTATTTTACACAAAATATATTTATAATTTATTACTTATATAATATTATAATACCAAAATATGTGTTTATTTAATATGAAAACATCCCTTCTTTAAAATTTATAATAACTAATTATGTGTTTTAATACAGAATAATAATAAACATAAAAAAAGGGTTATAGTTTAAACTATAAAAATCTAAGTAATTACAAATAAACACATTTATTAAGTCGATCTAAGTAATTTTTTTTAAAAAAAAAACTACAGTTAAACAGTACAATTTTACTGCGCTAATTTCAAATTTCAATTTATTTTTCAAGTCGAGAAAGCGCGTGAGAAAAGAACGCAGAGCGGCCGATGGCTGGCAATCCGATTTCCTATTCTATTTCTCATACTAGTATTAAAGGACAGTCTTTGAAATGGTTAGATATTATATTTTGAGCTAATGTCTTGTAGTCTAATGACATTAAAGCTTTTCAATAACTAGGAGGTCGCAGGTTTTGATCTACTTGTAACGATAAATTAAAATTTTAAGCTATATTTAATGAATTTTATTGGTATATGTCATTTAACTGAAAAAAACATATAACCGGAGGAAGCAATATTTTCGTAGCAGGTTCTTTTCAAAGAAAACCCTCGAAAAACAGGTTGTTAATTCTTTTTTGTCTAGCTTTTTGCCCAATCGTAATACATGCTTCTTATGCTCATAATGTCTGGTATAAGTAGTTGTCTATCCATCTTTATTCAGCATGTAATGTAATACGGCAACACAAAATGACGAGTTCTTGTTCGTTCTCTTCTCCCAGTTAACTTGAACAGAACAGCAAAGTGGAGCCGAGGCAGAGAGAGTTGCATCATTGTTAGGTATAGGTTTATCTTCTAATAAAGCATGTACAACAGTCACAAAGCATATCACATCTAATAATAGTATTAAAATAGATCTAACACTCTCATCAAAGGAAAGGGTACACCCTTCATAACTGTAAATAACATTTACAACATCCTATTCATGAAGGAATAATCCAAAGGAATGACCTCTTTCTATTCCCAAAATCATCAATTAAACTCATCTTTACAAGAAAAAAAGCATCACTTTTCCTACATGTCCCTCCACAAGAAACGGGATAAATATAATAAAAACCTCTTGCTGCTTGATTTCATCCCAGGAAACCAACAATTTCCCTAACTGCATCACCAGAGCTTCACTTTTACTTCTCACACTTGAAGCACCTGACAGTGAACAATGTGACTCTTCAAATTACCTCGTCCTGCGATTGTTGACCATAAATTTTGAACCAGAGTCCTGAGATGACCTTTTCCAGCAATATTTTCCCAGAGATGTGGATTGCTTTCCACATGCTTGTTTGGACTGGAAACATCCACTAGACTGATACTCATGTTGTTGCGGATAATGCATAGCTTTCCGTTCAGGGGAACAAGAGCGGCAGCGTCAAATGCCCGGGAACTACCTAAATGAAGCTTGCTGTCTATAAACCTTTTCCATGAATCTGTTGCTCCATCATAAACAATAAGCTTACACCCGTCCTGGCAATCAAGTGCGTAGAGTTGTCCATTCAGTGAGATACTAGGATTTCGCCAACCACTAACCATTCCGTTGCTAACAGGGGTCCATGTGTCAGATTCAGGTGAATAGGCTTCGCATGTCACATTGCGACGGGACCCAAGTCCCTTCAGAAACCATGTTCCATTGTGGAAAACACCAATAAACGGCACCATGGGCGTGCTCATCTCTGAGACAAAGTTCCACCTGTTCCGGTTGGGATCATAAACTTCAGCAGACCGAAGAGTTCTTTGAATTCCTTCACATTCCCCGCCAGCCACATAAAGACAGTTATTTATTACGCAAGAACCAAAAAGATGACGCTTCCGGAGCATGTCTGGTGCTCTGTGCCATTTATTTGTTCGGGCACTGTAGAAAATGACACGTCTCATTGATCCCTTTAGTGGATCCCTTCCACCAAATAAGTACAGGTGGCAGCCACTTATAACGGCACAGCCAAATCCCAATGCTTCAGAGTACTCTCCAGGAACAGGTGGAAGTGGCTGCCATAGTTGGTAGATAGGATCAAAAGCATGCAATGAGATTCTCCCATCACGGTCTCTTTTGATGACATAAACCCACTCTTCTGCCATCCCAAGACTTTTCCTTTGTGAATAAAAGTAGTTTCCAGAAAGAAGGCGGTACCATCTCTTGCAAACCAAGCGCAGTTTCCTGTGCTCAATCCTAGGCACTCGAATCAAACAAGCAATAGCAAGATCATCAGGAAGGCCAGGTAGTAGAGGAGGCTGAACTCGTGTCCTTTCTCTACGTGAATTTTTGCTCTTGTGTGCATTTGGATTTATGTCAGGTTGGATACAGATCTTTGACCCAGGAACAAATTTACGTGCCCCCACAACTGTTTTCAGGCCCGAATCAACTTTGCAGTAGCAAGAAACAGAGTCAACCTGTGAAGCTTTCAGTGTCAGGATACTAAAAGTATCAAAATATTCCACCAAAGAGAAAATGGAAAACCAAGAGCAAATAAGAATCTATAACTAGTCTATACACTCTTTTAGATTCCATCAATGTCTATGACTATTAGCAAATCACTGAAGTACACAAGCATAGAGTAACTACAAATAGTGTCTCATTTCTAACTTCTGATACCAAAACAACAGTTTTTACAATGACACCTTGGGTTGAAAAGTGAAACATATCCCTGTGCATGCAGCAATAGATCAATTGATGTGGACATGTTGTCTAAAAAAGCCAAAAATATGGTTCGAAGGAGGTGCGAGGAAGCAAAATGACATAGCTTATTAAAACCAATGAATCAATCAGGAAGAGCTGCAGGAAGGAAGCCCTTGATGAGATTCAGAAAGATTGGAATGTAATTCCATCACCACTGTTGTATTACTAACATATTATATACATATTTTTTCTATTTTTAAAAGAAAGGCTATGGCTCAAGCTGAATGGCAAAAAAATATTACAAGGAATTAGTTGCATATATGTACACCCCTTGAATTGTAGCCTAAGTGAACACAACACAAAAAGGAACTTTTAAAGGATCACAAGAAGTGGGGTTATTGCCTTCATCCAATGTTTACAACTTTATTCCAGCATAAATATATATATATATATATGGGGATGGTCAAAAGGGCTAGATGAAGACACCACACTCTCCTCAAATTATTAAACAAAAGACTTCAGAAAACAAGGGCTCCTATCTCAACAAGTAGGGAAAGAGAAGGAAGTTTCAGGTTTAGCTGGAAGGATCTATGAATTAGCCCATGTTTGACTAGCCAAGTAGACAAACCACCATTCAAATTTTTTTATTCTCTCCTACGTGTTTCCTTGTACAAGTTTTGTAAAAGTATTTAATATTCATGATTACAATAAATTTTTTGAAAACTGTCTTGTCTTGCTATTTCTTATTTTGTACAATACTATACTGAAATGCCAGGATGACCATGGTAGTGGTTAGTCAAAATATATAGAAAGAAATATTTATTATTTAGACCATACAGGGTTGAATGAGAAGATCAAACAATGACAATAATAAAATCCAGAGATTTTATCAAAAGGCAGAGGTCAGTTAAACATATCTTTTCTCTAGAATTAAGATGCCTGATTATATCTAAACAAAAGAAAAAGGGAAAATAGCTTACAACACAAAGACATATAGAAGGCATACAAAAATTACCAAGCAGGACCTTCTAATAATGATATGTTTGAGTAGAAGAATTTGCTGGAACAGACAGCCAAGGAAACAGGTGTGTGGAGCGCGTGTGCGTGTGTAACTTTGTGCATTTATGCATATAGGTTTCCTTGGTAGCATTTAACGGGTAATCATGGATATAAAGTAAAAAATAAGCGCAATAAGTAAATCAAATAAAATCCCTTGTGTATGGCAGAGGAAGAGAGACACAGTAGGCAACATTCTTCATAAAAAAAATGAAATGAAAGATTGAAAGTTTAAACAAAAAGCAGGAGTACAAGCTTCAAAGATATGTACTGAGATAAGAAATTCTAAGGATAAACACTACAACTAGGGAACCTTACAACATTTTTTTTTTTGGAATATGTTAAGGGAGAGGCATGCATCAAAGGAGAATGAGTAATTCAACAAAATCCTAAACAAACGTTCACAAGAGTGCTCGTTATATCTTCAAATCCATTACAGAAAACACCTACTCTCCCCCCCCAAAAAAAAGGAACTGAAGTTTCCATGCCATAAGAGATGTGAAAGAATGAATGTGTAATCCCTTTTTCGGTGCTACTATCGAAGCCTTAAACTTCAAACCAACAAACTCCTTGGCATAATGACTTCCCTTCTTCGTACCTATAAAACTCTTCCAATAACAGTTATAGGATGTGTTGACCCGATAAACAGAAAAGTCTCTACTATTCTGAAACAATGAGCTTATATGGCCAGAATAAGAACGAAGTATGAAATATCACTAGCATTCCTTCTACCTTATGAGCTCATGACAAATTATCACAATGTTAAAATGCAGTGGTCAGCATTCCGTAGACGTAAAATTTCAGTTGAATAGATCTTTGTACTTTATTAAATCAGATTTACACAAGAATATGGGGAAGCCAACTAAAAATGAATGATGACGCTGCAAGAGAGACATCTTCAGAAACCAGAGCCCTCAAAGGAAAAAGAGAGCTTCCTCCCGCTGAAGCAGCCTAAGGACTAAAGCCACAAATTCACTACGGAGTATGAGGAGAGGAAGAACTCTACTTGCGCATTAAAGAAACAAATCAATGGAAGATAAAGTGCAAACTTTTTTTTTAAAGGAAGGCAACTCAAAATCAGGAATTGCCGGCCACCCAAAGATTCAGGCTTTCCTCAGACGCTAAAAACCAATAAATTCTTTGCTTCCATTGCAAAAGCAGGAAGAAATTCGGGTCTTCCTAAACGTGAAGCACCACATCCTTGGCTAATTTACAATGCCCAACATAGATAAAGAGCTAAAACTAAGAAATTTGAACAAGAACATCTGGATTTATCCCAAATATCACGAATTGGGGGAAAAGTACACTTAAATGCAATTGAAAATAGAATTATCTTAGAGCCAAATATACTGACCAGAGGAGCTTGAACTCGGGGGCCCCTCTGAGCATTCGCTGAGTGTTCAACTAGTTGGTTCATCTCCGAAGCAGAGTTTGGGAGGTGAAATGATAGAGTCGCCTCGAATGAATATCAAGGAAAATTAAGCATGCTGGGTTCAGATCAAGAGCCTAACCCTCAATTCTTTGAATCTGATCCAACAAAACAGAAACGAAAAGCTTGTATTCTTACAACTGAAACTGCAAGAGGAAGCTAAAAGACAAATGGGACTTTTTGCAAGTGACGAGTTTTGAATTGGCACAAAGTCGTGAAGGCACCTCTCCTCCCAGCGTCTACTTGAACCGTTCTTCTCTCCAGCTGGACCCGAAAGCCTCACCAACTTTTTATTTTCTTTGGGGTTTTCATAAAACAAATTTAATACCTGCAAAAAGTATTCTTCTCTTACTTAATGTTCTTTACAACTTCTGGTTTTACTGGGACTGAAAAATTTCAATTCTCAGCTATTAATTGCCTCCCTACGTTTTCCCACCACAATTTGTTTCTCTTCCAAGTGACTGAAGAATCAATGTCAGATACTCGTCCCGTGTATTTTTAAGCAACATTATCGCTTATAAGATTGGTTATATATATATATATATAAAAAAAAAAAAAAATCGTAGGAAAACTTAATGCATGTTTTTATTTTTATTCTCAATTAATTATATATCTGTTTCATATTTTTTCCTCTCATAGACTCTCATCTCTTTTTTCATTTGTTCTCTCTCATATTTACTATTTTCATAAATAACGATATGTTTAAAAAATAAATCATTTATACATTTATTATTTTTAACAATGTTACCTAACATTTCATTTATATGGTTTGGGTAGTTTTTACTTATAAAAAAAAGTTGTAGCATAGTAATTAAATAAATAAATATATAATATTTGAAAATAATAGTTTTTTTTTTTTTTGCTAAGAAAATAATAGTTTTAGGAGCATTATTATTTTAATAGTAATAAATATATTTAAGAAATACCGGTGACATACTTAACAGTTTTTTTTTTTATATAATAATCTTACTTTTATACAAGGTCTTTGTTTATCTTTATTTTCAAGTGAATACAATTTTTTATCTCTTAAATTTACCTTCATTTTAGTTTTAGTATCTTAAGTTTCAATATTTTTAAAACATTAGTCTCTTTCATTAGATAAAAATAGACTATTTTACCCTTTAAAGAATCAAAACCTTTTGCTTGAAATTTAAAAGATCAAAGATTATATTAACCCTTTTTCTATTCTTACTTTATACTGAAGAAATTACTACTTATAAATTATAATTGGTGAAAAGAAAAAATAATTACGTCAAGTCTTGCTTATAATATTTTTCTGTGCGATACACAGTAGAAATGAATAATATTTTTGATTTGTGGTTTACAACATAAAAAAAAATGGAGCAAAACTCGTTTTGAGCTTGTTGGCAAAATTATTCACTATGATTGGGCAAATAATACGATCGAGTTAAGTCGTGCTTCAAAAGAGGAGGGGAGATTTTAGAGCAAAAATAAACTCAACCAGTGACTGAC
Organism: Acacia melanoxylon; assembly: GCA_019022615.1. NCBI lineage: Eukaryota > Viridiplantae > Streptophyta > Magnoliopsida > Fabales > Fabaceae > Acacia > Acacia melanoxylon. Next base: position 1,571,501 of record JAFJYJ010000092.1, read on the forward strand.
AAAAAAATCTGATACTGAAATTGTAGTAGTTTGGGACTTGCATAAATTTAGAGGATGTTTTTAAAATGAAAATAACTATATAAACATAGCAGCAATTTAAACTGAGAAAGCGAAACTCTCAAAAGCCGGAAAGTCATTTTCTACCGCAAAAGCAAAAGCAAAAGTACGAGTAACGAAACAAAAATAGTCGCTAGCTTGCCTAGCAATGTTACCAAAGGGTTACTTAAATGGGAAAATAACACTTAGGGTCTGTTTGGAAGTTTGGAGGAAAGGAAATGAAGGGGATGTAAGGAGAAAGGAGGGGAAGGGAAGGAAGGAAATTGAGGATATTTCCTCCATTTGTTTAAGAGTTAAAAAAATAGTAAGGGGAAGATGGAGGATTAATGAGTTATATTTACTTATTTTTTTGTCTTTTCTTTAAAAATTAATATAATTATTATACTTTACAAGTAAATTTAAATTTAAATTTTTTAAACAAATTATTTATGTAATTTTTATATTCAAAAAATTATTTATGTGGCGGTGGGGTGGTGGTGGTGGTGGAGGGTAACAAAGTAATTAATTCATTTCTCCTCTTAAAACCCCTCATATTGGGAGAACTTTATTTTTTTGAAAAAAGAGGGTTTTGGGGGATTTGTAAAATCTCCTAATTCCCTCCCCTCTTATTTTTAAAACTTGCAAACAAGGGAAGAGACTATCAAAACACTCTCTTCCCTTTCCCTTCAAAATAACTCGTAAGAAAACCTTAGGTTCTAGGGATAAGGGGGGAAAAGTCTTATTGTAGATTTTTCTATCAAAAAAATTCTTAAAAACCTCGGTGATATAAATTTTGAATGTGAAATTACGTTCTTGTCTTTAGTAATTAATAATATTTGGATATTATATGATATTAAGATATATGATTAGGTTCAAGTATTTGTCGATCGCCACTTTAAGACTTATTAATATATGTATATCCACTTGTCAACGAGAGCTATTTTAGTTAATAAAGATGGGCTTATCAATAATCACTCTATAACTTATTAATATAGTCATGTTCACTTGTCAACGAGAACTGTTTTAAATTATACTGAAAAATGGTAATATAGCATAGATGAGTATGTCAATGGTTACTCTTTGACTTGTCATTATAGGTATATAAACTTGTTAAAATAGGCACATACACTTGTCAATGCATAACTTGTCATTATAGACACATAAACTTGCCAAAATAAGAATGTTTCTCCAATTTTCTCTAAAATTTAAGTTATTTGGTATTTTCAAGTTTTTTTCAATAATAAATTAACTATTTTTATTTTTATTAAATTCATGTCTTTTTTATTCATTTCACATCTAAACATACTTTTACATTAATTACACAAACAAATTTTAGTTTATCAAACCGTCCTTTTCAAAAGTCAAGAGTGAATGTGTGTATAAATGGTAGAAAACATCAGAGAGAATGTCTATATGGCATAGGAATCCTGATTAAAAATGATAAACTTTTTCCTTTAGATTATATTATATAATACTAGTATTATATTTTCTTTTTGCTATAAAAAAATATGAGAACTTTAATTGGTGAGAAAGACTTGATAAATCTTTATACACAAACTACCTAGAAATTTGGCACATACAAAATATGCTGAATTAGGTTCTTATCATTTAAGATTATAATATATAATTATAATATACTTTCTCCGGTCCTAATTATAGGACATATTTAACCGATTTTGGGGAGATAAAGGAGAAGAGTTAAATTAGTTAATTTTACTCATTTTCCTAAAATGGCCTTATATATATTTAAAATGACTTAACAACTCTGCCACATTTCTCTCCAACCAATTTTTCTTTCCACACGCTTTCTAATTGAAATAATGGTCTTACTATATATACATACATGTGTATACATATAGATCTATCTACATACATACATCATACATACATAGACACACACACCCATATATCTACACACAGAGAGATATATATATATATATATATATATATATATATATATATATATATATATATATATGTTTATATGTGTGTGTGTTTGTGCGTGCACACACCCATATATATCTACACACATATATATTGACACACACAAACACAGATGTACATATATATGTACACATACATATATACATACAAATATACACATACACATATATACATACATACATATATGCACAGACACATATATATAGACACATACATATACATACATATATATGTTTATAGACACACACATGTGTGTGCGTGTGTGTATTGCAAACCACATACATATACTCATCAAAAACTAAACACACTTGAGAGAATAAGATAGGGGTATCTTAGGAAGAAATTGACAAAAACTAAAAAGTTGTCCTATAATTAGGACTAAAATTGTTATGGACTCATATATTGGGCCTAGCAGTTATGCGGCCCAATAAGAGGGCTCACAGCAAAATACCCATTTGGCCAGGTAAATGGTTCACTACTACTCGATCGTGTCTGTTATGCAGGACCGTACAGGTAGTGGAGCAGGTGTTTGCAGAACGTGGGAAGCGCATAATGGCTGATAAACGGATGCATTTACAGGGAAGTGAAACCCTAGGTAATCCCTATAAATAGGAGATTACCCACAAGGTGCACTCTAGATACTCTCTATTCCATTATTTATCATTCAGTCACACTGTGCACACACCCCACTCTCAGGCAAATCGCCATCTCCGTGTAGCACTGTGGTCTGAGCTCACTTGTTAATATCTCCCTCATAGATATCACCGAGTTGAAGCATTCTCTCTGGTGTTTAACTTCTGAGCACCTTTGAGAGGCTATTGATCCGATATTAACAATCCCTAGCTCATTAAAGCTAGACATCTGTGTTCTATAGCAGAACAAAAACCAACCTCAAATGTTGTCTTATAATTAGGACCGGAGGGAGTATATGTATTATTTAATAAGATCAATTTCCTTTTAAGTCATTCTTCATATAAACTTGTTTTTCAGCATAATCGTCAAACAAGTTTACAAAAGTCGAATTGGAAAAAAAAAAAAAATGTTTGTCACTATCAATTCAAACATAAATCACATTACACGATCTGATTCTTATCTAATCTTAAATTTACAAAAGTTAAATTCAAGAAAAGCCACTATTACCGCCAATATTCCAAACACCCCCCCCTAATAGGTCTAATTCATGACCTATAAAGAATAAAAGTAGAAAATCAACCTTCACTACTTAATAAAGTGTTTTTTCAAAAGCAACATGCATTAAAATACTGAAATAGCGCGTTTTTCAGTTCACCCTAAATAAAAAGAGGGGTTTATCAATATCTTAAATACCATTATTTGGGTCCATTCACATGAGCATGATAGTAAATGAGTTGATCTTTTCTTGAGAATGAGATAACACAAATATCTGAATGGAAAATTTCGGATTTATTCTCCGCCGTTTAAAGTTACAGACCTCTATGTTCAAGAGTGGTGGATTTTAATATAGCAACACATACATCCAGCTTTAGGCCAAATTATAAATTTTAAAAAGAAAAAAAAAAGGGTGAAGAAAGAATGCCGGCCAGACTTGAGAGGTGAAAAGATAATGTCGAATACTAAAAATAAAGTGGCGGACTCAAATACGCTAGTGATATCCCATTGCCTACCATTATACACCTCTATCAGAGTGGTACAATACCACTCATTCCCCCGTCCCCTCCATGATTAGCATTGCAAACAGTACAAAATGAGACTCAAAACACTAGCAAGGGCAAAATGACAGCAAAAAATAATAGACTTTAGGGAGAAAAGGAGGGGGACCATCCTATGGGTGTATTTTAGCACCTACTACTTAAGTATGAAACTGCTATTTGAAGCCAGTCAAAGTCAATCCCACGCACTCGTGACGCCAGGACCATATCCTCCAGCATACCCACCAGAAGCCCCATACCCGCCACCACTATTTCCTCCACCGTAATAATCAGAACCACCTCTGTTGTTAAAGCTCTCTCTTCTGAAGTCACGGCCACCAAAACGACCTCCACCTGATCGCCGGTTCCTTCCACCGAAAGATGATCGAGCAGCATACCGTGAGAGCCAAGCAGGCACTTCTTGATTTGCTTCTTGCATCAGATCTGCTAAAGCCCTTGCAAGGGATGCGTTGTTTTCATTGAAGAAAGCAGTGGCAAGACCTTTCTTTCCTGCTCTTCCCGTCCTTCCAATACGGTGTACATAATCATCAATATCATTTGGTAGATCAAAGTTGACCACATGGGCAACATGAGGAATATCAAGACCGCGGGCAGCCACATCAGTGGCAACCAATATGGGGGTGTTGCCACTTTTAAATGACCTCAATGCCATTTCCCTTTCCTGCAGGTAAGCCAACAAATATCAACACGTGGATACAAACAGGCACACGCAAGCAATAAATTCAATAGACAGCTAACAACAATAACAGAAGAACGAGTAAATGACAGGTTGATAAGCAGTGCCCAATAATACCAATGACTAAAAACCGCTGAAAGAAACCATAAACATAAGCTGGGTCATAAGGTTTCGTAACATTAATCCAATTACAGAATAAATAAGTACTCCCCCCGGTCCTAATTATAGGACAACATTTGAGAGTTCATTTTGGTCCTTCTAATTTCTGTCAATTTCTTCCTAGAATACCCTTATTGATACTCTCTCAATAATAATTAAACACAATAATAATTTAATAATGCACCTATATATTCCATAAGATAAGTAATATTTGCAACTCATTAATACCACACATCTCAATTCTACTGTCTTTTTTTAATAAAACAATAGATGGCTCATATGTGAGAGAGTGTGTGTGTGTTTCATCGAAGACCTTTAATTCTGAGGAATGAGGGAGAAGTAAAATGTGCTTACACATTACAAGGAAGCAAAGCTCATAAAGTTGTCGTACCGAGGTGCGTGGGGCTACCGATTCAGCAAACTTTTCGTTGATATCATTTTAAATTCTAAGCAAGGGTTTCTTAGGAAAAACAATAAAATTGACTTATTTAACTTCTCTCCTTAATATCTCCAAATTTTGGTAATTATGTCCCATAATTAGGACCAGAGGGGGTACTAGTTTTGGCTTCAAATGAACCAACAAAATGTGCAAACACGAGTACAACAATCCAAGCAATTATGCCACCTATGAAAAGAAATTAAAGATACTGCTCATATTATATCAAAATCTTACCTCTTGATATAAATGCTGGCATAAAAAGATGATTCAGTGATTTAGGAGAAGAGCACATGGAATGGATCAATTTTCTCCTTAGTTGTTTGGAAGGAAATGGAGGCATAGGTGATAGTAAATGTTATACCAATATAACTGACCAACAAACTCAACCTTTTTTGGTTAGGAGTTAAAGTATAAAATTAATTCCACCAGATCCTCATTATCCAGCTTAATCGAAAGGCAAAGCAGAAGAGCAGTGGTTTTTTTTTTTTTTTTTTTTTTTTTTTTTTTTTTTTTTGAGGGGGGTTGCATCTGGTTTGGGAAACTTCACACCAGCATCCAAACAACCCACCCCAGGGAACAATTAAATCCAAACCTACTCTTCAGTTCCAGAATAACCCAAACACGATCTCTTAACAGTAATAGCTACGTTCACTTATAATTATGTAACACTGTCTAGGTTATCCAACAAAAGTAAAGAAATTTTACAGACAAGTGCTAAGGCAAACTTGAGTTTACAACATAAGATCCCAACCTGTTGCGTCCTATCCCCATGAATAGTGGTAGCTGGAAAACCATTAGTAAACAGCCAGTGTTCCAATGCATCAGCTCCTTTTTTTGTCTCCACAAAAACTAATGTCAAAGCTTGCTGCAAAAATCAGAAACATACATTAACAGTCTAAGATGATGAACAAAATAGAATTAACTTTCCAAAAGAAAGGAAATGCACAAAATTGCAGAAACCCAAGATCACCCTCACAATGATACAAAATGCTATTGGACATACAAGCCATGGGCAGAGGCAAGCAACATGCACTAAAGTTGAGAGAAAGAGGCAGGTAGAAATAAAGCAAGAGAACAAAAACCTAAATATTTAAGATAACATAATCTATGCATCGATAAAAGACACACAAACTGGTGACTGTCCAAGCTTAGTAGTTTACACTCACTTTGGATGGGTTGTACTGAGTGATGCTCATAACCCAAAGATTTTCAGTAAACATGCATTCTAAATTTTATTCAAGTAATTGAGTCCGACAGTACCTTTCCTTGCACACCATTTGCCCTCTGAGCATGAAGAAGGTCCATGAGGTGACTTCTCTTGTCAGACTCCTGAACAAATTCAACTCTTTGGACAATCAAATCTGTACTTGAACCCACTCTTCCAACAGCCAGAAAAACATAATTTGAAAGGAAATCTGAGGCCAATCTCTGCATATAATCCAGAAATGATAAGAAATAACATCAATTTAGTATGGTAGTGGTATATTTGAAAAATTAATATTCACCTACATTATTCATATATATCAGCACACTTAACATCTTATTCTTAATTCATAGTAGGAAAATTTTCCAATAATATTTTGTTTCTAAATGCAGCTACTCCTACTTAAAGAAGGGCAACGGTGTGACCAAGGGTCCAAAGCCCCCCAAGTGAAAGTCTGCCACTCATAATTTAACAAGTATAATGCATCTTAGGGCAATTGCAGTTCTCCCTAACATATACAAGCATTTCTTCTTGAGACTACAACAAATAGCATTAAGCAAAAAGGGTCTGTACTCATTTATAGAGATGGGAGCAAATAAAGATGCGAGGAAAAGTATAGCAGCCTCAGGAAAGTATACAAGCAAGTGAAATTAAGAAACACAAATTTAAAGAACAACACATCATATTCGGATAAATGTATTTAATTCAACTTTTGAAGGATATGTAAAGATGAAGTCAAACCTGTATCTCTTTTGGAAATGTGGCACTGAACAGCATAGTCTGTCTAGCACCTGCCGGAGGCATGTCCATCTGCTCCACAATCTTCCTTATCTGTGGCTCAAACCCCATATCCAGCATCCGGTCTGCTTCATCTAAGGCTAAATATCTTATCATCTGCAGTGAAACTCTAGCCCTCTCTAGCAAATCCACCAATCTTCCAGGAGTTGCCACAAGAATGTCAACTCCTCTCTCAAGATCTCGCAGCTGCAGAAAATTAAACTTTTGTTGGCAACCAAACCAAATCTATAAGTCTGTAATAGCAATAGAAAGTAAGTTTTTTTTTGACCATCCAAGAACTAAACTTGTGACTCCAGAAGAACATAGTGTACATTGAAAACTAGCAAATAGCAATCAAGACAAATGTTGATGGAACTAAGATCACACTACCCACTCCTCATTCATTGTATGGGGGCTCCTCACTATCTCCTTGCTTCCTGCCCTCTTTACTGTTAATCATTCTTATTATGGGAAGAATGACACTCATAACACCTTAAGCAAGACAGCTTTTATTACAATAAGCTTTTTTTCCCTTTCCTGCGGGCTCTTTATCTTAGCTAGTTTCACTAAGCATTCTGCAACCACGAGTGCAAAATTTGAGCACCTGATGCATTTCCTGTATTGCACCTGAATCAATTTTTATATCACAACCCTCACTGAAACTGTCATAACCAACTAACACAGCATTGTTTCACTCTTATCATGATTTTCTTTACATTCCGCTATATGTCTTCGGATGATGTTCGGAATCTTAAAACTTAGCTGAAATTAACAAACTGAAGATTGAAGCCCTTGATGTTATGGTTTACAGTTTACTCAGTTAGACTCTTTATTATTATTGAGTTGCTATAAGACATGTCTCACATGTGACCATATATGTCAAGTTATCGTCCTCCATATGGATGACAAACATTCTATTCAAAATATAAACAGAATCAAGTTGAAGTTGTAGCCAGTTAGGCACACACATGTATATATACCACAAACCTGCTGGTTTATTGGTGCACCACCATAAGCAACAACCACCCTAACCCCAGTTTGGTAAGAAAACTTCCTGGCTTCTTCATGTATCTGAAACCAAATCACAACATTTCCAGTATATTATATCTCACAGCAAAACTGCAAATTAAAACTATGCCACGATAAATGGTCAATGTGATGGACTGACTTGCATAGATAGCTCCCTAGTAGGTGAGAGAACAAGAGCAAGTGGATACACCGTACGCACCCCACGAGGTGGCCTCTGCACAGGTTGGCCCCTCATAATTCCACTGATGATAGGAAAACAGAAAGCAGCGGTCTTTCCAGAACCAGTCTGGGCACAAGCCATCAAATCTCGTCCAGCAAGGGATATTGGGATGGCATATCGTTGAACTGGTGTTGGCTTCACATATTTGCACCTTCTTATATTCTGATCAAGTGCTTCACCTAACTCAATCTCGGCAAATGTATTCACTGGAGGTGGCACATTCCCACCACTAGTCTCCACAGGAATGTCTTCATATGCATCAAAATTAATTCCTGTAGTATCCTGCTCACCAATTGCCTCTTCCACATTATCCTCATCGCCAAAGGGATTGGCCTCCCTCTCTTTGCCACGATCCCAACCACTGCCCCTGTTTCCCCATCCAGTACGGCTACCGCCACCATACCCCAACCGATTATCATTTCTGGGCATAGCCAGACGTGATCCAACATTACCAGCACCAGCAACAGAACCAGAAGCAGAAGCACGGCCGCTATTTGCTGGAGCAGGGGCTTCTGCAGAAGGTGGACGATTCCGAAGATGTGGAGGAACATAGACTGGGCGTGTAGGAGCTGAAGGGTTCCCAGTTCCCACATTGCTGGCAGAAGAGCCAGGACCTGCACTTTCAGCTGCAGAGCTCGCAGCCAAATCTGCCCATGAAGTTCGCATAGTCAATCACTATTTTTTACGGAGTCTAGAAATCTCAATAAATTTTCCACAGGAAATCCCTCCTTTTTCAAATAAGGGATAAAACTTATAACTTTGAGCAGCAAGAACAACCCTCAGTTGGAGCAGAGAAACTTCTTCTAATCGCAATAAGAATTCTTCAGACTCAGCCCTGCAATTCAATGTAGTCCTATTAGTGCTCGGAGAGAACTGCTCTAACCCTCTTGACAACTCGATCTCGATAATTTAGATAAAATAAATAAAATTAACAACGACTAAGAATAAGAAAATGCAGGATAGTGCAATGTTCAAATTGTGAGCCAGTAGAACGTAATCAACACATGAAATCAAACCCATTTGTCAACCGACCCTGGAAAAACTAATAACTAGCGGGCTTCATTCCCCTTAAATTGACTCGCCCAAATAACATAAGCCACCCTCAAATAAATGAAAAGGGAAGCATCCTGATCATATCTCGCGAAAGTAAATGGTTTATAGACAAACGGGAAAACCCAACACCGAGCGTGATGTCAATACGCGAATGAAGAAACACAGCAGAACGGTAAGCAAGTGATGAGATAGATTCACCTGAAATATATTGTAGAGATTAAAACCCTAAAATTGATGACAAAACAAAGTGAGGATGCGAGACGATCAAGAAACCCTAAATTGTTTCGCCGACACGGCGCGTAAGTGGGATACAAAAATATCTTCCTCTTTCTCCCCTTCCTCTCTCTCTGGGATCCAGATTACCGACGCGGCGTATTTCTGCGGTCCTTGCTCAGCTTTGATTTCCGTCCGTTGGATCGATCTGAGAGCTCAGAATATGACACATCATCAAGTTCGTTTAAATTGCATCCGAACCGCTTGTTTAAACTGGATCTGACCGTCCGCTTATCAAATCAAATCTTTATTCCTTAAAGCACATTCGAAAACTCCTTAAAAGCAATCACTTCTATTAATAATTGGGAAAATGGGGAAAAAAAGAACAAGATACCTCTAAAATTACACAAACTCTAGATTATTGTTAGGTAAAGGACAAATAGATAATCACGCATCAAGGATTTTGAAGATTTTATATTTATATGTCCTTAGGCAAGAATTCTCGCTGGCTTGGGCTTTATTGGCTAGTCGGTCATCGAAACTCTGGTGTTAATGGCCAATACTCTGGTGAGAGACTTTTTTACCGAGCCCAAACCTATGGATCACAAAATGTAGGTTGTGGGAGAGCTCCAATGAGATTTTTTTTATAAGGGTTTTTTTGTAGATTATATCAAAGGTGTTGGAGGGGTCTTTAATCCCTCAACCCTTTGGATCACAAAATGTAGGTTGTTGTTGTTGAGCCACCAGGCATCCTTCTTAGACATGCGCAAAAAAATATAACTTAGCTCTTAAGATTTAGTTACATGCAATTGATAACACTTGAATAGATATTTACTATGCTTCTAATGTGGTTAACAACATCCACAATTATAAAAATGTAATGTTTTACTTACTGATTACACTTATATAGTGAATGAATTTATAAAAGTATTCACCATTTTAATAATGACATTTACTATTATAGTTGACAACTTAGTATCTGTATTAGTAATAACTTGAGTTTCTTAAATGTCAACAGTCTTATAGGTCATATTTTGATGCCTCTTTTATCAGGCAACATTGACTACTTACAGTATAGATAATGACAATTTAAGAATTGCACTTAACGACTTGGGTATCCATACGGACTGTAACACCCCATTCAAACAACATACACATACTTTATGTTCAATCCGTAAACATCATTTATGGACTCAAAAAGTACTTTCAAATACGAGCTGAGTGGTTTAGCTTCAAACAAACATTTATCAACCGAAATATATTAGGATAAAAAAATCCTAGTGTCATAACAATAGTGGCTTAAAGTTGGACGAGGAGCCCAATAAAGTATCCAGGGCTCACCCCACATATACTCTCACTTGTTTCCTACTATAACATTCACCTGAAAAAATGTTAATATAATGGGATGAGATTCCATGTCTCAATAAGTACTTAACGTTTCTACCACGATCAAACAAACCACACATGATTTAAAAGAATGAACTGGTTATATATATTTGCATATATCATGATCCTCATACAAAACGATTTCACGTTTAATCATCATTATGTGTCAATCTCGAATTTCATCATAACATATAACATACAATTATGCAATATCAACCTCCCTTATATCATTGTCCATCCTTATTCCACTAACTAGGATCATAGGTTAACAAAAAGTCAAACATAAAACCCATCCATTTGACTGAATTGTCCCAAACTCATCAATTATTAAGATATACCTGGGCAAAGGTGTAGAGTTTAAGTCTAGAATATGGCTCCACTCCCTAAAAGAACAAAACTAAAAAGGTGTCACATACCCCACAACTCCAATGCAATCCCGCCAAAGGAAAACATGGAAGAAGGGGCCCTCACAAAGTCATTCACCGTGCATCGAGTAATGACATACCACGTGGTAAAATATCTTATTATACAAATTCTTCTTTACTCCAACCCATCACAACTGCAACCGCCATGACAATAATATTTAATTCCCAATAAATAGAATACCATTAAAAGACAAGGTGTAACAAATCACGCTTTCATTCATATCAAATATCATCACATATTCAAACATGCCTTAAAGAAACAATAATCCAACAATACATTAATTATAATTTAAAATTATTAACTATGTGAATAAAATGAGTTATAAATAAATTTACCTGTAACATTACTTACTTGAGAATTTACAATACATACACATATATATAATTCATTCCATTTTTTAAAAAATAAAATATGGTCATTCACGATCATAAACAATTTATAAGTGTATTGAAGAATATTGAGCGTTATATGCTACTTCGATCCCTAACACACAAGTAATCTACTCCAAATCTCAACAAAATCGCAAACATAAATATCCATTAATGTATTTCTTAAAACTATTCTAGAATTACTTTAAAATACTCTAAACACTTAAAACTACCCTCCATGACTAATATTATACACACACCTACGGTTTTCACAGATTCTGGTGTTTTATTTAGATATTATTTGAGGGAGGAAATGATTGGAGGAAACGGATTTTACATATGTAATTCACATATATACAAATATTTAAAGATATATGGTGACACATGATGCAAAGAGGAACAAGAGATTTGGCTTGTTGTGGATCCCACATGCGTAATTTGCTTTTTGTTCTAAAAACAAGAATATGTAATTCCTTAAACCGCAATTTAAATTAATAAAAAGAAGGAGAGAGGATGGGGTTCCACGATAAGGTAAGGTTAGGGAAGGGAAAGATAAATAAGGGAAGATCTCTCTAAGATTCCAAGGGACCAACAATTTTTTTAAAAAGTCTCACAAAAAATTTGCATATCAGAAAAGTCTTAAGAAGTTATTCATACGATTGATGGAGTTGTTAATGAACAATTCATTAACAACTTCTTAGGACTTTTCTGACATTTGACTTTTCTAAGGGACTTTTTTGAGAATATCTTGATCCCTTAGGATCTGAAGGAGATTTTCTCAAGAAATAACAAAAGAGTCGTGCGGCGCCGGAAGTGAGGAGAAAGAGATCTTATATAGGAGTAGATTAGAGTTTAACTCCTCTTATTAATTTAATATTTTTAAAAATAATATTAATAAAGTAATAAAAGTAATATTCAGAATGCTAGAAGCGTGTTTTTTGTTTTACATTACTTATTCCAATGTAATATATATATTTCCACACACAGGCACATAAACTTAAAGTAAATATTTTAAGGAGGTATTTCATTTGTGTACATTTTTTTTTTTTTTTTGATAATAAGAAGAGGCTAAAAGCCTAAAGTACAAACATAAAGCATTACATTGGAGGGGGAAAAATTCTCAAACTCTCTTGGTTAACCCAAGACCATAAACGAGAGGGGCATACATCTAAAATAGAAGACATTGAAATACCCATCTTAGCAAATACATCGGCAACTCTATTAGCGGCACGATTAACAACCACTAATTTAACCTGCCAGTCTCGTTGCAATAGTTGTTTAATATCCAATAACAGTAAGCTGCCATCAAGAAAATAAGGATCAAGAATAAGTTTCAAGACTTCCTCTGCATCTGATTCAAGAATCAGCCTTCTCAACCCCAGATCCCAAACAATTTGAAGAGCTTCAAAAATAGCCCACTCCTCGGCCATTTGGGCATTGCAATTCCCAAGCCTTTTGGTGAAGCCTACTAAACAAGAACCAGTATTACTCCTAAAGACTCCTCCACAACTTGAAAGTTGTGAATCCACCACAGCAGCCCCATCAACATTAGCTTTAAACCACCCCATAGGTGGACTGGTCCAAACAACAAGGCGCTGACTTCTGAAATTATCCACGGAGTTTCCTTGATCAGGCATAACACAATACTTCCCCAATAGAGCAAATATGGCATTCATTGGATCAACGGGCTTAGCAAAATTATTATAAAAAATATAATGGTTCCTCCAATCCCATAACTTCCATATAGCCACACTAAAAAATAAATTCCAACAACCACCCGAAACAGACCTTAGCTCTCTTTTTAAATTCATACTCAACTAAGATCTAAGATCAGCAGAATAAAAAGAAGAAGCATACCTAGGTAGAAGAAGCTTGTTCCATAGATTTTGAGCGTAAGCACAATCTCTAAGAATATGGAGGATATCTTCCACCCCTGACTGACAATCACCACAAAGAGGAGATACTTGAGCCCAAGAATTCCTCCATTGGTTAGTAGGGAGCTTGTTCAAGAGTACTTTCCACATAAATAATCGGATTCTTTCTATACCATTCCACTTCCAAATCACCTTAAACAGCTTATCAGGCCACTGTAACAGATTTGGTTCAATTATGAAATAAGCACTTTTAATGGAAAAACAACCATCTACACCTCTCCCCCCCGCCCCATACCAAAAAAATCATCATTTGCACCTAACCTAGGGGGTAGAACAGGAGCTAATCTGTTTAATCCAGTATTGCTCAAAACACTAAATAATCTATCAATGTCTCATTTATCTTCCTTTAACCAATCAACAACGGATGAGAACTCCTCATCATTCGACAAAGGCCTCGAACAACAATCTTTCAGTCTCAAACGTAAACCCACCCAACAATCTTGGAAAAAACTCACAGTTAGACCGTTACGAACTTGCCATTTAACTCCCTGTTCAATGACTTCCTTTTGGGCACAAATAAATCTCCAGAGCTTAGAGTCACCTGTCCTAAAATTCAAAAGCGAATCAACCTCTCGCAATATGTATTTATGCAATAAAATATCAGCCCATAACCCCTTCTCACCAATAGTTAATTTCCAAGCCAATTTCGCTCCACAAGCTCTATTAACCGAAACAAGCTTCCTAAATCCCAAGCCCATACTCCTTAGGCTTCCTCATTTGATCCCAGCCAATGGCATGAAAATGTTTAGAGTACTCATCATGACCCCAAACAAAATTCCGTTGTAATCTCTCCACTTCTAGACAAACGCTAACGGGTAGCTTTGCTACTTGCATTGGATACATCAGTATCACACTCACCACTGCCTTAGCCAAAGTAATTCTGCCTGCCATAGAAAGGCAATTAGCTTTCCAAGAACACAATTTAGCTCTTACCCGATCAATAATATATTGAAACTCATCCCTCCTAGACCTACAGCGAGAGAGAGGGAAACCCAAGTATCTCTCAATCTCAGTAGAAATCTGCATATGAGTCATGTCCTTAATTATCAATCTAGAATGAAGGGGCACCTTCAGAGAGAAGAAAAGAGAGGACTTAAAATAATTGATCTTACCACCCGAAGCTAAAATAAATTTATCCAAACAGCTCAATATACAAACTGATTGTGCTTCAGTAGCAATACCAAACAACAGCAGATCATCCGCAAACATAAGGTAGGACACCTTAGGACCATCTTTGGTAACAAAAATCGGTTTCCAACTACCGTTATCCACAGAATAACATATTAAATGAGAAAGCTTGTCCATGCATAAAACAAAAAGAAAAGGAGAGATATGATCCCCTGCCGAAGACCTCTTTTAGGATAAAAGAAATCAGTTTGTGATCCGTTCCACAACAGATTATATGAAACAAATGAAACACAGTTAATAACAAGATTAACAAAAGTAATATCAAACCCAGCATCCACTAGAACCTGTTTAAGGAAGCCCCAACTGATCCTGTCATAAGCCTTCTCAAGATCAATTTTCCATGCCATAAGACCTCTCTTGCTTCTATTCCTGTTCATGATGTGCAAAATCTCTTGACCCACAATAATATTATCCTGGATATGTCTCCCTTTGATGAAACTAGTTTGAAAAGGAGAGATTAACTTATCCGTGACTCCTCTCAACCTCTACATTATTAACTTAGTCACACACTTAAGATGGACCGTACATAAAGAAATAGGTCGAAAATGAGATACCAGCTCAACAGATTCCCTCTTGGGAATAAGGGATATAAGAGTTTTGTTGGATTCAGATAAATCAATAGAACCTTGAAAAGCCTCCTTCACAAACTTACACAAGTCTAGTCCCACTAAACTCCAATTGGATTTGTAAAAAACCGGGGGAAATCCATCAATTCCGGGCACTTTAAAGAACCCCATCGAAAACAGAACAGATCTAATTTCCTCATCATTAGGAATACGCGCAAGATTCGATAAAAGCAAAGGATCGAGGACAGGAAAATTAGACTGTGTGAGAAGCACAGGGGAGCCCGTGGGTTCAGAACAAAATATATCCTGAAAATATCCATACACCATTCTTTTTAACTCAACCTCCTCTTCAATCCATACCCCCTGGTCATTTTTAAGCATAATTACTTTATTCCTCCGTCTACGCATCTTAGTTTTAAAATGGTAGAATCTAGTATTATGATCACCATTGGCAATCCAGACCTCTCGGGACTTCTGAAACCATTTGATTTCCTCTAGCTTCAAAAGTCTTTCAAGTTGTTCCTGAAGCTCAATTTCCAATTCACACAGAAAATTAGAGAAAGGGTAATGCTGAGATTTTTTAATTCCTTCCAATCTAGACATAATAATCTGTTTTTCTTTCTCTAACCAACCAAAGACATTCTTATTCCAAGGCCCTAAGGAATGCTGAAATTTGGACAAGGCCCGATTAAGTTCCTCCCCAACCGACCATAAACTATTCAAAAACTCCGTGTATTTTTCATGATGAACCCACATCGCCTCAAAACGAAAAGGACGAGCATATCAAGAACCACCAATATACTCCCCAATTTTTAAACAAATTGGATTATGATATGAAAACTTGGAACGAGGGAATACCTGAACCGAGGCAGAAGTAAATTCCGTAAGGAAGGCATTATTCGCCACAGCATGATCAAAACGTTCAAATAATCTCCTGCCTCCTCGTAGAATCGGCCCTTTCCAGGTGAATTTTGGTCCGTGGAAACCCAAATCAGTCAATTGACATCTTCTGAGCCTATCAGAGAAAATACGACACCTCTCCTCAACTCCCCCAGAACCACCGGTTCTCTCTGAAGGTGATAATAAATCATTAAAATCGCCGAAAACCACCCAAGAATTAATTGACGACAGCGCTATACCCTCCAGCTCCGACCACAGCATCTGCTTAGAACGATAGTCTGGAATCACACATATACCGCTGTTAGATAAAAGTTAGGCCCTTCACGAAGAGCACAATTAAAATGGAAGAATTGATGCTCTTTACGAATGACAGTAACATCAATAGAACTGGACCTCCAAACCGCAACTAACCCACACTCGGAACAAATGCGAAGCCATCAAAACCCAAAGATTCAATGCGCTTAAGCTTGTCTTCCTCTGGACATTTGGTTTCTGCAAGCACAAGAAGACAAGGATGATTACGCTAATCTAATAATATGATATTCTGAAGGAAATTACTCCCACAAGCATCTCTACAGTTCCAATAAATTAATTTAACCATTGGACCAAAAAAAGAAAACTGAGAAGGACTCACGCACAACACAATTACTGAACTTGGGCTTGAGGCCCAGGAATAACCCCATCAATCTCATTTGGTGTCTCAGGAACCAATTCACACTCAGCATCTAATGTATCTGAAACAGCCCAAAACCGTCTATCAGGCCCAGAGACCAAAGGCGAGTCCAAGGGAGGATCCATTGGTTCATGGGCCATAATAGGATGTGAATCAATTTTTCACACTTCATTATCCATCGAATCAACCACTGCAACCTCTTTCCCTTTCAAATCATCTGCAACCTTCCCTTCCTCACACACACTTAGATATTTCTCACACATCAGCTCACTATTTTCTACCTTTGACAGATTCATTCCACGTGATTTCCTTTCCTTTCTAATTTCCTTACTAGCAGTCCCCTTCAAAAGATTCTCTCTACTCAATTTCTTCTTATTTAAAAAATTCTTATTAGATTTACCCTTTTTACTGCTAACCGTACTACCCACATTAATATCACTTGGCGCCGCCACTCCCTCAAGACTGACACCTTTTCCAACCTCCACTGATACCTCTGGAATCACAGCCACTGCAACCTCATTTTGCTCTTCCTCTTCAACCGCCAAAACACCATACCTGAAGCCCTTGCCGGCCTGACTGATAACTCTGGCAGCCTTCTCCTTTAACGCCTGTTTCGGCCGACGTTGGCGTTGTACTACTCTCCACACATCCAGCTCGGAGCTCACGTCTTCCTTCATGACCGAATCACTATTACTGCTTCCTTCGACCTTGTTATCCACTTCCATTCCTTTCTTGCAAGCGTTAATCCTTGTTTTACATTCCCCAGATTTATGCCCATAAATACCACAACATGTACACAAATCATGAAGACCTTCATATTCAACATAATAGTCCTCCCCATCCAAAGAAAATCCCGACATCAATTGCTTCCCTAAATCCACAAGCACACATATTCTTGCATATCTACCACAAAGTTGACAGGAAGTGTGGAAGTCCACTTTAATAATATCTCCTATTCTATCACCAATCCAGGTAAGAGCTTTCTTATCATAATATTCCAAGGCTACCTTAGGCATCCGGACCCAAACAACCACCTTGTCAATGGTCGCCTTCCACGGCTGGAACAAGGGCTCCCAAGGTCTCACAGTCAGGTAGTGATCAAAAACCATCCACGGGCCACCAGCTAAAGCATTATAATAATCTTCTTTATTAGTTAGCTTAACTACGAAGAAACTGTTCCCAATATTAATCAGGCTAATGACTCCTCTCTTAGCCCATAAAGGTTGAAGGATTGAGAGCAACATTTTATAACCAATACTCTTTCCCAAGAGTTTAACTATGACTGCCCTGTTCCAAGCCTTATGTCGCCTCCTTTTCATTTTCTATGAGAAAGAAAAAGTAGGAAAGTTCCTATTTGGATCTTCACTAATCTTGCACAATGGTTCACTATCTTCCTTTTCAGAGCCAGAAAGAGAGATTGAATCATCTGAAAGAGCATTCACACCCTCAGAAGTTTCGACCTCTAAATCAACATTCTTAATGCCTTGGAGCTTTTCTGCAAATGACTGTCCTGCTCCTCGAAACTTATACCCTTCCTTTTCTAGCCTAGGCCATTCACCATCCGAAACTGAAAAACCACCATTCTTAATCTTCTTGGAGCTCCTATGAAGCAGGTCCTTCTCTTCCGACGACTGAGGAACTAGAGGTGCAGAGTGTTTTCTAAGAACGAGCGCCATTTTAGCTTGCATGTTTTTTTAAATACATGTTTAGAACTTAATACTTATTTTAAATTATTATTTATTTTATACCATTTGACTAAATAAAATCTAAACTACAACTAATTTTAAGTGCTAGCAAAATAAGGATGTTACACTAAAAACTTGAGCTCCCCAAATGTTAACAACCCTAAAAGTCATATTTTGAAGCCACTCCTATCAAACGATGTTGAGTACTTATGTATAGAAAATGACAACTTAAAAAGTATGATTAGCAACTTAGGTATCCATACTGACAACTTGAACTCCTTAAATGTTGACAACCTTATAGGTATATTTTGATGCCACCCCTATCAGGCGATGTTGATCACTTAGTTATAGAGAATAATAGTTTTAAAATTGCAATTAACAAATTGGGTATCCATATTGACAATTTTTTTTTTTGGCCCAGATTATTGATTACTTGAATTCCCTAGATATCAACAATTTGTGTATCAGTATGTTTACGCCTTTAGTCAATACCTTTATTCATTTTATCAATATTCTTCCTCATTAGTCAATAAATGTACTCATTTAGTCAATACATTTCAATATAAGTATATCTTTACAAAAATGACGATATTGAAATGGTGAGTATCTTTATAAATGTTGTCATTTACTATATAGGTATGGTCACCAAATAAAATATTACATTTTTATAATTATGAACTAGACTAATTACTCCTGTGATGCAAGGGTCATTCCATTACATAGAGGAATGAAAATAATTTTAATAAGTGATTACAAAATATTGAAAATATGAAACTAAAAGGATATGTTGCAAAAGTTAACATAAACCATGTGTGTTATTTATAAGCACACCTATAATTCATATCGAACACGGAAATAAACAAGTTTCAGCTTGAAATTAAGTGTTAGAAACATGGGATTAAAATTATCAATACGTACTATTGTTACTTTTAGAAGAACTACAGTTAAATACCTAAAAGCAACATTGTCATATGCCTAAATATCTTAAAAATTACAAGCAATATTGCTTCTCTAAGTTAATGATTTTTTTTGTCCAAAAACCGTTTCTATTGTTATTCCGAAGAAATAGATCGTCTAGTGAAAGAAATCAAATATTCTTCCAGTCCTAAATATAAAATATAGTTTGCACTACAACACCGTGTGATGCACATGTTTCTTTCAAATTTTCTGCTTTAATATCCATTCAAGTGGTGTCAATTATATTATAGAAGTTATTAATTGCATGTAGCCAAATCTTAAGAGTTATATTTTTGTGTGCATATGTATAAGAAGGATGCATAATGACCCAATGACGGCCTATATCTCGTGATCCAATAATCCCCCTCCAGCGCCCTTGACACAATTTTTTTTTTTTAAAAAAAAACACAGCAGAAAATATCTCATAGTATCTCATGTACGTTCAATTTGGTGGGGTGTTCGCCACCTTGGTGATCGGCTAACAAGGGCTCTTGCCCCTTTTTTTAAAAATGTAATGGGCATTTTGTTAAGAATATCAAAACTTTAAAATTTCAGATTTCTGCTTGATTAACTATTTGTCTTTTTGTTAATTTATCTGATATTTTGGGATTTTTTTAGTCTTTTTCCCTTAATTAATTTTAATATTTGACAATTTAATTACTGTAGTGGAATAAAATGAATTTAACTATTTTTCAATTTTGGTAAAAATTGTAATACATTTTAAAAATAAAAAGATTGGGGGGGGGTAAACTAATCAATAATTTAATTTAGATTAACTCTAATCATAATTATCTTAAATGTAATATACACACCCACACCCACACACATATAGATATAACTTACCTCCAATTCCTCATATTTTGTTCGACTGTGTAATGAACCAGCCTCATATTAAGGTGGACTTGGATTATGAAGAGAGTATTATTGGGCTGATCACTTTGGGCTTAGGATAGGTAAACGTAAATATATAAGTAGACTAAGAATAGGTTAGAGAAGGTGTGAAAATTGTGATTGGAAATCTCTCTCCCTTCTGTGACTCTCCCTTCTCTCATTTCTGTTATCTTTCCTTCTATTGTTTCTTCTTCTTCTGCATTACGTACTGTATGGGTTGTAACCATTTGCTATAGTGGATTGCAATTCTGATCTGAATCATTAATAGAAGTATTATCTTCTTATCATTTTACATTGTAGTCATAACATTGGTGCTTTCGTTGAGAGATTGAGTGAAATGGCTGAGAACACTATACTACAAGAATTACAAACCGAGCAAAAGAAATTCAGCAAGTTTATTGACGAAGCTGAAGCCCGCTTTACTAAACTGGAAAATTTGATGGAGATCGTGTGGTTGAAGCTGGTAAACATTGAAAAACGAACTGAGAGTTCAAGCTCAAGCGTGAAGATCAATTCACCACAGATTCAACAGAGTCCGTATTTTTCTCCTCGCAGTGAGGGTTCAGATGTGCAACGATTGGGAGGTTTGGAACGGGACTTGCGTCGAGATGTTTTGGTACAAAAACCTGATTATGTTTTCTTGAAACGAGACCTGTGTCAGGATGCTGTGATACAGAAATCCGGTTCTAATTTGCAAGCTATGAAGTTGGAAAAATTATTTGTGGAATTATCTGGATTAAGTGATGAAGCTCCATCTTCGAAAACTTCAAGCTCTCTTGCTCCTGATTCTAGCAAAGCCAAGTTAGCTGCTGCTTCTATGTTTGGAATAATTGACAGGAAATTGCTGGTAGATCCAAGCGACGAATCAGCAACCACATTGGATAGCGTAAAAGGAAAAACTGAGCCTCGTCATGTTAGCTTTAAGTATCCATCCAGGCTAGTCGTACAGATTTTCAGAGACCTTAGCTTGTCCATACATTCCGGAAGGACGGTGACCCTTGTTGGTGAACGTGGAAGTGGAAAATCTACAGTGATTTCGTCTCTAATTGTGATTCCTCCCATTTGTTCTAGAATGCTTAACTCGGTTAATTTGTCCCTAAGTGCAAGTGATCTACTGCAAGTTTCAGTTAGTTTACATTTTATCTTCATTTATGATCCTGGTCCTCGCATCTCTAGTCACTTCTCTTTACCAAGTAGCCATATAATCGAAGGTAAGATGCATACACTGGTATTTGATATATTGCTTCGAGAGATCCTTCGCTTTCCCCGAAATTTATCTATCAACAATTGTTGTGACATGTGAACCTGGGCAAGTTAAGAGAGATTATTACTTGTATGTTATTCTTTGAGATTAATCGATTATTGCCTTTACAATCTGTCTATTGCATGGTCTTGTCTTTTCCCATTTAGACTCGGTCTTGAAGAGTATACAAGCTATGGATGTTTGAAATTGGGTGAAGCAATATATCCTATCATCCAAAACAAGTGGCTGCTTGTGTGGGAGAAATTCATTGTTATTGCGGAGGATGTAGACCTTGAATGGCTCGCTTTGCTCGGAGAGCTCGGTCAAGGACGAGGATAAACATTGGGCAATGACTTCTAGTTCGTTTGTGCTCATTATTTGCGAACTATCGTTGCTAAGGTAATGGAAATGAAGTCCGAACTAACAAAACTTGAAGCAATTGATTGCGGAAAACCACTAGATGAAGCATTATGGGACATGGATGATGTTCTTTGGTTGCTTTGAGTACTATGCCGACCTTGCCGACGAATTGGATGCAAAGCAAAAGGCTCCCATATCCCTTTCCATGCAAACCTTCACGAGCCATGTTCTTAGGAAACCCATTGGAGTTGTTGCATTGATTACCCTATGGAGCTATTCTCTATTAATGGCTATGTGGAAAGTTGCTCCTGCCTTGGCTACTGGTGGTACCAAAATTTTGAAGCCATCTGAATTGGCATCTGTGATGTGTTTAGAGCTGCGTCAAATATATAGAGATGTGGGCCTACCTCCAAAAGTCCTAAATATTCTAACTAGATTAGGCCCTGAAGCTGGTGCTCCTTTGGCATCTCATCCTCATGTGGACAAGATTGCCTTTACTGGAAGCTCTGTGACTAGGAGCAAGATTATGCCAACTGTAGCTCAATTGATTAAGCTTGTTTCACTAGAGCTTGGTGGTAAAAGTCTGATTGTTGTTTTTGAGGATGTTGACCTTGATAAAGCTGTTGAATGGACCATGCTTGGCTATTTCTGGACAATTGATCAGATTTGTGCTGCCACTACTCGTCTTATTACACATGACAGCATAGCTGAACAATTTTTGAATAGGCTTGTGAAATGGATTAAAAACATCAAGATATCAGATACCTTGGAAGAAGGTTGCAGGCTAGGTCCAGTTGTTAGCAAGGGACAGTACGAGAAAGTCTTGAAGTTCACCTCAATTGGTAAGAGTGAGGGGGCAACAATTTTGACTGGTGGATCTCACCCTAGGCATTTAAACAAGCTATCGTTACTGATGTCACTACCTGTATGCAAATTTGGAGAGGAGAATGGGGGCTTGAAAGCTACTTGAGTGTAAAGCAAGTGACTCAATATATATCATGTTTTATAGCCTACCTGGAGACATTAGCTATTTTCAATTTCCCTTGCTATCGATTTGTGGATCGTGGTGTTATGTACAAAGTTGGATCTTTGTTTTATGCCATCTACTTTATCGTACGTTTCCCAACGTTTCTGAGGATTGATGAAAAGTTTGAAAATAAATGGGACTTGACTAGAGTAACTGTTGATGCATTGGGTGTTGCCATGCTAGTCACAATAATATTTGATTTGTGGCCCACCAGAGTAGCTGTTGATGAGTTTGGATCCTCCTACATGGCATGCCCTTGTCTGGGCTATAGTGCAAGGAGTATTTTATTGGAATCATATATGCTTAATCAAAGCTGGCTTGCATTCTAGTTTTGGCCTACAGGGTATTCTTGGTTGCTTCTTTGCTAATTTTCCAAATGTTGACCTTGAGGACAAGGTCAATTTTCCAGGAGGGAGTAATGTAATGAACCAGCCTCATATTAAGGTGGACTTGGATTATGAAGAGAGTATTATTGGGCTAATCACTTTGGGCTTAGGATAGGTAAACGTAAAGATATAAGTAGACTAAGAATAGGTTAGAGAAGGTGTGGAAATTGTGATTGGAAATCTCTCTCCCTTCTGTGACTCTCCCTTCTCTCATTTCTGTTATCTTTCCTTCTATTGTTTCTTCTTCTTCTGCATTACGTACTGTATGGGTTGTAACCATTTGCTATAGTGGATTGCAATTCTGATCTAAATCATTAATAGAAGTATTATCTTCTTATCATTTTACATTGTAGTCATAACAGACTGTCCCTCTAGCTCTTCGATAAATAATCGTCACTTGTATTTTCTAAATATCCCAGCGTAAATGGTGATGCTGCTCTTGACTTGGTTTCAGTGTTAGATAATGTGTTTAGTTCTCCCAACTCATCAAATCTGGACCGTAAGATCTAATTTAGACAATCCAAATCTGACTTCTTAAATGTCTATATTTTGTAATAAAAATTATTTTAATAAGTATAAAATCTAAAATAAAGATAATCTTTTAACTGCTACTCTTTTTTAAAAAATGATTTTTTAGTTCAAAAATGATTTTTTAATTTAAAAAATCATCATTTAATAGTGCTTAGCAAAACCAAGTACTTCTCGACTCCATCCTCTCATCATTTTAACAACTTATCTAAAAACCGGGCTCTAAATATACTCTCTATCGTTTGAATAGTATTAATAGTAACAACATCAAATCAATAAATTCAAATAAAAATAGTTCTAATAGTAATAATAACATCAGAACCAAAACACGCCTAGCTAAATTTTGAAAGCACAATCCTCAGGTGAAATCCATTATATCCATTCAAGCTCTTCAATCACACATGATTTCTGTCCTATTTTTTTAATAAATATTATCATTGTTTTGAACTAAAAATCTACTTGAAATACCAACAACCTGTTGGTGTTGGTTGAGGTAATAAGGGATCTCATCCCTTAAAAAAAGAAAACACAAATTCGAATTATGAAAACATATTTATTAGGATGTTAAAATTAAAAAAGTGAAATATAACTACGTGTCATTGAAAAACTTAATATAAGAAATCTGACCTAAATTTTTATGTCAATTTGAATTAACATGTTAAAATTATTCAAATATTAATAGTACAAAGCAATCTGCATAGAGAGGAGGGCTAGCAATTTTGTATCTGGGATTAGCAATGGCAATTAGACAAAGGTGGCCATTTTATTAATTCTTGAAATCTACTAGGCTAAAGTTGATCCAAACACATTTAACTCTGATTTGACTCATTGACTTTTAATCCATTACCCAGACCAGTTCAATGGCCGGTCGGGATTTAATAACCTTGATTATATGTATTATATAAATTTAACTTTAAAATTTAAAAGGCTTAAAAATTGTAATTAATTGAATTTTAGCACATATATATATATATATATATATATATTAATTTGCTAATTTCACTCTTCTTCTATCACTTTGCATAGGGAGCAACGCCTCAAATACACACGAGTGTTGATGCCTGCGCATTGACAATGTGACATTGATCTCAACGGATGAAAATTTTAAGCTTAGTAGTCATAATTTCAATATTTTCGACATGAAGCCGCCGAACATGGAAGATGTTTATAGTAATCTTGTCATCCCCAGTTCCTTGAATATTGTAGTTCATGCTTAGAAATTGGGGGCAAGCTTCTGGGATTATAATGCAACAAGTAAAACAATTTGAGAATTCTCCAAAAATGGTCCCGCGCATTGCTTGGCTCTGGACTAGTAAAATGAAAAAGAATCCAATTGGCCTTATACTTCAGTGATATGAGAGCTCCCTTTAAATAGGGACAATAGTGCTAGCCTCTTTATTTTTTTTTTAAAAAAAGATGGTGATTCGTTTTTTTTTTGTAGGGTTCGGGTATCCACCGCCGTAGCAGCGACTAATCCCTTTTGCATTGTAAACTTCTTAAAGAGGTTTATAGAATCCAACTAATTGCAAGTTGGGTTTGGGCTTCTCCCCTTTGCCTCTCCCATTGTTTCTCCTTTACCTCCTCTTCTCTTTGTCATCCTTGAATTAAAAGTTTCAATCGTCCATATTTAATATTTTCTAAACAATATTTTTATTAATTCACTTATAAAATACTTAAATAAATTGAAGAAGTTAAAATTTGACACTTATAAAACATTTATATAAAGTAGATTTTTTGACAGTTATGAATGGTTCATATCAAATTTTAACAATTTAAATTTATTTGTATATTTTAAAAGTGAATTTATAAATATTTAATTTTTCTGTTTTTGCTATGAATTTTTTTTTGTCACATTCACATAAACGTGAGTGTGTCTTATTGTAAAGAGAAGAGAGAAAAAATATTAGTGAGACCCACTCACTTTGATGTGAGTGTGATAGAAAAAATGTTTTTACATTAAAAGCAAAAACATTAAATCCTTGATAAAAATATTGTTTATAATATGTTAAATACACCATTAAAACTTTTAATCCAACAGCGATAAAGAGGGGAGGAGGTGAATAAGAGGGGCAAAGGAGAGAAGGGAAACCGGTTCCAGTTATGCTAGTCCCTATTCTTTCCTTTTTGTAGTTTTTTTTTTGTTACCCATCATATACAGAACTTCATCCTGACTAATCCGAATATGATCGCGGCCCGCACACCTTGACTATTAAGGTGGGTGATTTTAGGGAAAATTCCATTTAAATACCATTTGAATTTGCAAAACCCCCATAGGTCCTCTGAATTTGTAAAAAGACTCAGAGGTACTAAGGACCTATGAGGGATATGCAAATTCGGGTGAAATTACCTTTTTGCCCTTACTTTTAAATAAATGAAAAAAATAAAAAAAGCCCCTCACCGGAGGGCCGGCCGGCCGCCGGAGGACCACCGGCCGGCGGCCACCGGTGGGGGTGGGGGGTTTTTTTTTTGGGAGGGGGGGTTTTTTTTTTTTGAAAAAACAAAATTATTTTTTGAAAGTGTAGGGGTAGGGTTGAACCCCCCACCCCTAACACAAAACCAAGTCTTGGTTCTTTAATTATATATAAACATTAATAAATATATATATTCTTCTTAACAATTTTTCAATTGTATTTACCATTCCACAAAACGCGAATTACCATTCCACACAACGCGAATTACCATTCCACAAAACGTCAATTACCATTACTTTCCCAGGTTGTCATTTTTTACTCTTTCATGTATGTTATGGATAACAAAAAAAATGACACTTTAACCATTCCACAAAACGCGAATTACCATTCCACACAACGCGAATTACCATTCCACGTAACGTCAATTACCATTACTTTCCCAGGTTGTCATTTTTTACTCTTTCATGTATGTTATGGATAACAAAAAAAATGACACTTTAACCATTCCACAAAACGTCAATTACCATTCCACACTGCGAATTACCATTCCACAAAGTAAAAAATGACATTTACCATAATGGCATCTCGGGACATTTTACCATTCCACAAACGCTATTTAAATGACATTATGGTAATTGGCGTTCTGTGGAATGGTAATTCGCGTTGTGTGGAATGGTAATTGGCGTTTTGTGGAATGGTTAAAGTGTCATTTTTTTTGTTATTCATAACATACATGAAAGAGTAAAAAATGACAACCTGGGAAAGTAATGGTAATTGGCGTTAAATGGAATGGTAATTCGCGTTTGTGTGGAATGGTTAAAGTGTCATTTTTTTTGTTATCCATAACATACATGAAAGAGTAAAAAATGACAACCTTGGAAAGTAATGGTAATTCGCGTTTTGTGGAATGGTAAATACAATTGAAAAATTATTAAGAAGAATATATATATTTATTAATGTATATATATAATTAAATAATAAAGAGCCTTGTGTTGGGGGTGGGGGTTCAACCCCACCCCTACACTTTCAAAAAATAATTTTTTTTTTCAAAAAAAAACCCCACCCTCCCAAAAAAAAAAAAACCTCAAAAAAAAACCCCCCCCCCCCCCCATGGCCGGGCCGGCCGGGCCGGCCGGCGGCATGACCCTCCGGTGAGGGTTTTTTTTTCATTTATTTAAAAGTAAGAGGCGAAAAAGGTAATTTCATTTCGATTTCGATATCCCTCATGCGTGAAAGTCTCCGAGTCTTTTTTTACAAATTCGAAGTGACTCCGGGGCTTTACAAATTCAAATGGTATTTAAATGGAATTTTCCCTCCCTTTTATTTGGTGCAAAGATGAGGGCCGAGGCCCATAGATGTTAATAGTCAAGGAAACCTAAGTGGCACTCGAAGAATGCTCAGTTCCCTCGTGGACACACAGTTTGCGCTCTTCCAAAACCCAAACGCCTCCATTGGTGCTTCCTCCGGCAGATTGAAGCTCATCTTCGCTGGAGCATTCACCGTCCGACAGCGGCGGACCCACACTAGTGCATGTGTGGGCAAGCGCAGATCCACGGTTGAGTGCTTCCAGATCCTCGGCGTTGCTTCTCGATTCTGTCTTCCAGCTCCTCCGTGTCTTCGTCGTTGCTCTGAAGTTTTAAACTTGGCTCATCAGCATCTACAGTATTATAGCACTGAGCCTGGGTAAGGGGCTTCGGCGAAGAAGAAATTCAGCAACAACAGGTAATCCCTTGCTCTTTTATTGGTGAGTTGCTTGCAATGTCCCACTCTCTTAAAAAGCTCTCAGAAATAAATATACATGCTATATTTCATTCCCTCCTTTTCTTTTTCCTAGTTAGCTTGGAGCTGGAACCTTGTGTACTTGAATAATTTTCCCTTTATGATTTATGGTTACAATTTCCTTTCTTTTTTAAAATTTTACTTGGCAGGCTCATATTTTGAACTAGGCACTGTACAAAACATCTGGTGGCATCTTAATGCTTCAGAATCAAAGGCAACACTATTCTTTTCCAGCTGATTCGTTACACAGAACAAGGTTGTGCTTTCTGGAAACTCGTTGCTGTGTATGAATAGTGTTACTAAATTGCCAGGAAAAATATAAAATTCTTTGAGAAATCAAATTGAAAATATTTCATCTGAAAAAGGATCAAATTTAAAATTTAATCTTGTGAGTGGGTAAAGTGATCCTCCTCCAAGCTGATTAATGAATTCCAAAACTAAAAACACACTGGTACAGTATAGGCAATTAATTACCATGACAGGAACAAAAAGACCAGTGCAAACATTTCAAGGCAAAAACTATGACTTTTGCCTAATAGTTCAATTTTCAAGCAGAATCAGTAACTCCAAGCATAAGATAGTGCAAGGATATGTCTCTCGTTTTCAAACTCAAGAAATTCTTGGAATTTACACCCTTCCTTCTTAATATATGTTTGGATTTCTGTTATACAGATCTATCTCTAAGGATGAGGTTAGGAAAATTGTTTTTTTATGTTTTTCCTAGCCATAAAACAAACCCCACTTAGAATATAAAAAAAAAACTGTGTTTGGGTTGTTCCAACATGTATCCTCCTTTTTATTATAACAATATTTTGGGGGATAAATTTGAATCATTGCGATTCACCTTCTAACACATGATAGTAGATTAGTAATATTTTTACTCTGCTCTATGCAGTAAGTTTCATCCTTTGGTTTGTCTCTGCTGGTCTTTTAACTGTGTTATGGCCTTATGGGCGCTTGCAATTGGTCTTCTTGGTATATCACATATTGATAAATTTTAATCCTTCTAGTTAACACACACATGTTCTTTCCTTGTTTAAGTTGATTAACCTCCCCCACATTTTGCAGCTACCATCCTACATGCAAGCTTTAGAACACCTAACTTGAAGGCGCGTCTAAACACATTCCGGGAAGAGTTTCGTGCAGTGTGGCGCAATTATAGTGAGCTGTAGCTTATGCAGTGTTTACTGGGTATGTCAATACTTCCTGATTTTACATTAGCATGCAGTTATCTACTTAGTGATTTTGGCTACGGATATGAATTATCTGAGTTTTATTATAAAATTCTGAATTTGAAATGCCGCACAACTTGGATGCTGTTTTGGTATGAGAAATAATGTTTTTGCTCAAATTTAATGTCAAAATTTTGCAATTGTAAAGGTTAATTGACTCTTGATTATTATTTTTCTATGTTAAGTTGAAGTTTTCTTTTTCTTTTATTGTTTATATTCTTTTTTTTTTAATGCGTTTAAAACTTTTCTTAATTTTTTTTTTGGGGGCAGCACCACTAATTGTGCACCCACAAACCTAAAATCCTGGGTCCGCCACTGCTGTCCGATAAATCTTCCTTGCCCTCACCTCCCTTAATTTCACCACCCTCCGTCCGGCCGAACCTCCTCTTCCCTTCCATACTCACAGGACCCTTTGCCTCTGCAATCATAAAGCTGAAGGGAAGGATAAGGTTCGCCTGCCTAGAGAGAACATCTCCAGAGCGACCAGCAGGTGACGCTGAATTGAATGCTCCAAGGTATGTTTTGGACGCTTCTATCGATTTTTAAATTGTGTTTCTCATCTCTACTTATCAGTCTGAGCACTTGTATGATCTGAGAACAATTCTCTTTCTGTGATATTCAATATATTCTGCAGTTCATTAACTTGTCGATTTCCAATTCTTGGTCATTCATATTCACGGGCTATCCAGATTAATAATACCCGTTTCTTCTTTCAAACGAATAAAAATTATTGAAGTTTTTCTTTTTTGAACCGTGTTAGGTCTAATTCCTATTACTTTGCCTGGATGATTGCTAAATGCTGTTGAAATAAGTCAAATCTGCACCTACTTCTTCTGGTTAGTCTGGATTCTGTTCTCTGCTGTCATCCAAAGAAATAAGAAAGTAACACACAGGTCTAACTCAATAACGTTGGTGATTAAAAGAAAGCCTTGTTGGTTTTCATTATTTTCAATGATATCTTCTCTTTCGTTTCATCTGACACATGCTCCCTTTATTGACTTCTTTTCAGTGTAACTTTTGACAAACATTTGAACTAGTTAGTTACGAGCAACCTATGTCATCTAGGAGATCCTCGCTTCTTACTGTCAATTCTCTTACAAGGTTACTCAGAAAAGGTTCTTCGAACGACATTGTGGATTTTATCAAAATCTGTAATACCTGGAAGACTCTCAGTACTTCTGCTGAAAGGTTGGATTTTCAATCAGTTAGTGCTTATCACCAAGATGATTCTTTGAATTATCAGCAAAGTCATCCTGCAAGTCAAAATGACACAAATTCTTATCGGTTACCATATGGACAAAATTCAGAAAATGTTAATCAAGCACATGCAAGTGGGTTTTATGGAGGAAGTTCAGTGCACGATCGGAAGAGCTTACACCAGTTCTGGGGCTATTCTGAAGGTCTTAAGAATGAAACTGGGAACAGACTAAGTGAGCGTGGCGAAAATTTTAGTGGAATCTATAAACATAAAAATGATAGTCCAGAGAGATTTTCTAGTGGAATTGATCAGACTTTTGATAGACCTAACTTGAATAACGATACGAATGTTTTCCAGAATAATTTGGTCAGACAAAGCGGAATTCCTGATGGTAATTGTAGCCGAAACAACACAGAAATGCAACAGAACCTAAACAGGGTTGGTGTTAATGATACAAAGGGCTTTGGGAAGCATCTAAATGCATTTGTTGAGAACCAGGATGGGTTCTATGCTCAACAGAACCTAAATGG
The DNA here is from genome assembly GCA_019022615.1 of Acacia melanoxylon. NCBI lineage: Eukaryota > Viridiplantae > Streptophyta > Magnoliopsida > Fabales > Fabaceae > Acacia > Acacia melanoxylon. Next base: position 1,602,607 of record JAFJYJ010000092.1, read on the forward strand.
CATGAGTGGAAATCTGGAGAGTTCTTATGCCTCATGGACGGAGGGACCAACGAATAGGGCATATCATTCTAATACACATAGCTCACAGATCCTATCTGAGCCTCTGGGGAATCTGAAAGGGAACCCCAACCAACACTTCAGCAGTTTTCAGCAGGCACCAAAAAATCAATTCCCATGGAGTAACAATATGACTAATCAGTGTAACCCAGGTTCTGGACAATTTGTACAGAATGTAAAAGACAGTCAATATCCTCCAAATTTGCAAACAGTACAGAGTCCAACAATTGGTTCTCAACTATCAAATAATGCAAAACCTGAGATGGAGTCAGCTGAGGCATCTGGTGGCAGTCCATATAGGGGTACCCTTGAGGAACTAGATTATTTTTGCATGGAGGGCAAAGTGAAAGAAGCTGTAGAAATTTTGCGATTGTTGGAAAAGCGGCATATTCAAGTGGATTTGCCTCGATATTTGCAATTAATGCACCATTGTGGGCAGGCTAAAGCTCTAGAAGAGGCAAAAATTATACATGAACATGTCTTAAGGTATTTATCACCTCTTAAGGTGAGCACATATAACAGAATATTAGAGATGTATTCAAAATGTGGTTCTATGGATGATGCATTCAAGGTGTTCAATGATATGCCAAAGCGCAACTTGACAACTTGGGATACTATGATAACCTGGCTTGCAAAGAACGGGCTTGCAGAAGATTCAATTGATTTATTTACTCAATTCAAGAAAATGGGACTAAAACCTGATGGAAAAATGTTCATTAGCGTTTTTGCTGCTTGCAGTATGCTGGGTGATATTGATGAGGGAACCCTGCATTTTGAGTCAATGAGCAAAAGTTATGGCATTGTACCATCTGTGGCTCATTATGTCAGTGTAGTAGACATGTTTGGAAGTATTGGATACCTTGATGAAGCATTTCAATTTGTTGAAAATATGCCAGTGGAGCCGAGTACTGATGTATGGGAAACCTTGATGAATCATTGTAGAATTCATGGGAACACAGAGCTAGGGGATCGTTGTGCTGAATTAGTTGAGCAGTTGGACCCTTCTCGCTTAAATGAGCAATCTAACGCTGGCCTTGTACCTGTAAAAGCATTGGACCTGGCAAAAGAGAAAGAGAAGAAGAAGTTAGCAAACCAAAATCTTCTGGAAGTAAGAAGCAGGGTCCATGAATATCGAGCTGGAGATACTTCTCATCCTGAGAATGATAAGATTTATGCTTTGCTTAGAAGCTTGAGGTCACAAATGAAAGAACTTGGCTATATTCCAGAAACAAGATTTGTGTTGCATGACATAGACCAAGAAGGCAAAGAGGAAGCTCTTCTTGCACACAGTGAGAGACTTGCTGTTGGTTATGGTCTTCTAACCAGCTCTGCCCGTTCTCCTATTAGAGTTATTAAAAACCTCCGTTTTTGTGGTGATTGTCATAATGCTCTAAAGATTATTTCCAAGATTGTTGGCAGAGACCTCATTATTCGAGATGCTAAAAGGTTCCACCATTTCAGTGGTGGGGTGTGCTCTTGCGGGGATTATTGGTGAACATCAGGAACTCGGTACTTTCCAACTTTGTTGAATTATTATTTCCCTTCTCTTTCTCATGTGATAAGTAAATATAATGAAACCAAAAGGTTGCTGTTTGTGCAAATAATTCGTCTTGGAGCAGTTGTAGTTAAACTACTTCATTTACGACATACAAACCCTACACCACCTGTATCCCTTCTCTTCGATGCACAAGATAGTTTGTTTGCTTCTTAGCAATTCCTGCCCCCAGAACAAGGAGAGGCTGTTAATCTGTGGTCACTGCTGTGTTCTGTTATTGGTAGGTTTACATAGGAGGTGCGCCAGAGAATTTAAGCCCCTATCCCTTTGTTTTGACTGCAAATCGATATTTTTGGCCAGAACTCTATAAATTTTTGGTAAGATTAAGACAATATTTTAAATCCCAGAACTCTATACATTTTGGCCAAAGCAATTAGTGTGCGCAATAGTATTATATTTTAATCCATGCTGCTGCTGCTATGACTAAACACTTAATATGCATGGAAATCCTTTCATCACTGTTTCCTTCATAAGATGGCCTGAAATGGGTGGGTAGCTCTGACTTCAAATTCCACATCTAGGTATGGCATATTTGGTTTAATAGAAAACAGAGCAGGGACAAGTTAAATACATTAACGCAACTATAACTCTTGCATGCTCTATATTGCCATTGCATGCCGTATGTTACAGGTGTTAGTAAAAAATGTTGAACAGCTAGTGATCTGATAGATTCCTTGGGATCATTGTTATGGTTATTGCTATATATTTGAGAAATAGAGATAGGAAAAAGACATAGTAGACAGAATAGGAGAAGATGAAGAAAGAGAGATTCTGAACAATCTCTACAAGTCTGTATATTCAGTGCACAATCTGGCCTGCTCTTACAGAATTGAGAGGAATGGCTATTTATAATACTATAGCCTCCCCCAAGTCCTAACTAACAGCTAGTAAAGGGTTGATGACTAATTACCCTACTAACTATCTAGTTTACAATTAGGTCCCTAGGTTTATCTTACAATTAGGTCCCTAAATGCAGATTATTATCTTTACATATCAATCATGGATACTAATTACAAATGGATTTGAAAGTAAACATCAGGGCCTAACCATACAGCTTTCTACTGACCTTTATCTAAATATTGGGTGTTTTGTTCCCGTCCAATTTAACCAGGAAAACTTGAATGAGGTTTCATCGTTCTGTTTCTCATTGTAACTAACCAACAATCATCTTCCGGCTATGATTTTGTGGAAGGTTGCTAAACATATTATATGTATTTCATTGGTATTGTTGGGGATCACAAAAATTGTGACTTTGAATGCAATATGCATCAGATTGGCATATGGTGTCATGTTAATGTGAATTACTATATGGTGTGTCTGAAAATGTCTCGGCAGAAGCACTGACATGGTTGTGACAATGGTGGACATTTTTCCAAACATATCTAAATTTAATGTTTTCACTTTCTTATTGGGCATATGATGATTACTCGACTGTTTTATTTGGGAGTATTATTCAAGAAAGCTGACTAAAATCTCGTCATGCAGGTGTCTCATGGAATCACGATTGAATGGCATGTGTTAGATAAAGTCAGCGGTAACTAGCTTAGGAGCAGAGATAAGGGATGTAAACATGCATCTCATGGTTACTAAAAGCAATGCTTTATATACACAGTGATATTTGGGATTTTATAAAATCAGGCTCTTCCTTGCTAGGAGGAACGTGAAGCAAAACTGTTGGATGTTGATTCAGAGAGATCGAGGTTGGTCTGTCATTCTGCATTGCATTTCTTTTCCCATCCTTGTATTTTGTCTGTTGCATCCGAGGTCTTGTCTCTTGGGCTAACAAAAACTGTTATTTATTCAAGGGATAGCGTTAGTGGGCATTTTGGTAAGAATGCTATAGAATTGAAACTTGCAAGGGTGGACTCAAATAACCAGGGATCCATTCAGCTGAATAAAATATTCTACATTCATAGATGGTGCAACTAGTTTTAAAACATCAAATGATTGTTTGATTTTGTTGTATTTTTGCTACAACTCGACCCAATGAGTCGAGTCGTGCTTACATGTCCTTTTTTAATGGATGTTCATCATTTCTGTCGTTTTGGACGTGTTCTAACATGGGCCGCATGGATGAGCATTTTGGTTGGAGCCGAGAGAATGGATTTATCATTGAGCTGATAATTTATCGAAGCTATGAGAATCTCGACCGTTTAGTTGCCTCAAGATACTACTGGCTCTGCCTTCAGAAGCTCCGCAACTGCCCTTTATTTCGAAGCCCTGTTGGTCCTCAGAATTAGCCCATTATATTTGAACCAGGATATTCTAACCCCACTTCCCTCCCATCTTCCCTATTCACCAGACAATTATAAGGTAGTTTTGTTTATGCATATTTGCCTAGAAGAAATTATATTGCCCATATTATTATGACCACCGTTGAATCTTATGATTAAATCCTGAGGTGTCGAGTACTGATGTATTGTTCCTAAGACATCAGTGCTATAATTTGTTCTACATATTGTGCAAAACAAAGGCTCGTAATTTGATTATATTTCTTTATACTCTTTTTTTTTACAATTTCTTTATACTCTCTGAAGAGTCACATGATTAATTTACATATACCAAAAAAATTAGTTAAGCTATTTATTTGTTAAAAAATGTGGGTTTATTTTCCCAAAAATCCTTCCTTTTTATCATGTATCTTGGAAATTCCTCCCAAGTCTTAACTCATTGATTGCTTACATATTCTGTTCACTTAATTGGATAGTTTAGTATAAAAATAAAGGAGATCGTATTGATGTAATGAAATACAGAGTATTTACAAATTTATTTATTGCCACACAAACAATTTTGTTGGCCTCCTTTTAAACCTCAAAATTTAAACGATTTAATCTGACGTGATCTAATCTATCTAATATATTACCAAGTTGTATTGTCATAAGTCGGCAATGTCGTTTGACTCTCAAAAAATGAAATTACAATTACAAGTTTGAAAGTTCAAATCCATATCTCTATTTATATTTCTTTGAATGAAAATGCATCTTGTGCAACAATAATGTCTCCGTACTAGTTTACCTAAAAAAAAAAGTTTCCACTAAAGAAAGGAAGATTTTAAGACATCTTTGTTTGTTCCAAGAATAAGACCAGTTAATGCATCCATTAAAAAAGCAAATTAGCAAAGTGAGACTCGAGATATTAATCAAATTTAAGAAGAATAATGAAATGGCCTCAAACTTTTTTGGCAGCGATGACAAGGGTGTGCTGTCTAATCTAAGACGCCGGCCAACCAATGAATTGAAACTGAACGCGACTGAATCTAAGACGCCGCCAACCAATGAATTGAAACTGAACGCGACTGAAGCCCACGCTCCCGTGCGCGATTGACACTTGACTAATACTATCATTCTGAACTCGGAAGCCCCACCTTTATGGTGATTTTCAGTTTTACCCCAGAAAGGAGTGGTGAACGAACAAAAAGAAATACAAGCCCCAGTGAGGCTATCAAAACTTTGGTTTCCCCACCACCCTTGGCTCTCTGCCCCTCTGCCCCCAAGCAAAAACAAGAGACTAGGAGAAAGGGTTTTCTTAGTGAGATCTAGGGTTTGGATAAAATTCTAAGGGACATTGATCCGTGGTGTTATCGGAGGAGGAGGAGAAGGTAAGCATGGATTCAGTCCCTTCGAATTCCCATGGAAACCTCGATGAGCAGATTTCTCAGCTTATGCAGTGCAAACCCTTGTCTGAGCAAGAGGTACTTTGGTTTTCCTTTTGAATTATCCTACTTAATGTACGATATGTTTCCTCTTTTGATTATTTAGAGAGGGCAAGGGATTCTCGATGATTCTCGGGAAATGTGATGGATCAGGGCGATTTCTGGGACTTTTTAACACGGCCAATGGCTCTTCGCGTTTGAATTGTATGGGCATGATCTTCAAGTTTGGCCGAAGTCAGTTTCCGGTCATCGACCTTTTTGCTGGATTTAGTACACCCATTGTATCGTTTATGGGTTGCCTATAGATCTCACAGTATTGTATAAAACATGGGTGCCTCTCAATCCTAATTCCTCTATGAATTTCTATCAGAAATTGACTCTAGTTTTGATCATGTGGGTTGATCACCTTTCACTTCATCAAAACGTTCCATCAATTTTGCAAAATTTATTACGATTATGAGCGGCATTGATCTTTCCAATCAAAGAGCGGCCGTGTATGTATGAGTATATATCTTCATGCTTGCGTATTTGTTCTGTTGATGGAGGCATGCCACTATCAGATCCAAGTCATTAATCTTGATGCTTCTATTTTGCTTTTTGGCATTATAAGTACCCAATCAGAATTAGAATTGAGCATAGAACTCCCTCAAAATGCGTTTTTGATTTGATGCCATTTAATTAATTCACGGCCATATCTATTCAACACTTGCGGATGCATGCGTTGTTGCCTAATCCATGTTTACGGAAAGAGCTAGTTAGCTTCACTGATCATTTATTGTGGTTGCTGGCAACGGAGTTAGAAGACCTTCGGACCTCTCCAAAATGACGCCCTCTAACTAGGCAACAGCCAGTGTGTGGGATTGGTTGCAAGATATTTGCTTGATCATCTTTGTGGTACTGCTTAAATCTGAGAGTTATCAACAGCTTTATAATTTTCCCTATTAAATGTGGATGGTCTTGAAAAGCCAGAGAGGTCTCCAAACCTATTGGTTCGTTAAGAGAACCTGTAATGTACAAAGAATCCTTAAAATTATAATGCTGTCCTCATCATATGGTGGAGATTAATTGAAAGTTGTGATTGGAGTATCATAGAAAATGGTTTATTTTATTTATTCGATGATTAAACTCTTATTTCACTTGTCTGCTCATTGTTCCGCAGGTGAGGGTCTTGTGTGACAAGGCAAAGGAGATTTTGATGGTGGAGAGCAATGTTCAGGTGCGTATGTGTTAAGTAAAATAATTGAATGAGTTTCCTAATTTATAATTTATACAGCGCTTATCATGAAAAGTATTCAAAGCATTGAGGTCAGCTCCCACAATAATCGTTTGCATTAAGCATATACTATGTTCTCTCAATTGGCGACCATTTCTCAGCTGTTCTGGGCATTTTTTTTTTTGAGATTCTTGATCTTGACTTATGTTTTATAACTTCATCCTCATATCTTGTAGGCTTTAGGTTATAATGATTTTGAATGGTAGCTGCCAGGACGGGCTTAATGTTTTTTATGGCCATAATTGCAGCCTGTAAAAAGTCCGGTTACAATTTGTGGTGATATTCACGGGCAATTCCATGATCTTGCTGAGCTTTTTCGCATTGGAGGCAAGGTATGTATTTGTTGGATTTCCTTTTACAACATAAATGAATCTGCTGACATTATGGGAACTGCATTTGATCTTAATCTTGGTTTCACAAAACCGGCTTTCTTTAAACTGATTTCCTTTAAAACTCCTCTAGGTTATAGAGGGTTAGATTGCACTCAAATCTTGTTATTATATATCTGTTTAGTCTGTCATGTTAAAGCATTCTGTAAACTAAAAGCCTTGTATATTTAATAATAATAATAGTGCTATTATTATTATTTAATCTTATGTTTGATTTGAATACCAGGTGTCATGTGTTCATTGTAGATCTGTTGCTCGGTTGAGCTTTTGAATATGGCAGCATTGATTAGTATATAGGATTCGTTGGCTGAGTACTCATTTCTGATCACTCTTTTCTTTTTTGTCCAATCAGTGTCCAGATACAAATTATTTGTTTATGGGAGATTATGTTGATCGTGGCTATTATTCAGTTGAAACTGTAACAGTAAGTATGGGATGATATGCCATATGTATTTTTTTGTAGTTCAAGTTGAATTTGTGCAATTCATTTTTGTATTTCTAAGTCCTTATGAGATGATTGATGACATGGATATTATGGACATACCTTAAGCTTAAAGGTCTAAGACTATAAGTGGCTAAGCTTCAAATGTATTTTTTGAATGAATTTTTAATAATTAATAATTGTTACAGGCTTATATGAGTTGAACAATGAACACTAGTCAATTCACTATAAGTTGTTCGTTGCCCTCTAAACTTGTAGGCATTTTACTAAATGTAACTTTACTTATGGCGTGTCCCAGTGCTGAGAATTGTGTTTTGCGTTTTTCCAAGGTAGATAATAACCTGTCGTGTGTTTGTGGGGTTATTTTAATTATTGGGTACTACTACATAATTTAGTTGTGTGGTCTTGCTAACTAAAAATAAAATAAAAACTAGTATGTATGGCTCTGCTGCATGTGTAGAGTATCTCTTTACAACAGGAATTGCCATAGCATTTACACCTCTGGCAATTAATATTAACACAAACATGGTTTGTGGATTTCAAAATTTTAAGTATAATTTGTTTTTCAAATTGAATTCAATATTACTAGAATGCTTAGTTCACTTTTTTTTTTATCTTTTTGAATAAAACATATTTTGCACTGAGTCACTGACTATTTTCTATGCAGCTTTTGGTTGCCCTCAAAGTTCGCTATTCTCAGCGCATTACTATTCTGAGGGGAAATCATGAAAGTCGTCAGGTATGTTCTATTTGTTGTCATGTGACTTGTCTAATCCTTAATGATTTATACACACATACACACAGTATGTTGCAATCAATTCCCTAGCTTAATGTTTAACCAGTTCACTATTTGCTCTGCTCCGGTTGTGTTTATTTGACTGTATGTCTTGTTAGTTTTGAATGTATTGGCTAATCTTATTCTTTTTGCAACAGATTACTCAAGTTTATGGGTTTTACGATGAGTGCCTAAGAAAGTGAGTACTAGAGAATTTTAACTTTTGGGATATTTTAGTTTGGCCCTTGGCCTTTGTTATATATAAATTACTGCACCCATCGCTTCTACATTTGTTTTATTTTTGCCCCTTGATCCTTTTTATTTCTTCCCCCCAGAATTCTCTTGTTAATATGTTATTGTCTTTTGTGTCATAGATGTTCTTTTAGTTATAAGTGTGTAACTTTGTGCTAAATTAAAACATATCTCTTGTTAGTGTTCTCATGTTGAGTAGTAAAAGCATATATGATAGAACAGCTTTCCCCTTCCAGTTTTCATTGTTGAACGAGCTCATATAGGACACTAGGACAGAACAAAGTTAAAATCTAATGGGAACATTATAATTGTTCAGCCACGGGCTGCTCTTGCATTAATTAGTCCTGCAAGTGTTCACATTATTTTATTCTTTTCCCCCTGTTAATGCCACCCCAAAGTACTTTTTTGGTTTACCTAGATTTGTAGATGTTATGTCTAAATTATAATCATGTTGTGTAGAAGAGTATGAGACATTGAAGGTAAGAATAGCCCATGATCCTGATTTGTGGACTGTTTATTTTGATTTCCTGGACTGAGTTGTATAAGTTACTGAGACATGCTTTTTAAATTTTTATTAGTATTGTCTCAGAAATCATTTTCAATACGTTGATTGTATTATTGTTGAGGAAGCAATCTTATTATTTTCCTTTGTATCTGGATATTCAGATAACCCTAGACACATAGCTTAACAATATAATTCGCCAAAAATTTTCAGACTTAGACTAGATGTATATTGATAAAATGTTTGCAAATATGCCATCTTATGTCCCTGTCATAAAGCAGTAGATGATCCCAACAAAACAAAAATTATACTTGTTGAAAGTTGATTTGGAATTCTTCAGATTTTTCTACTTGGGGATGTTTGATATATGTATTGTCTATCTTCTTTTTTTTGGGCCGAATATGTGTTCTCTGTCTGCTTATTTTTTTATTTCTATTAATTTTCCTTTCAAATGCAAACCCACATAGATAATTTCTTTGCAGGTATGGTAATGCCAATGTCTGGAAGATCTTTACAGATTTATTTGACTACTTCCCTTTGACAGCATTGGTTAGTACTTTTTATACTATTATTGTACTACATGGTGTATGGAATTACTGGAGGCTGTGTTCTTGCCTGTGATCAGTGTTTGTGCATGTTCGTTTGATTCAATCTACCAGGCTTTCATTTTGAGATGCATCAATTTATCTGTATCTCTTTCTCATCTTTTGTGCATAATGTACTTTAATTTTGAAGTCTTGCTCTGATCTCTAGGCTTTTATTAAATATTTCTGACGTGTTATTAAATTCTTGTGAGTCATAATATTGAGATAATAATAATAATCAATTCACAATTCCAATTCTGATATTTTCAACATTTTCACTAATCATTTTGTGCTGCTAAAGTATGATGTTCTCTTTGCAGGTTGAATCTGAAATATTTTGTCTTCATGGTGGGTTGTCCCCATCAATTGAAACCCTTGATAACATTCGTAATTTTGACCGTGTACAAGAAGTTCCTCACGAAGGACCCATGTGTGATCTTCTGTGGTCCGATCCAGATGATCGCTGTGGTTGGGGTATCTCTCCTAGAGGTGCCGGATATACCTTTGGCCAGGTAATCTAATCTACTGGCTAGTATTGCCTTTTACCCAACATCATTAATTTTCATTGACTGTTATTTGAATTGTTTTTATAGGACATATCTGAGCAGTTTAACCACACCAATAACTTAAAACTTATTGCTAGAGCTCACCAGCTGGTTATGGAAGGATATAACTGGGGTCATGTAAATACTGGATCTCATTCCCTTTTAGTTTGTTGATACTTCATATAGAGTATAGTGTTGTCTGATTTATGGTGCATTCTGCAGGACCAAAAGGTGGTTACCATATTTAGTGCACCTAATTACTGTTACCGCTGTGGGAACATGGCATCCATCCTTGAAGTTGATGACTGCAAGGGACACACATTCATTCAGGTTGAGCTTGCCTTTCAAACACCTTCCTTTCCCACTCAATCATTATACTAGAATCTGCTGCAGTCACTATTTTGTTGGTCTGGATATTGATGTAGTCCAGCAGTTCATTTTATCCGGTTCTGGTGCTTAGCATTTAGCGTTCTGCTGCATAGAGCAGGTGGTCATCTGTGTGTTCAATTCATTTTTTTATGCAGTTTGAGCCAGCGCCAAGGAGGGGAGAGCCAGATGTGACCAGGAGAACACCTGATTACTTCCTATGATACAACTCTGGTTGAGCTGCTGTTACCAGCGACTCGTGGCCCCGCACTTCCCTGCAACCACATTGACTTACTGAAATCAGAGGTCATGCAACAAATTCGATCCTTGCAGTTTTGATATGTTAGTGGTTTAGAGGCATTGCAGGATTTGTTATGCATTTGAATTATACTTGGATCCTTCAGAGAGGAGGTAGAGGAGCAGCAGGTGATATGCTATTATTAACATCCATGCCATTCCAGCAAGCCATGTATCTTTTTTTTATTATTATTATTATTATTATTATTATTATTATTATTTTCTTTTTCAATTTTCTTTCATCAATTTAGAAGGATTATTTTTCAGGGGATGAATTTCTGTAGATGGATGATGCTCTAACAGTTGCTTTAATGGTGCTTTATAATTTTTCCCTCTTGATTTGTGAGAATATGTTCTAATAGGCATCTTTTATCTCTCATTTACCCTCTCTCTTTGACTACCATGATAATGCGCTCGTTCGTTTTTGTATTATCTTTGAAGCGGTTGGACCAACAATTTTGAAAAAAAGTCCAGTAACGTTGCCGACTAATTTTTGGTCCGTTTGAGTTGAACTTTAAGTTCACTTGACTTTAAGTCAAAAAAGCTCAAAAAGCTAGTTATAAAAAAAGTTTAACCATAAAGCTTTTTCTAAAAACCTCTCAGTTTTTTGACATGGGTCCCGCCACTTCTACCACTATCAATCCAAACACAAATCATTATTTACAACTTCACTTTTTTCCTACCGAGCTTTATCTAAAGTCAGATAGCTTTTAAGTCACCGCTCCTACCGCCAACCCAAACATGCCCACTGTTATCGTCGTCTGTTAATATCTGGAAATATGTTGATTCTTGTGTTTCTTGATTGTTTTACCATTCAAAATCGAAACTTTTAAACTGTATGATGAATACCATATAAAGTGTATTATCAATAAGAAGTCACACTGTATACGCATGAATAGCACGGCTCTTTCTGAATACCATACAAAGTGTATTGGGCGGACTCTAGCTGATAAACAAAGGAAGCCAAGACTAATATTGGTTGGTCGCATTGGTTTAATTGACTAAAGGAAAAAAGCTGGTCAGCAATTTGATTTCAGGTAAAATCTGACATGCATTGTTGACGAACTGAGTACTTAAGAAGTAAATAAAAGCTTATTAAGCGTATTTTGACTCTGAAATAAAAGCTTATTAAGCGCAAACCCAGTTCATAAATTTCTGCATATATCAAATAGCACCATCGAAACCTTCGGGTACGAATTAATTTCAAGAGATTTAAACAGTTTGTTTTTGTGACGTATTTGAATTTTAAATTTGCTTTGTTCAAGTCATGGAAACATAACTATCGGCAGGAGGTGGCACGTGTCCTATATACAATAAGGCCAAGAAATATTGATTGGCCCCGAACATACAAGCTCTTCTCTTTCGGTTGTGCAACTAAGTCGGGGCCTGGGGGCTACACCAATTATTGAAGGTTGTTGTTGAAGGGGGAGAGTGTGTGTTGATCCTTGAGATTGAGAGAGAAGGAGAGAGATCTGGTGAAAGCTAGAGGCAACATCATGAGTTTCTTGGCCCTTCCTACGTATGCCCTTCTTGTCAAGTTGTCATATTCGTTGTCTTCGATTGCGTCCAAGATCTTGCCGTATATTATTAACGACGACCAAACCTGCAAATCACGCACAAACCAATTCATCCGTCACCAACTGCACTTTATGCAACACACTACAATAATTGATTTTCCAAATACATAACATACATACCGGCCAACGGCTGGCCTTCTCAAGCTGAGAAGCTCCTTCCTCTGCCAATTTGAAGTAGAATCTTGCCCTGCTTATCTGGTGTTTCATGAACACCTTCCATTCTTCGGTCACAGTTCTTGAGAAAATATCCTTGTCACTCAAGCCAAACTGGGCTAGTTCATCTTGGGGAAGGTAAACCCTACCCCTTGATGCACTGAAAGATCAACATGGAAAACTTAGGCGAGTGGGCTACGAAGAACACGTAAATTGTGGAGTTATGAATCAACAAAAAGGAAACTTACTCCTCTCCCACGTCTCTGAGAATGTTTGTCAGTTGATTCCCAAGACCCAAATAGAGTGCTGCATTATATATAGTTTGAGCAGGGAGAAGAGACTCTGCCGCAATTCCCATGACTGGAACACTCATTAGGCCAACAGTTCCGGCCACATAGTAGCAGTATTGATGTAGCTCTTCAAAATTCTTGTACCGGGTTTTCCTTGTATCCATCCTCATGCCTTCTATCATGTCCCTGAAAGGCTATTACAGAAGAAAACACTTCATTCCCTGAGGCAGTGACTATTCATGGTTTTGGTTTTGAAAGCCAATATACCTTCATGTCCAAGGGAAACATAGAAACAGTGTCGGTCAGAGCAGCATCAAGCATGTCATAAGGGCGTCCGTTGAAAATGTCATGCAGTCTCTCCTCCCACCTATCAAGAACAGTAGAGCTCATATAGGCCGCATTAGGACCATCAACCAATTCATCTGTCCTCCTGCACCAAACTACACACAACAATCTCAGTTTTTAAACATTCAGAACTAGTGATGGGTTCGGGATGGATGAGGTTTTAAGAATAGATGGATCTTACCCTTTTGAACAATTTAATTAATAGGACTCCAATAAGAAACTTGTGATGTGCATTCAAACAAGGGACTCGTATGTTGATTTGGATCATTAAAAAACTTCCTTTGTGGAGTACAACTAGATGTGGTTGGCACTTGACAGTGTCTAAAATGTAAATCCTTTAGATTTTTTTAGCTACTAAATCCATTATCATCGATGTGAACTTTCTTACCATAAATCGCCCATATAGCTTTCTGTCTTTCTTCTGTCATTAGCAGAGTTCCTGTTCAAGAATGAAGACCGACTAAGTTGTGCAGGAAAGAAGATAGAATAGTTCACATGACCATGTTGAGAAGTTGGGCGGTTACATATGCGAGGGAACAAATAAATTACAGAATGTAAGAAAATTAACCATTTTCTTCAACTAAGCAAATGATCAAAATAGAAAATCATAATAGTTCAATAACTCAAAATTTAAAAGAAGGAACACAGTGGATTTGTACCTAGATAGAAGGTCTTGGCATATTCTGCACAGATCTTTCTGCAACTTTCATATGCTTCCTCTATAAAGCCTGGACGAAACTGCGGCTTCTGGCGAGGAATGGTGATGAACTTAGCCGGCTGAGTCTGCCTCTCCACAACTTCTTGTACGTGCAGATCAGCAAGAAAAATTCCTTGTTTTGACAACTGGGGATAACTGATATCCCCTGTTGGTTTTGGAGCCAAGGTCACTTGTGCTCTTATTACACCAACTCTTATTCTACCAATTGATTTGCTCACACCAATATGGCTTCCATTGATGGAAGCGTTTGCTGCTAGAGAAAATGGCAGACTCATCTGACTTACCATTTGAAATTGGCCAACAGATAACAGAAAACTATCAAATGAAAGGCTTTAGAAGTGAATTTGGGATGCTGCAGCCAAGTGAAGCCCAAGGGAAGCATCAACTCCTTTTGCCATTATCTGTGTATATATCATCACCTATGTTTCTATAATAGAGAAATGAGAATAAAGATCCCTTTTTGTAGGAACCAGTAGCTGACAGGTGATATGAGAAATTCAATCATGCTCAATCATGGAAGTACCCTCTTATAGGTAATATTTTCTCCTCACCCAAGGCACTTGAATCATATTAAATGCAGGGAATCTCATCAAGGAACATACGTCTCATAAACTGTACTCTGCTCCTTGCACTTCTCGATACAATTATATATTATACTGGAAAGTTTATTTTCTAGTTATAAAAAGTATGGTTAAACTTTGCAGTGGATGATTTTTTCTCGGATTAATGTTATAATAAATAAGACATGAGGGCATAGTTTGGTCTTGTTTTGGGAGGGAGAACGTAATCTTCAAGGACGTAGCTTTCGTGTTGGAGAAGGCTACCAAAACAATGTTAGCCAAAATGTGTCTGCTAGTGGAATTTCTTGGGAGGAATCTTAGTCAGTTTTGATGCCTCCTATGCCTAAATTAATATGTTCTTTCTGCACTATTACTTTGATTAATATTGGCTTGTCTTGTTTTCTTCGCAATTCAACAATGTTTGGTGTCACGAGGAGTTTATTCGAAATCTTGTCTAGGCCGAAATTCTGGTTTTTTCGTCAATTTTTTGTACCTCTTACTATAACTCTTCAAAGAGCTTGCCAATTGGTAAAGGTTATAACCTCTTCACATTCTAATGTCATCATAGAAGATTTTATTGATTAGAATTTTTTTTTTCCAGTTTCCATTTATGTATTTCAGACAATATTTTTTTCGAACTCTAATGCCCATTTTTATTTAAAAAAATGGATGTCTTCTGCTGTATCTTTTTGTTTGTTTTTTTACTCAAAAAAATATCGGTTTGTCTTGTGTTTGCTTATCTTTACAACTTGTCAGGTTGTATAGCTTTAATATTCGGCCGCGTACGTGGCAAGCAACTACATCGACCCGCCTACACTACCCATACTCACAGCTTTCTACTTTCTTTTTCCTTACAAAATTCTACTTTAGGCATCAACAATGGTAACTTGTAACATAATATCTTGAGCAAGAGGAGGATTTTTTTCTTAAAAAAAGAACTTCAATATAAAACTAATGAAGAAGACAAAAGTATACATTTTACTCTTAAGTGGATCAGGATTAAAAAAAAACAGTATTTAATCAGACAATATTGTTCATTCTAATGTGCAAACTAACGGATAAAATCATTGCATTAAACAATTGGCAGAGTTTAGTTAAAAAAGCATTACTACATACTAACAATACTCTGTAAATCAACTGCTTTTACATTTGTTCATGATATGTTTTGCTGGCTGTAGTAATAGAGAATTAGGAATGAAATTGACTTGTGTTTTCCTATTCCATCGTGCATATTCTTATACTGCCTCTTTTTTTTATTCTTTTGAAAAATTGTTTATTAGGTTTGTTTCTGTATTTTGGTTTGGTGTTATGGTATTGAGAGTATAAATCAAACAGTATGTATGCAGTATTATGAAAAAGGGTAGAGGAAAACTGAAATGATTGTTTAACGAATTATTAAGTAGCACCTCTTGGTCAACAGTTTGATTAAAGATTTGGTTGTCAATAGAGCACAATGACATCATGTAATCTATGTAGCCAACTTCACTTAATAGGATAAGACTTGTTGTAGAGGGGCAAGCACTAACAACATGTGGTTATAAACAGCATTGAACCTGCGACCTGCTGACCTCCCACTTACAGGGTATCATACATGATATCAGGTGATAAGGCAATTGATTATGGGTTATGTGTGAGATGGGTCGGGGGTATTGGTGGGACTGGATCTTTGAGGAGTACAAGAAGAAGAAATGAAAAAGAAAATAGTGCACAATGTCTTCAAGGTGTGAGAAACAATTTCCTTTGGGTTTAATTTGCCCACTCCTACATGTATCTTACAGAGTGTGATGAGAATTGTCGGACTCTCACAAGATAACCAAGTCCAGTAAAGATTTGTAGTATAGAGAACCTGTATAGTTTCTTTCAAGGAATTCGCAATGGGTCTAATTTGAACAATAGAAACAGAAAAACAATGAAACAATAAATGGTTGGGGGGCTTTTAGGTTAAACATAATACAAACTAGAATTAAACAGAAACAGAATGCAAAAAATGAAACTAATCAAATTAAAACAACGATCAACCCATAATTAAGGAATTCCACAACTTTCCATCATCAGACGAAAACAGAATGACAACCGACTCGTGATTGATTCTGGACAAGACAAACCGAAATCTCTGCGTTTGTCCAGAAAATTCTTGGACTAGACGATCGTCTAGAATCTGCTCGAATGCGCAGCATGTCACTATGCAATTGCACAATAATCACTTCAACCCGGTTTGAACTTAGTCCTTGGAATATATCAATCTGGGCATTAAATCTAACACTCAATCTGAAAGCAAAATCAAATCTGATAATACAAAACAGAAACGAGGTCGTTACTAATTTAAGAACGAGTCCTCTAGATAGTGGAATCCTCAATCCATGGGACGATCACAGAAGCTCAACCAAGCATGGCTTGGAAAAACGAAGAACAGACGAAGAACATTGTAGACAAAATGAGAACTTCTGATTTCAATCCGAAAAGTGTGTAAAACGTGAATCACTGATGTGTTTCTCCTAACCTAGTTATAACCCTAATTGAAAATGGATTGGGCTCACAAGTCTAGCCCAAAATGAAAATACATAACTAATGGTCTTTAATTACAAAATTCGGGCCCAATAAAATCCCAAAAAAATACATGTGACTTTGGCTCCAATTTTGATTGCCTTTTTGTCCAATTTTCCTTTCAAGTCTTCATATCAATTGTAGCTCTCTGAATCATCTAAAAAATGAGACAAGAATAAGGCTAATTGGATATCTAGTTCAATAGTTATGGTGAAAATAGTGAAGCACTGTAAATATGGATTTTTATCATTGAAATGAATTAATTCTAATAAAAAAATCAAAGCCCAATTAAGCGTAAAAGCAATTTATTTATGAACTAAAGCAATCCTAAATTAATTAAACAAGATATGCAATTAAGTGTAATATTATTCAATTATCATAGTGCAATTTGGATTGACGGGCGAATTTCCTGTAGCATATAATGAAAACCCTTAAGTATGGATTGTTCTTTCAGCACTCAAGTCAAGACAATAATGATTTTTACGAAGTGATAATTTGATTTTATTTTTATGTGCACTCAAAGATAAAAGTAATGAGTTTGGTCTCATTATTATGTGGTGTGTTGTGACTTGTGATATTGTATGTCTGAATGGACTTATGGTGATAGGTATTTATAGGCCATGGAGTGATATCTTGAAGTGGTGCCTCTTGAAGTATTTCTCTTCAATCAAAAGTTATAACCATATGTTAGATTCATGAACCTTTATGAACCAACATAACTTAAATAACAAGTAGTTATTTAATACCCTTCTGGTCTTTAATATAAGACATGTTAACATAATTTGATTAGATTAAAGAAGTTGATTTAGCAAGTTAATATAACATGTATTTTCTAAAATACCCTAATCACTTTCCTTAATTCCCTAGTCACTTTCTTTAGGTTGTTGAGGAAATATCAATAGAGGTAAACTAAGAAAAGATTGATAAATATGGAAATTTTGTCTTATATTTAGGACAAAGAAGATCAACTCTTCAAATATGTCTTATATTAAGGACCAGAGAAGTATAACTTTTTCATGAAGATTTATATTTTATAGTATATAGGGTTTTCTTAAAAACCAACACAATATTTTATCAAAAACTTTTAGTTATAACTTTTCATACGTGTTTCTAGAAACTAAAGAGACATAACTTTAATGTTATAACTTCCTACACAACCCTTCACAAAAATTCTTTAATTTATAAGAATACGACTTTAAAAAAACACATATATTCATTTTAAAATATTCCAAAAGGGGCATTACACGACAGCTATTATAATTTTTTTTGGGTACAAGTAAAAGGCAAAGCCTTGGAATTTAATGAGGACCAGCCTAATGGGGAATTCAATCCAAAATAATATTATTAACTAAGGTCCTAAGATAATCATGACACATATCCAAAAGAGTGGAGCAAGTCAAACCCTTTTTTGCTTGCCACTTGTTCTCTGGAAATATGAGATATTTAGAGATCCCAATCAAACCTCATCATGCATTGTATTTCAAGGAACACCAAACTACATATCTTATTCTTAGAGTTATTTTTGAGAAGATCAACCAAATTCTTTGCATCAGATTCTAAGATCACCTTCTTGAAACCAAAAGCCCAAGCAAGTTTAAGACCCTTAAATATTTGCCCATTCCTTAGCTTCTAAAGCACTGCAGCATCCCAAATCATGAGTAAATGCAACAATCGAGCAACCTTTATATTCTCTTATGACTCAGCTATTATAAATTGATTTGCACTGAGTATGGCATAGTACAGAAATTGGCCATTTTTTGGGTTAGAAGTTGGGTCGGATGCTATTTTGAGATAGGCATATTCCGCAATTGGAGATCATTTTTTTGGTAGAATTTAGATGGTATCCCAGCCGATAACTAGAAAGCAATTGGAGATCATTAGGAATGAAATCATTTGGAAAAGTTGGGCCGACGCATGAATCAAGAGTGAGCCCATGCTTGATTTTGTTTGATTCCATATTAGGCAAAATTCAATCCAAACCACACCAATTTATTTGCCAAGACTTTACGCCTACTAGGCTTCACATAAAATCAGTTTGGTTTGATTTATGGAGAGTTTGATTTTTTTATTTTTTATTTTGAAGAAAGGAGTGATGTCAGTTTGAGGGGCTTTCCCCCAATTAAAATCACTTTTTATTTTTTAACAAATTGACCCGTTTTAGTAATGTTAAAATATTTTTTTCAAAAGAATATCGTAATTTTAACAAATTAGATTTAAACTCATATTCGCTTTTTAATTTTATACTCACAAAATCGCTAGTTAGGGAGTAAATAGTTAAAAGCATTATTTTTTTTTAAAAATGAAAAATATTGATTTAAAATTTTGAATATATTTGATTCAAGCCCCAGAAACAATTTAAACTTATATGATTGATTTGATGTCAAATAGAGTAATACTTTGAGAGAGGTAATACATTAAAGCATATGAAGGTCTCTCTTGCTCGTTTTCTTTTGGATGAGTTCAATCAGTTTTGCCGGGTTACGAGCAGAATTAGAGCATCAAGATAAGAAGGAGTAATGAATTAATAATATTAATTAAAATGTTAATATAATAATAATCGAGTTAATCAGTGATGCCGTTTAGTACACGAGATGACAATAAATTTATGACTGCTTAATTGTGACCTTTTAGTGATTACACTTGAAACACCTTATGGTGATTTTTAATATATTGTATATGAGAAGAGGAAGACGTAGTTATCTGTTACATGCCGGGTTAAAATTTCTAGATACATCAATAAAATAGGCGTGATATATATACAGTATTATATTATCTCTAATCTTTAATATAAGAGCTTCTTCGTAGTGTAATTTTAGATCAACTTTTATATTATAGACCGGAGCTAGTATGTTATAGTATGTTACTATGATCAACGTTGTTTAGTTGACGTCACCTAATATAATAAGGTTTTGCTGTTGTAGTAGTATTTAATTTTTTATCCTTCCGGTGTCACGTGTAGTGAAGTAAAATTAAGAGAGAGATAGCTTTAACTTCTGGTTTCATTAATATATGTAGAAAAAAGTAATTTGATTATCATTTAATTTCGATTATGTTTTGTATAATCATCAATCAATCATCATCAAATATATACATCTAAACCTCCTAGTCATTCAACTATTGGTCCATCTATTTATCTACATGTCAATTTCCTCACCTTCAATTGGATCTGACCTGGAACACACAGTCTCAACCATTGGTCAATCTGTTTGATCTACATGTCCATTTTCTCACCTTTGATTTTTCAACCTTTCTTTCAATTCCATTGGTCAGTTCAAACCACTCTTCAATTCCATTGGCCAATTCAAACCACTTTTCAACTATGTACAGGTTAGTGTGTACTCGTGGTTTTTCTGCAACAATAACTTACGTTCTTAAACGGCAATGCAACTTCGTTATTCGTCCATTTGTAACTTACAAATTTGCATTTCCCCATCACTCATTAATCCTTACTTGAAAAACGAACTGATGTACACGAGGTATTCTCCATGGATAATTTGATTATTCCTTTATTAGTATTATTTCATTGCTTTTACTGATTCGCGAGAGTAAGTAAACGTAGGAAATCAACCGTGATAGTGGAATTTTATTCGGCTCTACTATATCATTTAAAGCTCCAGTTTTCTCATACATACGTGTGTTTTTCCAATGCATTTGCAGTTCATCTGTCGCCGTGATTTAATATCCACTATTCAACCATTGGTGTAATTAACCGGCCACATTTAATTGTTGTTCTTCAAATCACATTGACATTGAGCCTATTTATTCCTTTGTTCTTCAGCTTTTCGGGTCAGTTACAGAACTCGTCTGACAAAATCTTCATACCAAAATCCATATTATACTACAATGGCTACGTGCAATGTATCAGATTTTCTTTCACTCAATGGTCAAAGCAACATGTGGTCTATTATGGTGAAGGTGGTCTCTCATTTTGGCGACATTCCCTACAACTATATGCATCAACGGATCACACACAATGTTGTGCTTACAGATTCGAAGGTGTTCAGTTTATCGGATTCTGTTTTTGTTTGTTTGTTATAATGTTATTTCTTTTTTATTTTTAATTACCCCGATCTCATTGTTTTTTTCATTTTTCGTACTTCTGCATTTAGGGTTACTTGTGCTTGGCAGTGCTGCGTAAGCGGGAGGTGATCCGTAGAATGGCTGGTGTTCTCATACCAGGATACTGTTTTGTTCTCAAGAATTTCTCTGTCGAGCAAGGGACAAATCTCATCAACCCAGTTTTAAAAATAATTATTGAACCATATACTGATATAAAATAATTATTTCATACCTTTTACATTTGTCTCTACCGATATTATATATTTTCACTACTTTGGTTTCATGTTCCAGACGTGATTGGACTAGTCACCACTGTTTCTAAACTTACGGATGTCATGGATGAAGGAGAGACAATTTATGTTTACTTTTGAAATAATGGATGAATGGTTTGCAGCTAACTCTTTTACCTAACGTTTTTTTATGTTCTTCATGTCGATATTAATTTGCTTTTCATTTTGTAGTGGAAACTCCTTTCACTGTTGCTTCAGGGGTAGTCCGCTTTCGGGCTTGATCGATTCTGATAAGGTTGTGAATAAGGATGATGTCATTGCATTATTTTTTGTCAAGATGATAAGGACCGGTGGTTAGTTATTTTCCTTATTAAATTACCCTTACTTTTCTAATTTTTTTCCCTCAAATATGAACTTGATCATTTTTTCTTATTCATTTTGTAGATGGTCAAACCATATTTTTAAGCCACTGTGATCTTTCAAAAGCGATCTTCAATTATTGCCACCATTCTGTAGTTGACTTCCGTTTCAAGCTGAACCGCCTTTCTGCCGCTCATATTACTCTTGACAATGATTTCCCAGCATCAACCAGCCATCTCCTTGATGTGTCGCCTTAAGGCGTTTTTTATAAGTTTCTTTTCAATGTTTTACATGAACGGTTTCTATCTTTGTTCCTGTTTTTAGTTTAGTTTTCAGACAATCTATTTTTGTCATCATTTTAACTATTCCAACAATTGTGATATCAGTTGCGTTTGAGTTGATCTTTTCCAATCCACTGTTGCAGCACAGCGCAATTTATGTTCTAGAAATCTGTATTCAATTATTTACTTTCTTAACATATAATACAGTTATTTCAAATTTGCGATGATACACCTCTATTCTTATTTCATCATTTCCTTTACCTGTAATCCAAATATTTAACCAATTTATATCATCTTTGCATTTGTTGTAAACTATGGATTCATAACTACAGATAACATTGAAAATAACTATCTATTAGACTAGGGAAGTACGGATTATATATTATGATTCATGAAATTCTAACATGTTCAAACGTAATATTTTCAAACCACATTATACAATAAATATACAATATTATACATGAAACAGCTACATTAAATAATGTAAACCACTAATCATACTCTATATGGAGGTTCATTAAATAAATCGTAAAATTCGCTTTAAACTGAACCGCATATGTGCAGCTGATTTTTGTGATGGAAATGAACCTCCAACAACATAAGAGTCTATTCAAATAATCTATCCTCAGTTTTCTGCATCTTTATCACAGATGTTCTTTTTCTTTTATTTGATGTTTCAGATACCACAACTTTTGAATTCCTTTTTTTTTTTTTTTTTTTTTTTTTTGGTTAGTTTTGTATGACTTCACACAATTATAATTAATGTCAAGTTTTTTAATAGTATTTTGCTTTATTTATTTCCAATTCTAATTGCGTTCATACTAATGGTTACATTTGGGATTATACGTTAAGTCCCGCCGGTCCATCTACTTATATATAGTGAACAAACAGTTTTTTCACAGCCCAATGAAACAATTAATAAGTAGAATGCATTTATACATAATAGTATAAGTAGATGCTATCATCTTGTCTTCATAACCAATACAATCAATTCCAGCAACGCACTAACCGTTCTCAGATGTGGTCAAAAATGGAAACCAGTTTGCATTCTTTAATAGTTGGAGTTCCAGACATCATCTTACAAGTTAACGTGGATCGTATTATTAGCAGATATGTTGAGCGTACATATTTCAATTAATGATTTTAGTAATGCCTTTCTATGTGTGTTTGGTATTCCTAAAGGAGGGTAGGAATTCTACAATTCCTATAGAGTTGGATGAAATTGCTGGCAAGATACTCATTGTCAAACTAAGGATCAAGAGCCACAATATAAAGCATAGGACAAGCAACATTGGGGTCAGTCAGATGTCTGCTGATACACACTTGGTACAACAATTCCAATATTCAAATGTGCAGGTTGATATTTATATTACTTATAATATTTATTATATTAATACCATTTCTTGCAAGTTTGATAAATTAACTAATATAACATGTTTCACTTGTATAACAAACAACAAATGTGACAGAGGTACATTATTTTAATTTTTAACTTAATGTAATTTATATTAAGTTTTCTATCTATAATCTTACTTTACATACCCAGAGGAATCTACTGCTTCAAGGCAAACTGGCCACACCTCTTCACAAAGTTATGTCATTGAAGATGACATTAATACCATTTCCCAACTTACAACACCACAAGACACCAACACATTACCAATGATGTTCCAATTCTGTGTGAAGACCTTGGCCTTGCTGAAATGTGCACACCAAAATTGAGCTCTACGAAACCTCTGAAAAATATAGAGAATGAGAAATGACACTTAAATCTTAAGCTTGTCCTACACTAGACTATGAAATTTGTAATTTTTAAATTTCCTTTCTATCACTGTTATCAACATTCTCTTTAATGTTTTATCCATTTTTCTTTCAACCAATGTCAAATTAGTTTTCTTGGAGACTTATTACATATGCTGAGTCATTAAAATTGTTCTTAGTTACGTTAATTATATTTGGGTTGATGAAATTGATAATGTATTATTCTAAATGTGAACTACAAATCCGTTTGACATACACCAATTTATTTGTTGGAAAACATTCAAATACTACAAAAACATTATCTGTAAATTGTGCAACAATACACTTCGTACTTACAAATTTTTTAACTGCTTATATGATTTGATTTAATAGCAAGTTCCATTGTAAGGTCTTTTGGCACATAAATAAAATATCATTACTGTAACTTTTAAAAGATATATCATTGCCATTTATTATTTACGAAAACATAGAATAAGAGGCGATTTCAATTACGAAAAGTTAAAATTATGTTAACTACTCAAATACATAAGTAAAGGGAATGACCGCGTAATTGCAGGTATATATAGCACCAATGATACCTCAGGCTCTCAAGAAGCATTTGATGAAATTTCACACTACCTCAATTGTAGGTATGTATCTTCATATGACAATGAGTATATCAATGCAATTAAAGAAACATCATTGTGGGCATCAGGCAATTACCTTCACCAATTTTTCACCAGTATGTTATTAAGTCATTCCTTGTCACAGTCGGCTATTGTTTGGGAACAAACAAAAGAGATCATGTGTGAATATTGGTTATATATCACAGAGGGCAATCAACTTTTTCCAGGCCTGTTGCTTTATTAATGCTTTACTTTCATGTGAAATGTTAGATGTTTTTTAGTATAATGCTTATTCATTATATGAAAATGATCTTGATACTAATTGAAAGATGAATTGTGATGAATATATTTAGTTTTACAAAAATACTATTCGTACTAACTACTCAACCTAATAAGTTATAATGCCTGTAAACAATAATGTAAGTCTGTTTTAAATTAATTTACCAAGTCAATACTACTAAACAAATAATTAAACATTTTCTTTCACATTTTAGAATTGCAGTTTTTGACTACAAATAAAGAAGTTGCTGGACTGTTTGAAATAGAAAAACTTCTGCTACGCAACGGTAAAAGCCTCAACGACTATCTATCCCTTCCTAAACCAAATGAAGAAAACATCAATGACATGTCAAACCAACTAATACTTCAGGAGTTAAACTACAACAAAGAAAGAGAGAGCGATGAAGCCAATAGGTTGCAAAATCTAATGATCGATGAGCAAAAAGAGGTATTCCATAAAATACTTTCTTTTGTTTCTTCACAGAAAAGTGGTTTCTTTTTTTGCATGGATTTGGTCGTACTGGCACTACTACAAAAAACGTTTTTAACGTCCTAAATTTGACCCAATTAACGTCCCTTTTTCTAGGGACGTCTTTTGAGGGGTAGTAAAAAATAAATACTTTTGGCGTCCCAAAAATAATTTGGGACGCCAAAAATCTCTTTTTTAAAAAAAAGAAAAAAGAAAAAAAAGCCCCAGACCATCCGGATATCTATGCATAATCACGAATAAGAAATAAGAACAGACCATCGTGACGAATTCACCCACAATCATACCATAGTCAATATAATTACAGATTTGGTATCTGAAGTCCAAATCCAAAATCTACACAATAATAACTCCAAAGCCGAAAACTCATAGGCAGAACGATCACAATAAGAGTAATCAAATGCGAAAATTTCATCTGCTTCTGTTATTGAAATTCATTTTCTCGTAATAGCAAATAGACAGGAGCGACATGGAGAGATGAACTTGGTCTTTCCCTAACCGAGACACCGACGAGGAGGAGACGCATAGTGTTATCCCACTACTTTAGAACCTCAAACAGCAGATCATCGTCGAAATACACAGAGCCTCTAGGGTTCCCTGAAGCCCAATCGTCACGCCGCTCATCAACATCCACCAGCTTGTCGGTTCTAGTGACGGTGACATCGACGGCGACGCCGTGGGAGATACCAAAGAGAGAGGCGATGGAGCATAAGAAACTGAATCGAAAAAACAAATTTGGGAAACTGAAAAAACAAGTCACAAATCCAAACAAATCGAAGGCAAGAATCGAAAACACAAAACAAATCTGGAAAAAGAAAGTCACAAATCCAAACAGATCGGAAGCAAGAATCAGAAACACAAAACCGATCTGGAAAAAGCTCTTCTTCTCCGGTCAAGCTCCGGCCTCCAAGTAGCAGCTCTGAAACTCCCTTCCTCACGTCGTCGGCGTGCATGTGTGTGCTAGGGCGTGTGTGTGTGCAAGAGAGGGAAGAGATGCATCGATGTACATGTGTGCCAGGGCGTGTGTGTGTAGTGAGAGTGGTGAGAGAGAGAAGAGATTAAATATGTATGTGTCAGATGCATGTACTAGACTTTGGGTCGTAAATAGGGTTTCAAGACGCCAAAATAACTTATTTTGGCGTCCTGATTTAAATTTTAGGACGCCAAAAATTAATTTGAATAATTATTTGGCGTCCCAAACCACTATTTAGGACGCCAAAAAATTTCCTGCCGCCAAAAAATTTCTCAAAATGCACCAAATAATTAATTTTAGGCGTCCTACATATATTTTGGGACGCCTAAATTCATTTTAGGCATCCTAAAATTATATTTAGGACGCCTAAGTCTCAAAATTTAGCCAAATAATTATAAAAATGTCACCGCCTATACTTTTTACTTCCCTTTTTAAAATAAGAACGTCTTTTAGGGAAGTAATATCTATTTTTTTGTAGTAGTGTGGGAAAACCTTCATTTGGAATGCATTGACAGCTTCCATAAGATCTAGGGGGTATCATACTAAACGTAGCATCCAATGGAATTGCAGCTTCTCTACTACCATCAGGCAGAACTGCGCATTCAAGGTTTTTAATTCCTATTGACATCAATGGAGATTCCATTTGTTCAATCACTCAAAATTCACAAACAACAAACCTGATCAAGGCAGCTAATCTAATTATTTGGGATGAAGCTCCAATGGTGAAGAGACATTGTGCAAAGGCTTTTGACAGAACTTTAAGGGACTTAATGAAGACGAATAGTATATTTGGAGGAAAATGTGTCATCATGGGCGGTGATTTCAGAGAAATCCTTCCAGTCATTCCTAAAAGTGGTAGAGTTGATATTGTTGATGCATCTATTAATGCTTCTCATCTTTGGAATCAATGCCAGTTATTGTAATTGACCAAAAATATAAGACTCAAGTCTTCCACAGATCCAGCTAAGCAAGAAAAAATAAAAGCATTCTCCGAATGGCTGCTGCTTGTAGGAGAGGGTGTCATTGGATTACCACATGATGGTATTGCAAACATAACATTATCATCTGATTTGTTACTTTATGATGATCATAATCCAATAAGCTGCATCGTTCAATCTACTTACCCAAATTTAGTTGAGCGTTTATTTGAGGAAGATTACCTGAACAACATGTCAATTTTAACACCAACTACAGAGCATGTCAATTCATTGAATGAGTACATTTGTTCTTTGTTGCCAGTAGATGAAGTAGAGTACTTTACTGCTGACTCTATAAATCGTATAGATTATGCAAATGAAAGTTTTGATGATCTATATGACATAGAGTTTCTAAATTCAATTAAATGTTGTGAGATTCCTCATCATAAATTGGTTCTGAAGGTGGGAGTACCTGTTATGTTAATAAGAAACATTGACCAAACATCATGATTATGCAATGGTACGAGGCTTCAAGTTACACAACTTGGCAAGAACGTCATTAAGGCAAAGGCGTTGAATGACACTAGCGTAGGTGAAGACATTTTGATACACATGATGGACATGAACCTATGTGAATCTAAACTTCCATCAAGATGACGAGAAGGCAATTTCCAATCATCATTTTATTTAATTTGCGATGACAATTAACAAGAGTCAAGGACAATCGATGTCAAATGTAGGTCTTTATCTACCAAGTCCAATTTTTTCACATGGACAACTTTATATTGCTTTATCTAGGGTAAAGAGTTTCAAAGGTTTGAAAATACTTATTTTGAATGAGTTGAATAAGTGTATTGACAACACAGTTAATGTTGTATACAGAGAAGTTTTCCAGAACATTTTACCACATTCATAGTTGTAAGGGGAAACTTTGTTTCACTTAGTTATTGTTGTGCTTTGGATTTCATAATGACATGAACTCATAATTTGATTACTTCCATTTGCAACTTTGTGATTCATATTTAGAACAGAATAGAACTCCACACTCCATGCAACGCACGGGTCCGAAGTCTTGTTAATCTATATAGCACTCTCAGCTGCAACGACAAGGTGGACAAAAACGTTTTTCTCGAGTGGTTTTACCTATAAAAATGGTGTTAATTACGATGCAAAAAGGAACGATATATCTACTCCCTCTAGTCCTTATTATAAGGCACTTGCTTGTTCGCAAGGAGCATTAATTATTCTTTTCCATGTATGCCCTTAATAAATAGGGACAGTGTCTGAGAGTAATAATTAATATAATATTAGAGTTTAGTGCAATTAATAGGGGTAATATTGTAAGTTATTTAAATTATAGGCTAACTTTATTGACTTTAACTGTTTTTATTGATTTGTAAGAATTCTTAGTTGGTGCTTTATAATAAGGATCAGAGGGAGTAGCTACCTAATACCACTTGCACTCTTTAATAAATAATTTAACCTCGTTTTGATTGCTACTCACTATAAATTATACTTCCTCTGGTTCTTATTATAAAGCATCAACTAACAAGTGGATTTGGTCCTTTTTATAAAGCACTTGCTTGTTTCCAATGAGCATTATTATCTTTTTCCATGTATGCCCATAATTAATAAGGGTAGTGGGTGAGAGTAATAGTTAATATGATATTAGAATTTAGTGTAATTAGTAGGGGTAATATTGGAAATTATGTAATTCTAGGACAACTTCATTAATTTTAACTGTTTTTTTTAGTTTGTAAGAATTGTTAGTTAATGCCTTATAATAAAGACAAGACTTTCGGTGCCTATCCCGTGCCTAACCTTGGGATAGGCACCATCTACCTATCGATCTGCGGGTAGTCGGATTTGATTTTTTTAACTGCTTCTTTTTAAATAAAAAAATTATTTTTTGAAAAAATGTTAGTTGAGAGATTATCTTTATTTTAGATTTTCTATCCATTAAAATAATTTTTTTAAAAAAATTATAAAGTAAAAAAAATAAGATCTAGACCGTCCAGGAGAGAAGAGCTCTCCGATAGGCAGAAAAAGTGATTCCAGGAGTAATAATGTAACCTCCTCGTTTTGATTGCTACTCACTATAAATTATAATAATGTAACCTCCTCGTTTTGATTGCTGCTCACTATAAATTATAATAATGTAACCTCCTCGTTTTTGCTACTCATTATATATTCCTTCTGGTCTTTATTATAAGGCACCAACTAACAATTTTCACAAAACCAATAAAAACAGTCAAAGTCAATAAAGTTGTTTTAAAATTTAAGTAATTTTCAATATTAACCCTACTATTCTAATATTATTTTAATTATTACTTTCACCTACTACCCTTGTTAATTAAGGGCATATATGGGAAAACATAATTAATACTCATTGGGAGCAAGCAAGTGCCTTATAAAAAAGACCAAATATATTTGACAGTTGGTACCTTATAATAAGGAACATGGAGAATATTATAATAATGTAACCTCCTCGTTCTGATTGCTACTCACTATATATATTATAATAATGAATTGTTTGGCCCATGATAAATGCATGTCTATTTAAATTTTAACGTGGTATTGTCTTTGAGAATGCAGTGAAGAGGGGAAAACACACGATGGAGGGAAAAAAATACGATATGCATGGTACGTAGTACATGTTTGGAAAAGCAATCCCCCCTGGAAACGCACATATGCTTGCTTACTGTAAATTAATTCTAATTATATATTTTCATGCCAAAATTTATAAGATACTACTATATACATATTTAATATGTCTATCAAGGTATTTTCACAATTTTCCCAATATGTTAATTATTTTCATATTTATTATAATTAAGTATTTTACTAGTTTCAATTTTTCCCCCAATAATAATTAACTATTTTTATATTTATAATTATAATTTTTCCTTACAATTACAATTACATAATATATATATATATATATATATATATATATATATATATATATATATATATCTATGTATTATTTAATAAGATTCATGTCATTTTCAATAATTTTTCATAAAAAACTTACTTTTTAGATAATTATTTAAACAAGTTTTAGTTTGAAAAAAAAAACTTTTACCATCATTAATCCAAATATAAATCATATTTATAATATGACTTTTATTCTATTTTAAGTTTGCGAAAATCATATTAAAAAGAAAAAGTCACTTCTAACCCAGCGTCACAAATGAATCCCTACAGATCAGACCGGCACGAATTGACATCCACTTGTCTATGTGCAAAAGGGGGCAGGCAAGGATATAATAAATGAACGCAGAAACACTAAAATGCCATTTTAATAAATCATTTTTCAGAATAGATAACAGGTCCGTATGAGAACAGCTTTAATTTTCAGGAAAACATTGTTCGTCGCATGGTTTTTCAGGATAGCTAGGGAGAACATTTTTTAAAATATAAAGGTTTTGATTCGAGGCCCTCGTGAAGGTGTACAAACTTTTCTCAGGAATTGAAAAGGTGACAATTTTTTTCGAATATTGATTATCATAATTTACCTCCAATAACTCTTAATTATTTTATGATTAGTTGAAGCTAATTGCATATTATTAAAGAAACCAGGAAACACAATAAAAGCTAGCTAACTCCTGATTTTGTTTATCCTCCATGATCTTCTAATGATATTGAAGAAACATTGAAAATTTCTGGAGACTAGTCAAGACTCATGAAGATATAATTAATATCCTATTTTAAAACATGAGGTAGATATCAATATAAATATTTTATATTTTTCTTGAAATTCTATTCTAAACCGTATCCAGGCACAAGTTAAAGTTTAATTCTTTTAATACTTTCCAAAAGGGCCGGGGCTACCGTGTTCTTTTCACGTTTAAGCATAATAATTCGTCTTCAAAATCATTATGGCCCTTATAAATTACTACCTCCGGTCTCTGTTTTTTTTTTTTTTTTTAATATAATTTTCCTTGATTTTTAATATAAGAGCTGTTATAACTTTTTTCTAAGAGATTAAGGAAATTAAATAATTCATATTAAAATATTTATATTCATTATTTTTCTTTAATTTTATTTGTCTAACTTAAATGATGTATTTCCTCTAATCCTTATTATAAGTTACAACCTAAAAAGTATTCTTCGACCTTATTTATTACATGCAGCTCGTGTGACCAACTTTCCTTGGAAAGATTTTTTTTTTTTTTTTTTTTTTTAAAATGAATAACCAGGGCAAATACTAACAGCCTAAGTTATAAATGGGATCAAACATGTGACCTTCTATTTATAGAATTTACTGAGACGATCTATACCGTTAGCCTACAAGGCTTTTGTCCCTCGAGAGAGGTTTTGGTTTACAATGACATTGGCGCCTCGAATATGAGTCATTTTGTATGTAGATCGAATGATTGAAAACGCTGGGGACTGCACCAAAACAAGAGGGATGATTGTTAGAGTATAAATAATATAATGTACAAAATAGTAATTGTTTTCTGATCCATTTGTAACTGTAATATATTCTCCCTTTGTATACGTGTCTTTCTGCGATAGGATTTGTTATGATTGTAAATCTAGGTCGATCATTCTAGATTGTATATTCAGCTGCTATAAATACAAGTGCAGGGCCAGATGATATTCACTGTGCCATTATTATATCCTCTGTTTTTGCTGTAATTATGTCTTGGTATCAGAGCACCATGTCTACAGACAGCAACCTCCGTCGACTCTGGCGCTTCCGCCAACAATCGCTCATACACTCTGTTTAGTTCCTCCAGTCAAACTACAGCGATCAAGCTGGACCGCTCTAATTTTCTGGTTTGGGAGTCGATTGTCTTGCCCCTCATCGAAGGAAACCGTCTCGAAGGTCACATCAATGGAGTGACTCATGCTCCGGCAAAGGTTGTTGCCGGCGCATCAGGAAGTCAGGCTAACCCAGAGTATCTCGAATGGTTCTCTGTCGATAGATTACTCGTTGGGTGGCTCAGGAATACAATGACTCAGGATGTAGGTGCTCAACTCCTACATTGCCAAACTGCAGAGGATCTCTGGAAGGGTGCCCGTGCTCTCACCTCTGCAACCACTAAAGCTCGCATCATGGTTATCAAAAATGAGCTCTACAACACGAGAAAGAACTCACTCACGATGGAAAACTACCTGAACAAGATGAAGAAACTCTCTGATGAACTAGTTTTAGCTGGTTCGCTGGTTGCCGTTGATGATCTAATTCTTCATACTCCGAATGGGTGGATTCGAGTACAACGCAGTGGTCGTCAAGCTTGTTGATCAACTCAACTTGACTTGGGTTGAGGCTCAAGCAACCCTACTGTCTTTTGAAAGCCGCTTAAACCAGTTGACACACTTTTCAAGTCTCTCCATCCAGCCGTCGATTAACACTGCTCAACATTCTCAAGAACCCAGCCACGATTCAGGAAGCTATCGCGGTGGACGCAATCGCGGTGGACGCCACAGAGGTGGTGGACGTTTTCGTGGGGGTCGTGGTGGTGGTGGTGGACGACCGTTTTGTGTCAACTGCCAATGCCCTGGTCACACCATCTCCACCTGCTACTACCGCAATGAGTCTTCTGGTTTCAATCATTTCACACCTCCTCAAGCTTTTTATGCTAACTCATCCCATCCACAAACTTATATGTGAAGCGTGCCAATTGGGAAAATCCAAGTGTTTACCATTTTCTATGTCTGTGTCTCATTCATCCCATCTACTTGAACTAATCCACACTGATCTATGGGGTCCTGCACTCGTCATTTCCACTGGTGGCCATCGGTACTACATTCTGTTTGTGGATGACTATAGCCGTTTCACATGGCTATATCCTTTGAAACATAAAGGAGAATCGATACATGTTTTTAAACAGTTCAAAGTTTTAGTGGAAAATCATTTTGATCTGAAAATTAAGAATCTACAGTGTGATAATGGTACGGAATACAAGCCAATTGCGTCTTTTGCTCAAGAAGTTGGGATTAACATGCGTTTCACCAGTCCATACACATCGGTTCAGAATGGAAGAGCAGAGCGTAAACATAGACATGTGGTTGAGATGGGACTTACGCTCTTGGCTCATGCTCACGTACCATTACGCTTCTGGGTGGATACGTTTCAACAAACCGTCCTGTTGATCAATCGCTTACCTACCGCAGTATTGAATGATAGCACACCCCTGTTGTCACGCCCTGAAGCCCAAAAGGGTGACCGACACGGAATATGAGTGGACTCACATTCCTTAAGCCTTAAACTTTTTTTAAAAAAAAACATACGATTCAAAATACATGGATCTTACCTATAAATTACATGGAGCATCTAGCTTTAAATATTAAAACAAACGCCTAAGGCTATGGTTACTTCAACTAGTAGCACATCAGATGGATCAGCAAACTTTATACCCTTAAGGAGACTCTTCATTGATCTGCAGGAGGTACACGGTCGGCAATACTATCTGATCCAAAAAAAAAAATTCTGGTGAATAACGTCTCATTCTTATAATTTAATAAAATACAAAAGTAAATATTTAAACCTTTTAACTTTTTGATAATAACAATATGCCAATAAGTTTCAAACATAATTAAAATATAACTCTATATAAAATATCATTAATCAATAAATTCAAATATTCACTAAAACCTTTGATTTAATATAATCAATTTAAAACATAATTCTCAAAAGCACATCTTTCCGTAGAACTTCTTACAAAACGAATGACAAGCGTGGCCACAAAGTCCACGAGGGTAACTAACAAACATGACACGAGGCCATGAAACAAGCATGGAAACACAGTCCATTAGGGTAACTAACCAAGAATGACACGAGGCCATGAGACAAGCATGGACACACAGTCCATGAAACAAGCATGAGAACAAATCCCATGAATATCAAGCGAGCTCGAGGTTAACCATGGTGCACCAAGAACTAACGAGATCTTTGTTAGTAACCGTGGTCGTATTGATTCTTTTCAAAACATTTTCAAGCATGTCGGGGTCAATTTATCAAAGTAATAAATATTCTTCATTCAAGATAATAACAGCTCTATCTCAAACTTCATAATCAAATCCCCCAGCATGAAGTTTCACAAACAATATTTCAAAACCTTCCTTCAAGTTTAATCTGTCGATAAAATCTTTTTAAAAGATCAAGAACTCGCGTAAAAATATTCCATTTCAAATAATAAATTCTAACTTATAAACTTTCCAAAATCCAAGATCATTTCAATATAAAATTTATGAAAAATACATCAAAAATCTCATTTCCGTTGAACCACATAATTATGAATTATGCTTTGAAACCATTGGAAGAAAATACATAATAACGAATAAAATCACAATTCTTTAATTATATACTATCGACAAATATTCTTACTCAAAATCATACTTTTAAATATGAAAATTAACAAAAAGGTTCAACAATAAAAATATTATTTATAAAAATTAGAGACGCTATTCACTCACCTGTTACTTCTTCTGAAACTATACCTTTACCAAAATCCTTTGGGTTCACTTTTCTCTTGAACTCAAACAATTGTCATTTCCTATAATTTTGAAATTCATAGAGATAGGTCATCATTGGTAATCTTTTATCCTTATACATATATACTCACCAAGACAATTAAATGCCTATTATCCTACCCAAAACTCTCAACTAAACCAATCGGGAGCATCAAATTAAACAAAACTTAAATTCTTCATATTTAAACAGCAACTAACCAAAACAGGGCAAGGGGACAAATTCCTGAATTTTCAACCTATTGCTATATAACACAGCATAGGGGTCTTTAGACACGCCTTAGGTGTGATTATACAATTTGGGACACTTATTCCACAATAGAGCACCCGAAAAACAGTGAGAAAATTCCATCTTTAAGGTCACAAAATTCAATTCCCCAAGGCATTCATCCGCATATAAGTCAACAACATAAATAGTCTTTAGTCTTCCATCACTTGAGCACTCTGACATTTTACTCAAAACAATTAAAGTATCATTTTGCCTCTTCATATATATTCTCTCATGGCTTAAATAGAAAAATATTCAGCTTAAGGAAAATCCCTAACTACCATATTGTCATCTTTAGCCACCATTTGATGATTCAGCATAATTACGTACATCAAGGTTTTCCTTCAATTTAGAGGCTTTAGTTTCCATACACTGCAGCTATCTTCCCATAACCAAAGCAACTTAATCATGTTATATGTCTACCTTAACAACATACTGACAACCCCTTTTAATTTACTTAACCATCATATGAGAATTCTCAAATATACTCTTATAATCTAGGATACTCCTTAGTACTTAGAGGCACCAACCAGTAAGACTCCATGGGTTCCGATAACTAATTTAACAGCATTTTAATTTAATGCTCAAGATATTCAAATAGTAGAACCATAACATCCTCAAGTTTCAAAAGTCATCATCCTCAAGCAATAACAGAACTTGCGCTCACTTGATTATTAGCATTTAGACACACACATATCGCTGGTTTCATACACTACAAAAAATTATATTCTTTTTAACTCTTTCATTAGGGAACTCGACACCTACACACATAAATAGGGACCAATGATTCAGGAAATTATAGAGTAGCAACGCACAGAAAACCTTCTACCACAATCACGCACATGCAAAACAATGGATCATCGTTAATACAGTGTTAGGTACTACTACAACCCTTAATCGTTGTTTCCCCTTCTTGGAGCCAGAATCTGAACAACCCACTTTAACAGAAACCACCCAATCACAAAAAATAAAAGACTCAAAGAGGCTTAGGTGGCTTACCTATATGTGATTCTAGTGTTGCATGTGACTTCCTTCAACTCCTCCTTCCTCTTCTTCTTCTTTCTTCCTTCACCGTCTCACCTCTCGGTTTCTCTCCCTCTCTTTTCTTTTTTTACGGGCCGAGGAGAATGAAATGATAATGAGGAATTAACCATTTGGTGCATTCTGGCCAAATAGCTTAATTGAATAAATGAGGGAGCCTTGATTGATTAATTAGTCAAGTGGTTTACATATGTGGGCACGTGGCTTCAAATAGTGATAAGAAAGTGTGAGGTGGCGTGAGTTTAAGGGGAGTGTACTGTCATGTTTATATTGATAGAGGAAGGGTGAGGTGTCACACATGCAAGGAGTATGGGGCCCACTCACTAAAGTACCAATTTGATCCTCTTTGACCTCCTATAAGACTCTTGTTTGTAATTTGGTCATTTACTCATTTAGTTGTAAATATTGGATAAGTATTAGAAATTAATCCTTAATTTTATATAAGGACTTTTCTTTCTCAATTAGTTTCTCTAAGCCATAAAATATCAACTCTAAAATTTATAGAACACAATTTATCTTCTAACTATTTATCCTTTAATTTTCGGGAAAGTAGGTCCTAAATTCCAAATAATGGCTTTAAGACTATTTAAGCCAATCTTTCATAATTAAACCCCTAATAATATTAGTTCTAGATCCTCAAAATAATATTTCATAATTTCCCCCTAAATTTTCAAGGTCCAAAAATAATCTTTAACTTTTTCCTCAAAATTAGCTTAAGACTATTGACTCCTACTGGCTTAGCAGCCTACTCATTTTAATCTTATTCCTAAACTCCTTATCCCAAAATTTGGGATATTACACCTGTTTCAACTGAAGAAAACAGAACCAATATATTCAGAACTTAAGTCATTCGGCTGTCTCTGCTATCCATGTCTCCGGCCCTACAACGCTCACAAGTTTCAATTCCACAGTCAACCTTGTGTTTATCTTGGCTTGGCAACACATCAGAAGGGCCACAAGTGTCTAAGTAAGTCAGGCCGAGTCTTTGTATCACGACATGTAGTTTTTGACTTGAATGTTTTTCCGTTTACAACAGGTTTCAATGAGTCGTCGGCAAGTTCGAGTGTCCATGAACATTCAATACCTGTTCCTCTGATTATTCAAGCACCATCTAGTGCTAATGGAGAAACTATAGATGAAGATTCTAGCAATGGTGAATTATTGTCGTCATGTCCGGAGAAGAACCACCTGAACACTGATGACTTGAGTAATGAATCCAGCAACTCCTCAGAGTCCAGTCCAGTCTCAGACACGAGCTCAAGTCCACCGGGTTCATGTTTGAGTCCATTGACTTCAGTATCTTGTGAACCATCTGATGGGCCTCTAAATGTGCACAGGATGACAACTCGGGCCAAGGCTGGAATTACCAAGCTCAAATACCCATTTATAGGATTAGCCCGAGCATCTTTTTCTCTGCAACCTAATTCAGAGCCTTCCAGCGTTCACGAAGCTCTCTCTTCTCCGGAGTGGCGCGATGCTATGACTGATGAAGTAAAGGCTCTTCGGCGAAATCACACCTGGGTGTTAGTCCCGTATGCGAATCAGAAACTTATTAGCAACAAATGGATTTTCAAAACAAAATACAAGGCAGATGGGACTCTCCTCAAATACAAAGCGCGACTTGTAGCGAAGGGATTTCAGCAGACACCTGGAGTGGATTTCCGAGAGACCTTCAGTCCAGTCATTAAGTCTACAACGATTCGGGTTATCTTGTCCATAGCCGTTACTTTCAAGTGGGTTGTTCGACAACTTGATGTTAATAACGCCTTCTTGAACGGCATTCTGAAGGAAGATGTGTTTATGCCTCAACCGGAGGGTTTCACTGATCCTAGCAAGCCGACACATATCTGTAAGTTGACTAAGGCAATCTATGGTTTAAGACAGGCTCCGAGAGCCTGGTTTGATCGCTTAAGGTTTACTCTGACTAGTTGGGGTTTTAAAAATTTGAGGAGTGATATCTCTCTTTTTATGCTTCAAACAGCTGATCTTACAATTTTCATTCTTATTTATGTTGACGATATCTTGGTGATTTGGTAATAATCGAGTATGTGAATAAGTTTGTGTCAAGACTCAATTAGATTTTCTCTTTAAAGGACTTGGGACCTCTGTATTACTTCCTGGGTTTAGAGGTCTATAGAGATGAACAAGGAATGTACCTCAACCAAACTAAATACATTGTGGACTTGTTGCATAAATTTAGTATGACTGATTGTTCTCCAGTCTCTACACCGATGGTGACTGGCAATATGATTTCTTCTAGTGATGGTGATTTGTTGAAAAACCCCACTCAGTATAGACAAGCAGTAGGTTCATTACAGTATTTAACAACTACACGTCTAGATATATCCTTTGCAGTTAATAAATTGAGTCAATTCCTGTCTCAACCTAGGACTACGCATTATCAAGCTATGAAACGAGTGTTTCGCTATCTTAAAGGTACCCATAACCTAGGTCTACACATCAAACCATTCAGCAAACCTCAGCTCATTGCTTATACTGATGCAGATTGGGCTTGTGACCTTGATGACAGGAAGTCCATGGCAGGTTTATGTGTTTTTCTTGGTAATAATTTAGTTTCTTGGTCCTTTAGAAAACAAAAGGTTGTTTCTAGATCAAGTACAGAGTCTGAATATAGAGCTTTGTCAGATGGATCAGCAGAGATTAAGTGGTTGAGGTCATTGTTGTTTGAAATAGGCTTATTCATTAGAGATCCATCTATGATTTGGTGTGATAATCTCAGTGCCAAATTTCTTGCAGCAAATCCAGTCCAACATTCAAAGAGTAAACATATAGAAGTAGATGTTCATTTTATTAGAGATCTGGTTGCCTCGGGTCTTATTGATATCAGATATGTTCCATCGTCATTTCAGCTTGCCGATTGTCTTACAAAGCCACTAACTCAGTTGCAATTTGAGTACTTCTGAGATAAACTTGGGATGTTAGTCACACCCTTTCGTTTGAGGGGGGATGTTAGAGTATAAATAATATAATGTACAAAATAGTAATTGTTTTCTGATCCATTTGTAACTGTAATATATTCTCCACTGTATACGTGTCTTCTACTGATAGGATTTGTTATGATTGTAAATCTAGGTCAGATCATTCTAGATTGTCTATTCAGCTGCTGTAAATACAAGTGCAGGGCCAGATGATATTCACTGCGCCATTATTATATTCTCTGTTTTCGCTGTAATTCTGTCTATGATGACTAGTGGCCCTCACAATCTCATAGTACAAGAGCTGTATGTGCCCGTCCCTCTATAAATGAAGCTCTCAAGCCCCATGACATTGCACACGCGGACACATAGAGAGAGAGTGAGAGAGTATGGGGGAGGTGAAAGAAATTGGAGAGTTTGATGGAGAAAAAGAAGAAGAAGCAGACATATACAAGTACATATTCGGGTTCGTAGAGATGGCGGTCGTGAAATGCGCCATAGAACTGAACATAGCAGAGACCATTGAGAGCCACCACGACGCTGCCATCACGCTTTCCCAACTCTCCTCAGCCCTCAACTGCGAGGCCTCCATGCTGCACCGCATCATGCGCTTCCTCACTCGCCGCAACATCTTCAGACAAGTCTCCACCACCACCCACGACGGCGAGCCAGCCTACGCCAACACCCCTCTTTCTCGCCTTCTCATAAAGAAAAGCGAAGGCAGCATGGCGGCCTTTGTCATGCTGGAGAGCAGCCCCGTCATGGTGGCGCCGCCCTGGCACAACTTAAGCGCCAGGGTTCGGGCCAATGGGACGTCGTCGTTCGAGAAGGCTCACGGTAAGGATTTGTGGGGCTACGTGCAGGCAAACGCGGAGCACAGCGAGCTCTTCAACGAGGCGATGGCTTGCGGTGCCCGGAGAGGGATGAGGGAGATAGTGGAGCACTGCAGGGAGGCGTTCGAGGGGGTGGGGTCGGTGGTGGACGTGGGCGGAGGCAATGGAACCGCCATGAGGGTGCTGGCCACGGCATGTCCCTGGCTGCGATGCATCAACTTTGACGTTCCCCACCTAGTGTCGGCGGCTCCCAAGATCGACGGCGTCGAACACGTCGGAGGAGACATGTTTGTGAGCGTCCCCAAAGCAGACGCCGCCTTTCTAATGGTATGTATATATGTATGTCTATTTCTCTCGCTAGCTCCATCTCTTGCAGTTAATAATGAGTGAGTGAATCTGATCATGGATGGTGCAGTGGGTGCTGCATGACTGGGGAGATGAGGAGTGCATAGGGATCCTGAAGAGGTGCAGGGAAGCGGTAGGAGAGAAGGGAAGGTTGATAATTGCAGAGGCGGTGATAGAAGAAGGACAAGGGACGAAGAAGGAGGAGGGAAAGAAGCTGAAGGAAGTGGGGTTGATGCTGGACATGGTGATGATGGCCCACACAAACATCGGCAAAGAGAGGACTGAGAGAGAGTGGGAGTATGTCATCAAAGAGGCCGGCTTCACCACCCTCTCCCTCTGCCACATCCCTTCTTCCGTCAAGTCCCTCATCATCGCCTTCCCTTGATCACACGTAAGTGATATGCATTTCCAGCGTTCTCGCTACTCTTCACACTTCAATATAATCCTCCTTTAGCACATCCAATAATAAACATGCAGTGGCACTGTTGGTTGCTTTTTATGTCCTCTTTTCGACTTCATTCCATTATGTGTTGCCTTTTTAATTAATTCAGTGGTCACTGTCATTGCTGGAGCCATCAATATCTTTTTGTGATTAATTAATTATTTTAGGGCGGTCGTAGAGTTGTGTTGAAAGGCATAAATATAGAGTTGAAACAATGAGTTAAAACGTATGCAGTTGCGCAGGGGTTGGAGCTTGTTTCTTTCTTTTCTTTTCTCAAAGATTTGAACGGTAGGCATAGAACCTGATGAAGAGTTGGGCTTGGGGATTAAGAGTTAAAACCCAAACTTGGTGCCACTAAGGGCACATCTTGTGCCACTAGACCAAACGGTCTTTGGCTTGGCGCTTGTTTCTTGTACAAAGACAACCAAGGGGTTCTAATGCCCCTGATCAGAGTAAATAACTTCATGTGAGAACAGAAGCTTTATGTCTTTTTAAACAAACTAAATA
The DNA here is from genome assembly GCA_019022615.1 of Acacia melanoxylon. Taxonomy (NCBI): domain Eukaryota; kingdom Viridiplantae; phylum Streptophyta; class Magnoliopsida; order Fabales; family Fabaceae; genus Acacia; species Acacia melanoxylon. The sequence goes on from JAFJYJ010000092.1 coordinate 1,643,289, forward strand.
AAACGAAAGCAGTGTATACAAGAGAAAATCACTACCTGTGACAAATTCCTTTCAGACAGGCCATTAAATCATCTCCCTCACCTCGCCTTATTATCTTTCTTTTTCAACAACTTGACATCTTCGTCTGATTTTCTTAATATCCATTATACATACATACATATATGTGTGTGTATTTATGTAAGTTCTTAACTATACAAAATTTTAAAAATGTATCGTGAAAGAAATGCATAGATTTGATGTCAAAGTTAATTTTCAACCAGACTCAACTTTAAATTTAAAGAGGGCTAGCCTAATGGGGAATTCAATCCCAAATAATATTCTTAACTAAGGTCGTCAGATAATCATGACACATATCCAAAAGAGTAGAGCCAGTCAGACCCTTTTTTGCCTGCCACTTTTTCTCCTGGAAATATGAGATATTTAGAGATCCCAATCAAACCTCATCATGCTTTGTATTTAAAGGAACACCATGCTACATATCTTATTCTTAGAGTTATTTTTGAGAAGATCAATCAAATTCTTTGCATCAGATTCTAAGATTAATTACCTTCTTGAAACCAAAATCCCAAGCAAGTTTAAGATCCTTAAATATTAATTGCGCATTCCTTAGCTTCTAAAGCACTGCAACATCCCAAATCATGAGTAAATGCAACAATCGAGCAACCTTTATAATCTCTTATGACTCAGCTATTATATATTGATTTGCACTAAGTATGGCATAGTACAAAAAGTGGTCATTTTTGGGTTAGAACATTGAATATAAAGGAATGAAATCATTTGAAAAAGTTGGGCCGACGCATGAATCAAGAGGGACCCCATGCTTGATTTTGTTTGATTTCATATTAGGGAAAATTCAATCCAAACCACACCAGTTGATTTGCCAAGACTTCACACCTACTAGGCTTCACATAAAATCAGTTTGGTTTGGTTTGATTTATGGAGAGTTTGATTTTTTATTTTTTTGAAGAAAGGAGTGATTTTAGTTTGAGGGGCTTTCCCCCAATTAAAATCACTTTTTATTTTTTAACAAATTGACCCTGAGTTTTGGTAATGTTAAAATATTTTTTTCAGTAGAATATTGTAATTTTAACAAATTAGATTCAAACTCATATTCGCCTTTTAAATTTATACTCACAAAATCGCTAGTTAGGGTCCTAGGGAGTAAATAGTTAAAAGCATTATTTTTTAAGAAAATGAAAAAAATATTGATTTAGAATTTTCAATATATTTGATTCAAGCTCAAGAAACAATTTAAACTTATATGATTAATTTGATGTCAAATTTTTCTCAATGAGAAACGCATATATTATCATAAACTCAAACAGGACATATGGAGCAACAATACAGAGAAAGGAAATACACCAGAACCGACATACAGGAATGCAAAAACAATGCAGGTACACCTAAACGAGAAGAAGCAAATACACCGGAAAGAAAGCTAGCTAGAAAACTAAGTTACATCCCCTCATAAACAGAACAGAGATTTTCCATAACAATATTAGCCTCCTGAGCATCCAAGGTTAGAAGAGAACACAAAGAAGGTGTTGGTTGCAAGACCTACCCGATCGGGTACACCTCCTTAAAAGCATTTGCTGTAATTAAATCAGCAACTCTATTACCCTTTCTAGGGATAAAAGATAAGGAAAACCCAATCTTATCAGATAAGAGACAAATAATATCATGAATAATACTCCTACTCTGCCATTTATATAAATCAGAGGATTTAGCATTAAGACAGGAAATTAACAACAAGCAATCGGACTCAAACATAGCTTTATCATGACCTAAATCAATGGCTAACAACAAGGCTCGTTTCAGCGCAAGAGCCTTAGTCATAAAGGCTGAGATTGGCTTCACCTTATCGACAAACCCCCACTGAAAAGTACCATAGCAGTCACGACAAACAATACTGATAGCAGCTGGGACCCTATCTAAAGAAAAGACACCATCTATATTAATTTTAACCACACCAGGATCAGGGGTACCATCGAGCACATGACAAAGGTGCATTCTCGGCAGAACCCTTCTCAGTCCGAATACAATCTAGATTAACCCAAACCTCTATTGTTTCTCTTGGCAAATTCCACAACAACAAGGGGGTTCGGAGCAAGGTGGTTAAAAACAACCTCATTTCTTTGCTTCTATATAAACCATAAAGTCCAGCAAACAAGGAAAATATCATGAGGTTTAAGGGAATTCAAACCTGAAATGTGTAGCCACCATTCATTAAAAAATTGTGACCTTCGATAGATCAAAATAACCACCCAAACTGCTACCAAACCAAGCACAACGGGTCTCTCTTGCTCGTTTTCTTTTGGATGAGATCAATCAGTTTTGTTGGGTTACGAGCACAATTAGATCATCAAGATAAGAGAGTACATAAATTAATTAAAATGTTAAAATAATAACAATCGAGTTAATCAGTGATGCCGTTGTGGAAGAATTAGCGGAATGTATATATGCGCGTGGACTTAGTACATGAGATCACAATAAATTTATGACTGCTTACTTGTGACTTTTTAGTGATTACACTTGAAACCCCTCACGCTGATTTTTCATATCTTGCATATATTAGAAGGGAGAGACGTAGTTATCTGTTACACGCGGGGTTAAAATTTCAAGATACAACAATTAAAATAGGCGTGATAGATATATGGAGTATTATATATTATCCTCAATCTTTAGTACAAGAGCTTCTTCGTAGTGTAATTTACACTATATGGATCAGCTCTTATATTATAAACGGGAGATAGTATGTTACCGTAATTAATGTTGTTTAGTTGAACTTACCTAATTAATTAACTATATATATAGAGATCGATCAAAAGTGTGTGTATTAGAACACACCACCATAAACAGCCATAAAACATTAATAGCGTGATATTAATGGGTGCGTTCCGGTGTTAAAAAAAGAATATGATTTCGATTAACAAGTATGTTTTGTATAATTAATTAATCTATATATAGCACTCTCAGCTGCAAAACGACAAGGTGGACAAAAACGTTGTTCTCAAGTGGGGTTACCTATAATAATAATGGTGTTCATTAGGATGCAAAAAGGAACGATTGTGTAGCTACCTAATACTTTTTTTTTTCCCTCAAAGTAGCTACCTAATACCACTTCCACTTGCACTCTTTAATGAATACTTTAATCTCTCTCTCTCTTATTGTTACCCCCTATAAATTATAATATTTGGCAGCCAAAGAATCAATGTATGCCTATTTAACTTTTGACATGGTATTGTCTTTAGGCGTATTTGAGAAAGCGGTAGGCCATCATAGTGCTTTTGCTAGACCTGCTCCTCGGCGTGATTCCCTCCTACCCTTTTATCTTTTGTCCATAAGAAAGGCTATATATGTCATTATATTTTTGTCTTTTGCACGTTAGTTTAGTCCTGACCAAATCATAAACTACATATGCTTGCTACAGATTCATTTTAATATTTTTAATTACATTTTTTCATGCCAAAATTTATAATATATATACCTATGTATATCAAGGTATTTTGAATTTTTTCTCAATATGTTAATTATTTTCATATTTATTATAATTAAGTATTTTGGTAGTTCATTTTTTCCCAATAATAATTAACTATTTTAAAATTTATAATTGTAATTTTTCCTTTAAATTATCACAATATACATATAATATAGATATATATTATTCAATAAGATTCATGTTTTCAATAATTTTTCATAAAAAACTTACTTTTTAGATTATTATTCAAAAAGTTTTAGTTTGAAAAGAAAAAAAACCACTTCTAAATCCAAATAAAAATCATATTTATGATATAACTTTTATCCTATATTAAATTTAGGGAAAATTAGAATAAGGGACCTATATAAAATAATATTTATTATAAAGGACCTTAAAAATGGTAATTATTTTGAAGGACTAACCAATCAAAATATAGTTGTACAAATACTACTTTACCCTTAACCTTTTCCATCATTTCTTTCTCACTTCCAACACCTATCCTTTTAGCAATTTATCAGACTTTGATTCCTTTGTTGTTTCCTTCTTTTGCTCTTCCCTCCCAATACCGCACTGTTTCCCACTATGGTTTCATATATTCTACACCTAAAACAACTAGAAAGCCTGGGAATCATAGGTGCGCTAGATTGATATGAAGAAAGTGGAACAAACCAGCAAGCCTTTGATCACATTCTCAAAACGCTAATTAGGTGTCTTCTGCAAAGATGTCAAACTATCCCTTCTCTGTGATTCCTAAATCGTGGTCTCCTCGACGTTGTCATCCCCGCTACCTCTCCAACATCCATGTGCCCTTATAGTGGGAATACAAAAGCTATGGGTTCAATAGGATCTACTTTGATGTTAATATCTTTAGTTTATCACAGGGGCAATTTGGTATTTATATATTCATATTTTAATTTTTGGTCCTTTTAAATAATTAGAATTTTTAAGGTCCTTTATAATAAATATTATTTTTACTAGATCCTTTATCTTAATTTTCCCTTAAATTTATAAAAAGTCATATTAAAAAAAGAAAACACTTGTGCCGGCGGATCCAAAAACCCCTCTATCGTGAGTTTTTAAATATTCTTGTGTCACAAATGAATCACTACAGAATACAGATCAGACCTGCACGAATTGACAGCATCGTATTTCGTATATCTTATGTCCACTTGTCTGTGCAAAAAGGGGCAGGCAAGGATATAATTAATGATAATTTGTGCCCACCATTGTATATACTCTACATATATATATATAGGAATGAGATTCCCTACCTATCCTTTAGATAGGTAGGGAGAGCCCATCTGATCTGGACCGTCCAGATTAGATTTAGACGATCCAGATTTGTCCAGATCAGATGGGCTCTTGGTGCCTGGCACCGAAACCGTTTCCCATATATATATATATATGAATGGGTTGACGGTGGGGGGTCATTATAATAAATGAACGCAGAAACACTAAAATGCCATTTTAATAAATCATTTTTCAGAATAGATAACAGGTCCGTATGAGAACAGCTTTAATTTTCAGGAAAACATTGTTCGTCGCATGGTTTTTCAGGATAGCTAGGGAGAACATTTTTTAAAATATAAAGGTTTTGATTCGAGGCCCTCGTGAAGGTGTACAAACTTTTCTCATGACAATTTGTTGAAGCTAATTGCATATTATTATTAAAGAAAGAAGGAAACACGTACAATCGAAGCTAGCTAATTCCTGAATCTGTTTATCCTCCCTCATCTTCTAATGATATTGAAGAAAACATTGAAAATTTCTGGAGACTCTTGAAGATATAATCAATATCCTATTTTAAAAAAGTTAGGGCACATGAGGCAAGATATCAATATAAATATTTTATATTTTTCTTCAAATTCTATTCTAAACTGTATATATCCAGGCACAAGTTGAAGTTTAAATTCTTTTAATATTTTACAATAGGGCCGGCTACCTTATTCTTTTCACGTTTAAGCATAATAATTCGTCTTCAAAATTATTATGGGCCCCTTATAAATCCCTACCTCTGGTCTCCGTTTTTTTATAATATTATCCGGTGAAGAGACCGTTAACTTTTTTTTTTTTTAAAGAGATTAAGAAAATTAAATAAGTTACAATAAATTTTTTATACTCATAGTTTTCCTTCTATTTAATTTGTCTGACTTATATGATATATTTACGGTGATCCTTATAATAAGACACTAACTAAAAAATCTTCTTAACCCTTATTTATTACATATAGTGCATGTGACCAACTTTCTTTAGAAATAGTTTTTTTTTATGAGTAACAAGGGCACAGTCTAAATAATGAATAAGAATGAAGAACGTGTAACCTCCAATTTATATCACAGTATTAGTTCTGTCCTTGACAGAGGTTTCGGTATATAATGACATTGACGCCTCAAATATGAGTCATTTTATATGTAGAATGATTGAAAACGCTGGGACAGTACCAAAACCAGAGGGACAGCATGGATTGAATTATTGATATTATATATATATATATATAAAAGTACAATTTAGACATGATAATAAGATTTCGGATTGGAAAAAGCTTCTCCTACTCATCATCCTTTAATTTAGTAGGGAAACTGGATCCCAACATACAAGAGCTGTTTGTGCCCGTCCCTCTGCTCTCAAGCCCCATTGCTTTGCGCACACAGACACATACAGAGAGAGAGTATGGGGGAGGTGAAAGAAATTGGAGAGTTTGATGGAGAAAAAGAAGAAGAAGCAGACATATACAAGTACATATTCGGGTTCGTAGAGATGGCGGTCGTGAAATGCGCCATAGAACTGAACATAGCAGAGACCATTGAGAGCCACCACGACGCTGCCATCACGCTTTCCCAACTCTCCTCAGCCCTCAACTGCGAGGCCTCCATGCTGCACCGCATCATGCGCTTCCTCACTCGCCGCAACATCTTCAGACAAGTCTCCACCACCACCCACGACGGCGAACCAGCCTACGCCAACACCCCTCTTTCTCGCCTTCTCATAAAGAAAAGCGAAGGCAGCATGGCGGCCTTTGTCATGCTGGAGAGCAGCCCCGTCATGGTGGCGCCCTGGCACAACTTAAGCGCCAGGGTTCGGGCCAATGGGACGTCGTCGTTCGAGAAGGCTCACGGTAAGGATGTGTGGGGCTACGCGCAGGCAAACGCGGAGCACAGCGAGCTCATCAACGAGGCGATGGCTTGTGATGCCCGGAGAGGGATGAGGGAGATAGTGGAGCACTGCAGGGAGGCGTTCGAGGGGGTGGGGTCGGTGGTGGACGTGGGCGGAGGCAATGGGACCGCCATGAGGGTGCTGGCCACGGCATGTCCCTGGCTGCGATGCATCAACTTTGACGTTCCCCACCTAGTGTCGTCGGCTCCCAAGATCTACGGCGTCGAACACGTCGGAGGAGACATGTTTGTGAGCGTCCCCAAAGCAGACGCCGCCTTTCTCATGGTATGTATATATGTATGTCTATTTCTCTCGCTAGCTCCATCTCTTGCAGTTAATAATGAGTGAGTGAATCTGATCATGGATGGTGCAGTGGGTGCTGCATGACTGGGGAGATGAGGAGTGCATAGGGATCCTGAAGAGGTGCAGGGAAGCGGTAGGAGAGAAGGGAAGGTTGATAATTGCAGAGGCGGTGATAGAAGAAGGACAAGGGACGAAGAAGGAGGAGGGAAAGAAGCTGAAGGAAGTGGGGTTGATGCTGGACATGGTGATGATGGCCCACACAAACATCGGCAAAGAGAGGACTGAGAGAGAGTGGGAGTATGTCATCAAAGAGGCCGGCTTCACCACCCTCTCCCTCCGCCACATCCCTTCTTCCGTCAAGTCCCTCATCATCGCCTTCCCTTGATCACACGAATGTGATATGCATTTCCAGCGTTCTCGCTACTCTTCACACTTCAATATAATCCTCCTTTAGCACATCCAATAATAAACATGCAGTGGCACTGTTGGTTGCGTTTTATCTGCTCTTTTCGACTTCATTCCATTATGTGTTGCCTTTTTAATTAATTCAGTGGTCACCATCATTGCTGGAGCCATCAATATTCTTTTGTGATTAATTATTTCAGGGCGGTCGTAGAGTCGTGTTGAAAGGCATATAGAGTTGAAACAAGGAGTTTTTTTTTTTTTTTTTTTTTTAAACAATGAGTTAAAACGTATGCAGTTGCGCATGGGTTGGCGCTGGTTTCTTTTTTCTTTTTTTTTTCAAAGACTTGAACGGTAGGCATAGAACCCGATGAAGAGTTGGGGATTAAGAGTTTAAACCCAAACTTGGTGCCATTAAGGGCACATCTTATGCCATTAAACCAAATAGACATAGACTTGGCTTCCGTCTGCGGGGAAGCGCGCTACCCGCTGCCATCATTTTCTTAAAACTGTGCCATTTTGATGCAGTTTTAAAAAGACTTTTTGCTTTTTTTCTTTAAATTTTTTAGGGTACTAAAAAGATATTTCATGATACTGTCTGGTACTAAAAAAATACTTCAGAATCTTAAAAAAAATATCTTGAAGTATGTTTTTAATACCAATCAGTACTCCAAAACGGCGCAGTTTTAAGAAAAGAATGACAGCGGACTCAAGCCAAATCCAACCAAATGGTCTTTGGCTTGGCGCTTGTTTCTTGTACAAAGACAACCGAGGGGTCCTAATGAGAGAGTAAATAACTTCATGTAAGAACAGAAGCTTTATGTCTTTTTAAACAAACTAAATAAAACGAAAGCAGTGTACAAGAGAAAATCACTAGCTGTGACAAATTCCTTTTAGACAGGCCATTAAATCATCTCCCCCCACCTCGCCTTACTATCTTTCTTTTTCAACAACTTGATATCTTCGTCTTATTTTCTTAATATCCATTATATATACATATATACATACATATATGTGTGTGTGTAAGTTCTTAACTATACAAAATTTTAAAAATGTATCGTGAAACTGTGAAAGAAATGCATACATTTGATGTCAAAGTTACTTTTTAACTAGACTCAACTTTTGAGATATTTACACATGTATTCTTTATCAACTTATAGATGACCTACCTTTCTGCGTATGGAATTGTCCACTTGGGGAATTTGCCACAACAAACTCCCCCACCTTTGCCAGCTGCAAATTACTTGTCACTCGGTGATTTCAGATGCAGTGTCATGGGCTTATATGCAGCTAACACCACAGAAACCTTGCATGCAAGAAACCCCATCATTCCAACTATGACTTCCTTTGGGGTCAAGCTCACTTGCAAATCTCCAGAACCATACCTCACCGCACATAAAGCAAAGCCTATTGCCAATGCCACGCTCCATAGCGGGCCCTTCAATCCCCCCAACAATCGACTGCTTTCCCTCCTGTCTCTAGTGATTGATTCAGGAACCGGCAATTCATCCACAGATCTCTGCAATAACAGCAGATACAAGAAGCCACCAATCCCACCGAGCAAGAAAGCAAAGCCTTCATTTTTCCCAACTGAGAGGGAAACAAAGGATGTGCCAAAGAACACCAGCATAGCGTCATATAATAGCAATGAGAATTTCAAATCTGCATATTCCCTCATGCTCTCCTCATTTGATATCTTAGGATATTGAGGCAGGGTATTATCAGAAGCGATTTTGCTTAAATAGACAAAGGGGTCAACCCCACCTAACTCAGTTACAAGGCTTGGCCTCATTTCCAGCATGGACAGATCGCTTCCTTCCCCAAGCAAAACATCTTCAGTCTGAAAGTCATACTGGAAGCCAGTGTACTCATACATCTCCTCTTCTTCTAATGATGAATTGAACTCACAACTAAGAACCGTTATCGACACACTTCCGAGTCTCCATTGACCTGACCTTAGAAGATAAATAAGAGAGAGCAATTAGAAGGTTCTTAAAGAAGTAAATCTATATCAAATTGCAAATATAATAATAAGAATCATCACTCGGGGTACAATATATTAAAGAAATGGCATGTGAGCCTAAGAAGTAATTACAAATACTACTGGGCAAAGGCTTTTGAACAATCACTGCAATGAAGATTTTTTTCTTTTACTAATATAGATAGATAAACTTGTGTTATCAAAAAGTTTTCTTAAATTGTAATTCAGCAACGATGTCTGTTGGATCTTACCCACTTTAAAGACAAACCTCACTCATAAATTACCTGATTCAACACCAATCCAAAGGGCTTTAGCTCTAGCAATTTTAGGCCCCTCAAAGATGAAATCACCCATGAAGCCCCTTTGGAAATGAAGCACATCATTTATATCCCCTGTTTCTGTAGAATGATCTGTCATCAAACTTGCAGGTATCCTTCGCAATATTGAATTCCCGTCTTCATCTGTCAAGCATAAAAGAACTCCAGCATTTAAGTTGCTTAAACTTGAGCCATACATGTTACTGGTACATAATTTGACCCTGAATAGAGACTTTGAGGTATCCTCTTTCAGAGACAAAGAAATCCTTTCTATTAATGTGTTTGTGCAGACTTTCACCTCAGAGCCTGGCAGAAGACGAGAAGGCTTCACATAGCTCTGAAAATCTGTTGCAGAAACAACTCAGTCCTTTCACACATTCATGATCTCAAGATTTGTTGCAGAATAAAAGCACATTACCGTGGCTGATTGCATTTCAGCCAGCTAATTTGATTAGCCACTTTTCATCCCTTCACTACTTCTACTTCCTCTAATTGTAATTTAATTCCATCAACTTATCTACATTATATAACCCCTTGGGATCCTACTAGGAGGCTCGTATTTTAATCGTTTTATTGACGTAACAAGGTTGTTTATTCAAAAAAGAAAAGAAAAGAAAAGCACAAATCTTTAACTCTACCACAGAATCTACAGGAAAAACAATGGGCAGTCAAGATTTAAGATTGTTAAGAGAGTTAACTTTAATCATTTCTATAAACACGGTAACAAGTGATAAGTCTAAAACAGGAAGAAAACAGTCCGCAATCCAACATAGGAGCAAAAATCTACCATAAAGTAGCCAAAGTAAAAAACTGGCAACTCAGGTCCGTAGGTTAAAATGTTTAACTTAAACAACCATGTTGATGTAAGAAATCAATTGATTATTAAAGAATTGATCAACATGGTAGTTTAACGTCAATAAATGATGTAAACCATGTTAGCCTTATCGCTTAGTATCGAACCTGCGGTAACGCATTTCAGAAATCCCAGGTTACAGACTTACAGTCAACAACGAGTGTTATCAATATTCAAATTAGGAAGAATTCGAGGAAAAACATGGTTAATACACTTGGAAGCTAACGTACGTAACCAAAGTCAAGGTGACCATAGCAAGTTTCTAATAAAAAAAAGCTTTAACAAATTCGATACATCGTGGCAAACTGCAACAGACAACGAAAATAGCTTTTGAGTGCAGTGAACATGTGGAAAGAATTTTTTAAAAAATAAAAATAAAAGTTGCGAAGGTAAATTAGTGTACCCTGGAAAACAGATTGTTCGGCCCGAACTTGAAAGCCAGAAAGGGTAATCGGAGTGGGAATTCTTGGTGCCTGAAAAGGAGAGAGGGAGAGTTTTCGCTTTCGTGATTGGAAGCTCAGAGTGTTTGAAGAAGCGAAACTCGGGAGGGAAATCGCTTCCATAGCGTAAGCCTCACGACGCCGGAGTCTGGTAGCCACAGCCCACGGTTCAAAACAGTAAAAGGGTATCAAAGAAAGAAAGTAGATATTTCTGGGCATTTGTCCCCGACCCCACAACACTTTCTGGATCTCGCAATTTGTAACATCCCGCCACATTTGTTGGCCCCAAAAAAAAAAATATCCAGCCATTATTAGATTTTTATTTGCTCTTTTTTTTTTTTGTCAGTCAGAACAGAATGAGTAGATTCGATTAGGCTGTCGTTTAAAAAAAAAAAAAAAAGAGAGAGAGAGATTCGATTCAATTGTTTAATGACTAAATCTTACCAAAAGTTTTTTTTTTTTTTTGAATGAAACCGAAATCAATTAATATTTCGAAAATTTAAATGAAAAAGCGACAAATACAATCCCCTATCCTTCCCCAACTACCTCCCATTGGTATGAAGGAGGCGGTTGATGAAGCGTCAAAAAACTACCAACGATGTTGTGAGATGATTTAAGCCAAATGATCAATTAAACTATTATGTTAGGAGGAATATGATTAATCAAAACTCTTAGTCTTTAACTAACCACAACTGGCTAAGATCAACTATGACGTCCCTAAAGGGATGTGAGTGATCACAACCCCTAGTCAAAATATTTATTGCTTCAATGATGGTATCAGCTAAAGTTTTTTTTTTAAAAGGTCATAGTCGGAAGTACTATTGTAAAGTTGGTGAGTTAACTCTCTTATTTATACCTTTCTATTTTATAAAATCTGGTCGGTTATTCTTAAATTCAATGATGGTTGTAAATTAGGTCAAATTTATGACTTTATATGTAGAGTTGATTGTTTTTTATGTTTTTAACTAGTAAAATCGTATTAACTTACTTTTAAACTAATACTATTTTTTTAATAGATCATACTAAGTAGTTTTATATACAAATTTTATATTAAAAAAATTAAGTATAATAAATTATGAATGTTAATGAATTTATTTGTAATTATTTGGATTTAAAATAGTATATTAAAATCAAGTTGTTATTCTGTAATATAAATATAATTTTGCAAGGTGTTAATTTTGTAAATGTTGTTTGTGTTGGGATTCCAAGTGAAGTGAACAACATGATATGTAAATGTGTTGCGATAAATAAGGCGGGAGACGTATGAAAAATGAGGGAGGGGAAGAGAGAGGAAAGGCAAAGTTGGTAATGAATGAGGGAAACATTTCAAAGCTTGAGTATATGAATCGTGTTTTGTTCTGGAAAGGGGGGAAAAGTGAATATACTTGTTGTATTAGTAATGACCAGGTCATGAGTATGAAATTATAGTTATATTAGGGGCTGTCTACTCATTTGTGTTTCAAGACATAATAACCTGCTTGCAGCTTGCCCCTCATCAATCAAAACCAACTATTGCTTTTCACCCCATTTACGTTTCATTGCTTGCTTCATTTCAGCAAATCTTAGTACCAGTAACAGTTTTCTCAATTCACGGCATACACTAAAAATAAACAGAGTAAGGGAAACATGAAAAAGAATAAACTGTACTGTAAAAAGGAAGGCAAGTGGCATTCAATTATTGGAAAGATTCCTGTAATCTTCCAGATTCATTCAACGTCTCATCATTCAACATTCATCTTTTCTATTCTTTTTTTAAAAAAAAAAAAGGCCCCTGCCTATCAACTCTCAACTTCTCTATTATCGCTTGTTCATGTAAATCACATCACTTCTTTTTTAGCCGACTCACTTACCCCACAACAAATACAACATTCTTCCAAATTACATTGAATCGTTTACTTATTTCCTCTTTTGACATCTTCTATGGAGAATATTAAACATCAATTTCAATTAAAATAATTCTTATATATGGTCTTCACCGGATGATAATATAAAAAAATTTGGTGTTTTAATATAAGGGCTCCTTAATTACGATATATCCTTCCTAATATATTCTTTTATAGCATTATATTATAAATTTTAGAGTTAAATTGAATTAATGTTTTATATTTAAATATATATATATACACACACCAATCCCTAACAAGGAACATGTGTGTCTTTTTTTATTTTTGGTAATAAGAGAGGCTTTTGCCTTTATATATTAAAGAGGTTTAAGAAAGGGAATCAAGTCCCCATCGATTGTAGAAACACTATCCTACAAATTTGAAGATGACAAAAGAAAAGATTCACATTAGGTCTTTATAATTAGGTCTTATATCTCTACAATTAGAGGTATTAGCGTATTTTTTTTAAAATTTTTAAATTTTTTTATATATTGTATTTATTTAGATTTAAATTATATTATCTTTCGAGATTTTTTTTTTGAGTATCTCAAATTAATTAATTTTCATAATATTTGGTGTTATGCACAAACGCAGAACTGAAAAATATTTAATTTGAGATCTTGGGTCTGAAAAAAAAATCTCGAGAAAGATCATATAATTTAAATCTAAATAAATACAATATATAAAAAAAATTAATTTTTTTTTTAAAAATATGCTAATACCTCTAATTTGTATTACAAGACCTAATAAGCACCTAATGGATTCACAAAAGACCTGCTTTGCCCAAAGCATCAGCAAAGCATTTTATACTGTAGAGTAACTACCCATTCCTTGGTGAGCGTAATTCTGATCCGCAAGGAGGCTATGCTACCTGTAGTGACAGAGTCACTGTGCCTCAAGTCATCAATCAACAAGGAGCATGGGTTGAGTGTGCGGGAGGGAAGAATTGGGTAAAGGAGCTGTCTATTTTGGTCACTTTTGCGTTTTGGAATCTCACCTCCGACGGTGACGTGACGTGGATTGGCAACAACGTTTTTGAATAGATACGAGAGCATCTGGCACGCATACCCCTCAAATATCTTCCAATCTATTCACCTCTGACTCGAATCTCTCATCTCATAGTTTAATTCCAATTCCAGTTCCCTGTAACCGTCCTCTTGATTGATTTCTCCCTCGTCTCACTACACTAATAATAGGCTTTGGCGGATTGGATTCACCTTCCAGTCTCCTTATGACCTTATCAGATCTACAATCAATCATGTGCGAGCCGTGACTTTTGGGTGCCACTTTGAAATTCTCTTCAAAATTTACTTGCTGATTTCTTCCCACCAATATCCATACGCCCGCACCATCATTTATAGGGTACAACAAACAACTTGGCTTGGAGTATAAGGCTTGACTGCCTGATAGGTGTTTGTGAAGTGGACGCAACGAGTACTAGTTGCCTGTGTTTGCAAGCATTTGACTTTTTCCCTAATTATTGGAATCCTCCTTCCCTTGGAATATACAAAATCAGAGGCCCCTCGCCTCCAACCCAGATTCCAAACGCAAACCCCTTATGGAGGATTCCCAGCAACAACATCTTCTTGGCCAGAACACAGAAACCGAAGCCCCTCCCATCCTCAATTCGCCAAAGAAGCTAGCTCTCCTCCCTCTCGTCTTTCTCATCTATTTTGAGGTCTCTGGTGGCCCGTATGGTGAAGAGTCTGCCGTCAAGGCTGCCGGACCCCTCTTGGCCATTCTTGGCTTCATTATCTTCCCCTTCATCTGGAGCATCCCGGAGGCTCTTGTCACGGCGGAGCTGGCCACTGCCTTCCCCGGCAATGGAGGCTTCGTCATCTGGGCCAGTGAAGCCTTTGGCCCTTTCTGGGGCTCCCTCATGGGCTTCTGGAAGTTCTTTAGTGCGGTCATAAACTTAGCTTCGTATCCTGTTCTCTGCATAGACTATGTCAAGCTGGTGATTCCATCTCTGTCTTCTGGCTTACCTCGCTACCTGTCCATATTTTTCTCCGCTACAGTGCTATCTTTTCTGAATTATACTGGTCTGACTATAGTAGGCTACACTGCTGTGGCTCTTGGGGTTGTTTCTCTGATGCCGTTTGTGTTGCTGTCCTTGATTTCAATTCCCAAAATTGATCCCAGCCGATGGTTAAGTTTGGGTCAGCCGGGTGTGAAGAAGAATTGGACTTTGTACTTCAACACCCTGTTTTGGAATTTGAACTTTTGGGATAGTGCTAGTACTTTGGCCGGTGAAGTTGAGAAACCCCAGAAAACATTCCCAAAAGCCCTGTTATCCGCCGGGCTGCTCACGTGTCTGGCCTATATAATTCCTTTGCTGGCTGCCACAGGAGCCATGCCACTGGATCAGGAAAAATGGGTTGATGGGTATTTTGCAGATGTGGCCGAGAAGATTGCTGGAGAGTGGTTGAAAATATGGATGGAAATTGGGGCTGTTCTGTCCATTATTGGGCTATATGAAGCTCAAATGAGCAGCGCAGCATACCAGGTTCTGGGTATGGCAGATTTAGGATTTCTGCCTAGAATTTTTGGAGAAAGAGCAAAGCGGTTCAATACTCCTTGGATGGCCATTTTGGTAGCAACTGTGATAGCACTTCCAATGTCTTGCCTTAGTTTCACAGACATCATATCGGCAGCCAATTTCTTGTACAGTTTGGGGATGCTTTTGGAGTATGCATCTTTTCTTATGTTGAGAAGGAAGTTCCGGGCATTGAAAAGGCCATTTGAGGTTCCAGTGGGATTCCCAGGCCTGGTCATCATGTGCCTGGTGCCATCTCTGCTTCTATTCGTTGTGATGGCTGTTGCTACCAAAGCTGTGTATGTGGTTAGTGCCGTCCTGACTTCTTTGGGTATTGTGTTATATTATTTTCTGAATCTCTGCAAGGCCAAGAATTGGATTCAATTCAAGAATTCAGGAGACGCAACGGAAGAAGACGACCATAATTTATAGACGCTGAGGATTATAATTTGAGCTTTACTATATGGTGATTCTGTGTATGGTATATAGTAATTGATTGACGCGGAAAAGTTTCTGCAGAAGAAACTGGTTGGTTCGTATGAATTCTTTATTATTTGAGATTAAAATTATGATGCAACTGAATGTATAATGGTGTTAAATTGATGTTTCCCTTTTCTTCATAAACGAATGGAAGGACTCATTCAGACGTCACGCCCAACTGCTTTTTTGGATAGAGTTAGTAGTACCGGAATGGAAAGCTGAAAGACATGGGATGTCAGGAGCGAGGCTAGTGTGGCATTTAATTTCCTGTATTTAGTGATAGGTTGACTTTGATGAGAGATAATATAAGTAATGTGGGAAAGAAGAAGAAAGACAATGGGATGGGGTGTGCAGTGGCAGAGCAGAGGGGGTGGAAGCTGGAACTTTTATATTCAGGAGAAACTTAAAATTAGTTGGGATGAAGCGAGGGTAATAAATTAGTACGTAGTATATTGGAGAGGTCGGAAGATGAAGGCATGATTGAATCATATGCCAAACCAGGCCGCCCACTGCCGGGTTATTTGCTTTATAAAATGCAAAATTACTTAAAACAGATGATATATCCTATCAAAGGTAGGAGTGATCTGATGGAAGGGGAAGATAAGTGAGGGGCAGTAAGAATGAATGATGGGGAGAGGCGTGGATAAGAAGAGAGGATAAGGAGATAGCGTTATATTGAGGCGGTGGAGGGTAAAGAGAGAGATGGATATCAATATATGATATTTATTTTTTCGTAATGCCGTGCTTGCTCCAAATTGCATCATCCCTGTTTCTTTCATGCTCTTTCGTTTTTTGGGGTCATCCAAACGACCATTTGTCTGTACATGACACTGGGGTTGCGTCGCTTGTTTCTCTTCTCGCCATAGATAAGGAATCCTGTTCCCATGTGATCTGCTCTCCCTGTTTTAAGTTTTAACCCAAATGCTGTGATGTATGACACCTTTTTAACTTTCATCTCTATTCCCCAACCGTTTTTCCGACCCATAAAAAAGGAACTTAAGATTCAACCTCCAACCTTAGATTTGCATATAATATATCATAGAAAAATGAAAATCTACGCTATGCAATTTTCTCACCTGCAACGCCTCCTCTCTCCCCCTCTAGTTTCAACTCTCCCTCCTCAACCACCTTGACGTTTCCCTCCTTCCATGGAAACTCATCTCAACAAAAGGCTTTTCATTTTTTATAATCTGGTAGCATGATCATATCAGGAAACACAAAAATGATAAATCATATAGTTGAAAATACAATCTTGAGTTCAGCAAATTTGCAGTTATTCAGAGTCAGACACAGCATGTTGAAATTTATTTGAGGTTTTGACTTGATCATTCTGGGAAAAGTGAGGAATTAGATTATCGTGCCACCAAACATTTATTCTTCAATTTTCTTAATGATCTTTCTGTAAATAGTCTACAGATCAGAAGACAATTAAAGATTATTTGATCCTTTCTTGCATATATAAAGATATGAAGGCGCTATTTTGCTTTAAACAGGTGGCGTCGTATAATAACCATGCGGTAACTCCTACGAGTTCCTTCAACTTGAAAGGGATGAGAATGGGAGAGTCGAGTTGCAACGTTAAAATATCGAAAGAGTTACTCAAGGTACTCAGCCGAATTTGGAGTCTTGAAGAAAATCATGCTTCAAGCCTTCAAGTATATCAGTAGTTAAAGCCCTAAAAATGGAACTGGACCTTTCTCGTGCACGCGTTAAGGAGTTGCTACAAGAGAAGCACATGGATAGGCAAGGGATGGAGGATTTGGTGAAGAGAATAACGGAGGACAAGCATGTTAGGAAGAACATGAACGAATTTGAGAAAATTAATGCTGCATTTGATCTGTGAAGGAAGAGCTCAAAGATGAGAGGAGATTAAGAAAGAATTAAGAAAGCTGCACAGGAAATTGGCTAGGGAGCTTTCTCAGATGAAGTCTTCTTTCTCTGATTCTTCGAGAGAGCTCGAAAGGGGGAGGAAAGCTCGGATCTTGTTGGAAAATTTGTGTATATCATAGAAAAATGAAAATGAACGCTATCAAAACATGTTGTTTTGGACTTAAAACTCTCTTTTAGACTTTGGGATAGTCCAGGTCCATTTTTGATAGGTTGAACAATTTATATCTATATCTTGAGTAATACTCGTGAGTAACCGTTTTTTTAAAAATAGTTATATTTTTATTAACGCTGTTTGTGAATTCTATTTATTTTGACACAAAATATCGATAATTTATCATGATTAAGGAATTATCATAATAATAATTTATTGATATATAAAAGTTTAGGTGATCTGATGCATTTTACGGATAAGCCTCACCAACGGCGAGGTCACATCGTCGGCCAGGTGGGTATCGAACCTCCTCCCTTTTGGGATGAAGGCCAACGCCTTAGCCAACTGTGTCAATCTTTATTGGCATAATAATAATAATTTAGCCTATAAATCAAGGCGTTATCGTAATCATGATTCAAATAAAATCTGTAAGAAACTTAATTTTCAAGAAATATGGTTGGCCCATGATTAAAGAAATGCTTATATATATTAACGTCGTAGATGTGTTCCATTTTGTGTCCTCTGTTCTTCATTTTTAACGCCGTTAAAAACCGTTCCATGAGTAATTGTTTTTTACTAACGCCGTTAATGAATTCCGTTTACTTTGACACCATCAATAATTTATATTTTATATCCAAGAATTATTAACCCATGATTAAAGGGATATCATAATAATAATTTAGCCCATAAATCAAAGTGTTATTATAATCATGATTCAAACAAAATCTGCAAGAAACTTAATTTTCAAGAAATATAGTTGATCCCATGATTATAGAAATGCTTATATACATTAACTTGGTAGACATGTTCTGTTTTGTATTCTTCGTTCTCTATTGTTAACGACGTTAAAAACTGTTCCCTTATGTTACGGTCCGGCCCAAACGCCTAGACAGCCCAAACGCCTAAACGGCCCAACAAGGAATATATCACATATCGGGATCTACCTATAATAAAGGGAAATCCTATCTTATCTATAATCGGGAGATCTATCTTATTTAAAGATAGATTCGACCGTTATGATACTAGGGGGCGTGGATTACGCCCATACTATCCCACCCGGCGACACCCTATAAATACAGAGGTTAACCCTAAGGTGCAAAAAACACTCTTGTTGGAGCATACACACCACCCCTTTGGCTAAACGCCAACGTGTGTCCTCGAACTACGTGGACTTTGATCCCTCTACAAGGTACGTAGGCCCTAGGCATCGCGCCTAGGTCAAGTCCGCTCCAAATCAGCAAACAATCAAACATGCTAGTCCATCCGGGCTAGCCACATCTGGTTCCACACCGGAACATTGGCGCCGACCGTGGGGATCGTTAAATTTCGATTCCCATGACCAAAGATGGTCAATACTAGAAGAAGAAATCGGATGCCCTTGCATGGGCAATTCACGAAAATCCACAAGACCTCCGGTCGACCGCGCAATACTCGTTTGAGAATCCCAAATGAGCAAATAGAGATAGCCGAGGTTGTTGTTAGGCCGAGGCCGATTCAACGCCAAAGGAGTTATTTTTACGACTTGGTGATGTTGGGAGGCCTTCATCTATGCAAGAGCAAAATAGGAGTTGGAAGGATCTTCAATTTGTCTCTTTGGGAATTCTCTCGTTGATAATTCCTTTAAGAGAAGGAGTTTCTTATAATTATCCTCTAAATCCACATGATGAGACGAGAGCTTGGAAGGATTGCCGGGTTCTCTCTTTGAGAATTCTCTCATTGAGAACTCATTTAAGAGAAACTCTAAAATGGAAAACTCCTCAAAGTTATCGTCACCCATGCGAGATTCTTCTACATCTTCTATTTCACTATGAGTATTTTCAGATCATTACATGGGTTTCCTTTTAACTCTTCATGTCTCCACGTGATGAGAAGATAGTGGGAAGGATCTTCATCCTCTCTCGACGGGAGGAGAGAACCCAAGATCGTCATCCTCTCTCCTCGAGAACATAGGATTGTCATCCTCTCGTACTTGGGAACCAGACTTTTCAATTCCGGCATAAATTTAGATGCCCTATTTGGATTATAAGCAATCACAACATTTGAACTCTCTATGTCATTTACTAATGGCCGAAATTGTAGTGGCCGGGGTCCGAGATGCCTGAACCCCGAAACATGAAAAGGCCAAGATAGAGAAAGAAAGTAGCAGGCTTCCGAAGCCGAGATCGAGGTTACGCGACATCGTGCCGGGAGCCCGGCACAGCAGCCTCCGGGCCCACCGCGCAACAAGCCGAGATCGAGGTTACGCGACATCGTGCCGGGAGCCCGGCACAGCAGCCTCCGGGCCCACCGCGCAACAATAGCCACTGGATAGAGGATGAGATCTAGGAATTGATACAGTTGCGAGTTTAATACCCGTTTGAGAATCTCAAACGAGCAAATCTAGATAGCCGAGGTTATTGGTAGGCCGAGGCCGATTCAACGCCTATGGCCTCCCGACTCCATCGAGATAGTCAAGGTTGACGATACGCCAACATGAAAAGGAGTCCGAGGTACATATACTCGTTTCCGAAGATCATGTCGGAGCTAAACATGAAGGAATCCGAGGTACATAAACCTGTTTCCGAAGATCATGTCGGAGCTAAACATGAAGGAATCTGAGGTACATAAACTTGTTTCTGAAGATCATGTCGGAGCTAAACGTGTAGGAATCCGAGGTACATAAACCGGCTTTCATGAATCATGTTACAACGGCTATGGCCGCCAAGTCTATCTTAAATTCCCGTAAAAAAAGAAGAAGGCGGACCCGGTTTTAACCGAATCTAGTTGAAATCCGGATCGTACAAAGTTTAGAAGTCGGACCGGTTAAGCTGAATCTAGTTAATGTTCGGGATCCGCGCAAAGTTCTGAAGGCTGGCCCGGTTAACTGAATCTCATTCACGTTCAGGATCCACGTAAAAGTTTTGAAGTCGGGCCCGGTTAACTGAATCTAGTTAACGTACGGGATCTGCAAAAAGTTTTGAAGTCGGACCCGGTTAACTGAATCTAGTTAACGTACGGGATCCGAGTACAATTTTGAAGTCGAACCCGGTTAACTGAATCTAGTTAACGTTCGGGATCCGCGTAAAGTCTTGAAGGCGGACCCGGTTACACCAAATCTGGTTTAAATTCGGGCTCCGTTGAAAGATTTGCGAGAAGCGAAAAGAAGGCGGACCCCGGTTACACTTAATACAGTAAAAATCCGGGCTCCGTGTTACGCTTTGCGGTTGAAAACCAAGTTCCACGTGGAGTCCGTCCCTACGAAAGGGAATGAAGGCAGAACCCGATTACATTGTATTCCTGTTAGATTTGAGTTCCGCGTAAAAACAAATCAAGGGTTACAACACCCATAATGGAATAAGGGTTACAACACCCATAATGGAATAAGGGTTACGATACCCATAATGGAATCTCGGGTTACGACACCCATCTCGGATAAACAAGTTCCGGGTTACGACACCCATCATGGGTAAACAAATTCAGAAAAATGTGGAGTCCACCTCCAAAAGAGAAGGAAGAAGGACCCTGGGTACACTGAATACAGTTAAAATTCGGACTCCTTGCAAAATACAGTTGACTCCGCGCTCTTTAATTGGACCCCGGACAAACTGAAAATTACCTAGTTGACTTCGCGCTCCTTAATTGGACCCCGGATAAACTGAAGATTTTCCAGTTAAATCCGTGCTTCTTAATTGGACCCCAGATTAACCGAAGATTATCACCACGGCCCATAAGCCTGGGTTTTTCGTCAAGCAAAGCCGCTACGGCCGGCCTTCACAATGCTGACCTCGTACACTGACGAGCAGACGTCGGAAACAAGAATGCCAGAGATGGCAAACTAGCTGCAAACTGGGAAGGCCCGCATTGGGTTAAAGAGATGCTCGGCAAAGGAGCATACATACTCGAAACCTTGGGAAGGAAGCCAATCAAAAGGATTCGTAACGCCAACAAACTAAAGATCTACTATAGCTAGATCCCGCTCAAGCACTCGCAACACCTCAAACGCATCATGTTTGAGCACGATCATTGCAGTGGATTATTTAAATCCCCCAGTGGAAATTCAAAGTGCATGCTGTTTATAACTTAAGTTTTTCACACCGAGGTCCACATACCCGGTTACACCGCGGTCTTAGGACCCGGTTTCAATTGACACATCTAGATGGCTGACACTAGGGCCGACGTGCCTTGGTTTCGAGCAATGTGAACCCACCGTAAAGGTCTTCACAAAATTGACGCGTCAACGCTCGCTCCTTGATAAGAAGATGAATTGTCATGCCGACCCCGATCGAGTCCAAATGTTTGGCTTGGAGTTAGGATAATTCGGCCAAACATGTGACATTTTGCCCTTATCTTGGCGATTGAACCCGGACAAGGAGCCGGAACTCGGTAGTGCGTTAAATAAACACCCTATGTGGTTAACTAAGAAAACCCTACCAAACTTCCCGGATGGCAAGTCCGGACGATAAACAACAGATCTCGCATTACTAAAGACCTGCTCCGGTCACGTAATCACCAACATACGTTGGGATTCACTGGAACTATGAACATATGTTCATAGTCGATGCAGCCCGACAGCCCAGAGCCCTTGACTGCCAGGCTGGGGGGACGACAAGACCTCGGATCTTCGAGATACTACCTCGGATCTTTGAGCATCAGAATACTACCTCGGATCCTTGAGACATTACCTCGAATCTGTGAGTAAGTGACTTTGGTCGCCAGGGCCAGAATGACCTAACCCGACAATGCGCGGTAGACATACGAGAGGGTAAGGTTCACGACAGCCTACCCTGGATAACCTGCTTGGGAACAAAATACATCCCGGCTCGAAACCTCGAACTACGGTGGGGGCATCTGTACATGTCGGCCCAAACGCCTAAACGGCCCAACAAGGAATATATCACATATCGGATCTACCTATAATAAAGGAAATCCTATCTTATCTATAATCAGGGAGATCTATCTTATTTAAAGATAGATTCGCCAGTTATGATACTAGGGGGCGTGGATTACGCCCATACTATCCCACCTGAGGCACACCCTATAAATACAGAGGTTAACCCTAAGGTGCAAAAAACACTCTTGCTGGAGCATACACACCACCACCCCTTTGGCTAAACGCCAACGTGTGTCCTCGAACTACGTGGACTTTGATCCCTCTACAAGGTACGTAGGCCCTAGGCATCGCGCCTAGGTCAAGTCCGCTCCAAATCAGCAAACAATCAAACATGCTAGTCCATCCGGGCTAGCCACATCTGGTTCCACACCGGAACACCTTAGATCTTTGGTTCGACAACTCTCCTTCATCTCCCCAAGGTTTTCTCAGATGCCGGTGACGGCCGCGACATCCTCACAGCTACAATAACAACTATCCTTCACTAGCAAACATGATGATTTTAATCTCTCCCAACATCTTGTAGGTCCGATTGAGTTGTACGTTTTTTTGAATCTTTCATCGTCTTAGCACGGTGCCTAATGCAGGATTCTTCCTCCTCTAACCCACCGCACTGTCCTTCGGCTAGGGGCTTCTACTTTTTTGAAACGCTCCCTTGTTCGTCTTGTTCTGTCGTTCCAGATATTGGTGGAAACTCATGGGAATTCATTCTTCTTTATTGGTACTTAGAGAGTCGAACTCTTCCGTATGATCATGTTTCTTTGGTGCAACTTCGCTATCACATCAAACTCCCTTATTTGATTGTGTTTCTGTGGTTCGATCAAGCTTCCCTCATATTCACTTCTGGTCCGTGATTATAGCCCCTAAATCATGTAAACATCACTAAATTAGAGATATATGGCAAGAATTAGATTATTTCTGCGTTGGCGCTTGGAGTTCTCACAATTTTTTAATTGTTGATTTCTAGTTTAATTTCTTGTTGATGATGGGTGATGATGAATTAGGCGATGAAGATGCAGGGGATGAATCAGCCCATCGAAGTCGGGAAGAGAGGTGTGTTTTTTATAAAAGAGAGGTCCTTTTTAGTCAAGGTATTTTAGTACTTTCCAATTGTAAAAAATGCACCTCCATGTGTGTGTGTATATGGTATTGACGTATTTTGAATAAAAGTTTAAAATATTTTTACAACTTAGAACATTAACTAATTGAGATTAGTAATACCTTATTCTAATTAAGTATGGCATAGGCATGTTAGTATAAGAGAGGGGATGACAATAATTTTAAGGGCTAGGTTTGAGGAAGGGGGAGGAAGGGAGAGGGGAAGTAGGAGATCTTTTACCCTTTATTTACTAAAAAGCTCATGAAAACTTTTTAATATTCCTAAAATATACTTTAAACAAAAAAAAAATATTCTCTTCATTAATGACAATTTGATCAATTCCCTATTTTCCACCCCTTCCCCTCAAACCAAACGTATTTATTCGGGGTGGCTTGTAAGTCCTGTGGGCCGGGTATGAATATAATAGATATAACATCTATGAGTAGGACAGGACGCTCTCAATTATCCGCCCGCCTCCATTCTTCCAGCTCTCATCCGTCCCCATATCATATGTATGCTTTAATTATTGCTGGCAAAAAAGGTATGCTTTAATTATTGATCTTTTCTTATAATAATATAACATCGAATCGTTCGTGCTACAGTATTCGCCAGAGTGTTGTAGTGCGGGATATGAGGGTCATTTTAGCTCAAAAAAATTTAAAAAAGGCTCTAAGACTCTGAAAATCTCAAAAAAGGCCACAGAACCCTTTTTGACATCTAAATATACGCTTATACGTCGACATATATCTTTGTGTCATGTTATAAGCGTATTTAGATGAGGCTTTTTTGAGATTTTTTAAATTTTCAAAATCTTTTTTTAAGCTTTTTTTTTTGACTAAAATAACCCTCGTATGGATTTTCCCGCCCTACAACAGACTTGAACCTTTTTTTAAAAAAAAAAAAAAAAAAATAGCCAATCCATAAACAAGTGCAATGCATTACACTGTGTTGAGGTTTATTTTGGAGTCCACTAGGTGCTTATAATTATATGCTTTAATATATCTAATTAGAGGTATTAGCATTTTTTTTTTTAATTTTTTTTATATATTGTATTTATTTAGATTTAAATTATATCTTTGTTTTAAATTTTTTTACACCCAATATTTCAAATTAATTAATTTCAGGTTCTGCATTTTTCTCGTAACACCAAAGGTATTATGAAAATTAATTAATTTGAGATCTTAGATCTTGAAAAAAAACATATCGAAAAAAGATATAATTTAAATATAAATAAATACAATATATATAAAAATTTATTTTTTTAAAAAAAATATCGTTAAGGTATTAGAACCTAATTATAAGCACCAAATGTGGACTCCTTATTTTGAAGTTAAGCCAATCCGTTTCAGTTCCACGTGTCGCTCCCACATCCATCCTAATCACATTGTGTCCCCTCGTCACTCTTCACGACAGACACGTAAGCTATTCTTATCCCTTTCACTCTGCAGTCTGCACTGCAGTGCCGCCCGCCCATCATCAATCTGTAAACTCTCAACACAATAACTCGTGTTACACGACTAAACTAAATCTCATAATACAACATTCTTAAGAAAACTCAAGGTTAATAAAATTGAACATATATAAGCTGACGGTAAGAAAACTAATTAAGTCATAACATTTAGAAGATGCATGAATCGTAATGTTTGATGCTGTTGTAGTAATTATAATTTTTAAAACTTGTTCAACAAATTTTAATGATGGATAAAAAAGTTTGAATTAGAGATAGAAGAAATGAAAGAACTTGAAAGTATTCGAAATGGATAAGTACGGATACAGGGAACAAGCAGTCAGCGGAGGGAGTGGAGTATAAATACAAGTGCAAATACCTGCCATATTCGTCCTCATCCACTTGCTCTTTTTCAAAATGCCCAAAGATGTATCATCTTCAGGTCAAAAGATGTTGCCGGATTTGATTCCTGACTTGCCCCACGATCTGGCTCTCGAATGCCTCTCCCGTCTGCATTTCTCCCTTTACCCACTCGCTTCCCGCGTCTCCCCTCAGTGGCGCCACCTCCTCCACAGCCATTTCTTCTACCGCCACAGGAAGAAATCCGGCCACACTCGTTACCTCGCTTGTCTCATTCAGGCTCTTCCTCCTCAATTCTCACCCCGTGCCCTCAAAACCGCCTCCTCCCCTACTTATGGCATCACCGTCTTCGACCCTCTCACTCTCACCTGGGAACGTCTCCCCTCCATTCCCGATTTCCCTCTCGGCCTGCCTCTCTTCTGTCAGCCGCCGGCAGCCGGGGGAGCCTTGTGCTCATGGGAGGCTGGGACCCTGTGAGCTACGAGCCCCTCACTCACGTGTTCGTCTACGATTTCAGGACGACTCAGTGGAGGAGGGGCAAGGAGATGCCGTCCAAGCGGTCGTTCTTCGCGATCGGATCCTGTGGTGATCGGGTCTACGTGGCGGGCGGCCACGACGAGAGCAAGAATGCGCTCAAAACGGCGTCGGTTTACGACGTGGCCGAGGACGAGTGGTCAGAGTTGCCGCCGATGAGTCGAGAACGGGACGAGTGCGAGGGGAGGATGGTCGGGGATGAGTTCTGGGTTGTCAGCGGGTATCCGACAGAGCAGCAGGGGATGTTCGAAGGGTCGGCGGATGCGTACGGATTCCGGTCGGGGCAGTGGAGGCGGGTAGAAGGGGTATGGGAAACGGGTCGGTGCCCGAGGTCGTGCGTAGGGGCGGGGAAGGATGGGAGATTGGTGAGTTGGGGCGAGTTAGATTCTGAGCTCCGAGTTGGGGTATGCGGGGTCATGCTGGGCTCAAGGACCATGGTGATTGGATCGGAGTACCAAGGGGGGCGACATGGGTTCTTCCTGCAGCAAGGGCAGAATTGTAAATTGAGGAATATCAGTGTACCTGATGATTTTTCTGGTTTTGTTCAGTCGGGGTGCTGTGTTGAGATCTAGTGATTTAGTGAAGCAGAGTAATATGGGTTTTTTTTGGAGAGTTGTATTATTGTTATATGTACAAAATAGAATGACTTGATATAAATATGAGACTAATTAAATATGTACGAGAACTAGAGAGAGGATAAAGAGATGTAGGGGGAATGAAGACCAACATTTTTGTTCTTTTAAAAAATTAGCATTTGAGGCGAACAAGATGAACAATGTTTGAACTTTTAAGTGATTTATGAATCTTAGTTTGTGAGATTGTAAAACTGTCTTAGACTGGGTAGGGCAGTTTTGGAGGATTGTGACGGTTAACTTAGTCTGGATTGGATTTGAATTGAATTGATGAGATGGAAATAAATCGGTGTCAAGAATTTCATAGATCTTATAAAGGAATACAAAGATCCAATATCAGACGTCTAATAAAATCGATATTTAAATTGCGCGAATGCTTCAAAAGTTCATAGCTTAATGATCCATGAGTAATTACTTTGATAAGCAAAGATATTTCTTCAGCGGGGGGAGGGACTGACGAAGATCTGCATGTCATTTACGTAAATGAGTCATGACTGGCAGAACTTGGGTTTGTTTTTCACGATGATAATAAATTACATCGACATTTGCCCGGCGGCGTAACATGCATTGGATTCCCACACATCTTCCACGTATGCCACCTTTATCCTAATTCTTACTCCCTCCCTCCTCTTTTTTTAACGGGCTTATTCTTAAATATAAAATCAATTTTGAGTTTTCCTCAATAATAAAGAATTATTCGAAGCAGATGGGTGGTCCATTATTAAGGGTCTTGACGTGGCATGGGATCTTGGCTGCAGACAAGTGATTCTTGAATCTGACGCCACTTGCTGCACAATGATCGTGTTGATTTTGGAGCAAGTACTCTTATTCTCCGGAAAATCAGGGAGCTTATGAGTAAGGATTGGAAGTTACTGATTCAGAGCATCCCAAGAAAGAGTAGTAACAAGGTGCCTGACACACTGACTAACCAAGGTATTTCATCTTCTGGACTTTTCCATGCGTGCCTGGTTTCCTTACGCACAAAAGTTTTTGGGATTAATTTCCCCTTTATAATTTTCTTTTAGTATAATATTTCTTAAGTATTTAAACAAATATTTTTTCCCTAATTAATTATTATATTACATACATTCTCTTTCATCATTTTCTCATCATTATCCTTTTTCCTACCCATTCATGAATGGGAGCATTTTTATATATATATATATATATAATCCTACATAATTATTATATTTAACTATTTTTTAAAATCTAACCATTTAATTGAAAGACTCTTACATGTATATATGTAGGGACGAAGGGGAGGGGCATCTTTATCAGCTCCAATCACGTACAACATTTATATCAACAATTGACAAGGATAAGTAGCACAGACTGGAATGAAAAAGCGTTTTCTGTAACGTAAAATATCACGATCCTATAGCTGATAGCTCCAACACGGAACACAACAGGATACGTGATTTCTGAAGCTTGGCACCAGGGGAGAAGGGAAAACTTGATATTTTGTATAAAGCCGCCTTGTACAATGGGGATCTCTCATCATATGTTCAAAAAAAAAATGGGCATCACAAATGTATATATGTATATGTATGTAAAACTGGCTTCTCAACTCAAAAGTAAATGATCAACTTAAGGACCTGTTCCGCAAGGTGGTGGGGGCAGCATGGTAGAAGTAAAATGAAATGTTTGGGTTGGCGTTTCTTCCAATGGACTTTTAGGCCAAAAAACTACTTTTAAGAAGAAGCCACTAAGACCTGCTTTTCATAGTACAGATGGGCTTTTACTACCGTCAATTCAAACATAAATCACATTAACAATCTGACTTTTATTCTATCTTAAGTTTATAAAAGTCAGATTGGAAAAAAGCCACTTTTATCACCGTTAATCCCCTTACCCTCTTTCATAGAATAAGATGTAAGCCTCACAGGCAAGAACTTCTTTCAAGGAAACTTCACGCACATAGGCATCACTTGCATGATACCATGTCCACTTCTCATTCTCTTCATCGGCCTCTTTGTTCCTCTGACCCCCTCTTACATAGGCAACGTAGTGACCCCCTCTCATTGTTCCCGAGTGCTCCACCACACCCACCAACCGGTATTCATGCTTCTCTTCACTCCCGCACCTGCATTTTTAGCCATCACAAAAATGCTTGTCTTATTACCAATACTTTCATTCATTAACATGATCAACCAACCCAATATGTACTCCATAAAGCTCCTTGCCATGCAAATTCTTTATGTTCTACAATCACATTTTCATGGCAAGATATTAACTAATCTGGTTCCATGACAATATATGCGCAACCAAGTGCAAGACTCACTTCTTAACTCTAGATAATCTAATCACGGATGCCCAGCAAATCCCCACCCCACAACTTAAACCTTGCACACACGAAATTATTCCCGCCCACAACATAACAATAAATAAAGAAAATTCAATCATAATAAAATTAATCAATAATAACATTCCCAACATTGCAAAACTACAGGCAGTCAAAGTACCATTAAGAAACAATGCAAATAAAAACAGACCAGGTCGATCTCTTATCCAACATGATGAGAGATTAGACAACTTTGTTGCAGTTTATAATTCTCTATGTTGTTTTAGCTCCTCTTTGCAAGGATATCTCATCTTTCATTGTACTTTTCCATTCTTCTATACAACAAAGCTTCTTTTGTCCAAAATAACAATAATTGTACAAGGAAAAGAGATCATTTCCACAATTATCTCATGATCAGATCAAACTTATTCTTGATGCTTGTAAAGGTTACCCTAGATTGGATAGGATTATATCAAGAACAAGCAAAACAAAAGAAACCACGCAGACCATTATGTCCATAGTAAGAGTATAAACTATATAATTCAGAGTTCAAACAAAATCTATGATAGTTCAGATAAGTTACCTTGGATCCATGTATGGTCTGAAATCAACTGTTTCTTTAAAACTGACGTGGCCACTAAGTTTACTTAAGCGACCTCGAATGTCTTGGCTGAACCTCTTCAAATGAATAGTAAGAATAGGCGGTGCTTTATAAATAAGAACCCTCTTGGTTGCATTCCTCTTCACTTTCATGCTTGTGGCATCCGCCTCTTCATCTTTAGTGGCTACCGAGTCATTGTTTTCATGATTCAGTGACTCAGAATTCTTTTCCTGTATATCTCCAGTTGCATGTTGTATACTGCAAGAATAGGCAGCTAGACCATTTTCTTCATTGCAAGTTTTGCCAAAACCTGAAGATTCACCATCATGTATATCTTTCTTCTTAAACGTCTCACCTTCCCCCTTATTAATAACTGCACTATACTCATCCGCTTGACCATTTTCTAACTCTCTGTAATCTTTAACACCTGAAACCAAACTATCTCTAACATTGTCAATTTTAACATTACCATTACCTACACTCCTGACCATTGCAGAACAAGAATTAGTTGTTTGCCGAGGATCAGCACCATTTACAGTCTCTTCTCCATTGGATACCCTGTTTTTCTGCATTTTTGTTTCCAATTTCTCATCTTGCAGAATTTTTGAACAGTTCTCACAATGCCACGCATTTTCGTTCGAGAGAAGCTCAGGCTTTATAAAATGAGCCAAGCAACTATCCACAGAGACTGGTGAATCTGTATCATCTACTTCATCTGGATCAGACTCACTGCTGTTTCCAGCGTCAAAACCTGGTTCAACTTCATTATTTGAAGGTCTAGGAGCAGGGCCTGCAACAACTTCAGGCTCATCAAATAAGCCCCCAAAGCCATCAAATCCCAAGTCTTCTTGTCCACAGCCCAAAACTGTTGAGGTGGCTTCACCATCTCCCCTTGTGATCTCCCCCGTAGAAGAACTTTCTTCTTTATATGGAAGCAACAGCACTTTTGTCTCTTGAACTTGTAACGGAACCTCATCTTCCCACCCATTCTTTGAAGAATCTGGCCTAAGGTTTTGCATCTCATCAGAGAAACAAATCTGACTACTAGATTCACAGCAATTCTGTGCAGGGAATTCCTTTAACGATTCCTCCTTGCTATCATCTGTCATGGTTCCTGCTTCCACAAAATCCAACCATGTAAAATCGCACGATGAAGTTGATGCTTTCTCTGTACCATTCTCAAGGACTTGAGTATGTTCAGAGTCTTGAACAGTCACGAAATTGGATGAACTTGAAGCCTCATAATCAGCCGGGTTGCTTTTATTCACAGGACCAAATACAGTAGATTCCCCAGAAGAAGCTGCCACCTCTTCTTCAACTGATATGTTAGATTGCATGGGGCAGGATGATCCATCACGTGATAGTTGGGTTGCCACACTTTGAACAGGCAAGGGACTGACATCTCTATTGACTTTCACCCGAGTCTTTCCAACTTTCTTTGGTGGGAACTTTGTTTTCTTGGATCGAGATGCTAATTGGGCCTTCTTAGGCGGAGGCTTTTTAGAAGGAACGGGCAGTGAGAGATCTAGAAAAGGCTCATGCACAATTGAGGAATGCCCACATTCAACACAACATACAGTACTTGATAACTGACCCCTAAATAGAGCATCCACTAAAGTAGTTACATTGGAAAAGATTCCATCCTTGTCAGAAGCATCCTTCTGTTTTCTTGCAGCTAGTTCTTCAGAAATCAGCCCATCTAGTAAGCAACATAGCAATTCATGACTGTCATGCTGCTGATATCCTCGAAATTGGGGAAACTTTGAGCATACACAACCAAAAAATGATCTAGGATTTATAATGCTTTTCAATCCTGAGTCCGGGTTTGTCTCAATAAATAACTTTTTCAAGGAACCAGTCAAAGGCCCAGCAGGAGCATCTAACTTTAGAAAGTTATCTCGCAGCTTATTCATGGCCAGGAGATTTTGCATGACCGAATTAAAGAAGCAAGTATTACCAAGATTAGTCATACCTCTGACTACATAACCTGCTGTCCTGTATGATTCACTTGCCAGTAAAGTTCCTGATTTAATTTCAGTAGTGATGCTGCCATTACCAAACCACAAATCTTCAACATTTGCCGATGATTGGTCTGATGGTCGTGCTTTCAACAGTGTCACAACATCAGAAAGAACATGATTTTTTTCATCATTCTGTTCAGTTTTCTCAGCAGGGACAAACATATCACAAACAAAACACCAGCAGAGCTGGGGCTTTTCAGAATTGACCACCAAGGGGTGCCGACTTTGCCTGGCATGCTTGATTGCATGGCATTGAAGGGTTTTTGGAAGCCCAACACCTCCACAAGTATATTGACCACACTCTAGACAAATCCATATGGCTTTTGACTCAGATTTTGAATCGACTGAAGCAGTGCCTTTTTTATTCCCACGTTTACCCTTTTTTTTATTTCCCCTCCGGTCTGCAGCACTTTCCCTACAATCTTCACATGTTATGCCTACGGATCCCGATGGACCAATCTTTCCAGATAATTTAGTTAAATTAACATTGTTTTCTAGATGAGGGCAAGCTTTTAACTCTTTTACAAGTGAAACCACATCATTGACAGGTTCAACAGTTGGGCTGCATGACTGGACAACCTTTTTGGGGGACTGTGTAGCATCACGCTTAGTAGAACCTTGTCTCTTGTTTCTAACCCTCTTACCCATCAATGCCTGCATTTTAAACACAATCAGTGAAGCCTGTCTAGATAAACTTATTGCCAACAGTCAAAAACTTAATATTAGATAACAAATTCCTCTTACAACAAAAGCAATTTCTTATTAATTACTATGCATGAAAAAATCCATTAGTCATGCATTTATAAATAAATTACAAATACAAAGCCTTATCCCACTAGGTGGGTTGGCTACAACTAAGAATCAAACTAACAAAACTACAATTAGCATGCTCTTTCAACAGATAACAGAGGCACAAGTCACTTCAAGGACTAAGCATATTTAAGATTCATTTCTTGTGGAAAAAGCTGGACGTTCATAGAACATAAGCGTAGATCCATAGAGCTGAACCTATCTAGTGGGATAAGACTTGTAGTTGTTAATCAATAATTCGCTAGCTAATAACATAGAAAAAATTCTCTTCTTAGGACTGACAAGGTACTATATTAGGGTTCCATGTGTCCTCTTTTGAAGAAAGACACGTGTTTAGGAGAAGTTATTACTATTTTAGAGTAGTTATTGTTATCTTATCTATTTGTTAGTGTATAAAACAGTTATTATAGATAGTTATAGGCAGTTATGATGATTGACCCTTATAAATATGTGTAAGTATGTTTTATGAAGGTGTTAAGTACATTATATGAAATTATTATGTATTGTGTATTGGCTAGAGTTTACAGATCCGGGCTCTAGATTACTTTTTCTTTCTTACTTTCTTTAAGTTCTATCAACAAGGTATTCTTTAAGTTCTATCAATTTGGTACCAGAGCAGTGATCTTCGGACCTGTTAGACACCATAGTGAACACACGAACTTCTTCTTATGAAAATAATTCCCCATTACAACCAACCCATAATCCAGAAAACCCACCCCATCCCAATCCGCAAAATGACCCTACAATAATTATGGTGCAACAGCCACAATTGACACATCCAGAGTTCAATCAACAACAACTAGCTGCCATTCTCGCGCAATTAAATATGATGAACTCAGAAATTAATTCTTTGAAGAAGCAGAAGACACCGATGGATCGTGGAGAAACAAGTTATAACCACAAGGGAGACTTATGCTGAACAAGATGAGGTCGATATGAAAAATCCCTGGTGGAGAAGAAATCCTTCTAAACGCCCTTATTCGAAGGTTGTTTTCCAAAATATGAAGGAGGGATCCTCGAGGCTGGGTTTTAAAAGCAGAAAAATATTTTCGATATCACCAAACACCTGAGGATTTGAAAGTTGATGTAGCAGCAATGAATTTGGAGGGTGACGCCTTAGACACTTTTACTTGGGTTTCTTCGGGAAGAACTATAAGATATTGGGAAGAATTGGTGTAGGTTTTCCAAGAACAATTTGGTCTTGCGGAATTTTAGAACCCAGACGTTCAGCTTTGTGGAATTAAGTAGATTGGTATTGTGGGTGAATATAAGCAAGAATTTGTGCGTCGACAATCTCGAGTCTAGGGATGACCCGAGCATTGTCTTTTGGGCCTCTTCATCAATGGTTTAAAGGAGGAGTTACAAGCGGACGTAAAAATACAAAAACCCCTCGAACCGTGTATAAAGCCGTAAGTTTGGCCCTGGAGTTTAAAGCAAAAGCCCAAGCCCAACCTCCTCAAAGATCCGTTCCGCACAATCAGTATTCATAGGGCTCAGACCAATTTTCACATGGCTCGAAAATTCAAAAGAATTGGCGAGAAAATAAAACATTTATGCCACATCAGCCCTGGGATAATTCCGCCAACACAAATCATACGGCATCTTATCCTAACAAACCATTATCTTCAACGGTTCCCCTCATCATGCATTCCTCAGCCAGTAATGATCCAGAGAGGCAATATATGCACAAAAAAGGGTTATGTTTCAGATGTGGCGATCGGTTTATTCCAAGACACCGTTGCAAAACATCCACTCTCAAATTAATGGAAATTTTTAAGGCATGGATGACTCAGTAAAATTCGCTGATGAAGAACAAGTATCCCGCGTCAATAAGGCCGAAATTTCCTTCTTTCCGCCTTGAGGACAAGGCTTATTTTCAAGGGGGGATATTGTTAGGGTTCCATGTGTCCTCTTTTGAAGAAAGACACATTTTTAGGAGAAGTTATTATTATTTTAGAGTAGTTATTATTATCTTATTTGTTTGTTAGTTTATACAACAGTTATTATAGATAGTTATAGGCAGTTATGATGACTGACCCTTATAAATATGTGTAACTTTGTTTTATGAAGGTGTGAAGTATATTATCTGAAATTATTGTGTATTGTGTATTGGCTAGAGTTTACAGATCCTGGCTCTAGATTACTCTTTCTCTCTTACTTTCTTTAAGTTTTATCAAGAAGGTATTCTTTAAGTTCTATCATACTAACAACAGCAATAAGCAAGACCAGTCCAACAGGGACATCTATAAGCAGGCCATGAATCCTTACTCAACCTATCTTTACATTTGAGAATACTTGAGAGGTTAGATGAAGTAGATTATTTCAGTCTGAGAAAGAAGCTACCATATAAAACAAAACCCTAAGACTTAGAAGTTTTCAAATCAGTATTGTTTGCCGCCAAACACCAACCATATTATCATCTTCACAATGTCACAGAACCATGAGAATAGTTCGCTCAAGTTGTTTACGAAAAACATATAGGTGATCCTTAAGATGTCAAATGTAATGTCTACTTGAAAGGATGCTAGCAGTGAAGGCCATAAAAAAGATACATCAAAAAGTGTGTCACCCTTGTGCCACCACTTAACTACTTTATGCTTTTAATTTAATTTCAAATTTTGATGAAAACAATCACATAAATGTTAAAAGTCCTAATGGTTTCATATATTAACAATTTCATAATGGTCAAAGATTAATACTAGGATTACGCAGACAATTTCAATTCTCAAATGTTGAATTAATCACAAAAATGAAATCAAAAGACCATAACATCATTACGTATGAAAAACATGCTTTAACTGTCACATGAACAATTCTGCCAAAAAAAAAAAAAAACATAACAATGTCAAGCGAAAATTAAACAGTCCATCCTCTCCAGAAATAAAAGAAGACAAAACATACTAAAGTAGGTTTAATGCGAACTTAAAAACACGAGGCATTTATTTCAAGTGAATCCATAAAGTATCAACTGTAATCTATCCTTTAAAATAGGATGATAGTTTTACAAGGTATCTGCACTCCTAGCCAAGGAATCTTCCCAATGATAATAATTTAGGAAATATAGCCATAACAACAACAAGACTTATCCCACTAGGCAAAGCCAATCAATACAAGAGTATGTGAACTGGATTAAAGCACATGCAAAACCAGTAAGCTTCAGATTGAGCAAGGGAAACCTAGCAAATTTTACGAGTTTTGAAGTAAAGAGACAAATTTTAAACACCCGTCGAAAAGGGAAACAAATAAAAAAGGCAGATTACCGTCATTTATCAATTTCAGAAACTAGTTATCAAACAAGGACAAGCGCCAAACTACATTAAATTCAAAGCATAATAAGACTTCGACTATCAACAATGAGAAGCACAGGCAACAGTCAAAAGAATAAATAAATAAAGAACTACAGCAGATAAAATTCATCACCTCCGCGAGCAAATAAAATAAGACCGAACAGAATAGGTATGAAAGGGATGATTTATATGGGAATCGACAAAAAACAGTATTGTTCAAATTGTTCCGTCGGTGTCAACGCCAGCTTGAGTTGGCGAGCATCCACTCGCACGCTCGCCTACAATGGGCACCAAAGTAGAGCTTATTGAGATTTGAATCTGTAGATTGCCGGAGAGTCCTGCGGCGATGTTAACTTGGGCTACTCAGTTTTAATCAGAGAAAAATGATATATACCAGAAATAAAGCTTCAAATGTGTTGCCATGGGGGTAGGAGGGGGAGAGAAGAAAGGGAGTGAAGAGGGGTTAAATAGATGAACCCCAGCGCATATAGGGATGATGAAGTCGCCCACTAACCCTGTGTCATTGACGATAATTTGGCAATAAATCGGGCCCGAGGCGACCTCCTACCCAATGTTTTTAATTTTTTCCCGACCCAAAGTTGATGGTATTACGGTATATTATAGATGTGCTCATATCAAAAAAATATTATAGATGTGCTGATGTAGATATTAAACTACTCTTACTAAATATTAAACTACTCTTAGATCATTCGTAAATTAATATAAGATAGGTTTTTTTTTTTTGGCTAAACTATATTTTAGTTCTTTAAATTTACATGATGTATATTTTTGGTCCCTTAACTTTATAAAGTATACTTTTAGTCCTACAATTCTAACACCGTTAATTTTACTAATGAAAAATACAAACTCAAATTATAATGGTATAAACTTAAATGATGACTGTATAATTAAATGTTATTAAATTAAAAATATGAGTAAATTAAAATATATATATAATTTGTGTAATTAAATGTTATTAATCATCACTTAGTTCGTTGTGTGAGTGTTTTTCGTTGGCAACATTACTTGTAATTAAAGTTTTTTAATTTTAGGACCAAAAGTATATTTTATAAAATTAAGGGACCATGAAAAATATTCTTACATAAAACTTAAAGGATTAAAAATATACTTTTAATGAAAGTTAATTAAATTACTTTAAAATATTTATATTCTTTATTATTTCTCCAAGTTATTTTCCTAATTTATAAACTAATATATAATATAAAGATAAATAACATATGATATGATTAAGTAACGTATTTAACTTCCTTAATCTCTAAAAAAAATCAATAATGTCTTATATTTAAGACCGGAAAGAGTATCATAGTATATATTTAGCTAAGTTGATTAAATTAAGAAAGTCTTGAGTTAGTTAATATGACATGTATTTTTTAAAACACATTAATTATCTTTCTTAATTCTTTTATTGCTCCTCTAAATTAAAAAAATATTGCAAATAGATTTTATATTTAAGACAAAATCGACTCTTTCTAATACTTTTTTTTTCTAATATTATAATTGGTATTGGATTCGATTCAGAGTTCGTGACTGCTCTTCCTGACACAAGTATCTCATCCAAGACTTGTACTTATGACTCAAAGGGATCTAGCCAAACCTTAGACCATTAGACCAACTCTATATTAATTACTTCTGTCAAACATGAATATAGATGTAAAATTAATATATACAGTCATACAAGTTTATAAAACCATATTAAAAAACTCACGGAATTGGGTCTAGCGGAAAGAATTAGTCTCTCACGTGGATTCAAACCTTGAGAGAAGTGCTCAATACATTGGTCAACAATGTCTAGAATGAGATTACCTCCAAAATGGGATTTGGCTCTCATCCTCTTCTCTTCTCATCTACTTCCCATCTCAGCATCTGAACGGTTCAAATTTCAATCTAACGAATGAGATTAAGAAGAGGATGGAAAATGAATGGAAAAGGAAAAGTATGGGAGCCAAATCCTCCAAAATGAGGATTCTTATACTTAGAGGGAAAAAATAAATATGTTGAGAAATTAAATTGAAATTTATATAAATATTAAATGGGTTAAATACCAATTTTATTATGGAAGTATTGGTAAAAAGATTTCAAGACGGAATTTTTTTGGTATAATTTTTTTTCCTAGGAAGTTTAAAAACATAAGTAATCTTGTCGATTGGTTGATCTTGATTGTTGGATCATTCTTTCTTCTCAGTAAATTTTACTAATGGCAAATTTGCTCAAAAAAAAAAAACTTTAGCGGCGATATTTGCTTTTTTTATAAACACGTAGTAAAAATGATCCAAAAAAAATTTCAAGCAGTACCCTTACTAATATTTCGTGATAAAAAGGATATTTAACCCAATATTAAATTTTGTAGCCCTTAATTGAATTCAGCCCGTTTGATGTCTGGAACAGTAAGCAGCTTGACAAAGGTATGAATCGGAGGTGAAAATTATCGCCGTTAAACCAGCTTTTTTGTACGGAACTGAGTTTTTGTTCATTTTATTTGGTCCTCTTTTCAGTTTCAGAGTTGAGAAACCTCTCCGAAAACCCCCCTTCTCGTCATGGACTTCCAAGTGGTGGTTCTCGCCGGTGGTACCTCCAACAAACTCCTTCCTCTCGTCTCCAAGGTACTCTATTTTTTTTTTCTTTCTCTTTTCAGTGCTCCTTAAGCTTAGTCACTAATATTCTGGAAATGATTCAATTCTTTGGCTGAATAAAATCCAATTCCTGAATTGGTATTCTTCTTCTTGATCCTACTTTTCATAGCATCGAGTGGCTTTTGTGAATATCTTTTGGAAGTTTTTATCCCATGGCGGTTTTTGTTTTTCGAGTGCAGGAGGTTCCGAAACCTTTACTTCCCGTGGCGAATAGGCCAGTTCTATCTTACGTTCTTGAGTTACTGGAGCTCAGTAACCTTAAAAAGCTCATAGTGGTACGAGGCTTTTTCGTCACTCTGATTTGTGTACATTATTTTTGTTTCCTATTTATGCTCCTGCTGGCGTAGAATATTCTAGAGAGGGAGAAAGGGAAAAGGATCAGAGGAGCGCCTGGTGATTTTTTCATCATTACCTGTAACATGGTGACCAACATACTGTAAAGTTGCTCAGTCGTGAAGAGAAGAGTATTCAGTCCCTCGGCACGAAGGGCTATATCATCATGATAGTGCTGTTCGTCCTGAATATTGATTGGAATTTGGGTTATAATTCAGAGTTCTTGATTCTCATTTGTCTAGGTAGTTGAAGGCGAAGAAGAAGCTCTTCATGTTGGTGGTTGGATATCGGGGGCTTATGTCGATCGTTTGAATGTTGAGGTAACCTTTTGATATTACAGCATTATATTATGAGCCATTCTTCATCAAGCAACCGTGCCTTCCTCCTCTGCATGCTTTTGTCAATGTGAAGGATGTTGCTCAATAAAATTGAGGACCACGTGACTAAAGCGACAGATTCAAGGGGGTTCATGAGTTAGGCATCCAATATTTGAAAGAAAACAAGTAATATTGATTCGTTGATGATGGTGGTGAATCGGAATGAAACTGTGAATTCTTGCACAAGATGAGAATAATTCATTAAGGCTAGTAGTTGATAGGTTTTAAGTGGTTCCATTTATTTACCCTCACTAATATTTTTTCAGTTTGGAATAAAACTGGTATGATTATAAACCATCTCATAGCCTCTAAATGTAGCTGTGGAACCATATTATTAGCTTTAATGTGAAAATTGAAGCATAATTGTCACTATCATCCTAAGAACAATAAACATTGATATGAACACAATAAAACATGGATATAACACTGCAAAGTAAAAAGTGTCAAGGTGGTACATGAAGTGTTGCATTATGTTTAATGATTGTGTCTAACATAGGGTCAACTTTTCGAATTGTTTGTATTCTATTGTACATCTTATTAGTGTGATTGATATATTTTGCGGTCATCTAATTACCCTCAATGGGTTTGAATTGGTCCATAACACAAATCCTACGTAAGAGATGACAAAGACTCTGCCTCATTTTTGTTCTCTTTGCCTTTGGAGCTTTGATTGTTTTCATTGATTGGATAAAAGGGGGAAAACTTGGCTAATCTTTCTTCTTAATTGGTGCCTCTTTAATTGAAGAAAACTAATAGATACCACACTTGATTATATGGCTCACTTAGATGATATTCAGGATTTTATGAGAACAATATGTACTCATTGTCCCTAGCTCAGACCAAATATTTTGTCTTAGGTTTGGCTCGTTGTACTATCAAACCTGAGAATATGTGAGTTACCCTTTTGAAAAATATGAATGAGATTTCCTGCTGTAAACCCTGCAACTATTTCTGCGATGGATTTGTTCTTTAACATCTTGTCTAAACATTTATTGGTGGCAAATGCATTAACATTTAAGTGTATAAGGAATGTGGATACTTAGGCTGCCAGTTTCATAATTCATTTATGTGGTTTTTTGCAGTTTCTGTTGCTGAGTATTTCATGATGTCATTGTGGACGCATTTTGTGCATGCATGTTTGCTCCACGGGATATCTGACATTGACAAATTTGTCTCTTGTATGGTTACGTTTTTGCTTGCTGGATCAAGTCTTCCTGAGTGATGACTAAAAAAAAAAAAAAAAACCTGCGCTAATTCATTTTATGTACTTTGTATTTGTACTTCTGCCAACTTTTGGGTACTGAAGGAGATCAATAACCATGCATTTTTCAGCAGTGAATTTAAGCTTGTAAACCTCATTTTCTTTTCATAAATTTATACTCCCTTGTACAGGTGAATTAAATATTAAATGCTATGTCTCAGGTTGCTGCAGTTCCTGAGGATGTGGGAACAGCTGGTGCAATTCGGGCTATTGCACACCACTTAACTGCTGAAGACATTTTGGTATGTTCTCCTCTTACTTATGCTCCTAGCTCTGAGATCTGAAAAAAGTTAATTCTTATGGATTATGGATTATGGCTATATTTTATGTTTCTGCAGGTTGTCAGTGGTGATCTTGTTTCTGATGTACCTCCTGGTGCCATTGCTGCTGCTCATAGAAGACATGATGCAGTAGTTACTGCAATGCTTTGCCCTGCTCCTGTAAGTGGATCTTCAGAGTCAGGAGCCTCTGGTGGGAAAGACAAAACCAAGAAAGTTGGTCGCCATGACTTAATTGGGCTGGATCCCACAACACAGTTTTTACTGTACATTGCAATTGGTTAGGCCATTAGTTTTTCCTCTGCGTTTTCATTTTGCTTTATATGGGCCTCATTAGAATCTGGAAACTCATTCAGGGG
Source organism: Acacia melanoxylon (assembly GCA_019022615.1). NCBI lineage: Eukaryota > Viridiplantae > Streptophyta > Magnoliopsida > Fabales > Fabaceae > Acacia > Acacia melanoxylon. Next base: position 1,684,354 of record JAFJYJ010000092.1, read on the forward strand.
CTGAATTGGAAAAAGATGTTCGAATTCAGAAGAGCATACTTCGTGCAGTTGGTCAGGTGTAGTTATTCATTGTTTTGTTTCTATATCTTACCTTTTGCTGTGAATTATGCAGTGTTAAATAAACATTCCTTTTCAATTGTGAAAATAATTTGTTTATGCTTAATTAATGTTACTTCCACGCACTTTTTCCGCTGTCTTGACATTTATAATTCTGCATGTTGGCATTGTTTTTCTTTTTTGTCTGCCTAGAGATGAAAATTATATCGCCCTTGCTCAATTGGAGGAAATAAAGATTTGGGTTCTCAAAAGATCCATGTTCTCTCAAATTAAACCCTCCTTTTCTAAATGGAATCATCAAATGCATTTAATTTACTTCAGTTTAGTCATTGCTTGAAAGGTTTACACAAGAAGCAAACGGAGGCAAATTAAAATGTTCAAGGAGTCAATGGGTTTGTTTGGGATACCGGTGGGCAATCGGACTTATGGAAAAGTCTGATTGTGAAACGTGATTTATGTTTGGATAGGTGGTTGCATAAGTAGCTTATGGAAAAATCCGATTGGGTACAAACTTGTTTGGAATAACTTATGGATAAGTGACTTTTGAGATGATTATAAGAAAAAAAATTAAAATCAAAATTACCAAAAATATGAAAAATGCTAAATTACAAAATTTGGCAATACTAAAATACATAATTTGATCAAATAAATATTACACAAGTAACTAGGAAATTAGGCCCTGTACAATTGGGATCTAATTGTGTCACGAATCTGATTCATTTCAATTGAAGATAGCTGATTCATTTGGGTTGAAGATTTCTCAGCAGAATCAGTCGAGGAAGACTCTTCATCTACACTAATATTCCCATTTTCAGCGTCCATGAAAGTAGCATCTGATCATGAAAGTAGCCACGCACATGAGCTTTTCAAATAAGTGCTTATGATAAGCTAGGAGTTGGAGCTTCTAAAATAAGCTATGATTGAGGCATAAGCTCGGTTGCCAATTTTTTTCACCCAAACAAAAAATTTGAGAAAAACTTCATAAGCCCTTTTGATAAGCTCCAAAAGCTCCTCATATAAGCTCTCCCAAACAAGCCCATTAAAAATTGAAGGTTGGGGGATATATTGAGATACAAGTTCTTGCAAGAACTAACATTGCAGTTTCCTTCCTTTAGCTGATACTGTGTTGAATGATTGAGTATTTTATGCTATTTTCTTCTGCACTTCTTTTTATAATTTTTCTCCTTTTTTGGCTGTTATTTATCCTTTATGTAGATGGAGATAAGAACTGATCTTATGGATGCCCATTTGTATGCATTCAAGAGGTATTATCATATGCTTCTTAACTTTCATATATTCCAAAACTGTGTTAAGATATGGAAAAATGTGTCCCTGATTTCTTTTCAGATCAGTTCTACTAGAAGTTTTGGATCAAAAACCCACATTTCATAGCTTAAAGCAGGATGTGTTGCCTTACCTAGTCCGGAGCCAATTGGTTAGTTGCTTAAGGTCTCTGCAGTGGTATGCAAGGGACTTTTTCCCTTAGATTCTAACCTGTTTCAAATTTCCTTAAATTATCATCAGAGATCAGAAGTTTTGTTCAATGGTACACCCCAAACTGAAGAAAATGGATCTGAGAAGGTTATATCTCAGAGCAATGAACAAATGTTATCTCAAATCCTTTCTAATGCGACTCATCCAACCTTTCATCAACGATATGCAATGGGTCCTTATGGTTCTGCTTCTGGCGGAAGAACTCATAAATGCTGTGTTTATATTGCTGAAAGCAGCAAGTATTGTGCACGCTTAAATTCTATTCAAGCTTACAGTGACATAAATCGAGATGTGAGTTCATCATATAGTTGGCAGAACTTTTTATTTAGGATAGTCTTAAATAATTCTTCTGGATGCTCTTTGCTTCCTTGAATTTCAGAAAACTTTTTAATCTGACAGGTGATAGGAGAAGCTAGTCATTTATCAGGGTATTCCTTCTCTGCTCACAACAATATCATCCATCCTTCTGCAGAACTTGGAGCAAAAACTACCGTGAGTTAAACTATCTGCAAACACTTCATAACTAATATGTGCAGTATTTATGTGGGAAACATGCTGTCTGATTCTGGCATACAATGTTGATTATGGTGACTTGATTTAGGTAGGACCACATTGTATGCTGGGTGAAGGTTCACAGATGAGTGACAAATGCAGTGTTAAACGGTCTGTTATTGGTCGTCACTGCCGGATAGGTGCCAATGTAAAGGTGGGGTTGATATACTAATTATACAAGTTGACTGGAAGTTAGCTTTTTGTTTTTCAATTGATCTATGACATGTAGATCTTTATACTCAGTGGCTGATTAGCATGTTGGCTCCTTATTGATGATCTGTTGTACTCCTTCCTATCCTTAATATAAGATATTTTACCTAATTTGATTAAATTAAGAAAGATAGTCAAGTTAGTTAATATGACATGTATTTTCTTAAACACCCTAGTCATTTTCCATAATTCCCTCATTCCCTATCTTCCTTAAGTATTGTTAAGGGAACATTGATAGGGGTAAATTAGGAAAAGATTGACAAATATAAAAACTGTTTTATATCTAGTATCAAGATTAATTCCTAAAATATGTGTTATATTAAGGACCGAATGGAGTATTGAGTAAGGTCTCTATGTTTCATTTTATTTGAATTTTCTTATCCATGTGCAGATTGTTAATTCCATAGTTATGAATCATGTTACTATTGGAGATGGTTGCTCGATCCAAGGTTCTGTCATCTGCAGTAATGTGCAGCTCCAAGAGCGTGTTGTGCTAAAAGATTGTCAAGTAAGTTATCTCTCTCTCTCTCTTGCGGTTAAGTCGGCAATTTGAATTGGAGTTAATGTCGCCTGTTTTCTCAGGTTGGAGCAGGTTTTGTTGTCACTGCGGGATGTGAGTACAAAGGAGAAGTATTGGCTAAGAAATGAAAATGGCATGCGAGTCTGAGGGGAGCATGGCAAGTTGAATTTGTTGTGCCTGTTCGTTATAGCTTGGAGGGAATTTTTGTAGTCATCGCTTGAGCCACATACAATGGTGTGCTCTTGGCAACAACCGATACATCATTGAATCTTCATTTTTTCTCTTTTGCCCCATTTTGGACTTTATTTTATTTTTGCCCCATCCCGATGGAATCTTCAAGCTCTAATGTTGAACCAGAGTTAAAACACAGCTTCAATCAATCATTGTTTAGGATCTCTACTCATAAACGACTACATATTGACATTCGTTTTACTTTATCTTAATTGCTGGCACTACTGTAATTGGTATTGTTCTATATTACTAGTCTTGTGGTCCATTCAACCTCATCATCATTGCCACTTGCCCGCTGTTGGTAGTGTGACCTTCATTGAACCCGTACTGGCTCAAAAGTTTTGGCTATGACAATTTCCTGCACTTTCTGTTGTACTGTTTTTTAGGGGGGGGAAAATTAGGCATGTGAAGTTTATAATCGAAGCAAGACATCACAATTTAACTAGAACTACGTATTAAAAAAATGAAACTGATACATGATGTCTAAAATATTACCATCACGTCCAAACTAATAAAAGTCTGAAACTGAAACCTTCCACACGATAATATGCACTGTCTGGTGGGTCACTGTTGCTTGTACAAAGGGCGGTATTGGGCACTTAAGACACGACTCCATTCTTGTAGGTGATAATCTTATCACAGCTACTGTGTACTAATGTATGGGGTACAAATGTCATCCAAAGAAAACTTTGCAACATAAAAATCAGAGGGCTCTCTAATCTCCATCATAATTCACTTAGCAAATCGTAGCGTCCATTCTGCAGCTATACCATCGTGCTTGGCTTTATCTCCCAAGTACAAGTGGGCAACGCCGGGGACAACCGCATTATCTGCAATACAAATAACGTCTTCATACCCCACACTAAAGACACACATGGATTCTAGGCATGCAAGTTATTATAGGCCTTGGCATTGACAATACTGGCACATTTTTTACTTCGGAAATCAACTTTGACTCAAACTAAAGACTTGAAACAAAAGGCATCACTCCAATTGAATCCCAGTACACAATGTGCAGCATTATATCAACTTCCATCTTTAGAAAATAAAGATGTCTCATTAATTCATCAAAATTAATCCAAGAGGGACTGGGAGGACTTACAAGGGTCAGGATTTATCAAAATTGATCTAACTGCAAGTAGCACCTTAGTGATGGTTAGTGCAGGACTCCAACCATCTTTTAATATGCCCAAACTAACTTGGCCGGTAGTTTCTATATTGCAGTGGTAAATACGAGTCTTGCATATGACCTGCAGGCCAAGATCTTTTCATTGGGAAACAAAGCCAAACAAATAAACAAGACTTGAGAGATCATCAACAAGTTAACGTACGACATTTAGGACTTGGCCAGCATTACATTACAAAACAAAAAAACAGAACAAAGAAAACCATAGGCCATGCAGTAAATAATCGTATGGGAGCAAAAGGTAAAACTTATGCGCATTAATTCATCTGGATTCTCCCTGTAATTCACATTTGTTGTACAATTTTGCACATATTACATATGTTTGGATGGAGAAAAAAAGAAGGGAAAGGGTTTTACTTTTTTCTTTCTTACTTTCTTTTTTTGTGTGTTACTGTATTTGAATTAGAAGACAAAGTTTTCGCCATTCCTTCTCATTTTATCTCCTCAATCCAAGCATACACTTGAAACAAGTAACTAAACTAAGGATCATGTGTAAAATAAATTTCCCTTCTCTACCCTTGACCTTCAATTCCTCCATTCTTTGGTAAGTTTAAAGTTTAGAAAGACTACAATAAATAAAGAATTCAGTAATCTAAATTTTGAAATAATTGCCTCTGCAGGAAAATTCATTGCTAAAAAATACTCAGAAAAATAAATGACATAAAAGAGAAATAGATTAATATCTCGCTGAAAGAATTATAAAAATACAACTTCCCCTTCTCTAGTGATGACTCATGAAGTACCCTTCTTTTATCTCTAACTTCACCCAACCAAATGATAAGTTTACGCCAGTTTTGTGAAAAACAATTATAACTACACAGAACTACTTGATGAAGAACAACGTTTCTCAATGTACCTGGGGAGGCTTAAAGGGATATTCACTTGGAAATACTATGTCAAGAAAAAATATGCCACCTTCATAAGGTGTTCCTACATAGAACAAAGGAAAAGTTCATCAAGATTGCCTGCTCATGCCAATGCAAGTTGTAGTTAACCTATGCTCACATATCATTACAAAGCTTCGAATTTAACCAAAAAGAATGCAGACCTTGTTGGGGGACCAGACTTCGCTCAACCAACTTAAAATTTCTGTCTATCAGGCATATGCAACTCTGGTCACATGTTTAGCATACAGTTTCATGACAAACCAAGAAATAATTTTCTCTTAGGATATTGCGACAATTTATATGGAGCTGGGCCTTCTAATTTCTCAAATTATTTGGATATTACTTCCCACTCCCAGTAAACTTGATTAAATTGAATCATTATAATATTTAGCAACGGTCTAGTGGAAGTAGACATCATAATCTGGCACTGTGGCACATACTCACCATATTCTATTGGAACCAACATCCACAACCCGATGTTCAGATTTTAGCGCTCACCGCTTTATGGCACAATATAGGTATGAAAAGGGCGAAAAAGAAGACTGCTAATATAGAGCTTTAAACAAATATTCAATCTAAAGACAAGGAGCAAATGTTGAGACCTGCGGGACCGATTATAGTTGCAACCCAATGGTAGAGATTATCACCCTTTGGTCCAGCAGAACAGTCAGGAGGGGGATCATTGTTGAGCTCTACCATTTCCCTCTGAATCCTCTTTCCCGATGCCGAGAACGAAGTTGTGGGTGCCCATGAGGACGTTGAAGAAGATCTTCCTCCTCCCACACCCGACATCATCATCTCTATACAGACCGATCTCCACCGCCAATCCTCAAATATGCAGAATCGCCCGTTCACTGCTCAAAGAAAAATAAAGACACAAAATTCGTGTCCCAAATTACATGAGGGTGAAGCCTGACCTGAAACAGAAAATTACAGAGTTCTATCGCACACTCGTCAGCTCAGTATGAGCCATGAGGAGGGCTAAAGCGTCAGCCTCTGTTATTTCTAAAATGCTTTCTTTCTTCTATCTTCCAAAAGAAAGCTCTTCTTCTCTAATCTCTGGTGCTGAGAATTTCGGAATTTCTTATCTTTTTAGTTCCGCCCCCAAATTACTGTCATTAATGCAAATTTTTTAGTTTTTTTTTTTGGTTATGGCACAAGCATCCTCCTCAACAATCCTCTTCCAAGCATTAGCATGCACATGCACTAGTATCAGCACTAATTTTTATTAATGTTTTTATTTTTGGTGCAGAAATATTTTTTATACCATATTTATATAAAAATAAATAGGCCCCACTAATATTATTTTTTTTTCTCTTTATAATAAGCATCCACTCATTTTTATGTGAATATAACTGAAAAAAAATTACTCCACTAAAAATAGAAACATCAAATCCAATTTTTTTTTGTTGAAATAATTTGTTCAAAAAAAAAAGTTGAAATAATATCGGCCCATGATAAAAAACCAAAAAAGTGGGTGTAGAAGTTACAGCCGAAAAAAGTGACGAGGGAACGCATAATGAAATAACAATATTTTTTTACAGTTACAAATTTAATTTATATAAATTATAAAAAGGTAAATGTGCTCAGTAAATTAACATAGTTGTTTGGAATTTGAATTCATACAGAATAACAAATTCTAAACAAAATAATTTATTGCTTATATTTTTACTTCTTAGGATCATGTTTGTATTTTTATATATAAAAAATTATAAATTGTATAGCAAAATAAATTGTTTTAAAATATATTTTTAGTATGTACAAGAATAATATATTTCAAAAAGTTACTTCTTCTACAACATATTTAAGGAGTTGATATTGGTCTTAAATATAAGACAATTTTTATATTTGTTAATCTTTTATTAATTAACTTATATTGATGCACCTTTTACAATAATCAAGGAGATGAAATAAAAGAATTAAGGAAAATGACTATGTTGTTATAAATTTTTTATAAAATACATCTCATATTAACTAACTTAATCAACTTTCTTAATCTAATTAAATTAAGTTAAAAACTAAAGGAGTATTAAAATAACTTGAGGGGCATGGGATCATTTTGAACGTTGTTTGAGGAGGAGAGCAACCTTTCCTTTTCTATTCCCATCCTCTTACTTCCTCTAATAACCATCCAGATAGTTTTATACAAAATATTTTTTTTATCTTCTTTATTATAGTGTTAAGTTATTCACGTCAAAATTTAGCAATTTGATTTTAATTAATTATGTCTATTTTTATAATCTATAATCTAACATTTATATAAACGGCACAAGCACATGCTGGAGAAGAGGAAACAGTCAAGTCTCAAGGTTTCAGTCTCAGACTTGCCCCCTTGTTTTATGCTGCAAGGGCAGTGTCTCAGGTTCCGCAACTAACTACCTTGTCTGCAAATTACAATCATCCTAACCTCCCAACCAGCATGACTAATGGATAAAGATAAAGAGAAATCGACACAAAATTGATTTATAACCTCATTCCATGAATCATTAAACTAAATTTATAGACTGTCAATCTTCAGGCCGTGACAACACCAATGCAAAAAATTACACTTGATATCAGATACTGAAGCATGGACACTTGCAGACCCCAACTGCCTCCAGCAGCGCTTTCAGGACCCAATGATAAAGGAGGAAAACTCCCTCCTGTAGCATTTGAGTTGGAACTGAAATCAAAACATGTATTCTCATATCAGGTTATATAATACAAACAACTTTTAATTTAATTAATTAATTGAGAGATAGCAGCAGTTCTAACCTTCCTGTGTATCTACAGGAGCCATAACCTGCAACACAACACCCAGCGTTAATTGCTTAACTTCTAAGAAATCCTCAACCAAAGTTCACTAGGATACCATGCCATAAGAAGTAAGCATTTATTGATATACACCATTCAGGAAAGCTCCCCTTGTTTTCAACTAAGAGGGGCCATTAAATTTCTAAGAACATCAGTCGACGTCAATAGTTTGAAATGCCATAAAAAGTAGAAAGAGTTACAAGAGTAACATATCAAGAAATCCTGTTTAATAAACATGGATGGGTCACGCTGACTTACTAGGATCCACAGTAGTGGTTGTAGCTGTACCATCAAAGTCACAAGTTCCACCAGTAGCACGCATTTTCTGATAATAATCGTTATAAGCATAAGAGGCATGGCTTTTTACATTATTAGGTGAGTAACAAGGCCTCCCCGGTTGAATAGCCACACAGTTAGCTTGGCCTTGTCCGCAAGCCCAGCTCAGGCCTACTTGCAGTTTATCAGAATCCACACCATCTTTAGCGACGCAAAAAACTGCTGAAGAATTTCCAGTGATTTGACTGGATCCACTCAAACTCAAAGGATAGACAGCACTTCCATTAGTATTAAGAATGCCCCAGTTTTTTTCTGATATGGGCCCATTCCTCTTGTCTTCATTAAACAATTCATATATGTATGTGTTAATGGCTATTTGTGGCTGACTAGGTGGACCAGAACCATTTAGGACTCGTCGAATCAAATTATTATTGTAGGTCTCAGCATTGTCCAGAGTAGCATCATGTTCGTTTGATCCACCAAAGGATGGCCAACCAGTCTCTGTGACAATAACTGGGATATTCGAGAAATGGAAGGCATCTATAGAATAATAGGTAGCATCAACCATTGCATCAAACATACTGTTATAATGGAACAGAGTGTTTGGATCAACTATTTGCTTGACTGAAGGAAGTGGCTGAAAAAGAGCATATTCAATTGGGAAAATACCATCTCCCTTGGTATATCCATAATAAGGATAAGCATTCAACATGTAGGAAGAGTTTGTGTTCTTCAAAAACTGAAGGAGTTGGTAGATTGTAGAGTTCATAGAAGAATTAAAGGTGGCGGTGGAAGGTGGAAAAGGCCTAGGAATTACGTCCATGGACTGTGGAGTTGAAACTTTGATCCGAAAGTTAAGGTTTGAGGCAACCAGGGCTCTGTGAATATAATTCATAGCAGGAACTAAAACAGGGGCAACATTTGGGATTTGGGTAAGAACCTCACTACCAACTGCTATGGCTGTGATATTGGTGGAAGGCACATAAGCTGCTACGTTTTTATTGACCCAGGCTGCGGCTACTGATGGAGATTCTCCAATCCTTAGTAACTCTTCATTTGTGACACCAACAATTACTTGGATACTAGAGTTTGCAAGAGCTTGCAGCATGTGAGTGTTGGCATCATAGAGGCGCACATGAGTAATTTGATGGGCTTTAAGAATAGCAACCACATCTGCGGCTAATGGCAGGTTAGAAACATCAGTTCCAATGTTTACTCCCACAAATGCACCTGCAATTTCAAGAACACAATCCAATGTCAACTCAAGGAAAACATTAGATATTATCAGTCATCACCTTATTGCTCCCCTTGTGGCTTTCATATACTAGTTTTTTTTTTTTTTTTTCCTGGAAACAGTCAAGCAGAACAAGAACCAGGCACATTGCAATTAATTCATATAGGGAAAAAAGCAATTTGGACCTTTAATTATTGTTTGATCTGTCAACCTAAAAATTGAAGAGTGCAGGATATGGAAATGACAGAAACTCAGATTGCAATTGTCTTTACAGTATCTAATAGGCACTGAACAATATCAAGAGATGAGTTTCAAATATTTTAAAGTATCCACTAATCCTTCCCCCGTATAAATCTGATTGACCCAAAAAATGGCCTAAAAAGGGTGGGGGTAAATTACCTGATGTGCAGCTTAAAATTGTAACAGTGAAGCACAAAACACTTGCAAGCCATCTTTTAAGCTTCATTCAATCCAACCAAACCTCAATCACTGACTTCAGCCCAATGTCAATGACTCACCGGAATGTATGCCCTTTAACTATTAAAACCTAAACAATCAACCTGCAATCAGATGTTTTACAACCTCAATTGCCAATACATACAGAAACAATTAATTCAAAGACCACCAGTGGGATCAAACAACAAATTTGAAGGATGAAAGGCTTGTACAAATAGAGACCAAATAATACTGATGACAGTAAATTTTCTTTATATGATGGTAATGATTTTTTTTTAAAAAAAAAGCCTCCGAGCCCATTGCCACAGACATTTGTTAAACAAGTTAACTCCTACTAAAACATTCAGGCAAACTTCAGAAAGTAACAACAGCAACTTCACTTTGTTCTCCGGACAAAAAATGAAGTCGCCTAATAATCACCAATGCTAATCGTAACTAAATAGAATCACGGCTTCGATATGAAATGCAAGAACTGTGGAAGAGATGCTAGGCAAAATTTGATCCCCAAAGGCATGGTTAAAACAAAAGATTCCTAAAGTTATTCAGGACGCAAATGTTTACAAAGAACAGAAAATAAGCACGGAGGCCAGCTGAATGTTTTAGAGATTCCATCGCTTTAACCGGCACGTCATCAAGTTATAACTTCCTGATTCAAATTCACTCATTAGCTAGAAACTTAGAAGCCTATGCCTATACTACCGGCATAACTTTCCCTTGGGAAGGAGAATCCCAGAAGCCATTTTGACATATGGTGAAGCCATTTGTGGTTCATAGTTGCTGGAGCACCTCTACTAAGAAGAGCCGCGAAGAACTCACGAAACACAGGGTTGGGGGGAGGGGGAGCGGAAATCCAGCAAGATTACAAAACCCCCGACAGCGAAAGAAGCTACCCTTTAGACACACTTGTAGCAGAGTGGCTAAGTGAGCATTTGCCGGAGAGGTAGACAAAGCTATGGGAACCCTCTAATAGTTATTGAACAATAATCCTCCTATGCAGTATAGATTCAAAGTTAAAGTAATTGCTAATGAAAGACAGTACCGCAGACAAGATGAAGAAGAAAAGTAAGTAACATGGAAGAAGAATGCATATTGATGAACCTCTAACAGCAGCTTTGCTCGAATCCAAGATACCGAATAGCAAACAGAGCAGAGCCTTACTCTGCGGTTGTCTCCTTGTGCTTCTTTTTCTCTCTTTTGGTGAGATGTTTACACCGAAGGAGGCATCGAGATAGACGCCGTGCATATAGTGTCATGGGTTCATAACTATTGTTTTTATTATTATTATTTATTGTAAAAATTGGTAAGAGCGGTAATGATTCTCCCGCTAAGAGGGCAATTCTTTCCCCGGGTAATTAAAATGAGAAAAATAAACAACACAGTAAATAAACTGAACGGGAGCCTAAAGGTCATGGACGCGCAACGACAATCTTTTTGGGACAAAAATGTGATTTGGATATTTCGGTGACATTGATTATTAAACGATGCCAGTTAAACACATCTAAATCTAATATCTCTCTTGCTCTTTTTGACCAAAACATACCTGATGTCTAGATTCTAATAAATAGGTGGGAATAAATTAAGAAAATAATTGAGATTTTAAAAATCAGGATAAATATTCTAAAATTTTCCTATTTATTATATGAAACTTGAAAAATAAATAAGACTTTTTTGGGACTAATATGAATATGACTTGATTGATAGATAGATGTAAAATGTTGATTTGTGAACATTGATAACGTCAGTAACGCTGTTTGAACGGTGAGAAATAAATCAAATAAAAATAAGACTAGTTACCATTATTATTTTCACGTTAGATCAACACAAGCAGGTGTTTGTGAGTTGTAAGGAAAGTTGGATAGGGGATTATATATGGTGCAAAATTACAGATGGCAGTAGGTCTAATATCTTCAATCGGGATGTTGTAAAATGATACTCCCTCCTGCCTTAATTATAAAGCATAGTTACTTTTTTAGATAAATTAAGGAAGTTTAATTAAATTACTTTAAAGTATTTTTATTTTTATTTTTTCTTCAAAGTAATTATTTTGATTAATAAACTAATATATAATCTAAGGATACACAACATATGAAATAATTAAGTAACTTATTTAGCTTCCTTAATCTCTCCAAACAAAGTCAACTATATCTTATAATTAGGACCGGAGGTAGTATACTATAATGATAAGTTAATTTTAATATATTAATTATTAAAAAGAGGGGCAGGGAGGAAAAGGGGATACTCCAAAATGGGATTTCCAAATAGGCAAAAGGATGGTGTGAAAGGTAAAAGAGTTCATTAAAAAGTCAAAAGAATGGAAGTTCCATGATAGAGTAGCTTGATGAGAATGGGGAGATGTTAATATTATGAGATGTTATTGCAGGTACGTGGAATGGCATAAAATCATAGATTAACAGAGAAGATAAAGTAGACAAAAAGTGAGTGAGAGAGTGAAAGGGAAATATTAATTTGCAGAGGTTAAGGAGGAGATGGGGACAAAGACATGGAAATTTTCAAGACACTCAAAGACCTTTCTTTCTTAGCTGTAAAGTGCATTCCACTAGCATTTCCAAAAGCTTTGTTGATGCTGTCCATTTCATTTCATCTGCCCCGCTCTCTTCTCCTCAAAATTCAAATCACAGGGGATTTCAAATTTACAATACTCATCAGCCCCCAAAAAAGTCAAAAACACAATCTCACAGCTGTAGCCCAACATTCTCACCTCCCAACCCACATGATTTCCTCCCTCCACGTACTATATCATTTATTCCGTTTTCAATTTCTTCGCTGCAATTTACGTTCACACACACTCACAAGCCATCCATTATTTGGTTCATAGCAGCAACTCTCGCATGCAATGCAAGTATGCCTCATTTCATTGAAATTCTGATGGAACGGATCCTTCACCATCAACCGACGCAACACCACCCATATTAACAATTTCATTCAACAAAACCATACCTCTATTTTCCATTCAATCTTAACGTTAAGTTAATATTTATTTAGGGCATCCTTGACCCCTCAAGTTTCAAACTAATAACTTTTGGTTCCTCAAATTTCATTTTGTTTAAAACATTACCTGCTATAATTTAATAAAAATCTGGACCATTTGGCCCTTTAAGGACCAAAAGTCCAAATTCATCGTTTAAAATTTGAGGAACTAATATAAGATGGAGCTTGAAGGACCAAATATTATATTAATCCTAATATTTATAATGCAGCCTTCACTCTAATTGAAAGAACCCGACTTCCTGTTTGCTTTTGAATCCTGTCAGAGCATTGGATAGAGTATGTTACAACCAAGACTGCAATAACTCTAACAATCCTCAATAAGACGTAACGCTTATCAACACATCAATCCCTCATCAAAACGCGACTTTAGATATCAGGTTTTCAGTCTAAAAACAAAGTAGTCTGATTTCCGTTTCAAGCAATAACAGAGGAGAATTGTTGCATGGTCCAACTTGTGAAGGTCTTAAGTATCTCATTGACTGGGAGACCTGCCACGAACTGGTTCCCTTGGATAATCATCACGATTGGGGCTCTGACTGCGGCTCCCGCTTGGACCCTTAGCTGGACTCTGACTGCGGCTCCTTGAGCCACCATTATAGGGTGGAGAACGTGAGTATGACCTCTCCCTACTCTGCCGTGAGTATGATGTTTCTCTCTCTCTTTCTCTTTGGGTATCTTCAGGTGACACAGATCTGCAAAAGAATATCACACTCTTGTCAGACTAGAAAATGAAATACCAAAGCATGTTCATCAAGAACGCCTAACCCAAACAAGCAAATACCTAAACTTGCTACTTGCTAGTAGTAATTACTCCCTCTCGTCCGTATTACAAGGACCTTCCTCATGGTCATTAATATAAGACCCTTTGCCTTCTTTGCTTAAATGTCCTCTGCCCCAATATTCTTTAACCAACCAAAAAACCTCCTATTTAATAAATCAACCTCCTCTAACTAATTGATTTCATTGAAGGTAATTTTAAAATATTAAGAACATTGGGCCTGTTTGGGTTGGCGGTTGGAGCGGTAGCTTAAAAGCTATCTGACTTTAAAAAAAGCTCGGTAGGAGCGGTAGTTTAAAAGCTATCATATTTGTATTTGGATTGATAATGGTAGAAGTGGCGGGGCCCATGTCAAAAAGCTGAGAGCTTTTTGGAAAAAGCTTCATGGTGAGCTTTTTCCTTAACGGGCTTTTGAGCTTTTTCCTTAACGCTCAAACCAAACGGACCAAAAATCAGTTGGTAGGGACTTTTTTTCAAAATTGCTGGTCTTAACACTCCTAACGCTGCACTCCAAACAGGCACATTAACTATTAACTGATTTTAACTAAAGTAATTAATCTATGCAAAGTTTTTAATAGATCCCTGTAACAAGCATAAGAGAGTAGAATATATGATGCAAAGGCATATAGAGAGAAGTAAAGAATAAGACATTATGACATTATGTTGCAAAGGTTTTACTATTTTAAGGGAAACTTTCAATGCATGCCACACCACCCAAATCCATTCAAATCACAATAAAAAACAACTAGATGAGTCCCGCATTTTGCATTAGTCTAAAAGCTCACTATTGTTAATTGCTTATGAATAATGCAACTTCCTGAAGACTTCATATATATTGATGTTGATGATGTTTTGTAATTACATATTGTTATGTAAGTTGTGAATAAATAATTAGGTTAAATAATTAGGGAAATTAGGAATGGCACAAAACTAATCCTATGAGGCCATACTTAGGGAGTTAGGTTGTTAGTTAGGAAGTTAGTTAAGTATTGCTGTTATGACTGTTAAGACCGTTGGGAATTGCTTATAAAAGTCTAAGTTCAATATCCTATATATAGGAGGCTTAGACTAATGTAGTTACGAATTGAATTGTGTATGAATGAATGATAAGGACAGCAGTTCTGTCTCTCGCCTCTCTGTCTCTTCCCTCTTCCCTCTTCTCTTCTGTTCTCTTCTCTTTCTCCCTTCTCTTCCTAAATCCTATATACTTCTACAACATTCTTAACACATATACAGGATCTTGTGCTTCCGTTTCATGAATGAACTAAACAATCAACTACTGCTTGACCTGGCATGCCACCTGATAGTTTCATCATATGTTCACAGACTTCCAAGCGGGAACAATGTAATACATAATACAGAACTTGACTGGCTATAAATAATAGTTAGTTTGCCCTAAGTGACAATACAAAAATATATATCACTATGTTAACACACAATTATAAGCAGCATACCTTGAATACTCCCTTCGTTTAGGAGGGGGAGAATTATAATCACGGCTTCGAGACCGAGATCTATGACGTGGTGGTGACCTAGAGTTTCGAGGAGAACGAGAATAACGAGGTGGAGACCTTCTTCGATCAGAAAATCTGCCCCTGTGAAAGATAGAAGTTCGTTTTAATAACCAAATATGATAAAGTCAACAAGAACACTTGAATAAGTCGGCAGATAAAGTCTATCTAAAGCCATTGACAACCCCTCCCATTCAGACGAGGGTGGAATCCAAATGCACTTGATGTGCTGTTCCAATCACAAAGTTCCATGCTTCCAGCAGAATATTTCCTTTATGTGCACAACCAAAGTGTGTTGGGCCCGAATGAATATGAAGGCGCAATTACCAATTTCTAAAATATAAGAGCACTGGGTTCAATATTTATTGCAAGTAATAAACTTAGTAACAAGGTTACAATTCAAATTCAATTGAAATTTCCGGATTAAACTCCTTTTTTTCACTTTTTTCTCACAACCCAAATCCAAAGCTTGACATATTCACGGTGTCAAATCCAGTATGCAAGATTTGTTAAAAAAAAAAAAAAAAACTCCTGCAACCACCACCAGTGGCGGAACTTGGAGGAAAAGTTTGGGGGGCCAAACAGTGGTGGGGATGCTGCCCCCGAAAATTTTTTGTAAGGAAAGTTTTAAATGCATTAAAAATGAAAAGAATAAAAAAAATATTCATGAAATTAAGTCAATTAACTTCATCTATAAGTAAGTGTAGAATGGGTAAAAGCATAGTAAGGGATACACCACAAAAGTAAATTTCACGATAAGCTAAAAATTTCAGGTAATTAGAATGAAATATAGAAAAGAATGACAAAATTAACATAAATCATACAAGACCCCACATAGAACAAAGATTGAATTATAAGCCCAAAGATATAAAAAGAGGGAAAAATGTAAAAAAGAAGAAGAAGTTGGGGGCCAAAATTTAATTTTACTACTTTGGGGGGGCCAAAGTTGTATTATTACACTAAAAAAAAAAAAATTCCATTAAAAAGTCCTAACTAAGTTCCGCCACTGACCACCACTGAGACGGTGAGATCATCTCAAGAGAAATCTGACAGGGCTAAGAAGTTAAATGGTTAAACAAAACAGATTGGTTCATCCATGTTTTTGGGCAACTAAAAGGTGCTAATACATGCATCTTGTATGACAAATCGAGCACTTTATATCAAGTCCATGATTGACAAGGTTGCACAAACCAAGGAAGCTAAACCTACCTTCTTTCTCTTGCTCTCATCTCAGTAGGCTTCTTCCTGTTCTCCTCAGCAAAAACAACCGTCAACTCTCGACCAAGAAGAACTTGACCATCCACATGATATTTGGCATCTGCAGCATCAGCAGGATCTACATATTGGATAAAACCAAAGCCTCGGGGTTCTCTGCAAAAGGGGATCAGGGACAAAAAAGGAAAAGCCAAACATCATCAAACAAGGCAGTAGGCTCATCAAATTCCAAATTGAACTAAGAACTTTGCATACGGCAAACCTTTACTAATGCAATTTGTTAAAAGTAGTCCCCAATAGTATTGAAGGACATGATAAGCAAGCACTAGGCTGCTGACCTTGTTTCAGTTTTAAGATCACTTGAAATTCTTCAAGACTTGGAACATCTTGACAATGTATTCAAACTCAACTTCCTTGAAATCTTCACTACCATAACCCTCTTCACAAGAACTCTAAATACTTGATTGGTGCCTTCAAAACTCTAAATCACTGCTAAACCTCAATAAACTTATACAACTTGAAATTATAAAAGTACAAGTTATCAAAGTAAAATCCCCAACATATAAACAGAAGTCAAGCAAAAAGCTCGCAAACACTGCCTGGACTGTTTACAAGGAAAAGTCTAGTGATATAT
Source organism: Acacia melanoxylon (assembly GCA_019022615.1). Taxonomy (NCBI): domain Eukaryota; kingdom Viridiplantae; phylum Streptophyta; class Magnoliopsida; order Fabales; family Fabaceae; genus Acacia; species Acacia melanoxylon. The sequence goes on from JAFJYJ010000092.1 coordinate 1,701,397, forward strand.
TTGAAAACTTCATTAGAAATAATAATAATAGAAACTTAATAAATAGTAATACTGAAGTTGAGAAGTTCAGACACAACAAATATTACCTTGTAAAGAGATATAATATCAATTCAAAGGGACTATACATACTGTAAGTAATATAATATACATTTCAAGACTAGAAACCAATTTGCAGAACACTACAAAGCAGGTATATTTTTTGCAAAAAAAAAATTGAATTAGAGTAAAATATGAATTATAATTTGAAATAAGATAAATTAAAAAAAATATGTCATTGTTTCTCCAGCGCCCTTTAACATCCATATCCTACAACTAGTTTGTAATTGCTCACCCAGTATAATAATCTTTCGGGAGGTAAATGTCCTTAAGAGCACCAAATTGTCCAAAAAGTCTACGAAGGTCCTCGGCCCTGCAAAATTTCAAATTTACATGAGGTGTATGAAATAAAATACACTAGCTTCGCTGCTTCATCTCGGCAAGGCTGCCATATAAAGCACCAATGAGGTTAATGAGCAACTGAATTTTGCTTTTAAATGAAATGACTAAATTCCACTGCACCCCATATCGTGATACTGATCTATAGATATGGTAGTAATAAATTAACAATGGTTTGCAAGGGGAAAAAAAATACATACCATCTATCCATTCCCAGTTTCGTTGGCCAAACCAAGAACGAAAAAGGGAAGGGATAAGTAAGCATTTGGAGGGTATTGAACTAACCTACAGTCATGGCGAAGGTTGCGAACAAGAAGACTGGTAGGCAGATCTCTGGCACGACCACCATAACGACCTCTGGGGCTGGGACTTCTTCCCCTTCTGCCATAACCCCTGGGCGGCGATGGACTATAGCTCCTTCCTCTCATCTATGCCCTAGTCATGAAAATTCTATGATTAAAATGCGTCGATTAGTTATAGGAGACAGATACCAATAGTTCCCACCTAGCCGGAATAGATAAAAGATTACAATTATGGGAACTAAGAAATCGGAAGTCGAAAAATCGTAATATGGGACACAGGAAAAGAAAATGAAGGGAGATACCTTACGAAGTAGCAGCGGAGGCCGAGATCGGATTTGGAGCGCGGCGGAAGAGCGAGCGATGTTATTTCGATGCTATCGGTTGGTTACCCTAAATAACAAATTCTTATAATTTTTTTTTTTTGAAAGAGGCTGGTGTTAAAATGAGAAAAATTCCATTTAAATATCACGGGAAAAACCTAAAAATGTCCGTTAAAAAATGTAAAAGACATAAAGTTGATGTGGTAGGAATCTGAAATTTTGAAGTTTCTACTAAAATGTCTATCAATTTTTTTTTTTTTTAAAAAAAAAAAAGGAAAGAACTTTCGTTGTTATCGAAGCTTGGTCGGTTCACACCATCCGACCGATAGGCAATCTGCAAGAGCTCTAACACTAGTATTTAACTACAGAATAACTTGAATAGAGTGATTAACTATTTGAGCATAGCGATTGACAAGTTAAATAAAAACAATAATAGTTTGAATATAGAAATTAACAACTTAAACTCTCTAAATTATTAATTGTTATAGTAAAGTTGTATTCCCCATTCACATATTTGTGCTATCTGATTCACTGGTTTGATGAAAATGTGTTCCTTTTGGTGCTCGGTTCTGCTCTAGTATTTATATGTTGAGTCATGAACATGTGTGAGTTGACATCTGCAAGCATTTTAGCTCTCCATCATTAGTGGTCTATCAAATATTGTACCAAATGAATTGGCTTTTTATCCATCTTCCTCAAAAAATTATATGATTTCAACAAAATGCATTTTATAACGTCTACATGTGTGAAGTGAGTACTGAGTAGTGACGGCGGCCACTTGTTCACCCCCAAATTGGAAAGTTAAACAAAATGCATTATGAACAGAATGCTTCTGCTCTTTATTAACAAAAGGAACAAAAGGGATTGCTCTTATATAAGTAGATAGACTTTCCTCAAAACTTGTATGTATGGACCCATCTCAAAACCAAGTGAAGGACGACCTTCATCGGCTGAAAGCATACGGCTAGAACTTTTTGCTCTATCTTCCAGAATTGTTATAATTGTCCTATTATAAATCTATTTTGACAAAATCTCACATGAGGAGTTAGTTAACTCAATGATTATGGGGTAAATTTTCAACTTTACCCTTATTTAAATTTTCAACTTTACCTTTTTTATTTATGATTAATGGGGTTTAAAAGTATTTTTCAATTGTTTCTTATATTTTCTAATATATTATATGTGGATCACCATTTCATACAATGGCATAGAGAATATAATTAATTGGGTAAGTGTTTTTATAATTAATATTTATAAATATGATCAATTTTTTTTGGTCAAAATGAACTTACGTACATCATACGAGTAATTGACAAGCTAATTTTCAAAACGTGCTTTTCATCCCCTAAATGAAGAGCTACAAATACAAGTTTTGCATAATTTCCATAATTCATGGACCAAATGGTTTCATGATACAAAAGTTGAAATTTGGTTTACATAATTCATGAACAAATGGTTTCGATGGACCAAATGAAAAGCTGCTGCTATAAAAGGTTTTGCGGACCAATATATACGAGTGTGTGTAGCAGACCGAAATATATATAAAAAACAAAAAATGACTCCATATGCCAGAATTTCTTGAGTCGGTCTTCTGCTCAGCAATCCGTCTTGTTCGTTGTGCCCTTTTTGTGATCCACAATAGTCAGATTCTTCATTTAGTGCCTCTTCCTCCTCACCTTCACACTCTTCCTCCTAACCTTCACATTCTTCATTAACTAACTCTCCCTCCTCAATACACTGGTCAACTGAGGCATCTATTGCAACAAAACAAATTGCAAACATATGATACACAGATTAAAAGCATAAGCCAGACATAACAGATAACAAAAATTAGGGAGGGTGAGATTTCGAAAGTGATTTGTGATGTCAAACAAATGGCATGAGCAGTTGAATCGTTGCGTGCTGATTTGAAAAAACGAAAAAGCAATAACAATAAAGAATCATTATGTGATTTATTAGTTTACGAATGTAGTGTGTTTATCTTTTTCACCCGTATTGGAATATATTTAAAAAGAACATTGTTCCGGTGTGGAACCAGATGTGGCTAGCCCTCATGGACTAGCATGTTTGATTGTTTGCTTATATGGAGCGTACTTGACCTAGGCGTGATGCTTAGGGCCTACGTACCCTGTAGAGGGATCAAAGTCCACGTAGTTCGAGGACACACGTTGGCGTTTTAGCAAGGGTGGTGTGTAGATGTTCGATCGAGTGTTTTCCGCACCTTAGGGTTTGACCTCTATATTTAGGGTGTGCCTCAGGTGGGATAGTATGGGCCTCGTAATCCCCGACCCTAGTATCATAACGGTCGAATCTATCTTTGGATAAGATAGATCTCCCTTGATTATAGATAAGATAGGATTTCCCTTTATTATAGGTAGATCCTAATATGTGATATTGTCTGTTGGGCCATACTGCTATTGGGCCCAAAATATGGATCCGATTGCTTGCCCCCCCGTAGTTTGAGTTTTCGAGCCGCTAGGGATGTATTTTGTCCCCGAGCAGTTATTCGGGGTAGGTTGTCATGAACCTTACCCTCTCGTATGTCTACCGTGTATTGTCGAGTGGGGTCATTCTGGTCCTGGCGACCGACGTCATTTACTCACAGATTCAAGGTAATGTCTCAAAGATCCGAGGTAGTAGTCTGTTGCTCGAAGATCCGAGGTAGTGTCTCGAAGATCTGAAGTACTATGGGGGAACTTGCTTGGTTTCAAAGCCGGGGTTCTCGCTGCGATTGTCATCATCTTGATGAATTCGGATTCATTCGTATTCCGTTACCGATTTGCCTGTTTAGGCGATAGGTTTTTCCCCAAGTGGGATCTATTTGTCTGATAAGTGCCCCCAACCTGCGCTGTTCCGAGCTGCGCGTCGGTGAAAACCCTTATTCTCTGTGCTCGTGTTCTCTGGCCCGCAATAGTCCCTTGACATGCCGCTCCAAAACCTTTTGTCTATCGGCTCCGATGTTTCTCTTATTCTCGCCCATCGGTGTCGACCTGGTCGGATAGCCAATTTGTGGAAGAAGTTAGGGTCGATCCGGTATCTCGGATGACGTCCATGCGAATACCTCCCGGTTCTTTTTCAGGAAATCAATCGAACTAGTCTTAAAATCCGGACTCGGCGCTCCCCCGACCTTCGTAGTTTGTGAGGGATCCTTTCCGAGGGTTAATTCTTCCGACTCGCCTTCCGGTTCTGGACATGGGATCTCGTGCTCGTCCCGAGGTCGACCTCTATCATGCTCACTGGACGTCCGGGCTTTTTGTCCTTTCCTTGGGTCGGTGGTCGGGCTTCTACTACGGCCTTCTTGTTTCTGTTAGTTCCTTTCGAGTTGAGTTACGTTGATCCGGGCTGTCAAGGCGGCTTACTTCGAGGATCCGAGGTCTTATCTCAGATATCCTGAGTAGTGCCGAGATGGTATGTCTGACTTCGAGGTCGGGATCTTTCGTATCCGAGTTGTTCCTGCTTGATTTGCTTTTGTCCGTGCCTAAGCGAATCCCGGATTTATTTGTATTCTGATTGAGTTGCCCCCAGACATGTAGTCCAGGTTAGTTAAAGTTTGAAACTCCGTTTGTCTCTTTTTATGATCGCCGGGAGCTCTTCTTCTTCACTCATCCTGCAACACCGAACTCCCCCAATCCAAATAATCCTGTACTGGAACGAATCGGGCTACCAAGCGGGCTTGTTTGTTGTAGCACCAGATTCTCCCAAAACGAATTATCCTGAAGAGGAATGGGTCGGGCTTGCTTATATTGCTGACAGCTTTACAGTGCCAAGCTTGTCTTGTCGTCCCCCACTGGCATCAAGGGCTCACACGGGGTGTAAACATTGATTCCAACCTTATCAATATTTATTTTGCCAACTTTGTTTAAGTTAACGTTCTTTATGACTAGGGCTAGGGTCTTATGTGCGCAAAGATTCGCTAATTATTTTCTTCCGATAGGTTGACTCCGGGAATAGGGGTAGGGGAGTAAACCCGAGCTACCGAGGTCCGGATATTGCTGTCCGGGATATTTGCCAGAATAAGGGCAAAATGTCAGATGCATAAACGTGGTGAAAAAGCGCACGTTTACACATGTCGGCCTGATCGGGACCTGCTTGACAATTCACCTCCTTATTTAGGAGCATTAGTAGATGCATCTACTTTTAATATAAATGGTGTTGTAACCTTTTCGTGATCGGGGCGTGATAGCCCGGGTGTAATGCCGCATATTGGGCTCTACGCAACTTGGGCGTGGTAGCCCTGGTGTAATCCCTTAAATTGGGTTCTATTTCTGACCGGGTGTAATGACCTCGGTGTATTCTGACCGGGTGTAAGACCTCGGTGTATTTTTTTTACTATCGATAGTTTTTGTCATAATGAGGGAGTTATCGTATCCTGGAGGAGTACGTTTTAGCCATAATCTCGACTTTATCAGGTGCTCGAGGAAACATGTCGTTTCCAAGGGAACACGTTTTAACATTTATCTCAACGGAGCTCGGTTGTTAACCAGATTTGGTGTAACCGGGTCCATCTTCGAAACTACACGGATCCCAGATTTTAACTATGTTGAGTGTAACCGGCGTCTTCCGTTGCTTATACTAGCCATAAACCAGTTAGAGGAATTGGCTTCTAGCGCCTCGGGCCCGACATCAAAACTTTTATGCGGATCCCGAACGTTAACTAGATTCAGTTAACCGGGCCCGACTTCAAAACTTTTACGCGGATCCCGAACGTGAATGAGATTCAGTTAACCGGGCCCGCCTTCAGAACTTTGCGCGGATCCCGAACATTAACTAGATTCAGTTAACCCTGGCTTGGTTTTCCTCCGAGGACGGCCCTTTCCGAGCCTCAGAGGACGGACGCTTGCGGGAACTTTTCTTAGGCAGAGCACCGAAGGCAGGCGTCACGACCGAAAGATATCGGGGCAGTTCCGCCATCAGTTGAGCTGCAAAAAAGTAAACCCAGTTGAATTAGTAAGGAAGTAAAGAAGATGTAAGCATAGTAATAAAATAACCTCGGGACCAAGAATCAAATAGGTAACCCGAGAGAACGCGTAGGCCTGGGAACAGGGATGCGTCCTAGCCCGAAGAGCAAAAATACACCCCCTGACTCAAAACCTTCAACTACCGAATGGGGGGGCAAAATCGTTACGGATCGACTCACGGCCCAACTAGGGGACAGCCCAATAGAAGGATTACGAGTATCTCGGCCTCCCCCTATAATCGTGGGGCGATCCCGGCCTCCCCTTATAATCGTGGCACAATCTATCACATCCGTAATCTCGGGATACGATAGATTGTGCAGGTAAGATATCCTGGAACGCCCTATAAATACAGGGGGCAAGCCCTAAGGTGCATACGTTCTAACTCAAGCTATTTACTTTCTGCCTCACACAGCATAACCCCACTGAACACATACCCCCTCCCCATTGGGCGAAAGGCCTTGTGTCCAATGATTCATCGCTTACCGAAATATCTCGCTCTCATAGATATTCCTGCTTAAGCTCATCGATCCAAGATCAAAGCACCAGCCTACTGGGTTGGACATCTGTGTTCCACACCGGAACATTAATTTGTCTCAGGTGCCGAGGTATGAGATAAGGCCAAGAGTCTAGGTTAAAAAACCTTCTGCCTTCTCGATCATTGCCCCCTGCCATGTCAATCCGAATAACCCTAAAAGGGAATGAACCGAGCTTACCAGGCTAGTTTGTTGTATCTCCGGATTCCCACCGGCCTATTTGTTGTAGCACCGCATTCTCCTAAACCGAATTATCCGAAGAGGAACGGATCAGCTTGCTTATATTGCCGATAGCTTTACAAAGTGCCACACTTGTCTTGTCGTCCCCTAGCCTCGGGCCCAAGGGGCGGGCTACTTAGGGGGTGTATCGACTATGAGCATATGTTCATAGTTGCAATCGTGCATGTATTCGCTTCATCCGTTGTGCTATGCCGGTGTATAATACCGGATTCATTGTGTAATAATAATTTGTGAACATTGATTTCAACCTTATCAATATCGTCACTTAATTTGCTAACTCTTGTTTTGAGTTATAGTGTTTTTATGACCGGGCCAGGGTCTTATATGCGCAGAGATCCGCCGATTGTATTCTTCCAATAGGTTGACTTAGGGCATAGGGGTAGGGAGTAAACCCGAGCTACCGAGGTCCGGATATTGTTGTCCGGGATATTTGCTTTAATAAGGGCAAAATGTCGATGCATAAGCGTGGTGTAAGAACGCCCGTTTACATGTCGGCTACGATCGGGACTCGCGTGACAATTCACCTCCTTATTTAGGAGTATTAGTATATGCATCTACTTTTAATAGAAATGGTGTTGTAACCCTTTCGCGACCGAGGCGTGATAGCCCGGGTGTAATGCCGCATATTGGGCTATATGCAACCTGGGCGTGGTAGCCCTGGTGTAATCCCTTAAATTGGGTTCTATTTCTGACCGGGTGTAATGACCTCGGTGTAATCGACCGGGTGTAATAACCTCGGTGTAATCTCATCGGGTGTAATGACCTCGGTGTAATATGACCGGGTGTAATGACCTCGGTGTAGTATCTTTGACTATTGATAGTTTAGGAATTTGGATTTCCACTGAGGGATTCTTTATTAACTAATCTGCTCCAAAGAGGAGTGCCGAGCCGGGATCTAGCGTTAGTAAATTCTTAGCTTGTCGACATTCCAAGTCCTTTTGATTGGCTTCCTTCCAAGGTTTCGATTATGTGAGGCTCCTTTGCCGAACTTCTCTTCAACCTGTAAGGGCCTTCCCATTGGCAGCCTAGTTTGCCATCTCTCGGCATTCTTGTTTCCGACGTCTCGCTTTCGTCGGTGTACGAGGTCAAGCATTGCGAAGGCCGACCGTAGCGGCTTTGCTTTTGACAAAAACCCAGTGCTTACGGGCCGTGGTGATAATCTTCGGTTAATCGGGGTCCAATTAAGAATCACGGATTTAATCGGAAAATCTTCGATTTATCCGGGTCCATTAAGGAGCGCGGAGTCAACTAGGTAATTTTCGTTTGTCCGGGGGTCCAATTAAAGAGCGCGGAGTCAACCGTATTTTGTAAGGAGTCCGGATTTTAACCGTATTCGGTGTACCTGTGGTTCTTCTTCCTTCTCTTTTGGAGTGTGGACTCCACATTTTTCTCGAATTTGTTTACCCATGATGGGTGTCGTAACCCTAACTTGTTTATCCGAGATGGGTGTCGAACCCGAGATTCCGTTATGGGTATCGTAACCCGAATTCCATTATGGGTGTTGTAACCCTTGATTTGTTTTTACGCGGAACTCAAATCTAACCGGAATACAGTGTAACCGGGTTCCGCCTTCGTTCCCTTTCGTAGGGACGGACTCCACGTGGAACTTGGTTTTCAACCGTAAAGCTTAACACGTAGCCCGGATTTTAACTGTGTTAAGTGTAACCGGGGTCCGCATTATTTTCGCTTCTCGTAAATCTTTCAATGGAGCTCAGATTTTAACCAGGTCCGCCTTCACGACTTTACGCGGATCCCAAACATTAACTGGATTCAATTAACCGGGTCCGACTTCAAAGCTTCATGCAGATCCCGTACGTTAACTATATTCAGTTAACCGGGTCCGACTTTAAAACTTCATGCGGATCCCGTACGTTAACTAGATTCAGTTAACGGGTCCGACTTTAAAACTTCACTTAATGACGGGCGTTACCGCATCCCGAGGAGTACGTTTTAGCTAGATGAGGCGTTACCGCATCCCGGAGGAATACGTTTTAGCCAATATGTACGGAGCCCGGATTTTAACCGATTCGGTGTAATCGGGTCCGCCTTTCGAAACTTTGCACTGATCCCGGATTTCAACTAGATTCAGTTAAAATCGGGTCCGCCTTCTTTTCCTTTACAGGAGTTTAAGATAGCCTCGGCGGCCTTGCCGTAGCAGATAATCCCATAAGGGACTTTAAATAGACTTGGTGGCATAGCCGTCGCAACATGATTCATGAAAACAGGTTTGTGTACTTCAGATTCCTACATGTTTAGCTCCGACATGATTTCCGGAAATGAGTTTATGTACCTCGGATCCCTACATGTATAGCTCCGACATGATTTTCGGAAACAAGTTTATGTACCTCATATTCCTACACGTTTAGCTCCGACATGATATTCGGAAACGAGTATATGTACCTCAGATTCCTACATGTTTAACTCGGACATGATCTTCGGAAACGGGTTTCTTGTACCTCGGATTCCTACACGTTTAGCTCCGACATGATCTTCGGAAGCGGGTTTCTTCACCACGAATTCATCTATGCTATAGATAATTGATAATAAGCAAAGATTGAGCATCTATGAGATAGAGGGTGATACTTATCTGGATGTAGCTCAGGGAGTTACTACAAACCCTAACGCTTTTGCTCAATAAATGCTTGACGGAGTTCTTCGTATCCACTCATAAGTAGTAGAGTTGCATAACGATGCATCTTTGAAGTCGCAAGGATTTCCAAATAAATGGCTTTCATCAATCCTTAGCTTGTGTAGAAGAAATGATAAACATCTCTCCCAAATCTTCTCGGCCTCGGCTTTTCGGAGTATTGATCTGTCTCCATTTGCTCATTTGTCTTGCCTCAAAACCAGTAGATCCGGAGAAGGGAAATACAAATCCCCGCCGAGAGTACATCTCGACATGCACTCGCAGTATATCCCGACGTGAAATTGCTCAATATTGTAACAGCTTGCAGAATTTCAACCGAATGTAAGCTTGACACTCTTGATTCCATATCTGCCCATGAGGCATCCATTTTCTGTAGTAAATTCCACCGTGAAGAAACTGGTTGGAGGGATTGCGACTTTTGCAACAAGAAAGCTAAAGAACCTAATGAGGTTGTTATATCTACCGCGGTAATGCGAGTGATTGTCCCTCTCTTCATATTGATGGGAAACGGTTTGTGGATAGTGTTGATGAGGAAAATTGGTGCAGTTATGCCGAATTTCAAAGCTAGTGAAACTAATGGTTGGCATCAACCTCAGGGAGATAAAATGATGGTTCATGGGTGACCCCAAGTCCGTAGTTCCAATACCTTTTTTCCCTCACTGGAGTTATAAGCTAGCGTTGCCAAGCTCGGCATCTAGTAATCTCGGCGTACCTCGGCGTCTCTCGGCACCTTCTCATGTTGGCGTATCATCAACCTCAACTATCGCGATGGAGTCGGGAGGCCATAGGCATTGAATCGGCCTCGCCTTAACAACAACCTCGGCTATCTTGATTTGCTCGTGCCGGGCTCCCGGCACGATGTCGCGTAACCCCGATCTCGCTCGGAAGCCCGCTACTTTCTTTTTTTTCTATCTCGGCCTTTTCATGTTTCGGCGTTCAGGCATCTCGGACCCAGGCCACTACAATCTCGGCCATTAGTAAATGACACAGAGAGTTCAAATGTTGTGGTTGCTTTTGATCCAAATAGGACATCTAAATTTATGCCAAAGTTGAAAAGTATGGGTTCCCAAGTACAAAGGATGACAATCCTATGTTCTCGAGGAGAGAAGATGACGATCATGGGTTCTCTCTTCCCAAAGAGAGAGGATGAAGATCCTTTCCACTATCTTCTTGTCATGTGGATACAATCCAATTGCCAAGCTTGTCCAATGAGAGTCTTGCATGGGTGATGATAATTTCTCTTAAAAGAATTCCCAATGAGAGAATTCTTAAAGAGAGAACCAGTGATCCTTCGAAAATACTCAAATTGAGATACAAGATGTAGAAAGAGTCTCGCATGGGCGATCAGTAACTTCGTTAAAAGAATTCCCAACGAGAGAACCTCGGAAATACTCAAATTGAGATACGAGATGTAGAAGAGTCTTGCATGGGTGATAACTTTGAGGAGTTTTCCATATTAGAGTTTCTCTTAAATGAGTTCTCAATGAGAGAATTCTCAAAGAGAGAACCCTAAGCGATCCTTCCAAGCTCCCATCTCATCGTGTGGATTTAGAGGATAATTATAAGAAACTCCTTCTTAAAGGAATTCTCAATGAGAGAATTCCCAAAGAGAGAAATTGAAGATCCTTCCAACTCCTATTTTGCTCTTGCATAGATGAAGGCCTCCCAGCATCACCTAGTCGTAAAAATAACTCATTTGGCATTGAATAAGCCTTGGTTTACCAACAACCTCGGCTATCTCTATTTGCTCGTTTTGGGATTCTCAAACGAGTATTGCGCGGTGGGCCCTGAGGTCGCCGCGGATTTTCGTGAATTGCCCATGCAAAGGCATCGATCACGCTTCTAGTATTGACCATCTTTGGTCATGGGAATCGAAATTTAACGATCCCCACGGTCGGCACCAATGTTCTGGTGTGGAACCAGATGTGGCTAGCCCTCATGGACTAGCCTATTTGATTGTTTGCTTATATAGAGCGGACTTGACCTAGGCGTGATGCCTAGGGCCTACGTACCCTGTAGAGGGATCAAAGTTCACGTAGTTCGAGGACACACGTTGGCGTTTAGCCAAGGGGTGGTGTGTATGCTCCAGTCAAAGTGTTTTCCGCACCTTAGGGTTTGACCTCTATATTTAGGGTGTGTCTCAGGTGGGATAGTATGGGCCTCGTAATCCCCGGCCCTAGTATCATAACGGTCGAATCTATCTTTGGATAAGATAGATCTCCTTGATTATAGATAAGATAGATTTCCTTTATTATAGGTAGATCCTAATATGTGATATGTGTGTGGGCCATACTGCTATTGGGCCCAAAATATGGATCCGTAACAAACACAGAAAAAAAAAAAGAATAATAACGTAGGTAAAGCGGGGATGTGTGTTATAAAATATACTTGTGTTCTGTTGTATAGAACAAAAATGTCTAATCTCAAAGGATTAGCAGGTGGTTTATATTGGATCAAGTGTTTCCTTCAAGATATCTATAAGTTAGATACCTAAGAGAAGATTATTACTCAGTGATACCTACAAGGAAGATATCAAAGAGTATCTGAAGATCACTGTGCACGAGAGTATGACCAGTAGCGAAAATGGGGTGAGGTGTGTGTACAGTGAGACAGAATAATAGAATAGATGAATAGAGAGTGTGCACCTGTTAGGTAATCTCCTATTTATAGAAATTACCTCTAGGGTTTCAGCTTTTGGGCCCTGTGCGCATCTAGCCTCTTGTGCCTACTCCACTACCTGTATTGTCCGTAATTATAGGCATGGTTATAGGGTGATTAGCATTTTACCTGATTATGGAGGGATTCTGTCATAAAGGGTCTTTGCTGGGCCGCATAACAACTGGGCCCAAAACGTGAGTCCATAACAACATGTATGCGGATGCAAGTTGGAGAATTGGTGATCATAAAGTCATCACATTAATCAATTGTGTTCATATCTTCTTTTAAATGATATGATACACAAATTGATCAGAAAGTTGTTACATTAGTTTACGAGCGATGCTCTTTGCCCAGACCAGCAAGGACGAATATGCTAATTTCATCGGCCGAATTCTCCTTCTCGTACTATCCGGCCGGAGGAAGAAACCCAAGGAGGAGACCCATTTGATACACATAAGAGGTGGGAAACAAAGTGAACATGAGGGAACTCCCTTGTTCCCATCAATATTCATTTAAAGGTGGGAAGATGAGAATCCAACAAAATTGGTTGAAACCCAAATTCTTTATGTGAACTATGAAATTGTTGGACATATTTTCTCTTAAAAACCAGTTCCTTTGTGCCACATGCGATAGAGAAAGTGGACTTGAATGCAACGGAGTCAGCAACGCAACTCTGGCCTCTTTAGTTTAGTTCAGCAAAAGAGATTTCCAGAAAAGAAAAATAGAATTGGAGAAGAAGAATATACTAGATTTGGTCGATTGCCTTTCGACTCCACCATGTTTTGTTTCCTTGTTACAATTGCTGATATAATGTCTTCATTGGAAGATGTAGATTTAAGAATTTGTGGAGATTCATGAGCGGATGAGAAAGGTTATTAGTAGGAGTTAGCTTTTTTATATCAATGTTAGAGAAAGGCCAAGAAAGCAAAAGGTGAGAAAGAAGGATAAAGGTTAGCAGAATTTGCGACGGCAAGATGAGAGAGGATGAAAGCTTGCTCTATGTTAGTTTTTGGAGGGGTTCGAGATCGCCTCCCTAAAGATCAGGCAGCGAACACCATTTTGAAACATCTTAATGAGGACTTACGAGATCACTAGGAATATTTAAATTTTTTTGCAACGACGTTAGTTTTTGGAGTGATCGAACACACATCCTTTCGACTTGGAACAAATCCCTTACCATCTATGTCAACTTCTTTTGGCTGGTACAACAAAGTTAAACACAACCATAATTTGATTATCACATTCGAATTTTGACAGCCTGTTGAAAAAAAAAAAAAAAAAAGGCCTGCAGCAAAATAACCGAGCCTGTACGGACCGATAAAAGGGCAGTTCTGTCCATGTTGGCCCAAATCTTGATTGGACTCTTTTTTCTATGGCCCAACACCACTTGTCCCTGACACATCTATCCTCTCCCATTTTCGATCCATACATTTTTTCGGTCATGGCATAATACCACATCTGTATCACTTGTCTTCAAGTAACTCTGTTCTTACAATTTTTATACCCTGATCACAAATATCTATTTTATGTTATCATACATGATGATTCCATCAATTTATTTTACATATATAAACCCTAATAATATTTTAATATATATTATATATATATGGTACAGATATCTCTAAAAGTTAATTTTTGTATTGGGGAATAGTCAGCCTCATTACCAAACAAAATTTCAGTGATGTCTGCATTAGTGATCATGATGGGGCCAAATGGAAAACAATGACGGCGCGAGATGATGAGACGTTGAAGGAGGGCTTTATTTCTATATGAATGAACTAAGTAAAGTGGGGAAAGCGAAATCCCAAATTCAGAAGCAGTGGGGTTGAGGTTTACCATATGCAATAGCAGTGACATGTAGAGAGCGGTGAGATGGACGTTATTGTAAAAGCTATTGGGGCTGTGTTAATGTGTATGTAATTGGATTGGAGAAATTATTAATTAGAGGGAAAGAGAGGAGGGGAGGAGCAGGAATAGAGGAACACCGTCCTGAATGCGTGAGGTATATATTATTAGTATTGGGTGCCAGCCAACTCAAGTGACTGTGAGGGATATGATCTCCCTTGAGCTCCCTTGCACATTATCACTCTTTCAAATACCGATCCCAATTAACAACATTTCAGAAGCCAGCTGTTGGTTGTGATGGGTTTGACTCTCTCTCTCTCTCTATATATATATATATATATATTCATGTCTTTGTTATTATATCTATGATTCCCATGTGCCCCCTAAACTATCACCAGACAACCAAATTCTGACACCTGATTTTCCGTACTACCATATGCTGCCCCTCGCACCCTCCTTCATCTTTTCTTTACTGCTACGTGTTCCCACCGCCGCCGCCACCAAATTCTATGAAGTGTCCTCCTTGTTTGTTTGCCAGGCAAGATGAATGGGCAGTGGTATCGGATAGGATATGATGGCGGGGCGTGGTGGGTGAGTGGGTGGTCGTATTCCAATTAATGCCCGCAGCAGGCCAGCTCGTTGCTGTTCGATAGCTGTGGTCTTATCCACACAAGTTGACTCTTGAGAGTTTTTTTTTCCTTCTCCCCTGGGTGGGTTGGGGCCTGAATCAGCCTCCAAATGAATGCTCCTTAAATATATAATTAATTAGCATGGTTGCAATAATGCTCATGGTCTTATTGGAAGAGCACGGTATACTATACAGTGCAGGTAGAGTATATTTTGATTATGGGGTTGCGCAGTGGCCACATAAGTCAAGCCAAGAAGATATCACGTGCTGTGCGCTGTCGCGTCTCTCTTCTCTTCAGCTCATGATGGAGTCTAGCTTGCACTACATTTTTTAATACTGCGCACTCCATTGATCATTTAGCTAATTAAGTTTCAAGTTCCTCTCTCTTTAATCTACAATATTCTCCGACAACGTAGCAATACGAGGAGAGCAAACCCAATACCAATGCATGTGTGTGAGAGCGTTTTGCATGCGTCGTGGGAGAATTAATAATGAATTGACTGGTAAAGTAATGATTCATAATTATTTTTTAGAAGGGAATTGGGAGGACTGTTGAGATGGCTATTGGTGTGGATCGTTGATTAAATAATGCGGGGTTCATCCCCCAGACCCCCACCTCACTTTTTGTCAGGGATCGAGCTCTGTCTGTCTAGGTGTGTTCAATGACATTTTATGCACACATACTCATAGCATTCAAAATGTGACCTGATGATATGAAATTATATATATATTGGTCCTTCACCCAACATCATAGGATGCCTTTTCCAGGTCACATTCGAACTATCCAAGGTTGTTGTTTCCACATTAATATAACACGAATGATCGAGGATAATATACTTGATTAATGCTGAAAAAAATAGTGGCGGGGCAAAATCAAAGCGGTCACGTACCGATAATTTTATACCCTGTCGCATAATATATAGTACAATCCATGTTCCTCTAGCAACTTATCTGGAAGAACCCAGTAACTATAGACCAAGTCATGAGCTTTACTTGTGGAAAGGGGTGATGGACCCGAGAACCATTCTGCAAGGAAGCAATTTTAGTTTTTAAAAAAGGGACAATTTTTAGAAAAAGAACATGAATATGGGGGATGGGAAGATATGGTCAAGAAACAAGAGTGAAAAGGGGATAAAAGAAGTGGGAAAAGGGAAAAGAGGAGAGGAGTGATGTTGATGTGAGATTGTGAGTGTGAGGGGTGCGGTTTTTGTTGGAAACTTGAAAGTGCAATTTCTCCGACATGTTGAGGGAGCACTTATTATAAGTCGAACCGGAACGCGTCGTTGCTTTGAAGTTGGCGCACAAAGCACGATCATCTCCTTGTTCCCCAAGCGAGATGGTTGGTTGACAGGAATGACGCAGTCAAAGGAAAGGAAAGCGCATGAAAAGTCAAACACATGCTCGGCGTCAGCGTCGGTGCGTTGACGTCACCGAAAGCGCGTCGCCTTCCCCTTTCTCGCCCCCCTCCCTTTCCTAGCTAGCGATTCTAATTAGGATTCCCCAAATTAATTTAACTGTGGCTGTCTGCTGTTGATGCTGGGAGGTGGGCAGGGTTGAGGATATAAATACAAGTATATATGGGCAGGCCAGAGTTGGGCACGTAATGGAAGAGTGAAGAGCGATGGATGGAGGCAGGGGATGCGTGGCCCATTGATGTTGTGCCACACGTCTCCTATACCGTACCAACTACCGAGTACCCTCCCTTCCTCTTCCGAAGCCATATATTATATCCAAATCAAATCATAGGGTAATTAAATGGGCACATTCACATACGTACATGCTCATCATCCTATTACTATTATACAATACAATGCTCATCATCGTGAATAAATAATAGAAAGGGTATACGCGTGCGTGCAGATGAGATGTCCAGCTGGTTCATGCCAGTTGGCCTTCTCGGCTTCCCTGCATATTCTATACCACTCTGGTCTTATTTATAAGTTCCTTTTGACCAAAAAAATTTGGTCATATTTATAAGTCCTCTTTGGGAAAGAGATTATCACGACAATTATATTAATTATACCAATAAAGATAAAGAAAGAAGAAAGAGTTAAAAGATACCCAATCATAAATGAGCAGTAAAGTTGAAATTTTACCCTATAATCATTAAGCCCAACTACCTCTCCGATATGTGTGCCAAAAATGTGATTTATAAATTAGGAGTGGTATATTACTATAACTATAACTCTTGTCTCTTCCATTCGATCCCTCTTTCTTTAATTAATGGTGACCTGACAGATGTAGTATCTCTTGAGATCTACCCCCAAACTCAAACCCTCCATTATATTATCCTATCTATCACTGTACTACTTAATCTCAATCATCATCATCTTTAATTTCCCCATTCATTCATTCATTACTTACTCACTCCTCCACATCATCACTACATTACTATATTCCCATATATATTTTTCTACTACCTACCTATATAGCTACTACATTATTAATTAACCACGTACGTACACACTTATGTTTGTGCATTCTATTACTTAATTAATAAGCGTCGATTCTGCAATCTACCTCTTCCTCCATACGCCATAAGTCATATATAATCAATTGGAGACCTCCTCATAAGTCATGACAACCCCAACAGAACCTCCCACTTTTTTAAAACCGCCCGCTTCCCTCCATTCTTTATCTTTACCATTTGATCAAACGTTGGAATTTAATATCCAGTACAAAGTAAACAATTTGAAACATTTTAAGAAAAGTGCTATAAAGATGTGCGCTACTTAAATTCAATCATAAACACTTGAATTTATTTATATATAGTTTTTGTTATTTGATATTATAATAATATTTCTTATAAGCTATCATGTACGTATTAATGGTTCAAAATTAATTTGATGGTAAAAATAAAGAAGTGGGTTTGCTCAAAAAAAGACCATCCTTACAAAAAAGGCTCATGAGTATTTATTTTCCCCTCATTCAATTCTATCTGCAAAAAAAATAGGTGTGATTAATTTCAAGAATAAAAACGCCGGAGCATGCATGTTATCCTGGTCAGCGTAACTCATGGGGATATATTAGGAATATGGATTTGGAGAGCAGGGAAACGTGGAGCAATCCACTTGTCGTTTGTTAAAGAAGAATATATAAAACCCAGGGATGGTGCTGTACACCACTTTCCGACACATACTTAGTATATTGGGTTAAATATCTAATTTGTCACATAAGTTTTTTAAGGAAAGATTCAAAGACTGGAGAAGTTTTTGTACAGATCATTTTTGTCCGGAAGTTTACAAAATGGAGCAAATATACCCCGAAATTTTTATTTAGTATGCCCCGGAAGTTTTGTTTAGTATGCAAATTTTTATAAACATCCGGGGTAAAAATGATATCACAAAAACTTTGGTCTTTGGATCTTTCCTTTGAAGAAACTTACGTGATAAATTAGGACTTTAACCCTAGTATATTCAGGGACGGATCTTAATGGTTACAATGGGGGCCATGGCCTCCCAATTTTTTTTTTGTCCTAAATATTTAATATAAATTAGATTTTTTTTACTATATTTAGCCTAAAAATTTATACATTTGACCCAAAAATTTATACACTTGGCCCCTCCAAATATTTTTTTTAAAAAATTAGTTAATAAGATACATTTACCCCCAAATATTTCTTCCAAGTTCTCCAGAGAGTATATTTATAACAAGTGTTTGCTCTATGGTAGGTCATGCGCCTTTAATTGTACTCCACCCAAAAGCTGCCCGTATTTATTATATACGAGTTATTTTCTGGAGGTAGCTTATAAAGCGCGTTCGTATAATAAAATACCGATTATATACACTGAGCTCGATCGCGCTATATATATATATATACATATATATATATATAGTATATAGTATATACTATACGTACCGGATTGCGTGTAAAGGAATGAAGTCACACCTAAAACTCGAGGATCGAATGCTGTAAAGCTTTTAACAAAGAAATTAAGTGCACGCAGATAACAAGTTTAAATTAACTAACTCTCTCATGTATCAATGAGAATTAATTAATTCATTAAATATAAGTTAAATCTCTAATTTTACCATTATCTGTGATTAGTTTAAAAAGTTAACATGAATAATTTATTTTATTTTATTACAATTAGTAGAGGCAAAAAAAAAGAGAGTAAAAAATGCATCTATTATTTTAAAAATGGATTTATAATAAGAAGAACAATTTTTAACCAATAAAGTTTATAAATAGAAGTAATTAAATTGGTATATAGCATTTTAACAAAAGGTGCCCACTTTATTATCATCCATATCCCCAATCAATGTTAGGGTTATACTGCTGTAGCCAGCAGCAGCTTTCACGTCAATTATAAAAACCCGCTAAATAAATACTCGTAAAAGATGAAGGAGATGAAATCCAAATAATTATGTGCACGTGATCGAGTGCACTAATACATCTACGAGAATATGCACTTTTTTTGTTGCCTCTATTTATATACTTGTCATTATTCGAATTTTTTACTTTATCACTAAATATACGTCATATTCTAAATTTCAATATACAATCATTACTAATTATTTTCTGTGGCCGGGCACAGCAACGTAGCTACAATTTGTCCTTTCATAGTGGATCAATGCATGCGCAATAATTATCCCTATTATGCGCAACGAATATATACTTATAGACACTGTGGTATATATGAGTAATATAACATATTATGTATATTAGTTGTAATTTAAGTTAGTTTACATGTTCTAACTAAATTGGTTCATTAGTGAGTCAATAATGCCACTTGTATTGTAACTTGTGTACATATATATACACACGCGTAAGTAAATGATGAATACATTATTTTGCTTATTTCTCTCAGTCTCAGAATTTTCTATTCCTTCTTTACTTTACTTTTCTCTTCTCTCTCTCGTTCCTCTATCTCACGTCCTTGCCAGTTTCTGAGCTCTCTGCAGATTCATCACAGGGTTGATTCCGGTTTTTTTACCAAACTAAGAACTCGAAAAAAAAAATTACCGTAATACATCGTTCATTGAGGATTATTTACCAAAATAAAGCGTCAAACCGCAATCGTTGATCGACAGTTTGAACCGCTGATGGGAGGACGCCACCCACCTCTCGGCGCGTCGATCAAGCGACGCTGAGAGGTGTTAGAGGCGTCGGGCCAACGGACGCCTCTAGAGGCGTCCGTTGACCGGACGCCTCTAGTGGGTCGTGGCCAACCGACGCCTCTAGTGGTGTCCGTTGATCGACGCCACTAGCGCGCCCGAGACCCGTGACACTCCCCACCCGTGAACCCCTCCCGTGAACTCCCTCCCACCCGTGCCCTTCCCTTGTCTATTTATCTCCTTCCCTCCTTTCTCATTCACTCACTCTTCTTCATTTGCGATTCCTTTCCCTCTCAATTTTTTTATCATTCACTCATTCCCCGCAAAACTCCGTTTTTCATCTCCCTCATTCACTTCTTCATTTTCTCCATCTCCCTCATTCGGCTTTCTTCATTTTCTCCATCTCCTCATTCAGCTTCTTCATTTTCTTTTTTGCAAAAAAATGAATCACATTCGTTCATTTGTATATTATAATGGTGCTAAAAATATAGGTCCAAATGGATTGATATTTGAAGGTGAAACAAGAGCAATGTATATTGTTCGAGGCATGTCACGAAGATTTAAAGGAAAAGATCCGTCGAAAGTTAAAGCTACAACAAAATCAGGTAATATCTTCAGTAACGGGTAGAGTGCCTTGTGGAGACGCGAAATATGCGGGTTTAGAGATATTCGATGATGAGGATGTTGATGTTTTTGTTCAAACATTTAAGGAAAACACTACGTCCCAATTTGCTGAGTTATATGTGGATATTGAGATGTTAGAATTGGGCGGACCAATACCGACTCATGGACTCCATCGGTCACATTATATGGCTAATTTTGGTTCACCTTACCAACACAATCAACCGTTGTACATGAAGAAGATATTGACTATGAACCCGACAATGAGGAAGAGGAAGAGGAAGAAGATTAAGACACTTTATTGGATAATGACGATGATCAGAATGATAGTGATACGGATGACGAATATGATGGTAATCCCATGTCACATTGATTGGTATGTTATCATCGGGTTAGTTACGGAGTTGTATTATTATATAAATTATTTTGCATTAGTTACCATGTTTTCGCATAAACCGTATTATGTGTGAATATACGGATGTTACACCATTTTGGAATGACATTCCACATTATGAGGCTGTTGATGAAGATTATCCCGATGAGGATATCTGGATGTGGAAGGCTTGGGCCGGGGTCCGTGGGCAAGAGGAGATGGATTATATATAAAACAAGAGTTCGGGTCCAAGAATGATGTGCAAGCCGCAATAAAACTTTATTGCATGAAGGAACATCATGAAGCTCAAGTGGTTGAGAGTACTACAACCAAGTACTCAATGAAATGTCGGATCATGAACAAGGTTGTGATTGGAGAGTAAGAGCAATTAAACCGAAGAATAGCAACACTTGGGTGGTAACTAAATGGGTTGGAAATCATAGTTGTGTGAGCAGAATTCTCTCCCAAGATCACAAACAACTTGATTCTAAAATTATTGCCGAGGCCATAATAGGTATGGTGCACAATACAATTTGATAATATGTGAATTTATTTGTGTTTATCGGTGAAAAATAACATTCCTAGTGTACACTTTTTGTGATTGGTTTTGCGAGACATGGTAAAGGAAACACCTTCGGTTCTCGTGATCATGATACAAGAAAGGGTGACTGGAATGTTTGGTTATCAAATTTCTTACGGGGAAGGCATGGAAGTCAAAACAAAAAGCAATAGCCTCGATTTACGGTGATTGGGAAGAGTCATATGCGTTCCTTCCAAGATGGTTCGAGCACATGTTGAAATTTTCCCCGGATCCGTTTATCATATTCAACATGGACCGTATATTGTTGATCGGCGGGTTGTTAATGAGATTCGGGTTTTTCAACGAACATTTTGGACCTTCGGTCAATGTCGTGATGCCTTCCAATGGTGCAAAAGGTCATGCTGTGTCGACGGTACGCATTTATACGGTAAGTATAAGGGGACATTATTGATTGCAACCGCCCAAGATGGAAATAATGAGATCCTCCCGATTGCATTTGCAATTGTTGAAAGTGAAAGTAAGGAAGCATGGGAGTATTTTTTGGCTTCCATACGATCGTATGTTACAAATAAGATTGGTCTATGTCTTATTTCGATCGTCACAAAAGCATAATATCGTGATCGGTAATGAGATGGCTTGGGTGGCAAAATTTCCTCCTAATGCGTACCATGTATTTTGCATTCGTCATGTTGCGAGCAACTTTAATACCCGCTTCAAGGACCAGCAATTGAAGAAAAATTTAACGAAATTAGGTAATATACTCCAACCGATGTGCAAAGTGACTTTCATTGTGGACTTTACTAGAACCATATAATGTTGTTTGTTTTCGTCTTTGTTACGGGATATGTTCCAAGCAAAATACACTTTGATGCCTTGTATGCCGAGTTCTGCAGATTCTGATCGTGAAGTGGCAAAGCATGGATTGAAAGAATTCCAAAAGACAAATGGTGTCGGAGTTATGATGAGGATGGACGAAGATACGGTCATATGACAACCAATTTGTCGGAATCAATCAATAAGGTTTTCGGGAGCGAGGAACATGCCCATAACATCATTGGTGAAATGTACCTATAGTCGGCTTGTTCGCATCGGGTCAAAAGAGGGACCCAAGCAAAAAAAGATACAATGATGGGAAAGCTTTTTTCTTCGTTATTGTTGAAGCTATGACAAAGAATGGAGAGCGAGCTACGTCGATGCGTGTTCGGGAGTTTAATGTGGCACGTACCACGTTTGAAGTTGATGATCGGGCGATACACTCTCGGTGAACTTGAGCCATGGGAAATGCCGGTGTGGCAAGTTTTGGGCATTCAAATTCCCCGTAGTCATGTAATTGCCGCATGTTCGGCGATATCCCATTATGCTGAACAGTACGTGGATCCTGCATTCTCAATCTACAATATTGTGAATGTTTACTCTTCATCATTTCAGCCGATCGGAAGTGAACAAGGAATACCGCCCGTTCCCGGACCGAAGATTATCCCCGATGAATCGACATTACGTGGTAAGGGGCGACCGAGATCTACACGCATTCGCAATGAAATGGATGAGGTGGAGGTTCAACCTAGCTCCGTCGAACTAGATGTAGCATATGTAAAAAGACGGACATAATAAGCGTGCATGTCCTACGAAGCGCATAGCTAATTAGTCCAAACTAGCTTTCCTATTTACCGTGTTATGACATTTTTTTTGTAGTTTCAAGTTCTCATACTAAATTTGGGTAAACGTTGGTTAGCTATATGTTCAATAAAAAACTAAACAAACACAAGTCAAATACAAGTAATCCATACAAATATGTCATAATACAAGAATCCAAGCAAATATGTCATAATACAAATAATCCAAGCAAATATGTCATAATACAAGTAATCCAAGCAAATATGTCATAATATAGTAATCCAAGCAAATATCACATAATACAATAATCCATCCAAATATCACATAATACGCCGTAATCCATGCAAATATGCCATAATACGTAACGCGCAAAACGCTTAAGGTGGAGTATATGGAGGCCACGGTCTCGAACGCGCATCACGCTCCGGGTTCCTACGGATGCCACCAGGTCCACGTCCATCAAGATTACGCCTAAAATTGAGATCCTCGCAGCGGCCCGTATGAAGTCATCGGCGTGCTCACCGTGTCATCGGATACGGGGGTGTCCTCCCGGTATGGACTACTACTTGATCCCGCCCGCACAACCCCCGTCCCCGGTGGTAAGAATGGAACGCAAGAAAACCCCGTTGTGCTCGATAAGCATTGAAGCCGGGAAAGCCGTATGGATGCATGTAGGCGTTGAAGCCCGTAAAAGCTCATTCGGGCCGGTAAGAAGTGGATGCATCAAAGCCGGTCGAGAATTCCGTGATGGCCACTCATATTGGTGTGGGACTTGTGAACCGCGAAGCAAACATCGTTTTGGTTGTGGGTAACGTGGCCTCGGTACATGTATCTCTCGGTGGTATCTCCTCGGGTTCCACGACACCTCGGTGTATGCCGTATTGGGCCACATGGGTGGTCTATAGACACCTCCGCCACGTGGAACAGCCGGGGTATCTCATATGCCTCCATCTCGATCCTCGGCCGTCGATGACCCGGTCCCGTCCTTCCTTCGCACGAGGCGGGACCTCTAATGCGGGATCCGGTACATCGACTAAGATTCCGGTTGGTGCGCTAGGACCAGCTCCGCAACTCGGCCAAACTCTCTAAGTGCTCCCAGTAACTGGTCACAAACCTCTTGTACCTGCATATTGTTGTATTGCGGAAAAAATCGGGGAGAATTCTGCCACCAAATCCACTCTACACCATCTATCTGCATTTAGGCAATAACATGGATAACAACACTGAAATTAAGCTATGGATAATAATATGAAAGATATAGTAGGAAAAATGGAATGAAGATCAATACGTACCACATGCCCGATCCCGGCGACCCGCCCGTCATATACCGTCTAGTGTGTGTGAAAAACCAAGTCATGTACTCGGAGTTTGGGGAAACCGGCCCATCGATGGATATGTAGTCTCGATGAGCTCATGTCTTGTGTTCCACAACCGAATAAATGCCTCCATCTTGAGTTCCCAATCCTCGCTCATCTTACCGCGTAAGGTAAGATCATGTGCTCCCTTAAGCCGTGCGCGAGGTCTAGGGATGTGTTGCCGCATGCCAAATTGCCGCATGCGACGACGGCCGGGTGCATCTCGACAATGTGGAAAGCAAGTACGGGTGTCACCGCCTCCACATGTCCCGCATGTGAACATCTCGCACCCATAAACTCATATCGGCGTCCCTATATGGCTCCCACTTCACCCGTACATGTAAACAAATGCGAATTAGTTTACTATTTTTGTCCCCTAAAGTCAAATTTAAAGTATACATACATTGTCTCGACCCATCCGGTCAAGCTCTATCCGATATGTCTTTAGATCACGTCGCAATAACCGCACGTTGACATTATTGAACCTGCAAACGACTTGCAAATAAGAACATAATCGCTCAACAACTCCAACCAGTTCAATGTATTCGTAACGTCATACTGTTGCCATACCTGAGTCCGTAATGATCATCTTCGTCATTGGGCGGTGGAATGGGAGGTGATATGGCAGGAAATCTTGACCATGCCCATATCTGCAATAACAACAAACAACCCCCAATGTTTGTTGCTGAAGCTGACGTGGCCTGACATAGCTCGCGAAACAGTGTAGCGAGTACCGCAGACCCCCAACTGTATGTAGCGGTCTCCGCAAGGTCACCACCCAGTAATTTTATAAATCGGCAAGGAGCTCGCGCCGGACTTGTCACGTAACAAAATCCACCGAATAGGCGCATGAGGTAAGCACGTGTGTACCGAAGCCGACCCTCACCGTAGGCGAGTGCTCGTCCCGGTGGGCCCAACGAGTCTCAAACCCGGCTCAACTCCGATGTTGCCGCCAATCAAATGAGTTGGGAGTGGAGTTAAACCCATGTATTGTTGCATAACCGCTTCCCGGTTGCCATGTGTCGGACCGAGACTACTTGACCCTCGGTGGACAAACCTAAAATGCCCTCTACATCCCGTAGAGTAATAGTCATCTCACCAACCGCATATGGAAGGTGTGAGTCTCCGCCTCCACCTCTCAACCAAAGCAGTAATAAGGTATTTGTCAATCTACAACAACATAAAGGTAGAGAACAAATATGTAAGGGTCTTATATTATCCGTATCATGTACAAACAACTAAATGCGTATAATTACATAAAGAATTTTAAAACATACCGGAGTCTCTTCATGCGAGACACGTGCGTAAAACCCGCACGCATAAGGTGTCTCGCAGATCTACGGGGATGAGATTTGGGTCCTCAACATCTCCTAAAGACCCGTGTGAGGCTCGCCTCACCCTCAAACAATTGCAATCTCCTTTGTTCCACACAACTTGTGATCGGTGAGCGACCGCCGCACCTCCTCGCAAGAACTCCCCACTCTTTGGGGCCGGCTCAATATTGCGGCCGCGTTGGTCATCCATTTGACTAATAAATTTGGGGTATTATATTTCAAAAAATGAAAGATATTTGCTAAATGTAACAAAGACTTTAAAATTCGTTAATTAAATTTACGTTAATAAATAATAATATACAATATATTTCAAAAAATATTTTTATTAATTCACTAATTATTATTCTCCCAAATTGCTTAAATGAAATTTAGCAAAGCATAATACTTTACATTTTATATATGAAATTATTAATTTACAAAATATTAAATAATAAGTCATTTATCTTAAGGTTTATAATTAACATACAAAATAATTAATTAATTTACTAATTAGTCTTGTATCCTAAAGTTAGTAACCAATTTTAAATTAGTCTTGTAAATTTACGTTAATAAATAATAATATACAATATATTTCAAAAAATATTTTTATTAATTCACTAATTATTATTCTCCCAAATTGCTTAAATGAAATTTAGCAAAGCATAATACTTTACATTTTATATATGAAATTATTAATTTACAAAATATTAAATAATAAGTCATCTATCTTAAGGTTTATAATTAACATACAAAATAATTAATTAATTTACTAATTAGTCTTGTATCCTAAAGTTAGTAACCAATTTTACATATTATTATTCCCTAAATTATTCATTATAATTATTATTTAATTATTTAATAATTTATAATTATTAACAATTTGTAAGAAATTAAGCATCTATCCTACCGTTATACATTTATTAAGTATCTATAAACAAATTAATAAATGTATATCATTAAAAATTAAATCAAATTAGTAAACAATTAACATATAAAAAAATATTAAATGTTACCTTTGCAAAATTGAAGTCGGGAGTGAGAGAGGAAATTTGAGCCTCCTCCTTTCCAAAAGTGATTCTCTTTTCTCTATGTCTCAAACTTTCCGACTGTCAATGTTTTCTCAACTCCGGGGAGAGTGAAAAAGAATGAAGAAAATGGAGGTTGGAGGGAGTTTTATAATGAAGAAAATGGAATGAGTGAATCAAATGAAGGAGAGGAAGAAAAATGAAGAACATTGATGAAGTTTGGGAAGGGGGGACCCTTTGGTGGTGGGTTTTGGGAAGGGGAGGGGGCTTTGGGGTGGGGTTTGGAAGTGGTGGAGGGCGGTGGGGACTGTTTGGTGGTGGGTTCTGGGAAGGGGAGGGGCTTTGGGGGTGGGGTTGTTTTCTGGGAAGTGGGGGCGTTTGGTTTTGGAAGGGGAGAGGGTCGATTGGGTGGGGTTTTGGAGGGGGCGATGATGGGAGTAATTGGGGGGGGGGGGCTCGACGCAAAGTCGGGATTCCCCGACGCTGTCAGTCGACGCGGGGGGAATCCGACTTTGCGTCGGATTCCCGACAGCGTCGAAATCGACGCTGTGGAGGCGTCGGTCAACGGACGCCTCTAGAGGCGTCCGTTGACGACGCTCTACCACCTCTGGCGTCGGCTTGATCGACGCCGAGGTGGGTGGCGTCCTCCCACGGCGGAGTTCAAACTCGTCAGCCAATCGACAGGTTGATCGCTTATTTTGGTAAATAATCCCAAATGAATGATTCAGTAAATTTTTTTTTTTTCAGTTCTTAGTTTGGTAAAAAAACCGTTGATTCCCGTGTTGTAATATTTAATTTGTTGGACAGATAATATGTGCCTGTGCATTGAAACTTGAAAGAGCCACTTAGGCTTGTGTGTTCGATCATTTCTCTATATTTGCAATAAAGCTAAAAAATATATAGGCTCCAAATATGCCGTTTGACAAATCCTCGGCTAGCTGCTATATACTCTTTTTGTTCTTAACCCATTTATAAGTTCGAGTCAACCCGTGGGACCAACCCGGAAGATTCCCCGCACCAAGTCTCCAATATCAAGTTTTCCTCTTCACAAATCACACTACTTTTCAATTGACCACTTTAATTCCTGGTATTTTGATTATTTTATTTTCTGATATTTTCAGAAATTAAGCTGATTGCACCTCTACTATAAAATTTTCTACTTAATTATTGAGTAAATATAATTTCAACACACATATATCTTGGGCGGGTGCGCACCAATAAAAAGGAAAATTCCGTTACTTACATACTGTTAACGTGGTGTATGTACATACATATACGGTCGTACAGGTGGGGAAGTCAACCATATACGGACGCAAGTAATGTTAGAGTTACTTATGAATGAGTAACAAGTCAATATTTAACTCCTTTTTTGTGTTGTCCGATATATATATATATAAATGTGTGGGTGGTTTAGACTTTGACTAATTGAGAAGAAGAAGGAAATAAATAAAAGAGAAGAGATCGAGAAAGTGAAAAGCTTGGGGATTAAGCTACCATGAGTTGCAAGGAATTCTTAGGATAATTATACATGTGTACGTACAGGAATGACCTAAGCAGTGGCGACAGATATCCAGTTTTTAATTTGACAAGGTCTTAATTTCCCAGCTGCATCACTACCCCTGACTCACTTCATTATTCATTAATTTCGTAGTCTACTTCTAAGAAATTACGTACATTACGCCCCAAGTAATTCATTTACGTCGCCTTCAATTTACGTGCCACTTCCACGACACTAGAGCAACAATTCTTTCCCAACAACTACTAACCATTCCCAAAAATTCACTTCACTACCTATCATCGATGATCTATCTCTTCACAAAACTCTATACTAGGATCTAATACTTGTCCTGTGTAATAAAAACCCAAACAAAAAGTTAATTGTGGAATTATTAAATACTTCAGTTTTAATTATAGAAATATTTTTAAAATATAATTTATACTACAAAAATATTCTTATAATTAAAACTTGAAGAGGTCTTGTTGCTGCCGGTGATGACCAAACCTGCGTCTACTGTCCACCCCACGTGGTTGCAAGACTCTTTCTCTCTCTCGCTTTCGCTTTCCATCCTACAGTTTTGTCATCCATCTATATATAAATATATATTTGAATCGCCTTCTCAGCTGTATCTTCATTTACCAGTGATTTCTACATTTCCTGCCAGGATTTTTGCTTCATTCTTCAGGTACTGCTCCTCAATCAGCCCCCATGCCCTGTTTCCATTTCCTTTTATTCACCAATCTCCTCATGTATGCTTCGGTTTTCTTTTCGGTCTGTTCCGGCGAACCAAATGGAAATGGTATTATGAATTCATCATTCTGGTGCCATTCAGATGTGCTGGGTTTTTGTTATCTGAGTCCTGCCTGTGATCCTATCATATGCCAACGCATTCATTTTCCTTTTCCCACTCTTTCTTGTTTGGTATCGATGTCTCGGTGAAAGTTTTTGGGACCCATAGTCCGTACCCACCCATAAATGAATGTATTTCACTATTTCCCGTTATATGATCTGCCTTGATTTGGACATAACTCGTTAGCTTTATATATAACTAGAATGGGATTTTCCTGGCATTGCCTCAGATTTTTGCTTTTACGGTGATGAGACAGTTCTGGAAAATTCTTTACTTGCTTTATTGTCCAGATTGATTTGAACAGCTCTAGTGTATGGGCTGAAACTTCTTCAGTCGGAACTTATCCTTTGTCTGGTATTGTAATATTGATTTCTATGCGAATTTCATGTTTTTACAGTACCACAGATCATAGGTTGCTACAGATTTGTTTTGTCGTCATATGGGGATATCTTTTTCATATCCGTTTGCGAAATACACCGGTGTGGAAGATGGCTTAGAATCAGTAGTTGTAAAATCCATCGACTTTGGTAATGAACAAGTTAAAACTCCGGTGCGGTCAGTCAGTTTCAAGGATAAAGACTCAGAACCCACAGTCCTGAAATCCCTAGGCTCTGGAAATATGACGGTTGAGACGTCAGTAAGCTTCAAGAGAAATGAAGCGGAGAAGACGATGTCAACCAGGACTATGCCTATTGACATTGACAAATCAAGGAGCAAAGAGATGGAGGACCAATGTCTCACACCAGAGTGTCAGGTGGAAAAGATCCAGTCAGCTCTTTTGGATCCAAACAACCCCAAACACATGGCTGCAGTCAAGTTGCAGAAAGTATACAAGAGTTTTCGAACTAGAAGAAAGCTCGCAGATTGTGCAATAATTGTTGAACAAAGCTGGTGTGTATTAATTGTCATGAAGGACCATGCCCTTGTTTACAGATTCTTGCTAGGCTTTTATCATGTTTTGATGTGATCCTTGTGTCATTTTACCACAGGTGGAAGCTCCTAGATTTTGCTGAACTCAAGCACAGTTCTATATCCTTCTTTGACATTGAGAAACATGAAACTGCCATTTCGCGTTGGTCTAGAGCTAGAACCAGAGCTGCCAAGGTATTTTTTTAACCCTACGCTACCTTTATAGATCTATTTAATCTATGGCCTTTTAATTTTTGAACGGCACGAAGAAGAATCTAAACAATCTATCTTTACAGGTTGGAAAAGGTTTATCAAAAGATGATAAAGCTCAAAAACTTGCTCTGCAGCACTGGCTTGAAGCGGTTAGTCAGATGCATGATCATACCTATTCTTTACCATTTATAATCATACCGATCTGTTAGTCACGCATCTATCATCACTGACTCAAATGTTTTGCATGTTTGTGAAACAGATTGATCCACGCCATCGCTATGGACATAATCTACACTTTTATTATGATAAGTGGCTTCAATGTTTGAGCAGAGAACCATTCTTCTACTGGTAATTCATACATTTTGTGAAATCATCATTTTGTTTAGTGACTTAGGATATCTTTTTTTGGACAAAGACTTGGGATATTTAAGTTAACGACAGAAGTTTGATATCAAAGTTTATGGTTCAAAATTACAGGCTAGATATAGGAGAAGGGAAGGAAGTCAATATTGAGAAGTGCCCTCGATCTAAACTTCAGGTGCAGTGCATCAAATATCTTGGTCCGGTAAGATCTCAGATTAATATGAGCATATTTTATTTGAGACATGTACTTGATTAACCTTTTGCCCAACTTATATCCATTATTATCATTTTTTCTTTTCAGATGGAAAGGCTGGCTTATGAAGTTGTATTGGAGGATGGGAAGTTCGTGTACAAGCAATCAGGAGAGCTTCTTCACACTACTGGAGGCGAAAATGCCAAATGGATATTTGTCCTCAGCACATCTAAGACCCTGTATGTTGGAAAGAAGAAAAAAGGTTCATTTCAGCACTCGAGTTTCTTGGCTGGAGGAGCTACATCTGCCGCCGGGAGACTAGTTGTGGAACATGGCGTCTTGAAGGTGTGGATCTGGCTCAATAATGTTCTGTTTTGCTACATTCCTGTAGCCATTTGATTCTGCTGCTAATGGTTAAATATAATGTTCACTGAATGATTGTGGTCTTTGTTTTGAACAGGCAGTTTGGCCTCACAGTGGTCATTATCGTCCTACACAAGAGAATTTCGAGGAATTTGTTTCATTCCTTGAGGAGAACAATGTGAACCTCTCAGATGTCAAGGTATACTGAAAGTTAAAACCAAGGCTTTGCAATTTTTTCTTGCCAATAAAGGTTTTTATATCTGTTTCGAACATTTAAGGCAACCTGGTCTGAGGATATTCGAAATGCAATATGCAGATGGCTCCAGTTGATGATGATAGTGGATCACTCTCACAGAGATTCAGTGTTCATATTAGAAGCCTCTCATCTGATGAGGATTTCACCGACAACATGAGTGGCTTGGAGACAGGCG
Organism: Acacia melanoxylon; assembly: GCA_019022615.1. NCBI lineage: Eukaryota > Viridiplantae > Streptophyta > Magnoliopsida > Fabales > Fabaceae > Acacia > Acacia melanoxylon. Next base: position 1,732,683 of record JAFJYJ010000092.1, read on the forward strand.
TCAAAAACTCCAATGAAGAGAAGGCCACTTCAATAGAACCAGAAACCGCTTCTGCCCTGAGGGCACCAAGCACAAGGCAATTGCAGGTTTTTGGAAGAGAGCTGACCGATCTTGAAATTCCCAAAAGAGAAGAATCATCCAGAAAGATGGAAAGTGAAGAGAGTTTACAAAAGGGATCTCCAACAAGAGGTGAAGAAAAAACAGGACGAAGTGTGGATAACTCTGATGAAAAACACAATGAGGAAGTAGAAAATATTCCAGAAGAGTCAATTGTGAAAAGGATTAGCTCACTGAAAGTGAGCAGATCATACCAGCTGGGGAAACAGCTATCTTGCAAATGGACGACCGGAGCCGGACCTCGAATCGGGTGTGTGAGAGACTACCCGTATGAGCTTCAGTTCCGAGCTCTGGAGCAAGTGAGTCTTTCTCCGAGAAGTGATAGCCGCACCGGAGGGTTGGGAGGGACATCACTGGAAAAGACAAGCATTCCCCAAGGAGACGAGCATCGTCCGAGATCAGAGTCGTTGTTGACGAGGGGAACATCAGTGATCCCAGTTATTCATTCTTTTGTGTGAATAGGAAAGAAGCCACGCATGCGATTCTTTTTCTTCCTTTATTTTTACTATTCATTTCAACTAATTTATATAGGAATTCTTTTGTACAACACAGCATTAAAATTATAACTTTTTTTTTTTTTGGCCCATCTTAAAGACAAAAAGGAAACAAAATTCCATTTTCTCCATGAATAAATGAAAGCTTCTGCAGATTTCCGGAATTCTTTTAGCGCCCATAGGGGAAGATTTAAGGAGGGAAATGAATAGAAGGAAAGATTGAGAGAAAATTTAAAAAGTTGAGTTGTTTGGTAGACATGAAAAGGAAACTTAAATTGAGGGAAAATGAATTGTTTGGTATGAAGAATTAGGTGTTAGTTACCACTCTGATCCTATTTATAAGTTTATTTTGATCAAATCTCACATACCAATGAGAGGTAGTTAACTCAATGATTATGGGGTAAATTTTTAACTTTACCCTCATTTATGATTGAGTATTTTTAAACTGTTTCTTCTCTCTCTATCTTTATAGGTACAATTAATATGGATAAAATTGTCATAATTTCATTTATTACATGAAAATAGACTTATAAATATGACTAAATTTTTTGGTCAAAGTGAACTTATAAATAGAACTTGTAACATCCCCAAATTTCTAACAATTTTATAATAACATAAAATTTCCAAAATCATAAATAACTTAAAATTTAAATAAACCAAATTTGAGAAATGTTATCACCGCACTTGTACTAAGACAAGCACAAGGCTAATTACATTAAAATAAAATCAAAGGCTAAGATTCAACTAAAGGAAATATGTCTAATGGATTTTATTGAATTCATAAAAATTCTGTAAAGTCTAGAATTAGCTGTAAAAATGCAAGAGTCGTTATCCTCAAGTCGCACTTTGCAAATCCTATCATTTGCACCATGTTTCATTGAAAATCTACTCCCCGAAGGATCATCACAACCACACAAACACAAAAGTCAGCAAAGCTAGTAATCCTAATCAAAACACAATTTATATAGCTCAAATATATTAATCAAATATATAATCACATAGTAATCAAATATCAATTTCAATATTCATCATATCTATATATTCACATCGAATCAAATATTATTCATTATCCTTTTAAATTTATTTAGCGTAATTAGTGGGAAGAGAACCACGGTAGACCCGGGAAACCCTGTCAGTCACAAATCATCAAATTGGCCATTATCAAAACATCTCTTCCTAGTATGTACACCTCTTCTCAAAGTTGCTACTAGTATCCCGAGAAACCCTGCAAACACCACTTTGAGAAGAACGGATAATGTCTTCTCCATCATATAAACATCAAAGGCATAAAGCCCAAAGGTTCTGTTTATCACTTTAGAAGGTATCATCCCAAAGCTATCCTCCCACTATTAATTCATTACAATCACACACAATCAGAAAGAATTCAATCTTATCACAATTATCTTATTTAAAAATTTCTTCATTGAATATATCAATTGCTCAAGGGCATTATAACTTTCCAAATTATTCAAGAGTATAATAACTCAAATATTTGATATAAGATCCAACTCATATTAATTATTCAAATATCTATATGAGTAAAGTCCAAATCCAACTATCATTTCAATCATCATAAGTTACAGGGTATCAATATCATAATTTCCACAATTATTATATGAGACTCATATCGCACATAATCATCATTTTATCATAAGTAGAATTTATATTATAATATGTTATCTAACACCATCAAAGTATTAAAATTATTTTCAAAATAATTAATACGATTATTTTCTAGGAATTAAAACCCAATAAAATTTCCAACAATACTCATATATAATTATATAGTTAATCCTAATATTTTCCAGGGTTAAAACAATTTAATATAAATATATAACGACCTTATGATATATTTAGGATCATAATTATCCTATCATAATTCATATAAAATTAACCTAAGACTTATAGGGATTATGATTACCTGGTCTTTGTGCTTCTAGGAGGAAAATCAATTAGAGAAGAGAAGCAATTTGAAATAAGAAGAAAGAGGAGAAGAAAAATGGAGAAATGTTGATGATTAAAAGTGATTTGATTTGGTTTGGCTAAGCTCCTATTTATAGTTGAAGTTTTGTAACTGAGGCATTAATTGTCACGAGTAATATCAAAAGTCCTCATTAATTATCACAGATAATATCAATGGTCATGATTAATTATCACAGATAATATCAATGGTCATGATTAATTATGACGGATAATATCAATGGACATCATTAATTGTCACGGATAATATCAATGGTAATCTTTAATTATCATGGGTAATATCAATGGTCATAATTAATTATCATTAATATTATTTTATTTTATTTTTCTTGAGTTATCACAGAATCAGGGTGGTAAGTGGGAAGGTGAGGTGAAATTTCTAAAATGCCCCTCTGTTCATTCGGACGTTTGAACGAAAAAGTTACGTTTGAACATAATAGGCACCTAATTGTCTACGTTCGAACGTAAAATATGACAGTGGCTTGAGGTTTACATCAGCAATTTTACAACCTTATAGACAAAAAAACTAGACCACCAGAACACAGAAACTAATTCTAAATTATTAGCACATATATTCTACAAACAAGCAAAGACGCATGTAAAGCGAGAAAAAACATATTTCATCAAGTATTCCAGCTGCTTATTTCATTTAAACATTTTCTCACTCACCATAACCCACAAACATATGGATTATCACACCTGAATTGAACTTGCGTTGCACCTCAAACTGCCACTGTCGTCGCTATCTTCCTTAGCTATTTTTTCGTCCAGCTGCAACCTCACAGCTCTTTTAAAACAAATCAATTGTTGACAAGGAGCTTTTTTGTCCAACAATTTCACTATCCCTAGAAACTTTGGCCGATCCCGCTACTTTTTTAGAGATTCAATTTTCCCACGTTTAAGGGAAGATCGCGCCAAACGGAAAGTGAGGTTGATGGGAGACTTGCGTACCAAACGGGTTTTCTAAGTGGGAAGCCTGACAAGTTCTCATTCCCTCTTGTGAACTGAAATCCGTGTATCAAACGGGCCTTTACTTGTTGGCAATATTGCTGCCTTGACTTATTATAGGAATCATCCTTAAGTTTTTTTTTTTTGATAATAAAGATGGCTGAAAAGCCAGATACATTAATTAGAAAATAATACAACAGGGGAAATAATTCTCAAACACTCTTGATGAATCCAAGCCCTCAAATATAAAAGGCAATCTCTTAAAATACTAGATTTGGATAACCCAATTTTTGCTAAAGCGTTTGCCACTCTATTACAATCACAGGGATATGCTGAAGAGAAACACTCCAGTCACACAAATGCGTCCATTCCCACAAAATAATAAAGCCCAGCCCAATTTTTTTTTTAAAAAAAATACCTCTCCTCAGCTCGGCACTTCTCTCGAATCTTCTTTTATTGGCCCAGGAATAAAATTTAGGTAGAATGACGCTTTGGACCAACAAAAATTTAACTTCATATTAAAACCAAATTATTGCAAAACTCCTATTGTATATTTATAATTTCTTGCCGTCCCTGTTATATATTTATATTACTTCGTACATGCACACCAACGCAACTTAGGCCTCATGTTTCAGATTTTAATATTGAGCATTCCAAAAATTTATCAGACAGTATATTTAGTTATAGGAATTTTACAACATTTTTTTTTTTAATTTTAATTTTTTTATATTAAGATATGATTTACCCTCTAGATTCTAAATTTTATCAGGAAGGATTCAAGGCCTTGTTTAGTCATCTATAAATTCTATGTTTATGCTTTAAAATTTGATATTGAGATATGATAAATTTATGTTTTACATTTTAAAAAGGTTAAAGATATCTTTTAGTCCTTTAAGTTTACATGAGGTATATTTTGGTCCTTAACTTTATAAAGTAAACTTTTAGTCCTATAATTCTAACACCGTTAATTTTTCTTTAACGGAAAATTCAAACTTAAGTGATAATAATGTAATTTTAAATGATGATTGTGTAATTAAATACTATTAAACTTAAATTAAAAATATGGTAAATTGAAAAATATATAAAATTTGTGTAATTAAATTTATTAATCATCACTGAGTTAGCTTACGTCGCGTTTTCCGTTAGTAATATTAACGGTGTTAGAATTTTGGGGCCAAAAGATCTTTATAAAGTTAATGACCAAAAGATGCTTGTATAAAACTTAAAAGACTAAAAGTATACTTTAACCTTTTAAAAAATATCACTTCAAGGCTGTATTATAGAAACCTATTTAATTTGGCAAAAAAACAAAACAAAGAAACCTAATTAAAAATCAGATGAAATTAAACTGGCTTAATAAAAAATTATAAAAATATAATTTAAATTTAAATTTAAATAAAATCAGGAGGATTTGATATAAAAAATATATAGAGACTAGAGAGTCGCCTAAAAATAAAATTACAAGAACTTCTAAATTCATTTTATGGCCCTCAACTGTAATTAACCCTAAAGTTGAAGTCTCCAAAATCAATAACCCTCCTCCCAACTTCGCCTTCTTTCCAGATCTCCTCCTCATTCATCACCTCATTTCTCTTTTCCCGGAGTTTTTCACCAGGTTTGCTATGCCTTCTATCTCCCCTTCTTCCTTGTGCGGCAACCTTTTCAACTCAATTTTCATTCTTTTCGTATATTGTCCGCGAATTTGTTTTTTTCGGGTATGATTGTGGTAGTTGAATTATTATTATTATTGTTATTTTTTTTTTTGCTTTTCTAAATCTTACTCCGTCAATGGTTCTCGGCTGTTTCCTTTTGTTCGCTCGAGCGATCAGCAGTGGTTGTCACTTTACGCGATTTACGTCTTTTCCCCTCCTCCCCTGGCATTAATTGGTAAATATTCCAGAATTTCTAAATTTTAAGATTGCCATATATGTTGTTGTAGTTGAAATCCCGTGTTCCTGTTCTAGTTTGTTCATTAATGTATCTTCTAGTAAAAGAATTGTGGGGATTATGCTTTCTCTTGTTTTTTCCAAATGTTTTATGTTGGATGAATAGATAATTTTGGAACCAAACATTACCTTTCTAGTTGTAGTATATCCAATTTTGCAAGGGCCATGCGATCATCGGCACTCCAATATGCAGGCATAGATGTGCACATACCTGCAACATAAATCAGTTTGCTTTGACTGCCAAGAGAGGGAGACAACTCCGTCTGTATTTCGGGTCTTTTGTGTTTTTCTTTTTTCTTTTTCTAGACATCTCTGATTTTGTTGTTATTCCTCCATGATTTCCTCGCTTTGTTATTTCTTCAAGTGATGTGTTCTATGTTGATGTTTCTTAGCAGCAGCAGCAGGTTGAATATTAGAAAATGCCAAAAGTCAGGAGAGTGAATTCCCCTTCAAATGAATGCCTTAGGTCATCTCCTTACCCTTGCAACTCCAAAAATGTGGAACAACACAGAGCCGTGAATCAGTTGGGATCAGCTGAGAATGTGAAGGAATGGGAGGAAGCTAGGTGTCCAATCTGCATGGAACCCCCCCATAATGCCGTTCTTCTGAAATGTTCTTCTCATGATATTGGCTGCCGCCCTTATATGTGCAATACCAGTCACCGGCACTCCAACTGCCTAGACCAATTTTGTAAGTCCTATGGTCCTCATCTCTCGTCCTCAACACTTGAAGAACTCTCTCTCACCAGCACAGCATCTCCCAGCAGTTGTGAGGTTCAGTCTGAGCGACGTGGTAACCAGTCACTGCCAAATCTTGTTTGCCCTCTTTGTCGGGGAGAAATTTATGGATACATGGTTTTGGAACCTACTCGTAGGTACATGAACTCTAAACTCAGGAGTTGTTCGTCTGAGACGTGTGATTTTCAAGGTACATATTCAGAACTCAGGAAGCATGCTAGGTCTGATCATCCTTCTGCTCGACCATCAGAGGTGGATCCCATTCGTCAGCATGATTGGACAAGAATGGAACAAGAATGGGACCTGGAAGATTTCCTTAGCTCGACCGAAGCAAGTTTTGGCGCAGAGCTTGGCACATACAACTTTTTGACCGGGAATCTAAGTGACATGATATCCATGTTTTTACAGGATATTTTTTCTACTTTTGAGGACTTTAATCAAATGACTGATTTGTTCAATGATTTAAGACTTGGAGTGCCAGGGCGTGACAGAAGGTCAGGATTCATGTACCCTGAAAGAAATCGATCAGCTAGATGGAGAGCCAATTTGTCTTCAACTCAAGAAGAGGAGATAAATCATAGAGGCAGAGGGAGATCTAGTATATCATCAGTGCGTGATCAGGAGGCAAATCGTACAGCTAGATGGAGAACGGGGTTGTCTTCCTCAAGAATGAATCGTGATCTTCCCCAGTATCGTAGGGAGGTGAGCCCAGGGGCTGGTATGCCTTCAACCAGGATGCCTCGTGCCTTATCAAGAATCACTCATGGTCCATACCGGAGAAACAGTTTTTCATTTGGAAGAAGAAATCCCATTGGCCGGCAGCTTGGATGGCGGGATCAAAGGTGGTCTATGCACAATGGCCTGCCATAAGATCAAATCTGAAAGAACTAGTATGATATTCTGTGACAAGCATATGTGTAAATCATCCATGACATTTCATAATTTTACTTGCACATATTTTTGTTTGGAAACACTTTGGTAATAAATAAAATTGATGTTCTGTGAACAGGCTTATCAATAGCCAAGCATACTCAGACAGGGTATGACATATTAATGCCATAAGTCAAGATTAAATGTGAATTGAAATTCTCCACCATGGTGTTAGATATGAATGGGTTCCCAGTTTTGGTGTTCCAAAGGTGGCCGTTGGTCTGCTGGATAAGTCACAAGTTATTGAATTTTATTGTGGAGACACGTGTTATCAATTTATTTCATTGTTTCTAGCAAGAATTGTTAGTTCTCTATGTGTTTTGATGATGTCTAACAATTGTAATATCAATTGATTGTTGTCGATTTAGGTCAAATTAACTTAGTCTAAAAATATCTTGACTCAACAACCAATTGATTCAATATGACTAGAGTTACAGTGTTTTAACTCCAGTTAAAACATCTCTGAGTCCTTGAGAAAATGTTCTTTAAACTTAGTTACTCAAGTTAACAAAATATGACTTCAGTCATAGTTTAAGAAAATCATGTTTTTAAAAAGCCCTTAACTCATCACTTATCAACTTGAGTCATAGATTGTACTTCAATGTCTCAAATGTTTCTTCACGATATCAGATTTTTTAAAACTGATATGACTCGAGTTACTTCATGGTTAACTCGAGTTATACAAATCACAAAGAACTTTAACTGATATAAATTGCTGATATGACTCAAGTCACCTTCCATAACTCGAGTCATCCTATTTCAAATGCTTCTGTATGGAAAATTGCAATTATAACTCGAGTCAATGGTACATGAATCCAGTCAACTTATTTGGAATCCTTCTCTGTTTGAAATGTTTGCACTATGACTCGCATGACTCGAGTCACATGACTCAAGTCATCAGTAAGTGACTCAAGTCACTTATATCAGTTTTTTTTTTCTTATCTTCGCTGTCGCAACTTGAAAATCATTGATTAAGTTTTGGGTACTTCATATTATTGATTCTTATCATTCCTAAAAAAACTTAATCAGTTTGTAATGTGTTTCAGACATGATTAACAAGTTTTAAACTTAAAATTATCATAAAGCAAAATTTTGTCAGACGCATTAAATGCTTGAACAGAGTTAAAGCATGAAAATGGAAATTGAGTTTCTGAGCAACCAAAAAGCATTTGGACCGAACCAATATAAATCACCTGTGTTCAATCTCTCTCTTTCCTACTTTGTTCATCCCTGTTTCAGTTAGCAACTAACAGAGTATTTTCGAAGAAAATTTTAATATCCTCAATTCACCCCCTCTTAGTGATATTCCGTCCTTCAAGAATCAAATTTACATTTACCGTAAATATAACCGATAAACACACACTAGGTCAACGCATGGATAACTAAACTAGCAATACCAATACACCGCAGATGAAACAGAATCAGTTCGGCAGGTTTTTGGCCACAGTAGATGGTCTCATTTTACTCAAATTATGTAGTATATTAAGGCATCGATTGTTTGTTGAGATTAAAGAGTCGAAATTATTTTTTGGTTATATATAGCTATTATTAAACTAAAATTATACAGGGGATTAAAAAGGCAAAACAGATAGTGAATTCTGAAGGGCCATCTTTCTTTTTGCACCGATACGAGGACGGTCATCTGTTCGAGTTGCAGGAATAAATCATACAACGCTGGTTTCACGATAACAGTTTTGCATTCGACAAACTCAGGTGTTCCTATCTGGTATCTATCAAGAGGAGAAATGTATCAAACATCATCTCTCTTTTTAAGAAAACAATATTTACATTTAAAGTTAACAGAAACTTGTAGAGCTTTAACGTTACTTTCCATTGAAGACATTAGATTATGTAAAATATGCATAATGAAATCCTTGGGAAACAACCATGACATAAAATTAATATTTGAAAAATTGTCAGCCTGCTTTTGATGTTCTTGTTACATTTGGCAGGACAACTGAAGCTAGATCTCCCGGATAAGGTGTCCACAAGCCCAATCCTCCCCTGCTTTCTTTAAGGCTGATATTCTTAAGTTGATCCAACCGCTTGACCCACTCTACGGGAGAAGAATGCTCTCTTGTGTGTGGATGCAACAAAAACAGTGAGTTGTACTCACAGTTGGGAAACATGAAGAATTTGAACGACTCCCCTAATCTGTACACTACATAGCCAAAACTCAGCTGATCCCTTGGGGTGAAGAGATGAACCTCATTGAACCACAAGCAGCTGAACAAGTTGTTCATTAAAGTATGTTCTCGAATAATTACGGCTCCCTCTGGTACATCTGCAATACCACAAATTCTTGTAAACAATACCATCTAACAAGTACTTGAGGTGCTGGATTACTGATCTTCCCATATCATGGAGATTAACTCATACAACTTCAATACAGTATTCTCTCTGAACTTTACTTTTGAACCGACTAAGGATACCTGCTAAATATAAACTAAGCAATCTGATAAGGATATAGAATACCATAGAACTGCATCGATTTTCTTCTTCACAATCATTGTAAATGACGACATTTGTCCTGCCACCAGATGGACCCATGCCATACAGACACTTCAAAATATTCTTTTTTTTTTTTTAAAAAGAATCTTTAGACTGACATGAGTTCATACAGGTTGTGCTCTATTACACGTGTTGACAAGAGAATGTATTCATGCTTACTTCTTTTGAGGTAATTTAGTTAGCTTCTTGAACATGTGCTATTATTTTTAGTTTTTCATCTAAGAAATAATGAATTGGTTTGCCTGCTAAGCAAATCTTCTTAGCAGGGAAACCAGGTCCAAGAAAGACAAACCAATTTGTAGTTAAAAAACAAATTACATGACCAAAATGTCTTGTTTCCAGTCTTACCACTAATGGTCCTTTTCATGGGATTCCATGGCTTCATTCCTTCATAATAGTAGATTTTCATGTGCAGATCAATTAGGGGGCGTGCATATCGCTTTCTTCTTTTGTTCGCATCAGCTTCCTCATATATGCTACGGTGATGCTTATGCTGAGCAATGGCAAATGTATGCTTCCCACGCCATAAGTATCTGTATGGTAAAAACTGAGTTATTTCCATCTCCATCATCACAATGATAACTGGAGTTACCAAGTTTTGAAAACTATAATGCATTGGATATTTGAATCCACCGGAATGTGCTTATGATATAGTTAATGAACATCTAAAAACTAATGAAAAAATGGGAAAATTATACTTTAAACCATCTGGCACTAAAAATGACCCCAATTTTTTTTTTTTTTTGTAATACTATGATTCTAAGATTCATTGTGGTATTTAGATTGGAAATACCAACATATTCTAAAAATATGTCCATATTCAGCACAGGGAACCTACATGTTGAACGCATATAAACAACGGATGAACTTTTAGCATTTTAACAGGGGAGATCCAAAACGTTATCAGTTGTATAAGACAACTCTTAAGTTACTTTCAATACCATGAGGAGTCAGTCCGAAGACAAACCATTGAGGGATGACTTTAGAACAATAAATGCTAAGAATCCTTTGATAGTTTTTCCAGTTTCAAGTTAAAACACATGACAAAAAAATCCATAATAACATTTTGCTTCTATAGGCCGATAAAGAGATAAAAGAGAACTATAGGACAGACAGAGATTTCGAACAGAAAACATTAAAAAAAAAAACATAAAATTGAGCTCTCCAAAGCCATGTATACAGGAATCATCTCATACAACCAACTGTTATAAAAAGGACGCATGGAAGCAAGACACTGGGTTGAAAATCTGATACCTCTTACCATCTTATTTACCTCCTCAACCAACATAAGCATAAATGTTCAAAAATCAATATAGAGAAACAGAATTATATATTCACATATCAGAAAGACTAAACATAGAATATGGCCAATGGTACCTCTCAAGGATAAGCAACGGATCAACAATCAGCTCCATTTTACCATCAATCCAAATACTATACTGTGCTTGAGGGAACAGCCTGTGGGTTAAAATCTTGGGAACCTTTCCATTCCTTCTTGGTTCATCATAGGGTGGATGCTTGAGTAAAATAAGACGCCAAATTCCCACCCATTTTCCGCCATCACTTTCTTGTTTAACAGTAGCATTTTCCTTAATGAATTTCAGAGATATCTCATCCACCACCATAAGAAAACAAAAGAGCTCCTTGGAACGAACGCTAACATTTGATGGCTGTTGAGGCACATCATATCCATCAAAAATACCAGACGCAACAACGAACTTACATTTCTTGACAAAATTTGTGTCCACAGGATCCATTTCAGCACCACCCCCTTTCATAAACCCACAGTGAACCTGAGGGACCGATCACATGTTAAGCAAGATTCATCTAGGATGAAAGGAAACAACAATATACATCTGTAAGATGATGGAAAAATGAAAACCATTGGATAGTAGTAAGTAATTTTACCTTCATGGTTGAATTTAGTTTGAAACTCTCCTCCCTCTGAGACCAGCTTTGATGGCCCCCAAACAGAGGAGATGACTGAGGTTCATTATGTGGAACTTCATCTTCAACAATATACGATAAAATTTTCACAATATCATCAGAAGTTTTTCCAGTAGGAATAACTATCTTATTGGGATCATTTGCAACTGGGATCAGACATCCTGGTAAATAGAAGCAAAATTAATATTAAAAACTAATTATTTAGGTGAAGACTTATAGGATAAAAGGAGGAAAAACTGCTATAATCTTACTGTGAGGCTTCGATACAAATCCCATTGTGTCCAACATTGTGTAAACCTTGCTTTCTTTATTACATATAGCTGCAAGTGAAGCAATAAAGCATCAGAAAAAGGAATATGTCATTCACAATTTTGGTGAAGAAAGGGTAAGGTATAGAATATTTTATTTCCACAACCTTTCCTGGGAGCATATAATCTAATACCCAAAAGAACATCCCATATAGTTATAGTCTTAGTTATAGCATTACAATTTTGGAAATGCTTTAATCAAGTTGAATATATTTGTAGTTCCAAACTCCATTACAGTCTTCTTAAAAAAAACACATGTACATGATATATGTAAAAAGCATGCTGTCCTAAGACCCTTTATGAAACCCCACCCAACTATTGAAAGAGCCCCGCCGCCCCCCGTTTTTTTTTTTTGGGGGGGGGGGGCACAAAATAGAATAAAAAGAAAGCAAATGGGAAAAGTATTCGTCATTTAGCAATAAAATCAACCCAACAACAACAATATTTAAAGTTTCCAAAAAATATTTCTTTCCTCTAGCTCTAACTAGAACTGAAGAGTTCCTTGCGTTCCTAAATTCACTGTAAAAGCTCATGAAGAAATTTGTTATTACATATTCTACAGTACAGGAGACAGATTGAAGCCAAATCCATACTATAAATGAAATATCCAGAATGATGCATTTAAAGGCCTCTATCTATATTATTACATAAAATTGGTAACACCTGGTTTTGTGATACCAGGCAATAAAACTTAGTTTAAACACCAAGTGCAGTGGATGGAAATAGAGATGGCCGTTCATGGAGACTTTACTAATAGTTAAACAGACAAGAAAATGAACTTGAGGAAACAGCCAAGAAGTAACCAATACCTGAGAAAAAGGAGACAGATGATTGACAGGACCAAATATGGAACAACAATGCAATAAGAATCAACAGCATCCACAAGATCCCAGTAACAAGAACCAGCCGAATAAAGCCTTTCTTCCAAACAATCTTCATGGGGCTATCTTGAGATACTCTCCCTGAAGAAAATAAGCCCACTTCAAAATCTGCACCATCAACATCAAATTTAATTCATCTGCGAGAATAACAATACTTCACTGTCCTGCGCAAACCTTTCCCACAAAGAAAGTTTAAAAGGAAGATAAAAGATAAAAAAATTAATGAATGCTTCTTAAGCATACAATCATCTATCAACGAGTGCCTTCTCGACAAATTATTAAAAAAAAGAAAGAAAAGCAAACAATATTCAATTTCATGCGCCTGTCCTGAAAAGGGAAGTCGTAAAAAGGACCTCATCAACTAAAAGAAGTAATTCAAAGCATTAACAGAAGTGGATAGCATAGTTCTTCCCCCACCTTTAGCATTTGTACTCTGACTACTTCGTTCTCCTCTCCGATTTAACCGAAAAGAGACGGACTTTTGAAGGTCGCCCTCCATATTGGGTTCTCTCTTTAAATTGTCATTACTGGAACATAAAAGGGGAATATATATATCAGGGAAGATTATATTTTTAACACAAGTGGATCCTAAAACTAGCAGGAATCTTCTATGTTGTCCTAAGTCCATTATAGTGTCATTAAAGATCCACAATCGATTAGACTCCAAGCTGAATTGAGTTCCTCACTCCAACAGCCCCCCCCCCAAAACACACCCACCATTTTCAAGTAGAACCAATTAAAAACAAAGACTTGAACAGAATATAAATTCAACAAGAAAAAAGAAATGCAAAGAAAACAAAAAGAGCGAAAAGAAGATAGGCGCAGCGAGGGGTATGTCCAGAAGCAGCTTTGCCGGGTCGGTGTTTCGAAGAGGTGCACATAGAAATAATCATTCAGGTGCAGTTTGAGAAATCGTAAAGCACTGTAGGACAAAGTTGATACCTGTTAGTGAAGATGAAGCAATATATCGCGAGGGGTGGAGTAAACCGGATGATGATGATTTGTGGAAGAGGGATCCGTGGAACAGATAACTGATTTAAATGTGCCTGAGAATTTTTTTTTTTGCTCAGAAAAATGTGCCTGAGAATGGAGGCAACAGATCTGCCTTCGGTTACAGAAGCGAAGGAAGGACTGAAGATGAGAATTGATTTATTAATCAATTAATCAATAGTTGATAATTTAGTTTAGTTAAAGTGCATGTAAGATTATACGTCTCGCGCCCTCCTCCCTCACGAAGTCTCTCTACCTTTTTCTTAGAACCGAAAATAAATACTAGGCACTAAAACCGTATTAAATTTTTTTTTTTATATATATCTCAATAAATAATTAATAAGGATAGTTGGTGAGAGTAATAATTAATATAATATTAGAGTTTAGTGCAATAAGTAAGGGTATTATTAGAAGTTACTTAAACTTTACGGTTAAGCATGATTTGCCAACTGACTAACTATTACGCGAGGGCGTCAAGACAAAAAACAATTGAATGACAAAATGCCAAATCAGCCTATTAAAAAGTGAAAAAAAAAACTAAAAAACTATTAAAAAGTGAAAAATAATAATACCAAAGAACTATAAAAAAAAAAACAACTATCACTATTACGTTAAAATATATAAGCTAAGCAGCAGGACAGCGAAAACTTAAAATTTGGAAAAAAAAGCGGTTAAAGCGCCTTTTCGTTGGATAAGGCAAACACCAATGAGAGATGGGACCCATGCGAATAAAAGCGCAGTTGTGGTAGCGGATTCTTCTTTGTGGATCGGAGGCATGCAACCAGGGTCCAAGCGTGTCTTGGTCGAAAGTCGTGATTTCTTGGATGAGTTGAGAGGTGAGTGGAACAGCAAAGAACAATGGAAGCTTTGGAGACGCGAGCGTCGCTAACATTTGATGATTGATCAATGAAAGATGGAGACACCAAGACAATGACGAGGTAATAGTTCGTTGGCGAATCTGCTCAAAATTGTGTATTTTTTTTTTCCACTTTTTAATAATTCAATGGCCAATTTAGTCCATTCAATTGTTTTTTGTGCCAGAAGCTCCTCGGGTAATAGTTCGTTGGCAAATATGCACCTTAACCCTAAACTTTAAAACAACTTTATTGACTTTAACTGTTTTTATTTATTTATGAGAATTGTTAGTTGGTACTTGATACTTTATAAAAAGGACTAGGTATTTTTTAATGGGTAAAGGAGCAATTTTACACATGAAGTTTCTTGCGGGAGCGCCAAAGACCACAAACTTTTTTTCCGGGAACGGAGCAAAAGTACACATGAAGTTACGTTTTGGGAGCAAAAATACCACGGGCGGTTAGTTGACCGTCAACTTGGACAACGACGACGTGGGCGCTAATTTAGGCCCCGACATCGACGTGACGTGGACGCTTAAAGTGGAATAAAAAAACTCAAATAATTAGAAAACAATTAAAAAAATTAGAAAAAAATTCAAAAAATTTGGAAAAAATTCAAATAAAAAAAAAGGAAAAAAATTAGAAATAATTCAAATAATTAAAAAAATTATGAAAAAATTTAAATAATTAGAAAAAAATTAGGAAAAATTTAAATAATTAGAAAAAAATAAGGAAAAAAATAAAATAATTAGAAAAAAATAAATAAAATACCTCCGCAAATGAGCTCCACCACCGCCACCCTAAATCGCGTGGGCCAGCATGGCATGGCGTTCGGTTGCTTTAGAAAAAAAAATTCAACGGCCGGGTTTGGTGCAATTGGTTTAGAAAAAAATTCAACAACTACACCGGC
The DNA here is from genome assembly GCA_019022615.1 of Acacia melanoxylon. NCBI lineage: Eukaryota > Viridiplantae > Streptophyta > Magnoliopsida > Fabales > Fabaceae > Acacia > Acacia melanoxylon. Next base: position 1,748,236 of record JAFJYJ010000092.1, read on the forward strand.
CCGTGTATATACAACTCTTCCTCCACCAGTTGGTTATCCGACCGCCGCCGCCGGCCATGGCGTCGGTGGTGGGGCCCACTGGTGAGGGTATTTTTTTTTCTAATTATTTGAATTTTTTCCTAATTTTTTTTTTCTAATTTTTTGAATTTTTCCTAATTTTTTGAATTTTTTCCTAATTATTTGAATTTTTCCTAATTTTTTAATTTTTAATTTTATTTTTTTCCACGTCGCCATGTCAATCCAAATCGTGTGCGTTAAAGATTCCATCCAAGTTAACGATCAACTAACCGCCCGTGATATTTTTGCTCCCAAATCGTAACTTCGTGTGTACTTTTACTCCAGAAAAAAGTTTGTGGTCTTTGGGCGCTACTGGAAAGAAACTTCATATATAAAGTTACTCCTTTACCCTTTTTTTAATTACAATTCATGCATATTTTTACTCTTCCCCTTTTTATGGAACCTCCCTAATGGCCCAGTCTATAATATATTCTTGCGCATTTAAAAGGTCCGATCTCCACTGCCCAAGCAGCGGGCCTATTGGTCAGCCCAAATATTTTTGTTTACTGTTGCGCAATTTGTTTTAATTTTTATATTATCCAGTCAAATTTAAATACTATCACTCTTAAACAGAGATCAATTTTCAATTTTTTCACAGCTTGATTATTTTAAAATAGATAACTTGTTTTTAATTTATCTAAAGAAGACTAAAATTTAAATATTATAAACTAATATTATAGGTATAAAATAAAATAATTCTCTTTAATTTATAATAAGGGAAAATTCTAATAAAGGACATAATATAAATAATATTTATTAAGAATGACTATAAAAATACTAATTATTTTGAAGGACTATAAATTAAAATATTAAAATAGAAAGACTAAACTTCTCTTTTGTTATCTCTACATCCTTTTCTTCCTAATCTTTGCTATTTAGGAAGTAAGGTTTTTCAGGTGCGGAGTTCTCGTTGATAGGAACAACTATTAAAGGGAATCAATTATTAAACCATTTCTTCAAGAGTGGTTCAAATGCTATTCAAGTATTCCTTTTATGCACATAATGCATAATCAGACACGCACACAATGCTTATTATTTTTTTTATATCATGCCGAAACAATATATTAACTGTGAGATACAATAACAAAAAATATGATTATTGAAGATTAAAAAATAAACGAAAAAAATTAAGATCAACAAAAATGAGAATATTACAAAGAAGAACCATGGGAGGTGAAGAATTAAGAGTTACACACTTAGATATAAGTCATAAATAAAAACGAAAATGTTAATGCAAATTTCTTCATAAAAAGGCAATCTCTTTGTGATATAATTTGACAGATTATTCTAATGAAACCACTAGTCTGTTGAAGGTAAAATCGCCTTATTTTGCAAGAATGAGGTAATTTGAATTGATGTCTATTTATTATTAAAGTTAAAGTATACTTTTAGTCCTTTAAGTTTTACATAAGACATACTTTTGATCCTTTAACTTTATAAAGTATACTTTTGGTGCTAAATTCTAACACCGTTAATGTTGCTAACGGAAAACGCTGCGAACTTAAGTGATGACTAATACTATTTAATCACACAAATTTTATATATTCTTCAATTTACCCGTATTTTAAATTTAAGCTTAATAGTGTAATACCATAGATTATTATTAATAATAACAATAACAAGAATATTAATAATAAAAATTTAATTTAATAATGTTTGTATTGTTTTATAATTTATTAATTGACAATAGTTAAAGAGCTCAACCCATAACTAAACCATAATTTTTAATTATAAACTGAGGTCTAGTCACCTAACCCTAATTTTTAATTATAAACTGAGGTCTAATCACCTAACCCTAGAGAACGCTCAATACTCCTATTCTCCTCTACTACTCCTTCTATTCTTTCTCTGCGTCAATTATTCTTCTAGGAGGTTAGCAAAATGAATACCAGATAATCATAATACCACTAATATATTAATGTATTTTAATGAGTAGATCGTGGGAATTTCCCATGAACGAGATAATCTTAATCCCTAGGTTAATAGAAATCCATTGCTATATGGCACAATTCTTTTAAATCCCCAAAATTGTCATCTCGTTCTTTCTCGTAATTTCCATTCGGTACCATAAATCTTGCGCATTCCTTCCTCTGTGAGAAAGTTGTTTCCTTCGTATGATATGATTCTGTATGATTTAGACTAGCCTTAGTTATTAAGTATGTATGCTGCTAAATGAGTTCCTCGGTTTTTTTTTTTTTTTTGTGTGTGTGATTAAATACATATATATTATATTTATTCTTCTCATTTTATTTTTCTTGCAAAGTCACTTAACATTGAATATAAGATATTGTACATAGTTTCTTCGAATCTTCGGTTTGATGATTGAAAATATATATATAACACATACAAAATGGATTTTTCAAATTAAACTATAGAGTTCCTATAAGGTTGTCATAAGAAATTTTCATTACCATCCTTTAAACCTCTGGCTTTACTCATTATCCATTTCATAGGTTCCTATAAGGTTGTCATGAGAATATATAGCCAAGATATTGGTTCATTTATTGACGAACGAATATAATCATAATATATTTCTAAAGGAAAACAAACATAGAACCCAGAGCAAAATGTACAAGTATTATATACATCAAAACCGAAGACCTGAAGCAACTATGTACAATATCTTATATTCAATGTTAAGTGATTTGGAAAAAAAAAAATCACGCAAAACGAGAGGAAGAAATATAATATATATATATTCAATCACAAAAATAAAACCGAGACACTCATTTAGCAGCGTACATACTCAACTAAGGCTAGTCTAAATCATGCATAATTATATCATATGAAGGAAACAACTTTCCCACAGAGGAAGGCATGCACAAGATTTATAGTACCAAATGAAAATTACGAGAAAGAACGAGAGGACAATTTTGGGGATTTAAAAGAATTATGCCATATAGCAATGGATTTCTATTAACCTAGGGATTAGGATTACCCCGTTCATGGAAAATTCTCACGATCTACTCATTAAAATACATTAATACATTAGTGGTATTAGGATTACCTGGTCTCCGTTTTGCTAACCTCATAAAAGAATAATTGACGTAGAGAAAGAATAGAGGAAGTAGCAGAGGAGAAGAGGAGTATTGAGCGTTCTAGGGTTAGGCGGCTCGACCTCAGTTTATAATTAAAAATTAAAGTTCAGTTATGGGTTGAGCTCTTTAACTATTGCCAATTAATAAATTATAAAACAATACAAACATTATTAAATTCTAAATTTTTATTATTACTATATTATTGTTGTTATTATTATTATCATTATTATTAATAATAATCTGGGGTATTACATTACATTTAATTACACAGTCATCCCTTAAGTCTACACCGTCATCACTTGAGTTTACATCTTTTGTTAGTAAAATTAACGGTGTTAGAATTACAAAACTAAAAGTATATTTTATACCGTTAGGGGACTAAAAGTATACTTAATGTAAACTTAAAGGACTAAAAGTATACTTTAGCCTATTATTAATCATCAATCACTCCAAATCCTTAGTTAAAAAGAATCACTCTTGAGCCTGTTTGGAGGAAAACAAAACTTAGGTTTTGTCACAAGTATGCCAAACATCCCTATTTTTTCCAGAAGCTATTCTGTATCAAACATAGGTTTTGCAAAAGTTTGCCAAACACATATTTTTATCTAAAAGCTATTTTCCAAAAATCATTTTTATCTCGTAAATCTTAAAAGCTATTCTCCAAAAGCTTTTATCTCGTAAATCGTGATTTTTTTTTTCAGTACTAGTCAATACCCTTAAATATTTCATGATCTTGAAAATTTATTTTAGGATATTAAAAAAATATTTTAGTGTAACAACGGATCTTGAAAAAATATTTCAAGGTACTGACGGGTATTAAAAAGATATTTAATATTGACGGGTAGTGAAAAGATACTTCTATTGGTCTTAAAAATTTATTTTAGGATATTGAAAAAATATTTAGGGTATCAACTGATCTTGAAAAAACATTTTAGGGTACTGACGAGTACTAAAAAGATACTTAATAGTGATTGGTATTGAAAAGATACTTCTTTTGGTCTTAAAAATTTATTTTAGGATATTGAAAAAATATTTCAGGGTACCAACTGATCTTGAAAAAATATTTAAGGGTACTGACGGGTATTAAAAAGATACTTAATAATGACTGGTACTGAAAAGATACTTCTTTTGGTCTTAAAAATTTATTTTAGGATCTTGAAAAAATATTTCAAGAAACTAACGGGTACTAAAAAGATACTAAAAAAAATATTTCCTGATCTTGAAACAAAAAATTAGGATATTGAAAAAATATTTAAGGGTAATGACTAATCTTGAAAAAATATTTCATGGTACATAAATGTACTAAAAAATATCTTAAGGATACTGATTGATACTGAAAAAGTAATGATGATGGTAGGGGTGGGAATAGGCCAGCCCCATATCAAGAACCCACAAATTTGACTGGCTATTTAGGGGCAGGGTCGGGCAAAGATAGCCTGTTTCTAAAAAAGGTCAGGTCAAAGCCTATTTAAAGGCTGAATATGTAAATAAAAAAGGCCTATTTTGTTAGCGCAGAACGACAGTAGGGCCTGTGCCCGACCTATTTAAATATTAAATAAATATAATTATATTTATATCATATAAATAAGATAATATTTATTATTTTTCATTTTTATATTATAATTTCGAGATATATTTATATAAGTTCTGATAGGCTCAAAGTATATAAAGCCCATTTATGACCTCCAAGGCCTACAATATGAGGCATTTTTAAATGCCTACATTATATAAGTAGCGCTTTGAAAAAACTTTCAGCTCGACCTGGCCTTATGAAGGCTCGGTAGGAACCTAAAACATGGTCTAAATTCGCTGCGCCTTCATTCATCATTGCTCATTCCTATTTAGCTAAAAGTCGACGCTATTTCCACGCTAGATGATGGCATAGAAGAGAGAAAAAGCAAAAAAAAGTTGTTTTTTACAAAACCTAGGTTTTGACCTCAAAACTTAGGTTTTTTTTGGTCAAACAAACCTAGGTTTTGATGCATAATAAATTTTTTAAAAAAATAGGGGTGTTTGGTAAGGTTATGACAAAACCTAAGTTTTGATATCTGAAAAAGGTTAAGAGAAGATAGAAAATCTAAAGACAATTTAATCTTTCTATTTTAATAATAATTTAATTTTTACCCTTTTTAAAATAATAATTATTTTTATAGTCATTCTTAATAAATAGTATTTATTTTTACATACTTTATTATAATTTTCCCTCAATATAACATATTAACATATAACATGATCCGTCCAAGGGGAAAAAAATGGAGTTCGGACCTGGGTAAACGTGAGCCTCAATTTGCTGAGGATTGCTTTTATGCCTTTCTAATTTAGATTTAGAACTTGGATGAACGACAGCCTCACGTTCCATAAGTATATATACACTTGGACCAACTTCCTTCTTGTTTCACCTAAGCTGCTCCTCTTCCATCTTCATCCATCGGTTGAGCAACCGGTCTGCTAGCAAAGATGGAAGCTCTGCCGGCTTTCTCTGTTCCTTCGCTTTACATTTCAACTTCAATTGCACCTGATATAACCTCAGCCATCAGAAAGCCTATGTTTTTCAACCTCCAACTCAACCCGAAACCCTCTTTACCTGGCCGGAAAAAATTAAAATCCAGGCTCTTTACTGCTCTATCACCTACCGTCTCAACAGAACTCAGCACCGACCCACCAGCGGATGAGCCAGAAATTGAAGGCTCAACCCAGAAATTCGACTGGTATTCACAGTGGTACCCTGTAATGCCGGTGTGCGACCTTGACAAGAGGGCACCGCATGCCAAGGAGGTGTTGGGTATTGATGTGGTGGTGTGGTGGGATCGAAATGAGAGTGCTTGGAAGGTGTTTGATGACAAATGTCCTCATAGATTGGCTCCTTTGTCTGAAGGGCGGATTGATCAATGGGGCAGGTTGCAATGTGTCTACCATGGCTGGTGTTTTGATGGCTCTGGCGATTGCAAGCTCATTCCTCAGGCACCTCGTGATGGTCCCCCGGTAAATATTCCCTCCATATTTTGAGCAATGTGTTGTCAGCGGGCTAAAGATTTTTATTTACCAGTATCCACGTCCGGTTTTAGGTTCCAGACGCTAATAGTTCTAGCAATTATTCAGAACGACATAAAAGGATCAAGAACAAATATCGCGATGGCTCAACATAACTAAGAGTTTAAGACTATGAGCTGAAATTATCAATGTCAACATTATCAGTAAATTTGGCCACTACCTGTTTTTTTCAGCTCTTCTCCGATGTTCCTGGGGGTCCAGAAAATTAATCAAGGAGGCACTAGAGGGGTTTGGGGCAGCGGCCCGATTTTTTTTTTTTAAAAGAAAGTTTTAAATGTATTATTAAAAAGTAAAAAAAATATAAATAAAAAAAGAAAAAGATATCAAAAAATATTCATAAAATCAAGTGAATACTGATGTAATAATAAGGGAGGTAATTATTTTATAAACCTCTCATTTAGAAAAAAAAATTTAAATCTTTGTTAAATACAATTTGCATAAATTACAATAAAAGGTAAACACTCAATAAGTTCAAGACATATATTTTAATAACAAAAGATATTATAATAAAAAGAATTACAACGCCATCTTTCTAGCGCTTTTTTTTTTTTGAATTCCATCATAATTATCTTATTATCAACGCCATCAAATACATCTTTTTTATAAGTCATTAAACAATTATTTAATCATTCATCTCTTAATATATTAAGAGTAGACAATATTATTAATTAAAAAAAAATCTCAATTGCCCAATTCAGGGCACTTGCCCCCTTCTCTTATATGTAGCTGCCCCCTTCTCTTATATGTAGCTCCGCCTACTGGGGGGTTGATGTGCCGTCGAGATCGGTTGTTTGTTGTCTTGTTTTCTTATAGGGACATATGCTCTATGCTAGCCTAATCTTCATGCTTACGGGATCTGATGGCAATTTCTCTTGCTACCGAAATTTGCAGATTAACACATTCAAAAAAGCCTGTGCAGCTGCCTATCCAAGTACTGTGCAGAATGATATCTTGTGGTTTTGGCCAAACACGGATCCTCAGTACAAAGATATTATTTCAAGAAAGAAGCCTACATACATTCCAGAACTGGACGATCCATCTTTCACTAGATTAATGGGAAACAGAGATATTCCTTACGGGCATGATTCTATGACTACAATCCATGATTCTTTACCTTCAGATAGGCTTCAAATGGGCTTATAGTCTGTTGCATGTCAAAAAACTAAACCATCCCTATGTGGGTTGTCCTTGTGATTGGAAATGCAGGAATATGAAATTAAGCACTGTGCCATGTGTAATTAACGAAAGTTTTCCTTTCATGGTTCACGTAACTAACTAGGAAACTTATTTAATTTCAGCTATGAGGTACTGATAGAGAATCTCATGGATCCCTCCCATGTTCCCTATGCACATTATGGGTTGATGCGAACTCAGCAACCAAAAGGTAGATAAGTTGAATGTCTGAACTTCGATGAGTTCTTGCTTGCTTTATATATGACACTTACCTATGCAACACTACATTGACTTCACAGAGAAGGTTGATAGAGAAGGGGGCAGACCCCTTGAACTGTCAATTGAGGGGCTAGACATCAATGGTTTCACAGCAGATCAGGGTTGGAGCGACAGCAAATTTATGTCACCTTGTATTTTTTATGCTTATTCTAAGCCAGATCAGCCTAATGTCTCTGCGTCATCAGCAGATGCTAAGGTAAAGATGGTTTGCAGGACTACAAATATACTGAGAATATTTTGATTAGTATGTGGTTATATGTATTTTTAATGCATATTTGACTCGATTATTGCAGAAATCATCAAGACAAAGGAAGGCTGCTTTGATTTTTATCTGTATTCCAGTTAGTCCAGGTAAAAGCAGATTGATATGGAGCTTTCCTAGAAACTTCGGACTGTGGATTGACAAAGTTGTCCCAAGATGGATATTTCATATTGGACAGAACCTAATTCTAGATTCTGATTTATATCTTCTTCATGTTCAGGTGATTCCAGTTCACTCTTCAAAGTTATTCTTTGTCCAGATGGCTAATTGATTCCAAAAGTCACTAGAATTTTCATCTTTAAGATATTATTGACTTTGGGTTGCACCAAGTCTGCAACCAAGCAGACTTATTTTTTGTTCCATAATCCCCAATATGTCATATTCAATTTTGCTTGTCCTTACCCAGTTTACTTGTGGCAGTTCACTATAAAAATTGTTAATAAATGATATAATCACTAAGAATTCCTGGTGCTGCTAAGCATATGATGGGTACTCTAGTCCTCCCCCCAAGTCTAAATTTTGACCTGTGGTTTGGTGTCTCAGACATTGTATAGGCTATTTAATGTCTAAATTGGCATATGCATGTGAAAACCAATTTGGATTTTTGTTAGGATATTGTCTTCTAGTGTTCCTCAACTTGTTAACATACAAAATCGTTTGCTGTTTCTGTGTATCTTGATAGGCAGGAAAGTCTCACCACATCAGGGATAAAGAACCATGTTCTTTTGTTCGATTGCTTTATTTTATTCATAAGTATGGGGTGTCTGATATGTTTGAGAGTTTGAATATCTTTGATTTTGGGCTGATTAACTTTGGCAATTTGTTTTTGTAAATGAGCTTCTTTCTTATTTCCTCGTAATGATATTAAAAACAAACTTGTGTTCCCAAGAATCCTTAAAATTGACAACGAGTTGGCTGGTCCACTTTTTTGCTACTTTAATTGTTTGGTGCGGTTGCAATTGTTGCCAAAGAGATTGTCTTGATTGGAGCTAATGAACAGTTCCTTCTTAAACTTTGTTGTTATGAATTTCCATTCACACTAACCTACTTTTGAATCTCTCAGATATGAAGCATGTATAGGAATAGGAATTAGTGGAGAAAATATCCGTCATATATGCTCGAACAACCTAGATCTGCGAAATCCCTGCCAGCAATATTCTGCTATAAAATGGTTCCTGGAAAACGTTTTAACTATTAGACTACTTGTTGACAGGAACATAAAATAATGGATGTGGGTCCTTCCAATTGGCAGAAAGCCTGTTTTGTGCCAACAAAGTCAGATGCTCTTGTGGTTGGTTACAGGAAGTGGTTGAAGAAGTACTCAGGCGGCCAAGTTGAGTGGAGAGGGAAATATAGCGGGTCGCTTCCTCCAACTCCTCCGAGAGAACAACTAATGGATAGGTAGCTACGGCCATTAGGCTCCTTGTTTGAGCTTCAGTTTGTACTTGTTGTTGAGAGAGATTGGCAAAATTGCTATTGAAAATGAGTGGCAATTATGGCAGGTACTGGTCTCATGTGGTGAACTGCAAGAGCTGCAGAGTAGCTTATAAGAGTTTGAATGTGGCGGAAGTGGTGCTGCAGATGATATCAGTAGCTTCAGTGGGGATAGTGGCGGCAATGAAGGAGGGTATGGTATCAGCAGCCGCGAGAAATTCCCTGGTAGTCATGGCGGTGCTGTCATTTGCACTGTCGAGGTGGGTAGCTCATTTCGTCTACAAGAATTTCCGTTATCATGACTATAATCATGCCTTCCGCTGAAACAAACACGTACACTTGGCACAACTGCCAATGCCAATGCTACAATACAGTATAGAGCCCTTGTACAGCAATGCTCGCATATGGGAACACTATAAGTAAATAAATGCATTGCCCACTTGTTTGCTACTACTAGCTACGCCATCAGCAATGCTTTGTGTTTGAAAACGTTAGGACTTGGGCAGAAGAAGGTAAAGGAACCCGTGTTTATACAATGAAACAACGTAACATGGCATAATCATGTGTGTTGTGCGGGAATTTAAGGCGCATGGATTACTCACATCTTGAACAAGAAAAGCACAAGTAATCAAGCATACAAGCTTCCTGTTGATACTTGTTCGGGTCACCCAAAAAAAAAAGGATATTACTATTTCAATGCTTTTACAATTTTATCTTGATATTTTAGTATTGAAGAATGCTTTTGGGTAAGGACATGCCTATTGCTTAAACATCAGCCAGGGAATGAATGGAGGAAATAGGTTCGGGTAGGAATAAATTATTAAATTAAAAATGTTAAGCATATTTCTAATCGTGTAACTCTTCATCGGCCAAAAATATTCTTTTCTATAACTAATTATGGGACATGTTCACGAAATAGGGATGATTACAGAGGAAGTAAGCAGCTACATGTGTTGGTGTAATTGGCCACACCTAATATTTTGATGAATGGTCTTGGCATACACACCTTCATGTCCTCTAGTCTCTAGACAACACATCTCTAACTCACCATAACAGTTATAGTAATGTAGTTAGTTAATTAATTGACGCTGTCTAGAAAACAAAGACTTTTTTAAAATTTATCTATATTAAATGTATTATTTTTTAAAACATTTTTTCTCTTACCAAAATCTATAAAAAGATAAAATTAAAAAAAGTACTAATTAATACTCTGTCCGGTCCTAATTATAGGAGCTATTTACCAAAATTCGGAGGGATTAAGGAAGGAAGTTAAATTAGTTAATTATGTGTATTTTCCTAAAATACCCTTACCCAATGACTACAAACTGCAACTTATGAGTAATTGATTTCTGCAAGCTTGACCAACTGCAGTTTGTATTTTTTCCGTCCAAATACCCTTACCCAACGACTACAAACTGCAACTTATGCAGCTTGTATTTTTTACTCTGTTAATTATGTTCTACAAATACAAGTTTATTTTTTTTTATTGTTGGAAAAAAGATAATGAAATTAATGTTTTATTAGGTTATTTTAGGGGGGAAAAATTAATCACTTTGGACGGATAGTTAAAAAATATATTCTTAAAGGTATATTAAAATTATTTTATTTAAAAATAAAAATAAAGTAGAATATCTCACTTGATAGAATATAAGTGTGTTGTTAAATTAATTATTAAGTATTTTTTTTTTTTTGGTCAAAGTGGAAGAAGTATTAGTAGGGGTGATATGAGAAAAATATGACAAAAATTTCTCAAAATTATTTTATATAAAAAAGTATAATTTAAGTGTATATGACCAAGGGCGGACCGAGGTATTAGGTTGGGTGGGCACGTGCCCACCCATAATTTTTTTTTAATTTTTTTTTAAAAATAAATATTATTATTTTATTATATTCTTTTTCCCTAAAATCTTAAAACCAATTTAGGTTTTAGGCAAATTACAGATCCCTTTCTTCCTTCTATTGCACTCTCGCCTCAATAAACCATAATTCTTGTCATTCTTGATCAAGACAACATTATCGCTTAAACCATGAATGAATATCATTTGTATCATACCTAAAACTTTGATAGGTTTTAACAATTTATAGGAGCAAGTTGCAGAAGTAAAAGATGACACCAAGATCAAAGAAGTTGCTAATATCATTAAAATGATACCTGTCATAAGTCCTTGTAGATTAATTTCTCCAACAATAATCTTCACACATGATAGAATTCCAAAAATTAGGCCTATAAGAATATCATTGTAATTATTTTTATTGTAATATACTTGACATTGTTTTTCTCTTTATATTCTTTTGTTTTTTTAATGCATTTAAATTTTGCTTAAAAAAAAAAAAAGCGGGCGCGCCCCTTAATCCCCACAATGGTGCCCACCCTCCAACAATTTTTAAGGTCCGCCATTTGTTATGACATTAATGATTTGCAAACATTATTTACTTTATAAAATATATAGGTGTATTATTAAATTATTATTATATTTAATTATTATTAAGAAAGTATAAATAGGGGTATTATAGGAAAAAATTAACAAAAGTTAAAACTTGCTTTTATAATTAGGACCAAAACTAACTCTAAAATTTGCTTTTATAATTTAGGATCTTCTAATTATTTTTATGAAAATTGATTTATAATATAAAAAAGCAACTTCAATTTTCAAGTAGGAAGTAAACAAGAATGGTGAGCACGGTTGATTAGTCAGAGCAAGCAAGACGGAAAACGGCGGGGAAATATTGAAGAAAAAGTTGTTGAACACGCGGTAAAAGTGAAGAGCAAGCCGTAAAAGTGAAGACACGCGGTAAAATGAGGATCCAAAATGTCACCGAGAGAAGTTGAACTGACTTGATTCAGATCGGCCATCAACGTCACAGCCCCAGCCACACCCACCGCCTCTCTGTACTGTTAGCCCTTCTCTTACGCCTTCTCTTCCATTTTCTTCCGTCTTCTCTTTCTCCAATCATTCTCCTTTTTCTCTGTCCCTCTTTAAGTCCTGACTTGCCTCAATTTCTGGGTTTCCGAAGAAACCCATGAAAGACTCGAATCCTGCCACCGAGCCCATTGGGCAAAACCTCATCAAACTTATTAGCAACCTCTGCTTTTCTGTCTTCGTTTTTTCAGTTCTCATTTTTACTGTCATTGCCATCACCTACCAACCCCCAGATCCGTGGCTGGAATCGGCTCCCGCTCTCACTAAGCTCTTTACTGAATCCGAAAACGCCACCTTCCAAACGGACAATTCCATAATCAATACCGGTGAAGATTTGGCATCCGTCCTTCCCCCGGCCGCCTCGCCCAATGCCACTGCAACTCCAATCACGGAAGCGGCCATCGAGAAGATCGAAAATCAGATCACGAATTCCACCCTGCCGCAACCAGACTGCGAGAAAGTCGGTTTCGTGAATTGTTCAGATCCTCATATGTTGATTGCGGTCGAAAAGTTTAATCTCAAGGTCTTCAAGTCCATTGCATTCTTGGAGTATCAGACTCCGGTTAATGGGTCGAAGCCTGACGAGTGTGATGTCGCATGGAGGTTTCGGAACAAGAAGGAGAAGTCATGGCGAAAGTATAGAGATTTTAGGAGGTTTAGGTTTGATGTTGGAGAGAACTGTACATATAAGGTAGTGCATTCTGGTGGTTGGCATTCGGGCTTGAATGCCAGGCGCCCCAGGAGCAGAATCAATGCAACAAGGGCTGGTGGAAATCCAAAAGTTGCCCCTCAGATCCGTGATGATGAGATCAATGACACGATCCCTAGTTTGGGATCAGAGATGAATTTTAGGAAGGGGAAATACTTGTATTATTCACGTGGAGGGGATTACTGCAAGGGAATGAATCATTACATGTGGAGCTTCTTGTGTGGCTTGGGTGAGGCAATGTATTTGAACAGAACATTTGTAATGGACTTGAGTATGTGCTTGGCGGCGACTTATAACCCCAGTGACAAGGATGAGGAAGGAAAGGATTTTAGATACTACTTTGATTTTGAGCATCTAAAGGAGACAGCATCTGTTGTGGAGGAGGGTGAATTTTTGAGAGATTGGAAAAAATGGAATAGGAGCCACAAGAGGAAAGTGCCAGTTAAGAAGGTTGTGAGCCATAAGTTGACACCATTGCAGCTAAAGAAGGATAAAAGCACTATCATATGGAGGCAGTTTGATGCCCCAGAGCCAGAGAATTACTGGTATAGAGTATGTGAAGGTCAGGCTGCAAAGTACATTCAAAGGCCATGGCATGCTTTGTGGAAATCAAAAGATTAATGAATATTGTTTCAGAGATTAGTGGTCGAATGGACTGGGATTTTGATGCAGTCCATGTGGTTAGAGGGGGAAAAGCACAAAATAAGGAGCTATGGCCTCATTTAGATTCTGACACTTCACCTGATGCTCTTCTTGAAAAGCTTAAGGGGATGATTCAGCCTTGGAGAAATTTGTATATTGCCACCAATGAGCCATACTACAATTACTTTGATAAATTGAGATCTAATTTTAAGATCCATTTGATTGATGATTACAAGGAATTGTGGGGCAACACAAGTGAGTGGTACAATGAAACTAGTCTTCTGAACAACGGAAAACCTGTTGAGTTTGATGGGTACATGAGAGTTGCAGTGGATACAGAGGTCTTTTATCGGGCTAAGACACGTGTTGAAACATTTTATAATCTCACTAAAGACTGTAAGGATGGAGTTAATACATGCTAATCAGGTCGGCAAAATCTTATATGCTTCTTCAAAGTAATGGTCTAGCATCGTCTTCCTCATTAATCCAGGTTCAGATTCATACTATGGGGGTTTGATTTAAGCTTCTTGAGTTCTTGTTGTACTTGCATGTTCTTTCATTGTATTGGTTACTGATGAATTATGTTAATTGTCTTGATTTTATATACCTTCAGCAGGATCTCCTCTCTCCATCTTGTTTCCTTACTTTCTGCATTGCCTTAGACGTTGCTGGATTATATCTAGTTTCGTCTCATTAAATATATGTTGATTCCACGACCTAATCAAATAGTAACTCCATGAAGGGCTTGAAGGCAAGATTAACGTTAATATTTCAAAGCCTAGACTTCCATTTGATGTTTGGAAACTTTTTGTGTTTAAGTCAGACCAGGTTAGAAACAACTAATGACCTATAAACTTTTTCATGAGCTTGAATGCGGGTAATCAATAATCAGACTGCATACTTATTATGTCTTTGCGATGAATGGTATGAGAAGTTCAATGGATATAGTTGTCGTATTATCTCATCTTTTAACACAGAAAGTAGTTTCTTATTTTTGTGCTTACAGCGGAGGATTTTTTTAAAAGAAATGTTAACGAGAGGAGATTGATAAGGAGGACATAGTATCTTCCCTGAAACAGGTCAAAGACTAAAACTAAATAACAAAAGTAAAAGAAATAGAAATTTAACTATGCAGCAAAACTGCCCAATCCCTTTGCAAACCTTATAAGAGACATTCTCTTGAAGACGCCCAAGCAAAATCCTTGCCCACAGGGATAGGGCATATTAATACAATAAAGTACTCTTGAAAATAGGAACTTTCTGGTCTAACCAAATATTCTCAATTCAAGAAAAACAACACATGGCCATAGATTGTTGACTCTCTTGATTCTGCCAAATCCTTTGAATCATATGAGCGAAAACCTCTATAAACCTATGGACATGCTCATTTATCTCCAAAGACCTTGAACAAGTTATTCCAGAATGAAATATCCGCTTGGCAATGTGAAGACGTCTGAGCTCCAGTTTGTGCATTATTAATGCACATTATACAATGTTAAGAGACAATTATCATTTCTGAATTTGCTCATGTCGATTGTGTTATTCATTGGATATCAAAGTTCAAATAGAAAAACCTCCTTAGTATGAAATGATACAAGAAAGTATGACTAACACGTTTGCTCAATGATCTGTAGTACCTAGGTTCCAAGCTGGGTAAACCGTGTCAAGAAGAGGCAATGGAGTTCATAATTGATTTGAATCTATACTAGTAAGATCCTTGGTGAAGCAAATAATTGCAAGAATATCTGTTCCCCTAATTAAAAAACAATTAGTGTAAGAATTTGCTCATGTCGATTGTGTTATTCTTGATCATGTGAAATTTGCTTCTTTGGTCCAATGGGATGGTTTAATATCGTTGCTGGGTTCCCACTTGATATCCAACACGAGTTTTGAGCTTCCTTTCCACATTGAACCATGAAAATTGATAAATATATGGATGTATTGCGTTGAGTGGAAGCCGCCCCGCTTAAAATATCCGAATAGGGAAGTGTTTTAGTTCGCAATAATCTGTTTGTCTGTGCCTTAGATCCACATGTATGTTTGGTTGGTAATTTTTTTCCTGAAGTTAGAATTTCCTTCAATAGGTATATTTAATCCAGCTTTTTATAATTTCTTTTGGCCCTGGATATTAAAATATTGATTTAGACAGAGAATTTTAAATTATTTCAATTCTTGGGAATATGTGCCTTATAAAGCCTGTCATGGCTCATAAACACATAACTGCCATTTGTGTACAAGGATAGACTGATCCTTTTTTATGTGATGAACTATAGATTCTGCCTTTGTTTCTTGCGGGCTGCTTCAGACTTCAGGAGCCTGGAGACGCAGGGAAATTTCTCTCTTATTCAAAATACAAATTACTGTGAATCTGTACTTTCATTTTTGCTCCAGCTCTTATGTGGCGCCACCTGTTCATGCACGGGTGTGTATTCCTGCAAGAACAGAAAATATTTGTAAACCTTGAACTGATTTGCAGATTGGAAGATAACGCGGATCACTTTCCCTCACCCAGAAGTCGAGGTGGCCTCTGAATCATGCTTATTGGATCACATTAGATGAATCCTATTAGATGCATGTGAAGTGGCTCTAAGCAATGGTTGTTACGTCATAATCATGGCCTTTCCTATCACACTTGCCCACTTGCTGCCTTGGAAATGAGAGCAGATGCGACTTGATCTTGAAACGCGAGTGCTAAATCAAGTGCATCCATCATTAGAAAAGGCTGGATGATTTAATAATTGATAACAAGGTAATAGTGATTTCACAAATTGAAACTATGAAAGGAATTTGAGGATGGAAAGGGCGGCAGTAGTTAAATATAAGATGCAGTTATGAATCTCTTGGTGGGGCTCGAACAAAGTAGCTAGCTAGTCGTAGCCTTAAACAATAATATGAGTTGGGATGGATGAAGAAATTAAATGGGAATTGTTTATGAAGCATTTTAATAATAATGGTGATGAAGATTAGAGGGGAATTGAACTCACAGGTCTGTGATGGATTCCGAGGTGAGACCAGCTTATGATTTCGAGCATCTCTTCCATGGTTCCGTATCCTCCTATATCTATATATACATGTATGCCATAAATAAATAAAATAATTAGTAGAAATAAATGACACTTCTTGAGAAATTCAGAGAGAGAGATGAGTTCATCATAGTCATACCTCAACAGGAACAAGTGCAGCTGGGACGCTTCTGTATGTTTCAAATGAAGAATGAATCGGAGTTGGAATCATACTTTATTCACTGATCCATGAGATAGATGGCATGATATATATCACATATATATATACAGTTGAATATATATATTGTAAAAGGAGTATTGTATTGTATTGAATGAATACGGACGTACCCCGAACACACCAAATCCATCTCTCTCGATCTCAACCTGCATGCACCAGGCCCCATCATTTTAATTATTACACAGATACGAGACACATGAAACAGCAACCACCTGAGTGGCGACATCGAGGGCACGCAGCATCAGTGAATATATGTTTCTGTTCCCAGATTTACCCATCTCTCTCTCTCTCTGAGCTAGCAAAGGCCCTCTATACCCAGTAGATTTTTTTTTTTTTTTTTTTTTTTTTAGAGATTATAGAAGCTAAATATATTATTTAATATATTATTAGATTATATATCAGTTTAACTAATTAATTTTGAGAAAAAACGATACATATAAATAAAAAATCAACTGAGTTTTATATTTATGACTAACATTATATTCAACGATGGTAACATTGAAGAATCAATCGTGAATAGCTTGTGCATGTAGCTACCAGCTAAAAGCGAACCGTATATAAGCAATTATTATTAATTTGAGTCAAACCCAATTCTCACTAGATAGGATTTGAGGAAATTAGGTCAAGCTCACAATGAGTAGCTTGAGCCTATAATTCTATTTATAGTATGTAAAGCCAATAATACAATGACATGTGTCCCTATGGGATTATTCTAGAATATGACAAAATACTCTAGAATACTATATACAAATAATAATGAAATAATACAAACTATATTTACAACTATATATTTATTTCTAATTTCCTCCTTCACTTTGAACCTCCTTCTTCCTCTTGGTCTTGGTCAAAGTGAGTTTTTGTTGAGATCTTTTAATGGGAGCAACAGTGACTCCTAGCTTGTCTCTAAGAAAACAGAAACGAGAACGGTGCAGTGGCTTTGTAAAGCAATCTGCAACTTGGAACTCTGTAGGAACATAAGACACCTTCAAGGTTTTAGACAAGACTTGATCTCTCACAAAATGCACATCTATTTCAATATGCTTTGTTCTTGCATGATGCACCGGATTAGATGCAAGTGCAGCAGCACTGGTGTTATCACACCAAATGGTAGGTACCTGCTTCAGTCTCAAGCTAAGCTCAGATAATAAGAACTGAATCCAATTTAGTTTAGAAGCTGTATTGGATAAGGAACGATATTTTGATTCACAGCTAGAACGTGAGACAACGGATTGCTTTTTACATGACCAAGTAACAAGAGAGTTACCTAGAAAAACACAATATCCCCCAACTGAGCGCCTGTCATCCGGGCATGAAGCCCAATCTGCATCTGAATAGGCAGAAATATCAAGTAGCCTTGCTGGTTTCACATGAATACCATAGTGGATTGTACCTCTCAAGTATCTTAGTACCCTCTTCATTGCTTTCCAATGTTCAGTAGTTGGTTGTGACAAGAATTGACTCAACTTACCAACACAGAAGCTTATATCTGGTCTTGTGTTGCACAAATATTGAAGGGCACCTACTGCACTTCTATATTCAGTAGGATTTGGAAGTAATTCACCTGAATATGCTGACAAAGATTTGTGAGCAACCATGGGGGTATGGCAAGGTGAAGCATTATTCATATGAAACCTATCTAGTAGATCACATGTATTTCCCTTGTGTCAAGTACAAGCCAGTGTTGTCTCTATGTGCTTCAATCCCAAGAAAATAGTGAAGAGGACCGAGATCCTTCAAAGAGAAAATAGAATGCAATTTGGTAGCAAAGCATTTAAGACTATAGGGGTTGCTACCAGTCACAAGTATGTCATCCACATAGATTAGAAGCAACAAAATCTGAGTCTTATCTGAATAGACAAAAAGAGAGATATCACTCCTTGAGTTTGTGAAACCCCAACCAAGTAAGACATTACGTAATCGGTCAAACCATGCCCTTGGGGCTTGTTTTAAGCCATAGAGAGCTTTAGACAATTTACACACATAGTCAGGCTTAGAAGGATCAACAAAACCTTCTGGCTGTTTCATGAAGACAGGTTCAGATAGGAATCCATTGAGGAAAGCATTGTTTATGTCAAGTTGCTTTATATCCCAATTGAAAGAAACAGCAAGAGTCAAGACAATTCGAATAGAGGAAGCTTTAATTACCGGACTGAAAGTCTCAGAAAAGTCAATACCTTCACTTTGTTGAAACCCCTTGGCAACAAGTCTTGCTTTTCGCTTGGCTAAGGTTCCATCAGAGTGGAATTTGGATTTAAAAATCCATTTGTTGTCAACAACATTGTGTATCTTGAGTCTAGGAACAAGGGTCTAGGTTTTGTTCCTTTGAAGTGCCAAAAATTCTTCAATCATGGCTTGTTTCCAAATAGGTAAAATTAAGGCTTGTTTGGCTGTTTGTGGAACAAAGTCTGAAGCAATAGTTAAGCCAACATAGGGAAACTTGGGTTTGGAAATTCCAAGTTTGCTCCGGGTCATCATTGGGTGAGAGGGAAGGACTTGTGGTGGCTGTGTAGTATGGGAATCAGCGATTAATGTGGGATTTGATTGGGAATAGGGAGAAGGTGAGGGTGTAGGAGAGGCTGGAATGGTAATGGAATCTGTTGTGGAGGAGAAAAGGGTGTTGGTTGATGAAATGGGGCTAGTCGAGACTGATGGAGGTGTAGGGGAAGAGTGATTGATGGAGGTTGGCTGAGAATCAGGTGATGCAAGAGAGGGAATAGTGGAATGGATTTGTGGAGCTGATGTATCTATAAGAGAGCAGGAAGTAGGAGAACCTTCATTGATAAAAGGAGATACACTGGAGAAATTAATAATTTCAGCAACCGGTTGCTTCTGAAAACACAAGAAACCATTAGCAAAGGGATAATCAACCTCATTGAAAACAACATGTCGTGAGATATACATCCTGCCAGTAGAGCTTAAGCACTTGAAACCTTTATGAGATCCACTATAACCCAGAAAAGTGCAATTAATGCTATGATATTGAAGTTTGTTTTGATTGTAAGGACGAAGACAAGGAAAACAACCGCATCCAAAATTTTTGAAGTTCCTATAATCTGGTTTCTTATGAAACATGATTTCAAAAGGAGAAATGTTCCTTAAAACAGCAGTAGGCAATCTAGTTATCAAGTAAACAGCAGTGGAGAATGCCTCCCACCAGTGAAAAGTGGGCATAGATGCATGAGCGAGAAGTGTTAAACCTGTCTCAACAATATGCCGATGTTTTCTCTCAACTCTACCATTTTGATCTGATGTGTGAGGACAAGAGTGTCGAAAAACAATTCCATGATCATCAAGAAAACTCTGAAAACTTCTAAACTCACCACCCCAATTACTATGAAGAACTTTTATTTTCTTTTCAAAAATATTCTCAGCAATGTTCTTAAAAACCTTGAAGGCAGCTAGAGCATCTCCTTTGTTTTTAAAGGATAAATCCACGTATGCCTACTATAGTCATCAAGGAAACTAATATAAAATCTATAGCCCCCAGCTAATTTTATTGGTGAAGGTCCCCATAGATCAGTATGAATCAAATCTAGAACACAAGATGCTCGTGAATGACTGGTAGGAAATGAGAGACGATGAGATTTACCCAATTGACAAGATTCATAAAACTGAAAATTTTCATTAGATGGCAATGAAAGATTACAATCCATAAGTACTCTTTGTAAAACAACTTTACTTGGATGTCCTAGTCTTCTATGCCAAGATTCAGACAAAGACAAGTTCCTACTCGACTCAATTGAATTATTTCCAATAGAAACATAAGAAACAACAAGACTCTTTTTTACTGGAACAACAGGATTGTCAATTCGGTAGAGACCTGAGGTTGATCCTTTGGTGGTTTTTCCTTGCAGCAAGACACTAGGTTGACTCTTGTCCTTCACAAAACAACCATGAGAATTAATTTCAACAGAGACATGTCTGTTATCTTTAGTCAATCTGTAACCACTTATCAGTTTCTTCGACATCTTAGGGGCAATAAGAATATTATTCAAATCCAGAGTTTTCAATCCAGCAGATTTGTCACATAATAATTTAGCATGACCAGAGCCAACCACATGTACAGGAGAGCCATTACCAACAAAAATGGAATTAATACCTGAATTCACAGTTGATCCAACATCATCTGATGCATTAGTGACATGATGAGTGGCTCCTGTATCCAAATACCAGGCTGGATCATCAACTGTTTCTGAAGTAGTCACATAAGCAGATGCATTTTCAGGCTTGCGTGTGGGAGGCTTGAAGTTCTTGTCAAAGCGTTTAAAGCAATTAGCCACTTCATGGCCCGGTTTGTCACATAAGTAACACCAAGGTCTATCATGCTTTGACTGAGATATGTTGCCTCTGCCTCCTCTATTAGATCGTCCTCTTCCTCTCCTTCCACCTCGTCCTCTGTCTCTGCTTGACTGACTATGATCAGGTGGAAAAGTAAGCCCAGCAAATGCGTGAGACAAGTTTGTGGTAGTGGTAGTATGTAACTGCTCCAGGCGTGATTCATAAGTAAGCAATTTTGATTGGAGATCAGACCAAGACAGATTGTCTTTCTCATACAGCAAAACCACAATTGGAGTGTACTCTGTGTCTAAACCAGCAAGTGTTTGTGTGATGAGATCGGTGAGAGACAACCGGCAGCCAGCGAGTGCTAAATTGTCTGAAACTGACTTCACTTTGGTTAAGTATTCCTTCATCTTAAGGGAACCTTTCTTAAGTTGTTGGAACTCACTCTTCAGGAAGGTGATACGTGACTTCGTATTTGCACCCACAAATTCTGTAATTGATTTCCAGAGAGAGGATGACGTCTTGCAGCCTGTCATTTGGCTTGCAATCTCAACTGTCATCGTGCCGAAGAGCCAACCGAGTAGAATCTGATCAGTGGCAAGCCAATCTTCATAGACTGGATTAGAGCATACCTGGTCAGTTGAGTTGAAGACATACTCTGGAGGGACCGATTGGGTGCCCAAAATATGACCATCAAGGCGATGCCCTCTGATTATCGGCATGACAGTGGACTCCCAGGTAAGAAAGTTGTCACCGTCCAACTTGACGGGACTCCCCTGGTTTAAAGAGCTTAACAGAGGGGTGGATCGAATGGGAGCTTGAGGACCGTAATGAAGCATCTAAGCACTGGGAAACTGAGGTTGACGGAAGAAGGGAAGGGTTGATGATTGGGCTTGGTTAAAGTGGGGAGGTGCCGACGGTGATGGTGTGTATGGCGGGAGACAAGTCGAGAGAGGTGGAATAGCTGTGGATGAGAAAATGGAAGACGACTGAGTTGATGGAGGAGGTGGAGGAATGGGTGAAGTCGAAGCCTGGGGGTGAGCAGCGGAGGTGGGGATCGGAGTCTGGGAATACGCCGTGGAAAGTGGATGGCGAAAATGGCTTGGGTCGAGAGACGGATACTGCGGATATGAAGGAAAAGTTGAAAACGATGAGGGAAATGGGAAAGACGGATAGGAAGACGGAAGATGAAATTGATGAAAAGGGAAAGTAGGTGCCAGGCTTTGACTCATGGATAATGACGTGGGTAGAGGTGTAGCAACAGTAGACTCTCTTGGGGACTGGGTATTGTGACTAATGGAAGAAATAGGGTTAGGGTTTTCAGACAAAGAAGAAAGAGTGGTTGATTCTGATTGAGTAGAGAAATTCCCAGATGATGCCATTTTTGGCTTTTGTGCTCTGGTACCAAATTAGGTCAAGCTCACAATGAGTAGCTTGAGCCTATAATTCTATTTATAATATGTAAAGCCAATAATACAATGACATGTGTCCCTATGGGATTATTCTAGAATATGACAAAATACTCTAGAATACTATATACAAATAATAATGAAATAATACAAACTATATTTACAACTATATATTTATTTCTAACTTCACTTGTCTTCGTCTTCCTATCTTTCCATAAAGCTAAGTGCCTCTTCTCTTTCCTCACTTTTGCATCACCCATTCATGCATAACCCTAACATCATTCACCTCTCTCTCCAGCATCCAGCCTTCATGGCCATACACATATATTTCCTCCTCCACGTGCCTCCATTTCTCTCATTACTTACTTTGGGCTTTTATAATGCTATATATTATATTCTTCAAGCTACAACAAGAATCGAACCTACAAACCTGACACTTGACTTCACTCTATGTGTGTGTGTTAATAGACAGATCGATCATGCAGGCATAGCACATATGCATGCATAATTATCTTAATTCATCATTGGCTTTCACATGCAATAATTAATGCACATAACAGAAGGAAAGAGGCTGATTTTAGCATATTCTTGAAAGAATAAAGCTTAGGAACTGCATTATCGTAGTCTGATTTGGCTCCATTAACCAAGTGTTTGTCATTTCTCTTTTTCGGTGCTTTCCTCTGAATCTTTTTTGACAAACAAGTGTATATCTAGTCACATTATTAACTCCCATTGTGTATAAGAAGAGAAACGAGTTATTCCCCTCGTTGCAAAATCGGAACTAACAAACTTGCAGTCCATATACAAACAGTTTTTTAGGAATACTATGAACACACACTTCTCCTTACTAAAGTGTAATACGCAAGATGCTCGGCCGGTCTTGAATTTGACATTATAGGCCATTGGTGGTCCACCATCTTCGCACAAGGATTTTTTTTACATGAAAAAGAATTTACAGCGAAAGTAAATCCGTGACAATAAAACGCTTCCTTTAAGTTCTTGGGCATTATTATCAACAACATAAAGAAAGAATGAGCATGATGATTATCATTGGTTCGTTGTTTTCCTTTTTTCCCTGTTGAAGATATGAATTGAATTTGAATTATTATTTGTATTATTTGAATTTGAATTATTGTTAGTATTTGAATTTGAATTATTGTTATTAGATTAGAATAAGTTATCTAGAAAAGGGAATATTTGAAAGGTTATTCTCTACTATTATCTTCCAGGTTGTTAACATTTGCTTGTATAAATTTACCTCATTCAAGAGGAAAATTATGAATGAACCAATGAAAGAAAAAGAGGAAATACTCCTCTGGATTGAATTTTAACAACGAAAGTAAATCCGTGACAATAAAACGCTTCTTTTAAGTTCTTGGGCATTATTATCAACAACATAAAGAAAGAATGATGATTATCATTGGTTCGTTGTTTTCCTTTTTTTTTTTTCCCTTTATAATTAGAGGCGGAGTTGCACTCATCCGCCAACTAGCTATATATGGAGCTAGAAGCTTTGTGCCTTTTATTTTGAAACACAAGAAAAGCAATTAAGATAGCATATAATGCACACCATAGAATAGAATCTTTAGCCTTCTTCAGTGGCTTTTGTAGAGTAGACACTAGTTGCAACAGGGGATTTCCTGGAACAGCTTCAACATGAATCACCCAAAGTGAGAAAATAGATGAATATAGAATGGCTTTGGCTTCTACTTCCATGAGATTCATTCAACTATTAGAAGAAAAACATGCTATTTTGTGTTTTTATCTCTTCTCTCACTTTAAATTAAGTTATTGATCAAAGAATCCATCTTAGAAGCACTTTCTTTTAATTAATAGAATAAATAAGTTCTCAAGCTAACATCAAACCTACAATCTTTCAATCCTAGAAAGAGATTACATGCTACTTAGGCCACAAGGCCATTAGCCATATTTTAAGCACTTTAAGAATGAGAGGAATGCCCTGTTTTTGAGTCATTGATGATGGCATTAGGGAGATACTCGGACCTTCACTTGGCAACCCATATCCCTAACGCAACTCTCCCAATCAACTTCTTTGATGATTACAGTGTATCCGAAAAAAAAATTCTTCTTTGATGATTACAAGAATGAGAAAACAAAAACAACTCCCCCCCCCCAAAAAAAAAAAAAAAAAAAAAACACACACACACGCACACGCAATAAGCGAATTAAACGGTGTTAGCCATCATAAACAAATTGACAAAAGGCTTCAATATCATCAAGTGACGACTGCGCTTTTAGCCAATCATGGTATCAGAATTCAAAAATGACAGAAACTTCAACTGAAACAACATGAGGTCAAAGAAGAGGCATATGCAATTCCCAAACGGACAGAGCATTTTTTACATTTAAATACATAGGAAGACACCGATGAATCAAACATTATTGGTGGGGCTGGCAACTTCAATTATATACACACGAGAACAAATGAAACACATTCTCGACGGCTTCAATTTCAATTTGAGGAACATACACTACTCCAGTGCATTAACTAGGCAGCATCAGCCAAGTCCAATCAACTAACTGTTGAGGAGGTAATAGGTGAGGATTGAGCATGCTTTGCCACAAAGGACTCGACAAGTGGGTTCACAAGATGTGGTGCTTCATCCTTCATGCAATCATTTCATAATCAATGACATCATAACCAAAAACACAATCAAGTCGTTAAAACTGATAGATAGAAAGGAACTTATACAATGAGAAAATGGAAGAGTAGGAGATTTTCCAGGTGTTAGCCTAAAATGACACCCAAGAATTAACAGGCAATTTGGTACAATTGGAATGGATTATAAACAAAATAGAATTTAAGAAAAAAAGGATTTTGTGGATTGTACACTAAATACATGAAGCAATGAGAAAGGACAATTACTGTAAAGTAATAATGATAGGAATATAATAGATATTGCATAAGGCATTTTTATATAATGAGTTAAGGGATTCTCTTTCCAATACTTCAGCCAAACAGGATAAGGGATCGTACAAGATTTTGACACTTTAATCTGTACTAGCAGAAGATAATAATTATGGAATTTAGGGCTATAAAGTCAGAACTTGGAAATGGGAGGGCACAAGCCTTTGATAGATGTAAAGGAACTCTTTCACAAATTGAGGTCCTCTCTCACCCATAGCATGTACTACCTCCGGTTCTAATTATAGGAACACTTTTGTAGTGCAATTTGTACTACAAAAGTGTTCATATAATTAGGATCGGAGGAGTATATAATAACGTCTGAAACTAACAAGTCTCTATGTTCATTAAATTTGATAGATGATGGTAAAAGCTAAAAGAATTTGAAGGACGTGATTTGCAAGCCAAAAATAAAATAAAAAAGATGATACATACAAGCATTTAAAAAAACCACACGGAAGGAGAAGAAAAATCATGAGTCTAATGAAGAAACAAAATCAGATCTCTTCACAGAGACATGAGAAAGTGCATGAACATGACACCCTTGTAACAGAGAGAGAGAACCTGGGGACAGTGGCCAACATTTGGAAGGACAATAAAGTCTTCTACAGAATCAAAATCCTGAAAGTTTCGTCCGATCTCAATTGGTTCCCACGGATCCTTGTCACCCCATGCTACCAAAACTGGGCACTGAAAAAAAACCAGAGAGAACTCTAAGAAATCTCATTTTAGCTTTCTAACCTGTATTCACTAGTGTGATTTCCCATAAAAACACACGTCAAGGATTTTTTTTTTAAACAAATCTGGATTACGGGAAGAGGTGGCTTACTTTCACTTGGGGTAGTAGTTCCTCAGGAAGAGGGCCACCTGAATAACAAATAAACTCGAGAAATACTTCTGCTGCTCCAGGTTGCAGCCCTGGATTAAGGATGATTTGCACAAGTTCATCTGTCACCTTGGAGGTATCATGATAGCACTAGAAAAAATTTGAAGGCAACAATCATCATTACAGTGGAGAGACCATTCAGATGTAATCATTCAATAATGACAGAGTAGTACCTGGCAGAGAATGCTCCTCACTGATTCTTTAGATGCAACAGCATTGAAAAACAACTTGCCAACAGCAGTATCCCTGTAAAGCCAGGAAGGAAATAGTAAAATTTCCGCTGGAAAATTTGTGCCTGAAAGTCAACATGAAGAATCTTGCATTTCATTTGTACCTAAGCAATCTCTGGAATGTTCTAATGAAAGGCCTTCCATACCAAGGCTGCTTCTTAATATGAAGCATACGCAGAGATATATTAAGAAGGATAATGCCCCTGCAGGTTTGTGGCTCCATTATTGCTGCCTGAAGACCAACCACACCTGCAGAACAATAAGGAACGAGTCTGTAATGATAAGTTTGAAATTGAAATCCAAAGTATTGTATTTGACATGTGTAATACAGAAAGATAGCTGCTTTACAGAAAGTTTAGGAAGGAAAAGACAATTGATTGCACATCAGAATATTCCGTCAATCAACTCATAATCTCTGTATGTTCAAGTTCTCAACAGTCAATGTTCTTCTTTCACATATAATCAACAAGACTCATCCTCAAGATGGAGCAAAGAATCTTGCACCCAGCTTGTAGACGTTGGAGTGAAAAGATCTTCTTCTAAGATTCAGCAATGAGTACTTCAAAATGTTTATTTCAAAAGTATATTGAATAGTATTCTATCTAACTCCTCCTTAGTGAAATTCTAGTTTATTTCATAATTTTTGCTTGATTTAGCTGGACTTGGTTGAGATCTTGAAGGATGTTCTGGCAAACTTGAGGACATCAATTAAAAGCAATATCCACAGAGACTCATTCAAATGACTCCCTCTAGCATATTGCAATCCCAAGGGAAAATTGATCCAGTTCCATTCACATGACATTGATTGAGCTTAATGCAGATTGCAGAGTATAGTTGAGTAAATTTTAGGATTCCAAAATAAATGGTAATAATCAGATCAATCAGTGGATTCTTTTTATTTAACGTTTGTATAGAAGATTAATCAATCATAACAATAGATAATTTTATATAATTTTCAAGTGACAGGTGCAAATAGAAGTAAATTGAACAATTGCAACAAAGAATAGACAAAACAGAGTAGTTGTCAAATCATGAAAAATAAACCAAAATATCAAAAGTGCTCACCTCCGATGGAATTGCATACAAAGAATGCTTCATCCTTAACAACATCAACACAAAACTCATTTAATTGGGCAGCCCATGTCTCAAAAGTATAAAATGAGTCATCTCTAATTTGACGAGGATTTGGTTTATCTGAATAACCATAACCAATAAGATCAATAGAGTAAACCCGGTGGGATTTTGCAAGAAATGGAATATTTTTCCTCCAGTGATCACTGCAATGATGTGCATTCTCAATTACTCCAAGGAACAACATAAGCATGGAACCAAAAGGATCAAACAGCAAGATTTACATACAGGCAATATGTGATGTGTATTCTCATTAAAATGTCAGAGCATGTTTACATTAATGTAACAAAAAATCTCTAGTAAACTTGATAGCAAGTCATTTCTCTATACTTCATAGAGGTCATGGGAAAAGAAAGGACAAAAAGGTGGCCTTAGTGTTGTGTTCCTTTTTCAGAATCTTGGTTGTTTGTCTATAGGCCGATCCTCACACCCACGGAGAATATTATCATATTCATATTTCGTAAGTATGGTTAGTTGTATGATGGAAAGATGCTTGTACTACAGAGCTATGTGAACTATTCACTATTCCCTTCAGTCCTAATTATAAGACAACTTTTAGGAGTTGATCTTGGTCCTAATTATAAGATAAAATTCTAATTTTTATCAAAAAAATTTTTTTTTCCCAAAATACCCTTATTGATACTTTCTCAATAATAATTTAATAATGCACCTATATATTCTATAAAGTGAGTAATGCTTGATACACCTCAATTCTACTGTTTTACTTTTAGTTTTTAAGAAAATAATTTTGAGCAATTTTTGTTATATTTAATAATGGAATCACTATTAAATTACACCTCCAACCTCCAAGAGTAGACCGGAAGCTGCTGAGGGAGATCAATGATGCTGGACTATGTGTTAGAATTTGGAGAAGTTGTGTGTGAGGTAAGAGAGGTTCAAAAAAGGGAATCAGAATAACCAGATGTCATTTTAAATTTTAAATAAGGGCATTTTGGGAAAACAAATATAATTAACTAATTTAACTACTATCCTTAATTTCTCCAAAATTAGATAAATATGTCCTATAATTAGGACCGGAGGGAGTATTTTATATAAAAAGTGCACCAGCTATCAACTCAACATATGTGACTGTATCCAGCAGAAATTGCTAAAAACAGTTTTTTATTTTTATTTTTATGACAAGCTAAAAACAGTTGTATCTATGAACAGTTGATCACATTGACTAACTTGGTTCCCTGTCGTAGTTACAAACTGACATAGCTAAAACACCAGAGACCTTACCATTTCATATTTTACTATAATAGTTAATATCTATGTCATGGACCATGAGAAAAAGAAATAAGTGAAAGGAAGCTAATTAGAGTTTCCAACCAAAGATGGTGGACTTTACTTGGGGAAATTAAGTCTAGAGTGAAACTAGGAAAGGTAACCGTTCCTATCTAACCCTGCGCCTCATTTCTAACTACCATAAACTTTGCATTGCGTAGTAGCTTGATTGATAGCCTCATTTGTAACTTCCATAAACTTTGCATTGCGTAGTAGCTTGATTGATAGCCTCATTTGTAACTTCCATAAACTTCATTAACAACTTTAGTAATTCACTTCCATTATAATGGAAACTTAAAATTGCATACAATAAACTAGCTTTCTTATGAAGCTTCTATATCAATAACAATCAATACGGTAGTTTGATTTGGAAGCATAATGAATATAAGCATCAAACATATCTAAATAGGAATTTTTTCAAGCAATTCTTCCATTAATACCTATAGCATTTAGTTGTCCGCTAATGAGAAGCAAAGTATGAGCAATGTGGACCTGTTTGCTCCAAAACCATGCACAAGAACCAATGCGGGGCCATTGTTTCCAGAATATTGATAGCGAACAGAGTAACCCCTCCAGTTCCAGATGCTTCACGCCAGAAAAATGAAGCATAAGATTGAGTAAAACAAAGTAATCAAATTCCAGTACAAAACAAGCAAGAGCATGGAATGGATAAAAATAACGAAGTGCTAACATATCATAATTAAAAAAATCCTAAAGCAGGAATCACACACCTATTCCATTGGCCTTACAACAGAGATGTGTGTGTGTGTGTGTTTTTTTTTTTTTTTTGAAAAAAAAAGAGAGATAGACAGCAAAAAAAAAACTTATACTTCGGAGCTGCGATAAATTTGAACAGAGACAGAATAGGGACAGAAAGACTAGTTTTAAACAACATGGCTGAAACAATTATGATGAAGCAAAATGAAGTGAACTATGAAAGCTGAAAACGAGAAATAACACCGGGAAAGCTTGCTCGCAACTCAAGTAAATTTGAAAAATAAAGTCCACCTTTCTCGGAGGCAACAAAAGGAAAAGGCCCTGGCTTTTGCAAGCCGAAAGTCACTTGTAAACCAAAAAAGAAACACATGACAAGCAAAAAGTAGGGTGAATCCATTGAAGCCTGGTTAAAACAACTACCGGGTTTGAACCTCGAGCTCTGCGCCTTTCAAGTCCAAGGGTATTTGAGGGGCGGGAACGGTCTTTTGCTCGATTTGACCATGCAGACCAGAAAATCCGACAATCCCAATTGATTTGAAGGGTTTAAATCTCATAAGTGGACGATGAGTTATTAATCTGGGTGAATTGGTTTTAAGGTTAATGGAGAGTGACGAAGCGGTCCTCTCATCTCTCTGAAAGGAGGAGCGAGGGAAAACAATCTGTGAAAGGGGCAGTGCTTGGAGAGCCGTGCGCGCCATAGTAAGATAATAGTGAGAGTTTGAGCTGCTTGGCGAAAAAAAATAATGGCGTTGCTTAGGAAGCGATGTCCTCTGCTGACTCACTCGGGGAGTTAAATTCAGCAGCTCCAGGTTTCCAGCGAGCCACGTAGCATACTCACATTTTATGAAGACGTTGTGGCCTTGTGGGGCCGCAATACAAATGGCTCATCTACCTCTAAAATCTTCACGCTAAAAATCTAAATTAGTAGGGAGTAAATATTCATGGAAAAATCACACGCCCTCTGTTCTTAAACAATAATAACTTTTATTGTGGAGTTATTTACATAAATTAAAAAGGCTAATAAATAGATTAGATTTTAACAAAATGTAATGATATTTCAGACAATTAAATGTCTTATTTAATTATCATAAAGCCTTAAAATAAATTGTTCTCATTTAGTGAAAGATAAAATTGTCCAAAAAAAAGTACTTTTTTTATTGTGGTGGAAATTAAAGGTATGTGTGTATATATACATATGAGTGTGTGTGAACGCATGGTTAAATTAATTTGCAGGCATATAGCGCCTTTTTTTTTTGGTCAACAGGTATATAGCGCCTTGATTATGGAAAGGAGGGGTTTTAATTTGTTGAGAGGACTTAATTTAATTTGTGGAGAGGGCTCTAATTTAATTTAAATTTAAATTTGTTAGGATACAGTGATCCAAGTGTGTGTATCCTTGAAGTTGGAGTTAAACGCCTGTAATTTGTTTCTCAAAACTGATAATTACCAAGAATCTTCATATGCAGATATATGGATGTGTCATAAATTTGGCTCGTATTTTCTCTTTGGTATTGTTTCATATAGGATTAAGGTGCGATTTGACCAATAAATTTGGCCAAGAAGCGTCAACACAATTAACTATTAAGTTGACCAAAAATACCAACAAACTTTTAAAAAGGAGTCCTAAAGATAACGCCATTAGAAAAAAGTTAACGTCCAGTTATCTCAAGGTCAGATTGGCTAACTAACTTTTTTCTTCGGTGAGCTTTAAAGACAAAAAAAAGTTTTACTTTTCGAGCGTCAAAGACAAAATTCTAAATTTTACTAAATTAAATAATTTTTTTCCTCAATTGTTATTATTCAAAACTACTTATATAGATATCTATAGACAAAAATTACTCATTCTTCAATTTTGTCAAAATTATAATTTGCTAAAATAAAAAAGTTTTAATTAAAAATATAATTATATGATTTAAATAAAACTCAAGGTGTTTTATAGTTTATTATATATGTTAAAAAAATGATTTATTTTTATTTTAAAAGAAATTTATGTGAGTTAAAAAATTCATTTAATGTTAATAAAATTTAAAAAATCTATTATATCCCGAAAGAAATGAAATGAGTTTAATTTTTATTTTTATAAAAAAAGAGCTTAATGGATATTAACGTTGATACTTTAATAATATAAATCCGCAACTTGATGATATATTTGTTGATTAAATGATCTATTAATTATATGAATATGGGACTTGTTGAAAAAAAAAAGATAACTTAAGAGGCTTGAAGAAGGACAATTTAATAATAGGTTAAGGAGCAATTTGGTCTACGAAAGTCTCATATCCATATAAGCAATAGATCATTTAATTAACAAATATATCATCAAGTTGCCGGATTTATATTACTCCCTCCGGTCCTAATTATAAGACAACATTTGGGGGTTGGTTTTGGTCCTAATTATAAGACAACTTTTTAGTTTTTGTCAATTTCTTCCTAAAATACCCCTATTTTATTTTTTTAAGTGTGTTTGGTTTTTAGTGAATATATGTATGTGGGTTGCAATACACACGCACACATGTGTCTATAAACATGTATGTATGTATGTGTCTGTATATATATGTGTGTGTACATATATATGTATATCTGTGTTTGTGTGTGTCAATATATTTGTGTGTAGATAGATATATATGTGTGTGCGCGCACACACACACACACACATATATTTATCTCAGTGTGTGTAGATATATGATTGTGTGTGTCTATATATATTTGCATATAGATAGATCTATATGTATACATATATGTACACACACATATATGTAGATATAACAAGACTATTATTTCAATTAGAAAGCGTATGGAAAGGAAAATTGGTCAGAGAAATATGTGGTGGGGTTGTTGATTCACTTTTACTTATGTCATTTTAAATTTATATAAGGGCATTTTAGGAAAATAAGTAAAATTAACTAATTTAACTCCTCTCCTTAATCTCCCTAAAATTGGTTAAATATGTCTTATAATTAGGACCGAAGGGAGTATTAACTATCAACGTTGATATCCATTAAGTTCTTTTTATATAAAAAAAAAACTCATTTCATTTCTTTCAGGATATAATAGATTTTTAAAATTTTATTAACATTAAATGAATTTTTTAACTCACATAAATTTCTTCTAAAATAAAAATAAATCATATAATTTTTTTTTTTGTTTAACATATATAATAAACTATAAAACACCTTGAGTTTTATTTAAATCATATAATTATATTTTTAATTTTTATTTTATTTTAGCAAATTATAATTTTGACAAAATTAAAGAATGAGTAATTTTTGTCCATAGATATCTATACCATAGTAGTCAATCTCAGATAGCGGCGTGTAGCGGTTGGCCCAAAAAACACTATAGCGGTATAGTGCATTGCGGGATGGCCACTACATCGAAGATACACACATAAATACTCAAAAATAAACATGTACTCAAAATTTAAGGCATATTCATCATTAAACAATAAATAATCCAAATCTCTAAAAGCTATAAACAAAAAATTAACATATAAAAAAATTCATAATTAAATTAGTCTTTAAATGCCATAAATAAAAGCAAAAATTCTCTTTAGTCTTCCATGAAATCTTCATCCAAGTCCTCTTCATCATTAATGCTTTCACCACTACTAGACATGTAGATCTCTTCCTCCTCATTGTCACTTTCTTCATCATTTGCCTCTTCCTCTTTGTCTTCCATGGTACGCTTTCCGTTATTGCTAGTTGAAAGCCTTGAAGTTGAAGTTGCAATTTTATTCTTTAATCTGCTTTGCTGCCTTGTGTATGTTCTAGGCTCTCAAATTTCAACTATATCGAAGAATGGCTCCCAAGTCAAAGTGTCATCCTCAAAAACTAACTCGTCCTCAACAACTTCTTCATCTCCACCCATTTCCCCCACCAACCACTCATTACTATCATCAATGTCATTTAGGAGAATGGGATCAATCACATCATGACAGTCAAAGCGTTCTTTAAGGGCTTGGTTATACTTGACAAAAACCAAGTCTTGCAACTTTTGATGCTCAAGCTTGTTTCTCTTCTTAGAATGAATCTGTTGTATAATTTACAACAAAAGAATGTTTATTTCATAAGCACTACTTGAAATTCTATAAAGTAGAATCATTTAAATGAATATTTACATGCTCAAAAGTACTCCAATTACGCTCACATCCAGATGCACTACAAGTCAAGCTTAACACTTCAATGGCAAGTTTTTGCAAACTTTGAGTAGATGCTCCATACAGCCTCCACCACTCAGCTGTAATGAGTGAACTAATTAGCAATTTAGAAAAACCACTAGTTTTAATATTTTATAATGTAATTAATTTTATCAACAAATGCGCTTTTACTTACCAGGAGCCACGGTGGTCCTCTGACTTATTGCTGACCTTATTCCAAAGTTGCCTCCACTCTTTTATATAATGACAACTCATTTATAATCTTATCCGCCTTCTTCTTCGGATTTCGGTATTAACTTGTCAATGCATTTATAAAGTCCCGAAGTCACTTCTTCATCAAATTCAATTTGTGGATTTCTATAATACAACTCGGGTTTAGAAAATGAGCTCCGCATGCAATGGATGATGAAGTTGGCTCTCCCATCTCGTCAACAATTGCAAAGATCTCCTTGTACTTGTCTTCATTTCCATTAAAGGATCTTTGAATAGCTTCTTTAGCCATATCCATAGCTTCATATATGTAACCCATTGCACTCTTTTTTTCATTACCAACAAGCCTAAGAACACGCACAAGAGGCCCCATAGCCTTAAGAGAATAAACAACACCATTCCAAAATGTAGGCGAAAGTATAGTGTCAGTTGCCCTTTTCCCCTTAGCATCTTTAGCAGCCTTAGACTTGGACCATTCATCTGAGGTGAACATCATTCTAAGGTTGTTTTTTAATTTGTGCAACCTTTGTAATGTAAGGAAGGTTGTAGCAAACCTTGTGACTCCATACCTAACCAATTCAGTCTTCTTTGTGTACTTCCTTATCGTGTTCAAGGCTAGTGAGTGGTTATAAATAAAGCCTACTAGACTGATGCCTTTTTGTATTGTCGTTTTAACTTGAGGAAGCTTCCCAATGTCTTCTAACATCAAGTCCAAGCAATGAGCAAAGACATGGAGTCCAATAAAGATTGGTTCTTTTGGTCGTTAACAATTTACCGCCTAACACATAGTTGCCGCCATTGTCGATTACCACTTGAACCACATTCTTTTCCCAATCTCCTCCACAAAATCATCCAACAGCTGGAATATCTTCTCCCCAGTCTTCATAAATGATGAAGCATCAACACTCCTCACAAACATAGTCCCAGATGGACTATTCACTATGAAATTGATCAAGGTCCTATTCTTCTTATCAGTCCATGCATCCGACATAATTGAACATCCAAAGTCCACCCATTCTCCCTTGTGACTCTTCAACATTTTGTTTGTTCGCTCAATCTCCTTCTTAAGGAATGGAACTCTCAATTCATGATAGCTTGGAGCCTTTAGATGTTTACCATAGTTTCCAATAGCTTCAACCATCAACTTGAAGCTTTTTGTACGAGCAACATTGAAAGCTATTCCATTCCTATAAAATAATTGAGCTATGTATTGACAAGTTCTATCCCTTGCTTCTTTATCACAAGCATCATTTATACTTGTTTGCTTCGTGTTCTTTCCCAATTTGATAGTTGCTTCATGATTTTTAAAAAGAAGTAAATCCATAAGGCCTTTCACACTTTTGGCTTTCTTGGTAGATAGATCACTTGATGTTGCTGGCCTTTTTCCACTTTTTAAGGTATGAATTTCTTCCATCTCTTCTTCCTCATTATCATCTTGCAACTCAAAGTGTAAGCTTGAGTAACCTTCTTCTTCTCTCAGCCTTCCTTAAGTAGCTTTTTAACTTCAAAGTGGACATTTGGTACAAGCATTCACATCTCCTTTAATTCCCATTTAGTGCCTTTTTGCTCGAGTAATCCCACCCGTAGTCACCTTTTTACAAAAATCACACGTCATACTCTTCCTATTATTTATATCTTTCAAGCTATTCCATTGCCATGCCATATCAATATTTTCACCCGTAGGTTTGACCATTTCACAAGAAGAGACTGTGGCTGAAGTTTGTGGTACTGTAGCTGATGTCTGCTGTGAATGGGATGACATTGTTACTGTACAAGTTGAGTAGATATTTCAAAAATCAGAATGCTTAGAACTTAGAAGCATTTAACATTGACAAAAAAAAACATTTGACCAAAAAAAACAAGTCAGAAGCATATCTCAGCAAACTCATTGTTAGTTTGTTACTGTACAAACCTGACGTTGACAAAAAAAAGCATTTGACCAAAAAAAATATCATTTGACCAAAAAAGGAAGCATTTGACCACATGAAAAAAAAAAACGAGTCAGAAGCAGATCGACAGCACAGTACCAAACTCGATTCGATGATTCTGGCTAACAACTGCGTGTGTCTCGCCGACTGGCCCTGCGTACTCAGTTTCAGGACTCATGACAGCTTCTTGAGTTATTTTGTTTATGGATTTAACAATTGCGTGAACTCACGACAACTTCTTGGGTGTCGACGGTACCAAACTCGATGATTTGCGTCTCGCGGCTGTTGATGTAAGTCCCTCATGTCTCTGGATCGGGCTTAAAACCATTTCCAGATCCCTCTCGGCGTCATAGTCGGATCCCTGATATCTCGGCGTGACTAAATTGTATTTTTGTAAATAATAATAATAATAAAATCTTGCGACGCAATAGGCGCAACCTTCGCAATGCAAAAACGCACTGCGAAGGTCCGACTGTAGCAGCCACAGTTTGATTTGCTCCGCTATAGCGCCGCTATTAACTACTCTGATCTATACAAGTAGTTTTGAATAATGACAATTGAGAAAAAAATTATTTAATTTTGTAAAATTTAGAATATTGTGTTGGGCACTCCTGGAGTAAAAGTTTGTTGGCCAATCTGCACCTTAGATAACGGACGTTAACTTTTTTCTAACAGTGTTGTGCTGGGCGCTCCTTTTTAAAAATTTGTTGTGCTGGGCGCTCCTTTTTAAAAGTTTGTTGGTATTTTTGGTCCACTTAATAGTTAATTGTGTTAGACGCTCAGGAGCCAACAATTTATTGGTCAAATCGCACCTTAACCCTTTCATATATATGTGAAGAATAAAAAGTCGCAAAATCGAAGAGTTAAGGATTAAAAAGGTTGTTGAGGGCTAGGTGAGCTTGTACGTTGGATATATAATCTTTTGGGAGTATTTATTTTGGGTGACGTGATATACATTACTTTGAAAAGATTACATATATATATGATGGCCGGTTGTACGTCCGTGTTTCATCAAGATTGCCCTCCTCATGGATGGTGCTATATATTGTGAAAGCAAGAATAGAAATAAATCTTAATTGTATTGAATGAATTGTAGAGTGTATGTACAAGCCTATTTATAGACAATATGTACAAATAAATTCATCACTACTATTTCTAACTAATGTGCTAAAATGGGTAGATCAGCTAACTAAAACTGAAACTAATTTACTACTCTCAAAACAGAATAACAGAAATAATATCCTCTAATACCCCCCCTCAAGCTAGAGAATGTTTATCAATCATTCCCAGCTTAGAAAGGAGTGTACAAAATGGAGAAAGAGCAAATGGTTTAGTAAAAATGTCGGCCAATTGATCTTGAGGCTTGATTGGAAGTAAATAAATCAACCCTGTTTGTAATTTCTCACAAACAATATGACAGTCGATATCAAGATGCTCGGTTCTTTCATGGAATGCAGGATTAGCAGCAATATGATGAGCTGATTGACTATCATAATACAAAGAAGCAGGTGAAGTAAGCAGAAGACCAAAATCACGAAGCAAAAAAGATAACCACTGAAGCTCATAAGTGGTAGAAGCCAAAGCACGATATTCAGCTTCAAAAGAAGAAGTAGATACAGTTTGTTGCTTTTTAGAATGCCAAGTAATCAAAGCTTGATCTAAGAAACCACAGAAACCAGTAATTGATCGTCTCGTATCAAGACAACCAACCAAATCAAAATCACTAAAAGCATTTAATTTCACAACCGAATTAATAGGGAAAAACAAACCATGACTCAAAGCTGCCATGAGATACCGAAGAACTCTATGAGCTACTCGTAAATGGAAATTAGTAGGATGCTAGATAAACTGACTCAATTGTTGGACATCAAATGAAATATCAAGCCTCGTATTAGCAAGATACAAAAGACACCCTACCAAAGTTCTATAAACAGAACTAGAATCAACCGAAAGCTTCAAATTGCTAGCCATGGGAGTAAGACCGGGTTTACATTCAAGAAATCCAACATTAGACAAAATATCCAAAGTAAATTTGCGTTGACAAAGAGAAATACCCTTGGAACTACAAGCAATTTCTAAGCCAAGAAAATACTTAGCATCACCCAAGTCTTTGATTTTAAAGGAAGTATCAAGAAAAATCTTCATAGAGTTGATTTCGGTTAAATCAGAACCACAAATGAGAATATCATCCACATAAACCAGCAAAGTAGTAGAGGAGGTGGCAGAATTCTTGATAAACAGGTAATGATCAGTAGTAGAATGATGATTACCACAAGAAAGAAGAGCTGAAGAAAGCTTAAAAAAACCATTGTCTACTTGCTTATTTAAGACCATAAAGAGATCTTTGCAACTTACACACTTGGGTAGGAGAGGAAACAGATAATCCTGGAGGAAGCAACATATAAACTTCCTCATGAAGATCTCCATGTAAAAAAGCATTATTGACATCAAATTGTTTCAAATGCCAATTTTGGGCGATAACAAGGGCAAGTAATAAACGAACAGTAGTAAGCTTTAATTTGCAATAGGTGAAAATGTATCATTAAAATCAACTCCCTCAATTTGAGTATATCCTCTAGCAGCTAGGCGCCTTTTATAGCTATTCAAAGTACCATCAAAGTTATATTTCTTAGCAAAGACCCACTTACACCCAATCGATCGTTTTCCAGGAGGTAAATCAATCAATACCCACGTTTGTAAAGCCTCAAGTTCAGCCGTTATAACATTTTTCCAACCCTCATACTTAATGGCTTGAGAATATGTTTTAGGAATGTCATCAATGGAAATAGACAAAGCATAATGACAACAAGGAGAAGAAAGACGATTATAAGAAAGAACATAAGAAAGGGGATGATAACTACTTGCTTCCAAAGAATCTGGTATGATCAATGTGCATTGAAGGGCATAATGATAATCATGCAAATAATTGGGTACTTGCCTAGACGTGTAGATCTCCTAAGCATTGGAGAAAGAGGAGGAGAAAGGAACATAAATAGAGGGTGCAAAAGGA
Source organism: Acacia melanoxylon (assembly GCA_019022615.1). NCBI lineage: Eukaryota > Viridiplantae > Streptophyta > Magnoliopsida > Fabales > Fabaceae > Acacia > Acacia melanoxylon. The sequence continues at coordinate 1,787,213 of JAFJYJ010000092.1, forward strand.
GGGTCATGTGATAAAGGTGGATTCGAAAAATCTAAAGGAGGCAACTCTTGTGGCAAAAAGATGGTATTTGGAAGAAAAGGGGAATTTGAATTACAAAAAGGAAAAAAAGATTCGTAAAATTGGACATTTTGAGAGACTAATATATGACGACTATATAAATCTAAAGTGATAAAACCTTTGGTACCTTGCGGAAAACCAAGAAAAACACAGTTATGAGCTCTAGGATCAAGTTTAGTACGTTGTTGGGTGATAGTAGAAGAAAAACACAGACAACCAAAGACTCCAAAAGAGAACTCAAATCTAGAATTTTCTGATATAGTATTTCAAAAGGCGATTTTTGGTTCAAAACAGGGGTAGGTAATCTGTTTATAAGGTATACAACATGAGAAAGGGCATAAGACCAATATATCTTGGGAACATGATAAGCTTGAAATAATAAAGCCCTTGTAACTTTTAAAATATGTTGATGTTTTCGCTCAACCTTGCCATTTTGTTCAGGGGTTTCAACACAATTAGTTTGATGAAGTATACCATGTTGTTTATAAAAATCTTTCATGAGAAATTCAGCACTATTATCAGTTCGAATAGTTTTTACTAAAATATCGAAGTGTGTAGAAACCATTTGAACAAATGAATGAATAAGAGAATGAACTTCATATTTACTTTTAAGCAAATAAATCCAAGTATAGCGAGAAAAATCATCAACAACAATAAGAAAATATTTATGCCAATGAACAGAAGGCAAATGATAAGGTCCCCAAATATCCATATGAACCAAGTCAAAGAGTTTATTAGACTTTGTAGTGCTTAGACTTTCATTACTTAGCATAGTGACATACATCACAACATTGAAAAAAGAATTGTAAGCAACATAAGGATGCTGTTGATGGATGGAATACAATGTAGATTTAGAAAGGTATCCTAAACAAAAATGCCATAGATCAAAAGTATGATTAAAGGCTGATGGAATGGAAACAATACCAATAACATAAGGTATAGAATTTGCATGATGCTTGAAAATGTAAAGCCCTTCATACACATCAGCTGAACCAATCATCTTCCTTGAAAGTAGGTGTCAGATTAGACAATGAGATATCTGGAAAGAGACATCACATGGAAGCAACCAGTTAATTTGGAAACAGAAATTAGGTTAAAGCGAAATTCTAGACCAAAAAGAACATCATGAAGATAAAAAATATCAGAAAATTGAATTGTCCCACTAGAAGTAGCTAGGACTCTTGAGCCATCTAGTAAATTAACAGAAATAGGAGTAATTGATTTTGAGATAGTGAACAAAACAGGGTTAGAACAAACATGATTGGTAGCTCCTGAACCTATGATCCAAGAATCTGAAAAAGAATAAGGATGAGCAGAAAAACGCTTACCAGTGGTTGAAATGTGATTGACAAAAGCTGAGGGCTGAAGTGAAGATTTATCAACTTGAACTAAGGCCAACAATTTGTTATATTGGTCAGACATAAAATTGTAAGTTTGATTAACAACGTAACCTTATTGGGCTCAGAGGAACCTTTAGCATAAAAAAGAGTCAGCAATAACCACAAAATTAACGGAAGAATTCTGAAACTTAAAACCAGGGGGAAAACCATGCTTTCTATAGCAAGTAGCCTCTGTGTGTCTAGGTTTTCCACAATAAGTACATTGTTTTCCCATAGCAGATGAATTAGGCTTATAATGATTCTGATTCCTAGATTGTGGAACAAAAGATTTATTAAACAAAGTAATAGCTTCAACAAATAGAAATCCTAACTCCCGTTCTTGTTGAATCACCAAAGAGAATACCTGATTAATATTCAATAAAGGATCAACTAGCATAATTTGTGATTTCACAGTAGTAAAACGATCGCTTAACCCTTTTAAAAATTGAATTACATAATCTTGATCTAGATGACTTTTATACAATTCAACAATTCCACAGTGACAACGAGGAGTACAAGAGCAAGAAATTATAGGACCGATAACCAGAAATTCATCCAAAAGAATCTTGAGTTTAGTAAAGTAATCACTTACTGATAGGTCTCCTTGCTTCAAATTCTGTATTTCTTCTTGAAAATCAGCCAATGGAAGATATCGTTTTGAGAAAAACGATCCCTCAGATCTTCCCAAACGTCACATGCTCTGTCAATCCATAAGATACTCTGTGCCAAAGTTGGCGAGAAAGAGAGCGAGTAAGCCAGGAGAGTACCATCATGTTGCACCTTTCCTAGGTTGAGTACAATGGATCGGTTGTCTCAGGAACAGAGAAAGAACGGTCGATGAAATAGGTCTTATTCTTTGACATAAGAGCCATTCTCATTGCTCTAGCCCAAGAATGATAGCTCGAACCAGATAAAACCGGTGAAACCAAGATCAAAGAAGGATTTTTGTTTGGGTGAAGGTAATAGGGATTTCCGATATTCTGAGTGGAATTAGACGAATTTCGAGTTGAATCACCACCATTATTACCGGCAAGGGAAGAAGATGAAGTCGTTTGTGTAGTGGCCATGAGAGACGGATTTGTAAATTGAAGAGACTGGTGACAAATAATAGATCGAAAAAGATGAATCGAAGAATGAAGCAAGGCTAGGATGAGACAACGGCTGAGAAGGAAGAATACTCTCGAAGAAGACGGAATGAGGCGATCCAATCGGAGAAGAAAGCAAGACGAGATTCTTGAAGGTCTCGGCTAAAATGAGAGACTCTCGAAGGAAGAAGAGTCAGGCGAACGCGAAAGTATCAAGCGAAAAAGGAGAACTATGAGAGAAAAAAAAAGTGTATAGAAAAAAAAAAAGCAAAGATGGTCAAAGACTCATAGCTCTGATACCATATTGTGAAAGCAAGAATAGAAATAAATATGAATTATATAAAGTGTATGTACAAGCCTATTTATAGACAATATGTACAAATAAATTCATCACTATTAACTAAAATTGAAACTAATTTACTACTTACAGAAAAGAATAACAGAAATAATATCCTCTGATACTGTGTGTGTGTGAAGATGCATGTTTGTGCTCTCTTGCAAGTACACAAGTCAGCCCTTGTATATATAATGGATCGTTGTTGTTGTTATTTGGTGTTTACCAAATTAAAAGCATCAGGAACATATAATTGTGTACGTACGTACGTTCTGGTTTGTTTTTGTTTTTTTAATTTGCAACATGACAATCATTGATATATGTAGGAGAACGCGTACGCACGGGCAGGCATGGTGTTTTGTTTTTATCAAAAGAAGGGAGGAGAGTGCAAGCAAGGAATCATCATTCAGCTGTAAGCATACATATACGCATTTGTTGGCATATATATATATAATACGAGTAACTGTTATGGCCGGCTCAAGAGACAATCCATTTACGTTGATGCTTTTGGGGGTATGATCGAGTTGGGAAATTAAATTCAATGAAATCCGTACGCATGCAACCATTTGTCCATCTAAATTAGAATTAGTAATAAATTAAGTTGATCTGACACCGCTGATATATGGATGGATGAAAGAGGGGGAAGAAAGAATGGGAGGTGGGAATAATAAATGTTAGTTAGTTGTGGGGACGGGTAGGCGGCGTCATAAAAGTGAAAGGGAGATGCTTCAATAACAAGAGCCAACGTAACCTAGGACCCCAAGTCCTTTCGGTGCTTTCTAATACGTACGTGCACGAATCACACTCAAATATATACAAATCACTCCTAAGTCCTAACAATCTTTTCATGCGCGCACATATATATATATATGTGTATCAGTGTATGTATGAAGCTATACCCACTCATTAATAACGACTAGGAGATTGAGATGTACGTACGTAGGTGAGTGTTGACTAGAATATGAAGAGAGAAAGGTTGGTGCGTGAAATTGTAGAACGTTTGGTTGGTTCAGGGATCTAACGGTCAACTGGCATCCCTTCCCTTCCCTTCCCTCATAATTCCTCTTCCCAACCTCCAATTCTGACTTGTTATGCATATATACACGGACGCCCATATAATTTGTTTGAATTGAATTTATATATATGTAGTGTTCTGGGCATTTTGCATCCACCCATATATATATATGTGCATTGGCACATTCAACCAACACGAGAGCAGGAAGAAGATCGATGCATGCAGTCTTGCATTCTGCCTCTTGGGAGGTTTTCCATTCCTCAGGTGTGTTTCCACCGACGCCTTTTACTATTCCACAACATGCTTTTATATCCATCCTTTATATTCTCATCTCTTGTCTGATTTTCTTTCATCTCCATCCATATACATATATATATTCGCTTTGCCTTTTACTCGTTTGTGTTTCTGATGCATCCGTCCCCAATCTTCACGCATGACAAGTCGTCTGTGTATTATTGTTGGGATTAATTATTTCTGGTTCACTATAAATGTTTATACCCGGCCACAAAAGGACTAGGGTTCGTGCGCACATCTGTATATATATGCATATATATAATGCTATGTCATTAATTTTGGAATTGTACGCGGCAAGTGATTCTGAATGACATATATGTATATATAATTAATCTGGAATGGTAGAGTTGATATGTGATGGATGCATGTTTTAGCTAGCAAGTGTATATATGAAGAAGGCAGCGAATAAAGCAATATCTGCACAACATAACTTCTGCATCATCCGCCTGCTCTTCCCCTATGATGCCCTAGAAACTAGAATAGTAGTTAAGCAATATATCAATTTGATTAATTATTATCTGCCAATTATATGTATAAATGATGCGTTACAATAACACATAAGAAAATATACAAGGTGGAAATGAGGATATGATTGATAGAGGGAAGGATCGGATTCGGATGGGAAGCTACTGATCAGAGGAGACTGGTAGTTTTAAGCAAGATACTATATATATATATGAGGCCACCGTTGCGGGGCCCAGTCATGTTCGTTCACATGTCGCCCAATAAGTCAAACTAAATTTCCCTCTCTGACTGTTAGTTTTGTTGACCATCCCTTCTCTCTTTATTAATTAATATGTTTACTAATAATTAATACACTCACGACGCCACGCCTCATGTGATTCCCCACCGTCGGTCTCACTCTATTAATTCATAATCACACAAAAGCCGAAAGCCTTGTCTTCTTTTCCATCATACTTATAACGTCCGATCGAGCCCGTTTTCTGACCAAGCTTATTCGATCTTTTTCCTAATTAAATAGCGTTATTCCATCAAAAGAATAAATTCGTTTTCTTTAGATCTTAGCTTCGGGAATATAATAATTATATTACTCTATCTTTTTTTAACATAATATAATGTACAACTATTTCAACTAATCTTCATGTCTATGCTGGCCAAAAAAAAAAAAACTTCATGTCTATGAATGTTTAATTGGCCTGGTGAGCTTATTAAAAGCCAGCTAACTTCGGCTAATTAATTAACAATAATCTTAACTCCAGAAGGCTTTTTCCTCCGCGCGTGCTGTTTCATGAACGATGCAAACATATATGTTGGAGGAGGACTGCTACGATCTAGATCTTGTATGAAATTCGGATATTATTTATTTCATCTTAAAACTATATCAATATCTATGTAAATAATCTAATATATACATAGCAAGTCCCGTGTAATATATCAAGACCCACCTTATTATAATTATAAATTTATTTCTTTTGTGAACACTTAATCATAAATTTATAACGTAAACATTGATACTAATGAACCTTTCTGTTAATTATTCCTCTGAGCACGTGCTCTTACCTCAACAAATAACATAAACTTATTTTATTATCTTGCCACTCTTACATTCTGAGGAGCGAGTCTGAATTCAATTTCATTTTTCTATTTTTTTCCTCTTGTTGAAACGTATTCAATTCTCTTTGGCCTGTTTTTGGGTGGAATGTTTTAACTGGAGGTGGTTTAGTAGTGTTCCTATATAGTCTCAACAAATGGAGGAAGATCTTGGTTTCACTTTGACAGGAAGGTATGGTATGGAAGGAAAGTTAGAAGCCAATATATATTTACAACCAAAAACTTAAGTGCCTCTCATCTAAATTTTGCTAAACATTCGGATTTTGTGCTAAACATGTAATTATATATATGTAGTTGTAAATGTACGACCTACCTTGCTACTGGCTTCAGAAAATGGGAGGGACGTCCAAACCCCAATTTCTCTCGTCAATATTTATATGGTTTATATGTTTATATTGTTCCTGTTGGGTGCAATTGAGTTGGGAATTGAATAATAATATTGAGAATTCATGACTTAGGTTAATAAAATTAAATTTAAATAAGTAAAAGTATAAAAAGATCATTTAATTTTTGGTTCTCAAACAAAACAAGTATTTTATATATCTGAACCTTCTTATAATGGATGAATTAATCTATTGTTTTGTTCACAAATAAAGTAAATGAGAACCTGAAATATAGAGACAATACAATAAGGATATGATGATTTATCTTATGAGACATAACTTGAAACAGATTTCAATGAAGATAATGCTTTGTATGTTAGGCACAATCATAATAAAGAAATATAGATTTCAAATAGGGAAAAATACTTTGCAACAAGGGGGAAAACTAAGCTAATTTGAGTTAATTTAATTTGTTTCAATTAATTTTTGTTTGAGTTAATTGTTGCTTGATGAGTACGTAGTGAATAATATGCATGTATGCGTTTATTTGCTATTCTAGGATAATTTAATGGCCGTATATAATTGTTTCGGTCATATATTTATAGGCCCATTACCTACTGACCAACAAGCTTATATTGGTCCTTTACACTGTCACACACACACACACACAAACAAGATAATCAATAACTAACAACCAACAATTAAAATCTCCCAAATAATAATTACACTCAAATATTATTTAGAACACCCCTGAAGTTGGGAACCTGTATTCATAAGTTCCCAGCTTGCTGAGGATATATTTATGATATATGTCCTCCTCCAAGTGCTTTAGTCAATAGGTCTACAAGCTGTTCTTCCGACTTCAGTGTGCTGAATTTCTATCATGCCACTCAATAGCTTTTCTCGAACGAAATGACAATATATGTTTGGTCTGCTCACGGGGTTTGTCGCAATATGAATAGCAGACCTGCTGTCACAAAGACTCTCACTGGCTCCACCTTATTAATGCACGGCTCTTTCATTAGCCCCACTATCCAAGTCAACCCAGCAGCTGCCATTCATAAAGCTCTATACTCAGCTTCTGCAGATTGCTTCTTAGACTTCCAACAAATGAGTGATCCACCAAATTTCATCAGAAAACCAGTCACCGACTACCTAGTGTCTGCACAACCAGCATGGTCAGTATCGAAAGCTGTTAATACACCCCACATACACGCGTAATTTTGTATAAATACTTGATCAATCATAAACAAATAGAGAAAGAATTGTTGAATTTAACATTATGACGTGGTACATGCAGATATGTTACGAGTGACTGGGCAATAATGCCCGCATGAGATCGAAAGCTTGTGCAATTTCATATAGCCATGCCTCAAAGTAAGGTATGTTCACCAGTCTCTTGGCTTATACTCAGATCTGCATATTATTTTGTCCGCTACCTATTCTCTTCTTCAACACGTACGTCCAGGGTATTATATCCATGATCGCTTGATTCTGCCTGGAATACAATAATTAGTTCTGTCTGTAGTATATAATATATATTACTTCATTGCATATATATGTGAGTGTAGCGGGTTCTATTTCAAAATTATTAAGCAACTTCAAGAATGCCAGATTTTGTATATGTCGTTTTCATATTGGAAAGTCATAATTAACAATATATGAGAGAGATCAAACCATAGCAGATTAATTAATTCAATACTTGCACACTAGAATATCCCTTTTCATGTACTTAATGTGTCCTTAGATATTATATCATTTGTCTGTGATCTTTCTTACGGTTAAAATTATAATCACTTTGCCATATAAGATGTCGATCGAAGTATATGTATGGAAAAGGTTGCCTGCAGGTTAGGTTATACAAGCCTTTTTCACTCACTTGGATCTACGTTAACAATAGCTTAACAATTTAATGAGAAATATATCATATATATTCAAACTAATTAAGCATCTAGCTAGCTAGCTAACCATTACAACGACAACAAACCTTATTCAGAACTAAATGTTTGGATAAATTTCTTTTTTAAATTAATACAGATAAGCCGAAGTTTAAAAAGGTGAAATGAGATATAGATTATAAGACTCTAGCCCTTAATACAACAAGAATAATAATACTAGGGGTGACAAGATCACTGATCCATCAAAACTATATCTAGGCAACCTCTGGGGATAGTTGGAATCATAACCATTAGCACCAATGGCAATGCTATGGCCCTCCTTGGCCATGTAATCAGCACTAGAAATGTTTTTTCTTGGAGTATGATGAAGTTCCACGTCCCAATCCCAAAACAGAAGGTCTCTAGTCTCCCCAATAATGTCTTTAAGGAGATGATCGGTAGGGCAATCTTTCATAAGGATGTTGATGGCATCAAGAGAGTCTGAGTAGATGACGATTCTCTATAGCCTCATTTGAAGACCAATCTGTAACCCTATCATGATAGCATAAATTTCAACTTCAATGACAGAAAGTAAGCCAAGGGGTTTGTAGAAACCCATCAACCATTCTCCCCAAGTATTTCTTAGTACTCCCCGCACGCCGCTTGTTGTTGTTGACTCACCGAACCATCCCATCGATACGAACCATGTTCTTAGGAGAGTGGGGGTCCAAGAATCCTCCTCTATCTTATCCAAGTGGAAAATCTGGTGATTTAGCTTATGATTCGCTTGATTTTCCATGAGAAGGTAGTTGCACCGGTGTAGCATCTCCCTAGTTTTAGTGCCCTCTCCCTGAAATAAGAATTTACATCTGGTTGTTCAAAGGATCCAACACCCCAGGCTAAAGATTCTTGTTCATCAGAAGTTTTGAAATCTTCCTTTCCAGGCTTGTGCTTGGTATTCCAATTGAGCCAAACCTGCAAGTTGCTAGAGAAAAACTGAGAGAAATATTTAGGTTTTAAAATTAGTTTCCATAAGTTTCTAGCACACTCACAGTCACAAATTATGTGAATAATGCTTTCTTCACTAGTGCATTGAAAAGGGCAGCCACTGTTGTTTATAAGGCCCCTCTTGGCCCAAAGGGAGTTGGTGAAAATTCTCTCATGGCCAACTTGCTACATAAAATATTTAACTTTTTCAGGAAGTTGACATTTCCATAGTTGGGCCCAGAAGTTATTAGTGTTTTCTTCTTCGTTGACAAAGAGATATTAGTAGGCTAATTTTACAGATAAGCCCCCATCCTTTCATTGCTCTCCAGGTAAAACAATCCGAGGAATTGTTGAAGAGTGGATTCATTTTTGAAATGATGTTTATAATATCCGGATGTAGTACTCCAATTCTAACAAGAAGATCTTGCTTAATTAATAACTTCTCTTCGGTCTTCATTTAAGTCCCTCTTTTTATATAACTCCATATTGTTTGATCTATTATCTCCATCGATTCATCCAATAGCTTTCTTTGAACATATTAAAACTATCCCAAATGATTTTCTACTATTTTTTCTTTAATAGATGTCACTTCAACTATTTCACATATATATTCATTATGAATTTTATCTTATTTTATATGAACACACATTTATTTCAATCCTTATCTCAACTATGCCCACTTTATGTTTATGTTGTCCCTTTTAAGCTCAACATTCACTGCATATATCGCAGAGTTGGTCTAATCATAGCCTAGTGATGACCTAAAACTTATCTTTTTACCTTATAGCTAACCATTATTTTCGAAAAATCTTTTATCGGCATTGGTAATTCCATGCATGCCCTTCTTCATTACAAATTCTGAAATTATCCCTTTAAGAAATATATTTTTCTGGATGTATTTATTTGCTGCATCATTATTTGCCTTCTACTTGATCAGGTCAATATAATTTGATCAATCCTTAGCTGAGAAAGACTTTTCGCATATTTTTGTCTTCCCATTAACTGTGCATCTCCAACTTTGCTTAAATTAAAGAGAGTTCCATTTGTTAGAAAAATCGAGGTAAAATCAACTTATTATTTATTTGATTAAAGCCTTAGTCTATATAAAAAGTCTTAGTTAATAAATTGAATGTGTAAGACAGTGAGATCCTCACTATATAAGTTAAGAGAGAGAATAATTTGAGTATTCCTCTAAAGAGATTCCTCTTAATTAGCCCCCAAGTGGGGTTAGTTATATCTCTCTCAAGTGAGGGTAGATTAGTAAGTAGAGACACCTTGAAACCCTTTTGGCCCTCATGTTAATTATATATTGATCGAGAAGGCAAAATGATTTTTATATGGGATCCCTCTATATACATTGCGTACTATAGAGAGTTGAATGATTGTGGTAGATGATACTTCCTGTCCAGACATAAATCTATGATTCACAATAGTTATATACTATAATATGATTAGGTGATCAGGCATAATGTATAAAAATTGATTATGTATATATGCATGTTGGTGTTTATCTGTGGACACGTTTATATGCATGATCGAAAGCATATATTGACTATAAATTGACATAGCTTGCAAATATAGTGGATCAAATGCTTGGTAAAAATACAACTTGTAGAAGATAAATTTGTTGTATAACAAAAGTGGTTGTCGTTGTTGTGAGTAGAATAGGGACATTAATTAATTGACTGTATAGAAGTGCCACATCTGGGTGGAAAACAACATGTATTTCATTTTATATCATTTTTTTTTCGTCCATCATAGTCAAATTGACTGATTAATTTGTGATTGCTACATTGTCTTTGAAATTCTCTTAGTAAAACATGCGTGTGAACATGGAAGTTAATTAAGTATATGTAAATGCACACAGTACACCTTTGAACTTTATCTTATCTTCATTTCAAAATCAAGGGCATGGCATCAAGCTGGTTAGAATTGATGAGTCTTGAGACATAGATAACAGGGAGGAACACCATATATATAAAGACTGGGGTTGATGAATGAGCTAGCTAATCAAGACTTCAATATCATTACTCTTATTATAATTAATGGCGTGTTGTGCACACTATTAACTTTCTCCCAGCCGATCAATCATGGATGTCCTTTGGGCACCAAGTAGTAACCTTCTCAAGAAAATCTTCTATATAAATATAGTAGGGCCACTATGGAGAAGACCATATATAGCTATCCAACTGTTGTCGCAGAGACACCTAGCTAGAGTGTGGAATGATACGTTCTACATGGCAAAACAAACAAGATTTTAAGGTAGTAATATTTGAACCGTAATTATTATATACTTTCCTCTCGTAGCAAGCTAATGTATATGTTATTGAGATGTGCTTCAATAATTCATATCTAATATCGGCCAAAAAAATAATTCATATCTAATGCGATTAGAAAATAAACTAAAATCCATGAATTGATTAGGGTACGTACGATGTAATTGATCTAGGTTTGATAATCTGTGTGCGTGAGGAATGTTTTGAGCAGTATTAGTTGAAGTAGCTATTTACATGTCCGCCACGCTCTATGATAATTAAGTTGCACGCATGTTTTCGTTCATCACCTATTAAGTTTACAGAGAAACTATCTTTCACTCTTAAATTATTTGAGCGGATTGTATGGGTAATATATACAATTATATAGTTCTCCCCGCCGGAGCGGTGCTAGATCATCTAAGGTGATATATATCAATATATATATATATATATATATATATATGACGGTGTGTTTGAAAAAGGGATGCATGAATATATGTAAATATAGTCGAATTGGCATTTGCATGATATGAACTGAATATGACATACATAAAAGATGGAGATCTATTACAATCATACACACCGTTTTGTTATGCAACAAAACGTAGTGGAGAAAAGATAATACACAGGTGTGAATACATGCATAATACAAGACCCATTGAATAAAAAAACGGCAGGTAGATGCTGAGACTAGACATGCCCAGTGTGTTATGCATGTACTGCACAACTATTCTTTTGCTTTTGGTTTCTTGATTGTTCCATATATATATATAGAAAACATGATGGCACACATAAAGACAATACATATGTAAAAGCACTCCGCTAGGAATAGGGTTTATATATATAGAAGTAATGAAGTGGGAAGTGGTGCAGGGATCATATGCTAGAGGACAGCATCAGCATGAGCATGAGCATGAGCATGACCGGGCATATTGCTGGGATCGTGGTGGGGAGGAGCGGAGATCAGGGAAGACTCCCAGGCCACAGAATTATAGGGAGGAGGCGGGTGGTGGTGTTGAGCGGAGGCAAATGCATCGTCGTTGATGAGGGAGTTGATGAAAGAAGAGAAAACATCGTCGGTGGAGTAGTTGATGTCGTCGTCGTCGTCATCAATGGGATTGCTGGGGGTGTTGGGCAAGGGGATCGCAGGAGATCCCCGAGGGCCAAAGCGTGATGATCATAGGGGTGAGAGTAGGGATTGGGGTCCTGCTCATGATGATCAGTCATATTGGGAATGGGATCGGGATTAGGTTTGGAGGGAGAAGGATGAGGATTCGTAATAGTATTATCATGAGGGGGGAGGGGCTTGTGGGTACGGGGATCAATGCCTTGGCTGATGAGCTTCTTGCTGAGATGGGTATTCCAGTAGTTCTTTATCTCGTTGTCCGTTCTCCCCGGGATCCTCCCCGCTATGAGCGACCACCTGTCACCACAAACCCTAATTTCGTCAGCTGCCCAAACGAAGGAATTTATAGATAGGGATTTGAAATAATTAAATAGATGAGCGTATACCGGTTGCCGAGGAGGCGGTGGAGGCGGAGGATGAGATCCTCCTCGTCGGGGGCGATATGGCCGCGCTTGACGGAGGGGCGGAGATAGTTCATCCAGCG